>LR990302.1:15972191-17172191 GCA_905147355.2 Apotomis turbidana
CAGGTAGTATTTGTCGGGCGACAAAGAGTCCTTGTAACAGTCATGCTAGACGTGTAGGAGCAATTCTCCGAGTAATTTACTAACAGAAACTGACAGGGGGTAAACATCCCGCTGTCGACTGGGTTAGTTTTTAGTACACTTAGTTATTTGGCTGCTTTCATGGAAAAGAAAAATAAAATACTCCGTTCTTTTTATTTTTCATAGCGAAGGCCAGTTAGTGAAGTACTTTTTAACTAATATAATAAATCATTTGAGGTTCTCGCTGCCTAAGATACACAGCTAGGTACTCGAACACGTACTAAGATATATAAACATACACACACAGACAGAAACTTTTTAAGTTATTACATACTAGCAATTAGCATTAGAAACAGTCGAAGATACGTAGTTTTATTAAAGAGCATTTCTCAAAAAGTTTGGACACAATTAATACAGAAAATTTAAGTCCAATTTAATTTTCCTAAATTGCTCTAAAACCGTTCACTCATCCATGAAATTGTCTGGAACGACTCGGCAATTCGGTGAGTGTAAACCGTTCACTAAAATAATTAGTCAAAGATGGCGTTGAAAATGATAGTTTCCTTCAATTTACTGTATTTTTTCCCAAGAATCTCAATTATTCCCCATTAGCATTTTAAAATCGCAATATCAACACTAAAACTCAAGTGGCAGCACCAAAAGCCTGTCCGCCGTAAAATCGGCCGTAAGCGTTCCGATTCACAAAACAAACACGCGGCAAGGTCGCCGGCGCGGAGGAAACCGTTTATCATTTGTCTTCCAATATACTTAGTTTGCGCTCAATATACGTCAGATGCCGGGTAAGGCGTGTGTGACTTTAGACATGAAATTAGTAGTACATTTTTGGTGACGCTGGGAACGAAGGGCTTGCGAGGGGGTGAGTAGGTATAGGCGGATAGTGATACGAAGCCGGCAAGCCCCTTTTACGGCTAAGACATGTATAGTGCTTTTCTCAAACATATGCAATGAAATAAAAAAAATGCTCTACAAAAATATGATTTAACTGTTTAGCCTGTACATGAACACAGACGCCATATAAAAAAAAACTTAGCAGCCTAGATCTTTAATTTTAATTAATGAAATTCCTTTACCGTTCTCTCGAGTTGTTCCGCGTGAAGCGTGATACTTTAAAGCATGTTATAACGCACATTATGAGGACATTTTGTTGCATGTTTATCGTTTATGTCACAGTTTCAGGGTACAAAATCAGGCTTCACGGCACTATGGCACTGTTCAAATTCCTCAAAAACAGAAACTTAAACCCTGTAATACCGAGCCTGCAAAATAGCTCCCTAGTGCACTTGACTGCAGCTGCAATTTGCGGTCAAATAAACAGTCTAATAATTGGATTGGGCAGCGGGCCAGCGCGGATTATAACAAGTAACGCCGATAATTTTAGTTTTATTCGCCGTCTGCGCAACGTCAGTGTTACTGCATCAATGAGGTACTACATCGATGCTTCTAAGACCGCACCGTGAACTCATGTTGAATTACAACAATTACTACAGTATACTGTAGTTATGTGAATAAAACTCGCTCCATATGTCATGAAGCAACGAAATAAATAAAAATAAAATATGCGACTTCAAAGGTACGCAAATTTTGAAATTGTTTCAGAATCCTCTTAATTTAACAAAACTGTAATGGTATGACAGGCATGAACTTAGCACTTTTTCGCGGTAAAAATGGCAAATAGCTTATTGTCTCCATACAAATATTGGTACCCAACTCGCGGAATGACGTCACAATGTAGGTGGCTATTTGTATGAAGCGTATTTGAAATTGGAATTGAAATATAATTTATTCCATTGACATACAATATGCTCTAGAATAAGTCTTAGGGTTAATACATTGAATGCTTACTAGCTAAATCCATACAATATTTATGTCAAGTTTCAATTTTTTATTCTAAAATCATTATGCAACACATTTTCGGTTAATGTCTTTTTTAAAGTTAAGGTTATCTTGCACTCATAATAATTTCGTGTGTCGTACCTACCAACGCAGACTTCATTTACCAGCCATTAGTGAAATATAATACTCTATTGCGACGGTATAGAATCTGCGTTGGTATGGCGACTAATTCTTCGTTTGCATATTGCATGTTTGTTAAGTTAAGTAGTTAGTAAGTAAGCATCACTGTGCACAATAATTGTAGTGACAGAACGCGACGCCAACAAACTGTTTCACAGTTTGGCGCACTTTAAACACATTGTAAAGTATGTGCTAATATTAATGAATAAATTAAATAAAAAAAAAAACAAAAAATATAATTTATAATTAATGTCATTCATGGAGGTAATGGTGTCAGGTAAATGGTTATACATTTTAAGGCTTTGATGTATGAAGTTTTTAGGGTTCCGTAGTCAACTAGGAACCCTTATAGTTTCGCCATGTCCGTCTGTCCGTCTGTCCGTCCGCGGCTTAGCTCCGTGATCATTAGCACTAGAAAGCTGAAATTTGGTATGAGTATGTGTATGTATCACGCCGACAAAACGGTAAAATAAAAACTAAAAAACGATTTTTTTTTGGGGTACCTCTCGAACACCTAAAGTGGGGGTGAATTTTTTTTTCGTTCCAACACTAGTGTGTGGGGTATCGTTGAATAGGTCTTTTAAAAATAATAGGGGTCTCCAAACATTTTTTTTGATAAAGTCAGCAGTTTTGTAAATATTCGCTTCGAAAATAAAAAAAATAGTGTCCCCCCCCCTCTAACTTTTCAACCACGGGTCAAAAAATTATGAAAAAATTCATGAACATGAGGCCTTATAAGTACTTTCAATGAAAACTATATTGAACAAAATAGGTTAAGCCGTTTTTGAGTTATCGCAAAATTTCATAATTTTCTTAAAAGGACGTAAGTTGACTTCGATTGACAGAAGGTAATAAGTAACTACAGTTACTTCGGCGTTTACGGCCTTTTTATAGAGCTTGAAATCTTGCTCGTAACTCAAGTCTATTGTGAAGGATGAGCAACTACGGAACCCTACACTGAGCGTGGCCCGACATGCTCTTGGCCGGTTTTTTTGGTTTTCGCTAGGCGGAGTTTTTTTGCGTTTGGCGCTCTGTAGGAATATTGACCTTTGACAGTCATTTTTGACTTTTAGAGCATTCCAAGTGTATTCCAATATAGATATAAGATCCCAATAAAAAATAGAACATTATTGACATCATCAAGAAAAATGTCTACACGCCTATTGTATGAAAAAGACGACGCTAACGGAGACGCCGCGACTTTACGCGACAGCGGCAGCGGTGTAGGTATGTACGTGTGTCTCGCTCGCTCGTATGGCCATAGCGCTCGGATCTCTCGCTCCACCGCTCGCCGCGCCGCTGGTCGCCCAATGTCGTGCCATCTCCGAGGCTACTTACCTACTGAAGCGGAGCGGAGATTATGAACTAACGTATGTAGATCCGCAAATTGACTTTAAACTTACCTCTGTCTCAAAACCTCTCGGTCTCCCCTAAGCGTATTACGTTTGGGTAGCGGACGTTTTGGCGAATTATAAATATTTAGGTGGACGTAGGTGCTTCGAAAGGCCAATTAACCTTTCGCATGTGACATTAAAAAAAAGGGCTCAATGAGTAAAAAATACATTCGTAAATAAATACAAAAAGACGGCCTTAATATGTGGTCAGGATCCTTAACAGACACATAAAAAGGGTTAATGAGTTTCTACCACCATGAATTAATTATTTTCATCCTGCGTGCGAATCTGCATGAGAAAACTAGTATCTCTACAACATATCTGGCATTCCGCCCAACTATCTGTTAGTTTCATTACGAACTGCAGTTTATAAGTCTTTCAGGTACAATAAATCATATCCGACCCCAACGCCCCACTACCTTACATCCTTTTGTATGTGAAGTCAAACCCCTTCCATATGCAAAAAGGATTAAGTGACCGCAACAGGCTATTTAAATACGCTCTTTTCGTATAATGCCAGTCAAGTGCAGGCTGCGTGGAACGCGTGTCTAGATCAGACGTATTGTGAAGTTTTGTTTTGCATTACACTTGAAACTGTGCTACGCGGGTTATTATATCCCATGTCGACAGATAATGCTCTGTATTCCACGGTCGAAGTGGCAATGGGCAGGCCAATGACGGCCGTTGAGGCAGCAAAGTCCTGGAGTGGTGACCAGGTATAGGAAAGCGCAGCGTGGATCGGCCGCCCACTAGATGGACACTCGTAAAGGTAGCGGGGAATCGCACTTAGTGGCGAGTCAAGGGGGAGGCCTATGTTCAGCAGTGGACGTCTATGGCTGATAGATCAAAATGGCTCTGTGAGCTGTGGAACTTGCGGGATTTTTTTGAAATGGCTGAAATATGAGATTACGTTTTCAACTCCCATATGTCCGCCATTTTGAAAAAGGTCTATGAACTGAATCGATAAAAATAACTACATTCACGATCCACGACTTTAGCTAAGACGGATTAAGTATGGAGGTACCACTGTTCATTTTGTAGGTTGCGACTGTAATTTTTTCCACTATGTGACGTCATTTGACTGCTGATTCTTAGACGACGCTACTTTCAGCTTTTCTTTTAAATATTCTCAAAACTAGAACCTATCTACACTATTATAAAACTGTAGATTTGTATTGAAAATGAGAGGGGTCATTTAAGAAAAAATCTCGATAGCGTGATGCAGGATCGTCATTTGTTTTGTATGGGCGCGCGGCGCCAACTGTTGGTCACAATTTTCATTGTCCTCGCATCACGCCGAAACGGCTGGACAAATTGTAACCAATTTCGGCACAGGGATAGCTGGTCATCCAAAGATGATTATAGGGTACTTTTTAACCGAGCCCGGTATAAAAAAATTACGCGTATGAAGTTGCGGGCACCTTCTAATATCCAAATGAAAATTATAGTTTAGTTTAAACTTAACACTGTTTGAGGATTTGATATGTTGTGAATTCTGTGCGAGGAATTCGGTGGAACATTTCCACTGGATCAAAGCGAGCTCCGGTGAAATATGCGGTTATGTCCAGGGAAATGCAGTGGATATGTTGTTAGCCAAACCGCAGTTAATCTGTCTCTGAAACTAGAATAAAATCATTTTTAGGCTTCCGTACCCAAAGGGTAAAAACGGGACCCTATTACTGAGACTTCGCTGTCCGTCCGTCTGTCACCAGGCTGTATCTTAAGAACGGTGATAGCTAGACAATTGAAATTTTCACAGATGATGTATTCCTATTCCCGCTATAACAACAAATACTAAAAATAAAATAAAATTAATATTTAAGGGGGGCTTCCATACAACAAACTTGTTTTATGGTACGGAACCCTTCATGCGCGAGTCGGACTCGCACTTGCCCAATTTTTATATAGAAAACTCCCGTGAGCATATTAAAATAAATACGAAACGGGTTTACTCACATCGTAGAAGTCGAATATCGCTCGACATTGTCCGAATCGGTGCGCGATTCATCATCATGAGCTACGATCAATCGAGCGAATCGAATCGCGCACCTATTCGAATTCTACGACGTGAAAAGATCCGTTTCGTATATTCTCGTCATTATTGTACGAGGGAGCGAAGAGCGTAGCTTGGCCATACATTCTATACAATCGTTTATCTCCAGAGATACAATTGGATGTTTGTTTTCATATTTTTTGCCATAAATTCGTAAAGACACTTAAATGCTCTCTAATGTGTTCCATTATTCGCATCGTCTCTGCATCTAAAGGCCCATTAAACGTCATTTTGAGCGACAAAGATCTGCCTTTCTAGGCAAATGTCATATAATTTGCTTTGGATTTTAGCTGCGAAAAATCAGAAAGTACTCCGATTGTAAATCCAATTAGTAACATAATTTCACGTTCAGTATTTAAGATTGAATTAGGATTTTTTATAATAATACAGTTCAAGAATGTAATAGTATATTTACATTACATACCTATTATACAGTGAATAAAGGAGTTCGACCTTACAAACGGTCCGGTAGTTTTGAATTTTTGATATGCTGTCTAGGATGGTTAGTCGGTGTTTAAGATGTAAAATGCACAAAAACCGGCACTTTCTTCATATTTTTGCTCATATCTTCCTTTAGGAGCATTTAAGCTAGAAGAAAGCATCGACAATGTTATAGAGAATTAAATTTACAACATTCTCCATTTTATATTTTGTTTCTAGGGCAGATAGTTACGGAGATATGCACATTTAAAAAAAACGTAAAAAAATCGCAATTTCCAACTCAAAAACAAACTTCTGGATTATATCTTTGTTTAGGAGCATTTTAGCTAAAACAAAGCTTGGGCAATGTTGTAGAGAATTAAATTTAGTATAATTTACATTTCAAATTTTGTTTCTAGGACATATAATTACAACATATCAAAAATTCAAAACTACCGGACCGTTTGTAAGGTCACCCATAGTACTTTAGTCTCTATTCACCGAACTACTACCTAGGGTGGTGAATTTGTGAACGGCCCAGATGTTTGTCTCACTGATATGCGATCTGCGGCTTTACTAATTACCGCCTGTGGTTTGTCTAAAGTTCTACGTCTTGCCTTGGCCAGGAAGTGAGATTTTCTTCCCTTGTAAAAATTTAGAACTTTGTTCGCACTAAGAAAAAAGTCATAGCTCCTTTTTTGCTTTGGTGTAGTTTGCTTGAATTGTACAAAAATGGTTGAAACCGTACTTTCCATCCAACCTTTCCTCTTTGACGTGATTCTCTATTAAGAAGTAAGAACATGTACATCAACAACCTTCGTAGCATCGTAGCGCGTAGCACCTCCGTAGAATGTCTACGAAGTGTCACATATTCGCTACGGACGGGCTGGTGACTGATTTTCTCAGTTGCTGACGCTCATTTTTTGTTTGCTTAGGGTGTTTTCGTATCCGTGAGCATTCGCGGATTTTCATATTTTTTTAGGGTTTCGTACCCAAAGGGTGAAAACGGGACTGTTTTACTAAGACTCCACTGTACGTATACCTGTCTGTCTGTCACCAGGCTGTATTTCATGAATCGTGATGGTTAGACAGTTTTTTCACAGATGATGCACTTATCTGTGTTGCCGCTATAAGAACGAATACTAAAAACAGAATAAAATAAATATTCAGCCAACGTCGGTTCTGTTAACTTTGCACCTCATTTCTATCCAACGCCATACATACGAGATGAAAACTTAATTTAACCCGGCCATTTATGAATAAGTGTTTATACGGAACCCTCGGCGCGCGAGTCAGACTCGCATTTGGCAGATTTTGTTAAATTACATGCTGATGCTTACAGCTCGCGTCGTTTAATACTTTTATGTATTTACAAAATCTCCAATATATTTTATTCGATTAAATGCCATTTTTGACTAATAAACCCAAGAACACTAGAATTAACAGTATTATAATTAAATTAAATTAGTGACATGTCTCACCCCGGTAATCTAATCGGCCATCTTTACAGCTATTTTTATTGCGCATAAACAGCGCCACTGTCAATTATTATTGACGCACATAAACGTTATCTTGATCAATATTAAGGGTGAGTCGCACTGACCTTAGGCTGACGTTTGTGGGTGAATGTGTTATAGGTTAAATAAGGTAAACTTTCCAGGGCAAGAAGGGCTTTCAAGCTTAAATCTTGGTCTGCCAAATATGGTCTAGCCTTCGTTTATTCAAAGACGTTTCGTCGAATGCTTTTTTTCGTTGATGTACAATTTCTCTCTGCTATGTGTACCGCGTACCAAAAGGCGCAGCATGGGTTCCAACAAGATGGACCGATGACGTGGTTAATAGAATCGCGGGAAGCAACTGAATGGGGACGGCGCTTTAGAAGCAGAAGTGTAATTTCATAGAAAGCATTTTTCTGTGATACCGTCAGCTTTATGGGATTGTTATCCAGCCGTAGCAAACTTAATCTATAGGATGATATTTGCAAGAATTATGGAAAATCTATAATAATAAAATATGCCAGTACAAGTATTATGTACTTAGTTTGGAGTAAATAGATTCGTGCAAGATTGTCTCCTAATATTTGTTGACTAGCTGCGCCGCGCAGTGTTACCTGCTCATCCCACGGGAACACTACATTTTTCGGGATAAAAAGTAGCCTATGTGTTTATCCAGGGTGTCAGCTACCTTCACACCAAAGTTTATCAAAATTAATCCAGCCGTTTGAGCGTGAAGAAGTAACAAACAACACATAAATTATGATGTTGCTTTCGCCTTCATAATTTATGATGTTGATGTAATAGTGTGATGCTGATGTTCAAACATTTGTGACCAATACGACGAACAGGTTGTCACACAAACTCGTTGTGCACGCCTTAGATCAGAAGTTAAAGAATTCCACAGAAGAGTAGCCTGAAAACTGAATGAATTATTGTAAAACTTGGAAGAAGAAAAGGGGATAGTGAGAAGATAATTTTGAGCAAATACATACTGAAATACAAATAACATCCATGATTACACATAAACGCACTCACAAACTTCCGCCTTTATAATACTAATGTGATTTGTTCACCGCTTAGGTACTCTTACATAAAAGATGTATGAATGAAGTAGCGAACTGTACCAGCCCTTCTATAAGCCACAAATCTATATTTCCCGATAGCCTGAACAAACACAGGAAGGTCGGCAGTAAAACTTCACCGATATAAAAAATAAACGATCGCGTCCGTCACAACATGACTTTTATTATGTATGCTTATTAATAGACGGGGAAATGCGTAAACATACAGCCCTGCCGCACACACGAGTCATGTATTGTACCTTTGGCCCCTTCTAGTCTCACTACACTACACTACAACTTATAATATAACTAACTAACTACACTACAACTACTAACAGATCTACTAAATGTGCCTAAAACGCGTCTTTGTACAGCTGGTAGTGCTTACTTCATATGTATTAAAATATTCAACAAACTTCCGAGAGATATAAAATTACCTTACCTTGAGTCTGTTCAAGAAGAAAAATTACGCGTTGCTATACGAATTTAACTTTTATTCAGTAAGAGTTTCTGAATATGAGATTTAGTAATAAGTAATGGTTTGTTGTCCGGGAGTTTTATTTTATACTTTTAGAATAGATACCGACTTCTTTATTTTGTTGATTTAGAGAAACATCAGCAAAATTTAGACACCAAAGTTTGCATGCTGAATAAGTACAATATGGAGAACAGCGCTTATAGTAAACAGTAAACATTGTGATACCTATGTAACCCGCCCTTCCGTATTTCATTTCAATTCAGTCTAACTAAACCCCCCTCCTTTAGTCAATATCCTCAATGCTGAGGGTCGTGGCTTCTCTGAATAACTTTTTCGTGGACAAATTTTGCGCCAGCTTACTATATTCTGGGCTGCGTGGATGGCATAGAGCGTATAACTACACTACAACTACTAACTAACTAGTCTAACTACACTACAGCTACTAACTAACTAGTCTAACTACACTAATATTATAAAGGCGAAAATTTGTGAGTGTATTTGTATGTTTGTTGCTTCTTCAAGGTCAAACGGCTGGACCAATTTTAATACATTTTGGCATGAAGGTAGCTGAGACCCTGGACTATGGAGGCAGTGTTTCCATGGGAGGAGCGGGTGACACCGAGACTTAATCACCCGTCAAAGTCAATAATTTATTCTAGCATCAACGTGCATGAAAAAAATACTGATCATAACATGAAGGGGGTCATTGTCCCGCCCCGGCGCGGCCACCGTGAGATCAAAGGAGGCTTCGTACCGTGCAAATATCGTACGAAGGAGGCTGTGAAATTAATCTGCGTACAAGGTCATTGGCGCGCTTGTAAACCTTGTAATTACGGCTGAAATACCGACTTTGCAACGAAGGGGTTTGCGTCATGTTATCATCATTCTGTTCTTATTTATTTGGTTTCGGCGTAGCATGCTTTTTTCTCCCAACCATTTCAGAATGCTAATTCGAGACGCTTTGCGCTATGTTCGTTCTGGCAGTATCTCGGTTATATAACTATGCTATGAAAATGTTGGAAATACGAGTAGATGCAAACGAAATGGTAGATTGATCCGTCAGAAAGTTATTTAGATTTGTGCAATATTTTGGCAAGCGTTTTGCGGAATCGTATCCGAGTAATGACCGGTCATTTTGGTAATTATGTTGTGTAATATAGTTTAGGTTTATAATTTGTAAATAAATAAATAAATATCGGATAACTTCACACAAATCCAATCTAATCCCACAGTAAGCTCTAGTAGGCTTGTGTTCTGGACACTAGACTATAAACATACTTATATAGATAAATACATACTTAAATATAAATAACAGCCATGACCCAGGCACACACAAATCGCTTTTATCCCTAATTAAGCTCAAGAAGGCTTGTGTTATGGGTACTAGACGACGATATACATACTTATATAGATAAATATATACTTGAATACATAGAACAACCATGACTTAAGCACAAACATTCGAGTTCATCATATAAAAATTTCCCTGGCCGGGATTCGAACCTGGGTCCGTCAGCTCAGTAGGCAGCTGCTTTATCACTGCGCCAACCGCATGTATATGATAATCTATGCATATACTTTTCCTTATACAGCCAATGAACTTTGCCATTCATTAACAATCGATCAAAACACGGCATATACTAAAAAAACTGTATGGTGAATCCAACAATGATCACATCAAATTGGATATTGTGACGTGCAAGTGTACCCTAAATGATGAGTGAGCGAGCGGCATGAGCTCCCCGGACGAGGGCGGCGTGCGCCGGCGCCGCAGCATCAAGCGGCTCCTGCGCAGCCTCACCGCCGACAAGCTGCAGACAGGTAAACAACGTGCACAGTGCTCTACTTTCCTGTAGTCTCGCCTTAGGCCGTGTTCAGACCGGGCTGACTGTCGGCCGCCGAATGTGTGAATATGTATGGAAACTGCGTAACGTTCGCTCACTTTCGCTCACTTTGGGCGGCCGACAGTCAGCCCGGTCTGAACACGGCCTTAGGGTTCGCGCTACAGGTTCGATAAAGTTATTTGCACAACTGTGACACGCGATTCTTTCTCGCGCGAGGTATACTACCTATCTCTTTCTGTACAGTGCTGTGAGAGAGTGACGGGTGACATGAGTCGCGAAGCATAGTTGTGTAGACGGGCAGAAATTCGGGCTGTGGTCCTCCGCGACCTTCGCGCCTTGAAGCTATGATCCGCAGGCCTGGCTGAAACACCATTTATGGATGAAATATAATTGGCATTTCATATTTCACTGAACTTATCTTAATTTGCTATAACGTTTTCCTTAATTAGTACACGTAAAATGTACAGGTTTCCCGTCTTACACCCGGAAACAGAGTAATTTATCGACCTCATGAACCCCCGATGAAAAAAGAGGGGTGTTATAATTTTAACACGTGTAACTCTGTGTCTGCCTGTCTGTCTGTGGCATCGTAGCTCCCAAACGGATGGACCAACATGAGTGCGGTTTGAATCGAAAGACACGTCCGTTGAGATGGTTCTTGGCTATGTTTGGTCGAAATAGAAACAGTAAGTAAGTAAGTAAACACTTTTTTATTATTATTTTATTTTATTTAAACTTTATTGCACAAAATACATAAGTAAAGTACAAATGGCGGACTTAATGCCATGAGGCATTCTCTACCAGTCAACCACAAGGTCAAACAGATTTATTGTACAGAGACACTTTATTGTACACAAAAACAGTTAAAAAATACATTTATTACAAACAACATATAGGTACAAAGGCAACAGTTTCCAAGATATTTAGCTTTAATTGGAACACGTGACAGGATCTCAGCCAAACATTTAACGGTTGTGTTCACATTTTAGAACTATTTTATACATCACTCATTGGATGAAGGTCTCATGACCCATTACTTGTATCGGGGGTGTTTGAATTTTTTAATTTAGGTTATTTTATGCATATAGAAGAATGGAAGAGAATCTCTACTGACAAATTATGTTTCTCTTATCCACGAAAAAAGCGCGGTTAGTTTGTGAAAGTACAACTTACAACATAATTAAATCGCTTTATTCTTATTTATATTTGACTTTCTACTGGTTATTTCCAGCTCAGAAGACTAACTAAGTCTGTACAAGGATCGCATCAGGATACCTCTTTACGATCGAAAGATCAATGGAATACGTCCCAATACTGTTTCATTATATTTCTGTATAAGCACATGCTTCGCTGATCACTCGGCAATAACCGACATTGGAGTTGACTCGAGTGGTTCGGTTACGTTCGTATATCATTCTGAATCTTCTGTAAATATATATACTCTAGTGACCCGCCCCGGCTTCGCACGGGTGCAATGCTATATTATGCATGTATTATACATATCATATAAACCTTCCTGTTGAATCACTCTATCTATTAAAAAAACGCATCAAAATCCGTTGCCTAGTTTTAAAGATCTAAGCATACATAGGGACAGACAGAGAGCGGGAAGCGACTTTGTTTTCTACCTTGTAGTGATAAGCTCCGGTATACATGTTTTAAATTCGGTTTTATCTATGTATTGGTTAGTGTGAATGCATGTGAATTATTGCAGGAAAACTACTGCAATGGGCGAGATACGTGTGATGGAAATGTATGATTTAAGTATACTTATTTATTTCATTTCATAATATAAAATATCGGTATAAACCGCGCTAAGTCAATTTGTAACATGCATTTATATGTACTATGATCGTCATAAAAATCATAATAATAATTCATATTAATATAGTAATTTGTTACACAGAAAATAAACGCATGTCAAAATTAAATTATATATTTATGAAACATGTAATGTCTTATTATTTTTAATGTGGGTACACACCACATTTTTTTTATATTAAACCATTCATACAAAGATCAAAGCACAAAGAAAAATGGCGTAACCTGGCGGAAGGTGGCCATTCAAATAAAGAATGCAAAGATAGACACAAAAATCATAAGGAAAAATTCGAAAGATTTTTAGCGTTATAGTGGTGGAGAGGTTGACACACCGTACCGGTAATCCAGAGGTACCGGGTTCGATTCCCGGTCTCTTCCGCGACTGACGATGTTGCTGGAATCTTTTAATAACTTCAAAATAATACCTTCTGAGTCACACACACTCACAATAAATGAAAAAAATGGAAATTGTTCAGATCTGCAATATCATCAGTAGCTCCATTAGCAATCAATGTTACTCGTACATCATAATGTATTTAAACCATACCACTTTACCTAATGATCCAATTATCAAATCAACCCTCAAACACCCACGTTAACCCTTCGAAGGGAACGAGCCACTCGTAATGAAAAGCTAACACTGCCTCAAGCATTCCGTTTTTCAATTTTTCGCTTCAATGTAAACATTTGAAAAACCAACAGTTTAATTTCGCCTACAATTAACCATTACATTCCCAATGGGAAAATGACGTTATTACTGTTGGAAGCATAATAAATCTTTTTCGCTCTAGAACGTATGCTTAGCCTTCGGAGATTCTCTACGGTTTTCCATTTTAGAATGAATTGAATTCGTTTAAGAGGCCTTATTCCTTTTAATATGCTGATCGTTTTAGTAATTTTTCTCTATGATCAAACATGTTTCTTAACATATTATTGATGTTACTACCTAGAACAGGGCTGTTGGGATTTATTAGTATATATTTTAAACCTTAATTTTGAATTTTTCATTGATAATTTTTGTTTCAAAAACTACTCGAAATTGTCAAAATTCACGCGGAAAATTAGTTTTTTCAACTTATTTCCGACTGCACGCAATGAAAGCATGAAATAGCTATGTTACTACCTAGAACTCGGGGAAAAGTATTAGGTATTCAGATCAGATCAAATCAAAGTTGGTTGAAACTATCAATATACTTGTCATAATATGAAAAAAAAAAGAAATTTTAAAATGAATAAGGCCTCTTAACATACAGTCGACTCGTTGTATATTAATAGTTGATATTTCGATGTATAAAGTTCGGCTTAAGGTGTCAGGGGTTTATTTCGTTCTACATACACATTTAACCATTTTATCGAGGTATGTATTTGAACTATTTGACGACGGGCTTTGCGCAGTGGGGATTATATATATGTATATATATATATAGTCCCTTAGTTAGCGTAATTAAAGAAAACAATACCGTTTTGTGACTTTGTTTGTACCTCATTATCGTCCGTCATATAAAAGAGACGCGTGCTTCGTATACCTAATAGGCGTTATTTTCTAATATCGATATTATTAATCTTATCAAATGTAAATAATGATACAACTATTGGTCTGCAAAACGTTTTGGCCGCAATTAGATTTAATCCTATCTTATCATTGATTTATCACAGTTATTTAGGTAGTGGAGAATGGATGAAACGATGGTATTTAACGCATTCACTGGCAGGGTGGGTGATCGGAACAAACTTGTAAGACGGTGAACGCATTCTGCGGTTCGGTTCCAAAAAAATTGGGCAAGTGCGAGTCCGACTCGCGCATTAAGGGTTCCGTACCATAAAACAAGTTTGTTGTATGGGAGCCCCCCTTAAATATTTATTTTATTTTATTTTTAGTATTTGTTGTTATAGCGGCAATAGAAATACATCATCTGTGAAATTTTCAGCTGTCTAGCTATCACCGTTCTTGAGATACAGCCTGGTGACAGACGGACGGACGGTCGGACGGACGGACGGACAGCGAAGTCTCAGTAATAGGGTCCCGTTTTTACCCTTTGGGTACGGAACCCTAAAAACGTAAAAATTGGTTAAGTTTCAAAAGAGGAAACAGACAAGAATGAAACCTGGATTTGTATGGAAAAATAAGCAATGGTATTTCTCGCATTACGCTGAAACAGCTGGACAAATTTTAAACAATTTCGGTACAGGGATAGCTGGACACCCAAAGATGGTTATAGGATACTTTTTATCCGTCTACGGTAAAGAAAAAAAATACGCGAAGTTATTTATTATTTTCGCTTGGGCCTTTTGTGTGCCGCATCGACCAAAATTGATCTATTGTGGCAGCCCTGTCTTAAAGCTCACTGCTGAGGCCCGTTGAGTCCAGGAATTCCCAGATTCTTTGGGCCGTGAGTTGTTGTATCTCCTCTGGGGGCACAAAGTGTTACCCTAAGTGGATACTTCTTTTGTGCATAAGTGGTCCACAGGAGCAGAGGATACGCGAAGTTGCGAGCACCTCCTACTTTTACACAACTTCGCTCCGCTAATGTAATGTAATAATATGTAATCTTTGTTGTAAAATTAATAAAGAAATAAATAAATAATAAATAAGGGTGCGTCGCCACTGAAGTGGAGCGGAGAGCGGAGTCGACCAATCACAAAAGAGAAGTGTTGAGATACAGATTTCAACACAGGTGATTGGTCAATTCCGCACGTCTCTTAAATATCCCTCCTACCGTTTCACGGCTCGGATCTATAAAACAAATCGATGACGTGTTAGCGTGCATATCACGGTACCATTAGCCTGAACCCTAAATCAGGTGTTCAACAAGCTTATTACGCGTCCGTAAACAGCGACATCTGGCGGCGCGCCAGAGTTTGCTATTAGCGATCCTTTGATGATTGACTGCCGAAATATGATCGTAACTCGCCCACGGGGCGCCGGTGCCGTGTTGAGTTCTGTGACGTCACTTTTTCTGACATGCGATTTACCCTTTCTTCGGGCTGTTTTAATTTTTTCGACGGCTCCAATAGAATATATCTGTGGACACGGCAGTGCCCCCTCCAAGACGAACAAAAAAAAGGCGGGGCACTACCTACCTTTTCTCGAACCGTTTTGTCTCATCATCAGCAAAAAGACGTCCACTGCTGGACATAGGCCTCCCCCAGAGAACGCCACCATGACCGGTCCTGCGGATCTCTTCATTTCTGATTCGATCTCGCAAAGAAACTCCGAGCATACCCCTCTCTATTGCTCTCTGAGTGACTTTGAGCCTTCTTGTAATAAGGCTCATCGTGAGCGACCACGTTTCAGTTCCGTATGTCATCATCATGTATGTTTTGTCTCATTCTATTTTATTTATTAGAAAATCATTTGCGTTACCCTAGCCTCAAGTGAGAGAAAATCTTATTTCGCACCCAAGGCAAGACGTAAAATTTTAAACGAACCACGCTACGGTTGGTAATTTGTAAAGCATTGCATGTTTACTCCTGCGATCTTGGACATTCACGAATTTACCGCCCTAGGTATGTAATGTACTATTATTGCACACCTCAATAGATAATTAATACAAATGGGTGATTCTACAGGCGTTTTAATCGCCGTCAGTCCTCTGTCGCAGCATTCTTTTTTTTTCATAACGGCACAACATCGTGGCTCCTCTTCGCCTGATGGTTAGCAAAAAGGGGAGCCCAAGTCGCAATGGCAACTGACGAGAAACCAACGAAACTGTTCTTACCACAAGCACCCACAAGAGCGATCTTTCCGCCAGACAGCTAAGTATAGATGATAGTTACTGAAGCAACTTATACATAATTGCTTCAGTACCTATGATCGAACCTTGAGTTTCACTATCATGTGCGATGCTATGATCCGGCAAGTAAATAAACGGAACGGCCGCACATAAAAGGAACGGAAACCAGGAGCGGAGTTCGCTTCGATTCGTATATTTGTTTGTTTGCGCAACCAGGTGTAAATACGCGTGTTTGATGCCAATATCAATTCATAGACTTGAAGTTTCTACACATGATTCTATGATTCATAAAAAAAATGTTCATACCTATCAATGATCTCCGTTAGTCATGCTAAAAGCCCCTGTCTGTACGATAAAGATTGTCAGGAACGGTCCGACATGTTTCGAACTCGTATAGAGCTCTTCATCAGGGGCGGCTATCCGTGCTGCTACCGCGGCCTACAAATATTAAAGAACTCACGATAGTTTTAATAAAAATGTTGCTCACCTTTACTGTCTGTAGATACTCGTATAGAAATAATCCTTTTGCTTGAGCGAATCCACTTAGCTTTGTACCCGATGAACAATACTCATTATCTGTATTGTTAGCTGTGGCCACAACTGCCACTTCAAAATATAAGGCGTTAGTTTAAAAAATTTAGTGTAAAAGTAATTTGCACTTATAACGCCTTACATTTCGAAGTGGCAGTTGTGGCCACAGTTAACTATACAGATAATGAGTATTGTTCATCGGGTACAAAGCTAATGGGATTCGCTTAAGAAAAGGAATTAGAACTATACTCTTATTTAACATTCAAAAATGTATTGTCAGTTTTCTTTGGAGATGGAAAATTTCAGGAAAATCTTAATAGCCCGATGCTGCAGTATGTGTAGGGCCGCGCGGCGCCATCTGCTGGAATAAAATTCTTTCACTCAGACTTCATTGAATAATAATAATTGATCTACAAGTTTAACTACTTGAGAAATAGCCAAATTGTCCATGTCCAAAATTATGCTAATTTTACTGTAACTAGCAGCTAAAATTTGGGCTACTGTTAACAAACCTTTTTTTTTAATGTTTGCGAGCTACGCCAGCATGCTTACGCAATAATGAATCGTAGTTACGTCTTTATGTGCTTCGAGCAGAACTGGTCGATGGAGCAGGTGCTTCAAATATTTATTCTCCAATCAAATAAACAACCCTTTATAGGCGTGTATTTTGTGAACGCAATTTCAGCAACGGTATTAAAGTTATTTATTACAATTCAGTGTTGTGAAGTATGTAGTTGTTTTCAAAAATTACACGACTAAAACCAACTGTTATCTGTGGATGAAGCGTCAACACGTCGCGCAACGTCGTTTTTTTTTTTTTGTAGAACGGTGACAAACAAGCATGCTTCCTAATATAGACGCTTGCGAGGCCAAGAGCATGACATGCGCGTTGCCAATCCTTTAAGAACCTATTTACTCCCCTCTTGGAGAACCGTATACTGTAGCCCCCGGGGACACCTCGGCAGGAGCTCATTCTACTTGCGAAGGGTTCGCGGTAGAAACTTCTTCTGCACCTGCCTTATGAGTCTACGGTCTTAGGTTCAAATCCCGGCAAGGGCAAAAATTGTGTGATGAACTCAAATATTTGTGCTTGGGTCATGGTTGTTCTATTGTTTAAGTATATATTTATTTATATAAGTATGCATATCGTCGTCTAGTACCCATGACACAAGCCTTCTCGAGCTTAATTTGGGACTAGATCGATTTGTGTGAGGTTTGATATTTATTTATTACAATAGCCTTAATAAGAATTAAATAATTAGGTGTTAAGTGATATTAAGTGTTTAACTGACAATAACTAATTTATTCGTGATCAATAAATATCGTCTGAATACAGTCAAGTTTAAGGTAACTCATTCACTAGATCATCTTTAATATCTTTTCATTCATTGTAAAAGAAACCCACCGAAGCCTTAAGGCCGCATTTTCCTTCACACTCGACATAGCTCTCATAATGACGACCATTGACTTGTAGATTTCCAATTAAGCCCAGGTTTCAATTAAACCCTAGGGCCTGCCTTTTGTTCTCTGTCTGACTATTTTTATTCTTTTAGCGTGGGCTGTGGTCGGGGTGAGGAGGTAGCGGGAGCGGATTTCGATATTGATGCGCTGTCGTTCCGAGGGTGCACCGGCTTTTAACGTAAAAAACTAATTTGTTACTAGGTATGGGAAACGTCGACGCGACAACCGAGAGAGACTCAGTCTTTAGTTCGTCTCATCTAGACACGAGAAGTGGTACGTGTTTTAGATCACAGGAAGAACAGGAAAAAATAACAGATTGTGACACTGAAAGCGAAGCTTCTCCGTTTCAGTTTGGCCTAAAATGCTTTCCGATGTCAGCACCTCTAGCACAAATGTCAAATGCGACTATTTCTCGCGCGGAATAATTGCCTGTCTCTTTCTGTGCAATAATGTGAGAGGGTGACGGGTAGCGCTATGTCGTACGGCAAGAGACGCGATGAATAGTTGTGCTTAGACGGGCAGGGTTTCTGGCTGTACTAGCCTACATCACTCTAGGCTGTAATAGGTCGCATTGCTCAACCGATTCTCTAAAAATATATGAACATTATCATCTGTCCGCCATTTCGAGACAGTCGCATGTCTGCAGCTCACACCACCTCCACTAGTTAATAATTCAGTGAATCAGGCATTACTTTGCGGAAATCCATATTAATTAAAATAGTTCGAATGTGTCTAGAGGTCATTATTGCAGCAACGACCGGCGAACGTATATGTAATTCTTTATAATTTTATTTCCGCTGCACGCTCCGCTTATAACAAAGCGCTGGCCGCGCAACAGAGCGCGACACAATGCATTCAGCGTTATATATTCTTGCAATACGACCCACTATGCCACTGCGGCCCACTGCCCCAGTGTGGTATCGCCAGTCGGCGGAGACACTAGAAATTGTCTCAAAATCCGCGCTTATATAAATATATCTCCATCGAACATTGAACTGACCTGAACTGACGCCTTATTGCTCATATTGGCCAATTCATAAAAGCAATCGACGTCTCTGAAAATGTTTAAAAAAGCCGCGAGTGCTACAAGAAAATGGCGCCAAAATTCGTACTGAGTTGATCAATATTGGGGCTAGTAATAAAATAAGACGGTTAAAAAGATCAAATAATTCTCCTTACGGACCGGATACGGTCACGACTTGCGCGACAGCGGCACCGGTGAGCGGTACGTGTGTTTCGCTCACTCGTATGGCCGCCGCGCTCGGATCTCTCGCTCAACCGCTCTCCGCGCCGCTTGCTGCCGAATCTGTGGCATGTCCGTTATACATTCCTCTGTTCTAGTTCTTGTGGCAAGAAATTTTTTTTTTAATTATTTAGGTACATGTAAAAGAGAGGCAAGAGTCTCTTAGGCATGTTGTTTGAGGACTAGGCATATTGGCATGATGATTGTGACGAAGATAAAAATGAGGCCGAGGAACCGATTCCGGAACAGTTATTGTTTAGGTGGGTAATGTTTTAACATAATTCCTTACCTTAAATTAGAGGGAAAATTGAAAAGTTGGTGCTATTTTAGATTATTCGTCATCGATATCTCAAGACTGCACGCTGTATTAATATACTAGGTGCCCGCAACTTTGTACGCGTATTCTATTTAGACCGTAGGCGGGTAAAAAATATCATAAACCTTCTTTGGTTGTCCGGCTATCCCTGTACCAAAATTTGTTGAAATTTGACCAGCCGCTTCGGCGTGATGCGAGGACAAAGGAAATCTGAAAACAGGTGGCGCCAGGTTGGCACGGCGTCGCGCGCCCATAGATAACAAATGACGATCCTGCATCACACTATCAAGATTTTCCTGAAATCATGACCCCTCTCCATAGAAAACTGATTTTTCATACAAATCTAGAATTAATAGTAGGTATAGATGATGACTTGATTACTGTTTGGTTTTCATGTACTTAAATTCCTTACCTGCTGTGCTGTGTATATAATATATTTTTCTACTCCAGTACTTTTATCTGTCATTTATATAGTTACTAACTCTAATATAAAGACATAAATTATGAAAGTCTGTAAAAGTCTATACTCTACTGCCCAAAAACACACTGCTAACCGATGTTATAATGTCGCCAAAAAAGCATCACTTAGTACCACAGATTACAAGATAAACAGCTGCATTTACACAATTTGCAATTTAAAAAAAAACTTATTGTACTAAGGCATTGCTGCCAACTGCCAAAAAAAGTTTTATCTTCAGTGCATGGATGTTTAGTATAGTGAACGTATACCTTTATGTATAAATTCATATTTTTTGACAGATGTTTAGTATAGTGGACGTATACCTTTATGTATAAGTTCATATTTTTTGACAGATGGACGTCAATAAAAAAAAGTTTATCAGAGACTATTGTTTTTTTTTTTAATTTTGTTGATTTCGAGCGGGAACATGTAATTATTGTCTTTGTTGTTTTTTTTGCATTTTATCTATAAATTGTCGAGTCGTAGAAAAAGTATTGTATGCAACGTTGTATAAGTAGGTCAAAAAACGCTCGTGGCAACTTTCTTACGATGTTCGCTTCGCTCACATCGTAACCCATGCCACTCGCGTTTTTTGCCCCCTCTTATACAACGGTTGCATAAAATACTATTCTTAACCTACTGAAAAGTTTGAAATTATGTCTTATTGAACCATAGATTATTATCGGTAGGTCGACTTAATAAACGCACTAATGTTAAAATCATTGTGTAACTTCTTATTTTTTGACTTTAAACGGATCCGACATATATGTATATAGGTACATATGTTAAACTTTTACTAAATTTAAGAGACAAACAAACATCGTCGGGCAATTTTTTCACGTCTTTCTACGCCAGTATTTCGGACAATCTCGGGATTTATAAATGTCAAGTGAAGATCAAGAAATCGCTTTTATTCTCAGTTTTTTTACTTTTACTTCCAATGCGACTTCCAACAAGGTTGCGTTAAACGTTTAACGGTTGCGTTAAACGTTTAACGCTACCGTGGAGGGGGTAGGAAAGCACTGTTGCGTTAAACGTTCAACGCTCCTGGGGAGGGGGAATAGAAAGAGACAGAGCGAGAGTGAAGAAGTTTGTCTTAAAGAAACAATATGAGTTCACTAAAAATCAATTTCTACCCCTTCCTATTTTCATTTCCACATTACGAAGTTTCACTTCTTCCGCGCGGAGGGACTCCACGCACAATTTTTTTTCGTATTCGTTCGGTCATTATATAATTTAACAAAAAAATGGAGATAGCTACTAAATCTAAACTTGTTAATGTAGAAAGAGGGGTGCCCCAGGGCTCGATTTTAGGGCCTATTCTGTTTATTGTCTTTATAAATGACTTGTGTAATTTCATGTGTAACATCGTACCCGAATGCCGTTTAACGTTATTTGCAGACGACACTAGCGCAATAATATCTGCAAACGGTATATCTGAGCTTGAAGATAGGTTAACAGGTGCGCTAAAGGCGTTTCAATATTGGTTCGATGTTAATAATCTGAAACTGAATACTTCAAAACGCAAATCATGTTGTTTAAGACCAACTCCAAAAACACTGATGCGCTTAACGTTATTATGAATGGTACTAGATTAGACGCGGTTAATTGTGTAAAATTCCTTGGAGTATATATTGATTCAGCACTAAACTGGAAGCAAGAGCTGAATTCCATTCAAAATTCCATTCATTCAGCCTGTTACGCACTGAGAAGCCTCAGGGATGAATTGACAATAGAACAACTCAAGACAGTTTATTATGCATTAGTTGAATCCAAGTTGCGGTACAGCATTATATTTTGGTGAAATAGCTACATGTATAATATAAGCAAAGCTTTGGTTGCTTAAAAAAGAGCGTTACGATCCATTTTGCGTCTTCCTCAGTGGGCCTCCTGTAGAGAACACTTTAAAAATTTGAGTATTTTAACAGTTCCCAGTTTATATGTTCTCGTTTTACTGACTGCGTTAGTGAAAAATATCTCCAAAATCGAGACTAGCGAAGAACAAAAGTTACGCTTTCTTACACGCACCAAAAATTTGAAGCCAGGTTTCTGTCCTAAGCACAAAGTGGCGCAGCACTGTACAAGAAACCAGGCAATAATAATTTTTAACAAGCTGCCCACTAATTTAAAAGTGATTACAGACTGTGTTGCGTTCAATATACAATTGAAGGCCTATTTGTTGAGGGGGTGCTTCTATAGTATTGATGAAATATTTGCAAATTAGTTTTTAGTAATTATTACGTGTTACATATTTAAATTCTATTCTAATTATTATTATTTTAAGTGTGTGTATTAATTTCAAACACAATCATTGTGTTGTTTATGAAAAATAAATAAATAAGCTTACATAAATCTCCAATTCCTGTTTACTGATATGAAATGTGCCATGTTTTATATGAAAGTGTAACTTTACTAAACAGTTTTAATTTTGTTACAGGTAAGCTTTAATTCCAGATACGAAACAATAAACATTGCAAACGCGTAAGTACAGTATACTTTATACCTAAAAAGCATTTTTTTTGTTACTATTATACGGATTGTCCTTAGCGCCATCTGTTCTCGTTTATGCGAACTTCAACAACTGCACAGGCTGGTAAGCGCGTCTGTGGTGTCGCTTCGCTACTCCCCGGTAGATGGCGTGGCGAGTATCTCTTTAGGGATCTCCGTTCTGTTATCGTAGGGGGAAATTCGGTTTGTTTCTGCGACTGTTGTGGTTTTATCATCAAAATTATCCTTGTGTTATCGAAATTTGGGTTTCTGTACATTATTACTTTTTGGTTTAGCTTCTCTTTTCCGCCCAAAGTTTAAGTTTATCAGAGAGTGTGAAATTAATAAAGTATTACAGCCATAGAAAGTAAAATATATATATATATCGTCGGGGATAGTGCAATACCGCGTAAATAACAGCTGTCGATAAAGTTCTCATTTCAATAAAATACTTAGCATTTGTTTTAATATTGATTCGTATCTACACTAGTTATTGCTAGGTACTTACGCGGTATTGCACTATCCCCGACGATATAATTGTTTTACCAAATATCGTTACGTTCATCGATCAGACGATTACTTCCCCTACGTATGTACTGCATCGAAAATAATACTGCTGTCAGTGGCGCCATCTGGTTGAGTAGTTATATCAGCAATACGGATTTTTCTTAATTTTTTTCAATTACTAATAATGTATTAACTTACCTTGCCCACATGAAAGGCGGGCAACACACTTGCGACTCCCCCGGTGTTGCAGGTGTCTATGGGCGACGGTAATCGTGCACCTGATCAGGTAATCCGCTTGCTCGTTTGCCCCCAATGACGTTATAAAAAGTAATTATTAAATGGCGGTTTTCGATGATTACTCTGATTTATAGCTGAATTAAAAGTAATGACGATATTGCCGTTTTAAATATCCAAACAGTCTCACCACATCTGACGGCTTATATGTTGCGGTTGGTTTCGGTTAACTCGGAATTGAATCACTGGCGGCTGATGATTGCTAACGAGGTGCGGGCTGCCCGGCAGGTGGTTCCAGGGAACTGAGAACATACGGCGCTTTGTGTTGTGCGCGGCCGTTCGATCATGACCAAAGAAAAAAACTTTAATTTATTTTTTGAAGACATGACTTGAACTGTATCAGGGCTGGTTAGCCCTCAGTACCAGTAGTCAGACTTTTTGTGGGAGTATAACCCGCTAATGGGATTATCTCTGCGTCATAGGAGTAATTAAGTAGTCTTGACCGGTCGAGACCTCTCTTTGCGTGCCACATAGAGCGTACTCGCACGTTAAAGACCGTCAACGCACTCGTGACTCCTCTGGTGTTACAGGTGTCTACGGGCAAAGGTAGTCGCTTTTCAGCAGGCAATCCGTTTCCTTGTTTGCCCCCAATGACGTAAAAAAAGTAAATATTAAATGGCGGTTTTCGATAATTGCTCTGATTTATAGCTGAATTAAAAGTAATGAAAATACTGCCGTTTAAAATCTCCAAACAGTCTCACCACATCTGACGGCTCATATTATGGTAGCGGTTGGTGTCTGCTAGCTCGCAATTGAATCACTGGCGGCTGATGATTGCTAACGAGGTGCGGGCTGCCCGGCAGGTTCCAGGGAACTGAGAACATACGGCGCTTTGTGTTGTACGTGCCCGTTCGATCAGTATCCTTACCATGAGTTAACGTGACCGTACTCACTAGTGACGGCGTATAAACGATTTGTATAGAGGTAAGGGTACAGAGAAGTAGTATTGACCGATCGTGACCTCTCTTAACTTGCTTTTGCCACTTGGAACATATGGGCGTTTTCCAAAAAAACATTTTTGCTGAACCTGGCGTTTTTGGGTTTATCTTACTCAGAATCGATAGTATTTTCAATGAGAAGAATAAAAAAAGTGTCCTAAATCATCATAGCAGTCAATCGACGTCCACTGCTGGACAAAGGCCTTCTCCAAAGTTCTCCACAACGATCGGTCGAGCGCCGCCATCCAATTGCTGCCCGCAATCCTGACCAGGTCGTCGGTCCACCTTGTCGGGGGCCTTCATCGCTGCGTCTCCGGGACGCGGTCGCCACTCAAGAACCTATCTGCCCCCAACGGCCTTTATAGTGCTAAAAAAATTTGGTCCCCTAGCCACAATTTTCGTCCGTATGTTATCCAACACGGACGCACGGCACGCCACCTGTCGGTGACGTCACGCTCCGTGCACCTTGCCCCCTGCTCACCCGACACAGGTTCAAAATACTTATTTTCAAACTCATCGCAAATACAGCCTAAAAACCATAAAACTAATAGCCAATATCGAAGCTATTCGTCGTGTCACTTGATACAATTCCGTCACAAAATGCACTAATTCGATAAGAATATATACAGTGTAATTGTTTCCTTAGTAAATTATCTATTAGGTATAGAAAAGAATCGTATGTCGCTTCATCCTCTATGGTCCTAAGCGAGTGAGCGCGGGAAAGAGATGACCTTTAGTGCTGTCATAGTAAACAGTGGTCTGTGACCGCTTGACACTTAGTACTGCTTTTATTATGCTATGGTCTACTTACTACGGGGTCTCCAGACTTATTTTAATCAACTTTACATGGTGTGCTCACCGATTCAACGTTTAACTGATAGGGATAAGTTATCGAAATACGTAAATCCGAAATCGAGAACAAGAGCGTATTTTATTACCGCTATTCAAAAGTGTTAGGTAGCCTTTTCAATTCAAGTCAACTCAATTAATTTTATTGTCATTAGGAAAACTCAATAATCCCAAATTCTGAGCATATCGTGCTCACATAATGGATATTTACTATAACTGCACCCTGCAGTCTTACCCGCTAATAACACGAGGAACAAGAGTAGTGCCAGCAACACTTCACGCAAAATAGGCGCATTGTAAGACGTCGAGTTGCGGAAAACTAGCCCGCGTTAACCTACCTATTATAACACGAGGAATACTAAAGTTTTTGAGGAAAAGCCTATGAGTTAATCCAGGGCGTCAGCTACCTCTATACCAAAATTCATGAAAATTAGGCCAGCCGTTTGAGCGTGACGAAGTAACAAACATACAAACACACACAAACTTTCGCCTTTATTTTTTTTATTCACAATCTGACCGGCGATTGACCTGATGATAAGTGGGCGACGGGGTCGAGGATGTAGCTCAGGGGTCTCCCTCGCGATCCCTAACATCGTTTGTCCCAAAAATCACTTGCCCGAACTGTTTTGTCCTAATGGGCTAATGCCCTAACGATCAATTGCCATAACAATAATTTTCCATAACGTAATGGTTGTCCTAAAACTCATTTGTCCGAAACATCAATATCCCTAACTATCAATATCCCTAATATTTTTTGCCATATTCCTCGAAATCCCTAAAATTAATTTTCGTTTTTTAAAGTCCCCGCCCCTTTTGCAACCACCGAACTGCTACCAGTAAAGTAGTTTAATGGGTTAGGTTAGGTTAGAACTGCGACCGCAACAGAGCCCGAGCCTAGCGATTAAAACCAAAATTAGGGCATATGAGTGTTAGGAGAAATGATAATTATGACAAATGACATTAGGATAAATTATCAATATGGCAAGTGACATTAGGAAATAAGATATTAGGGAAATCAATATTAGGGCATATGAGTGTTAGGACAAGTGATCATTATGACATAAAACGTTAGGGAATGCAAAAATAGGTTAAAAAACGTTAGGGATTCAGATATAGATCCGTAGCTCAGTAATAGCCTATTCACTCTTACCTTGAAGAGAGCCAAGTTATAATTCTCTGGAAACACACGATGGGAGCGAGTGTTCGCATTAGAAATAAAGCAAATCGCTTCGTGCGAATCAGTGGTAAACTGATAACATTAGGGTGAAGACTTTATAATATTAATGTGATGTATTTTACTACCAAGGCTGAAAAGTAAGATTTTTCTATTCAAGGTCGAACATCACCGACACATTGTAAACATGAGCACAAAGTAGTTTTTTCTAAAAGACAAGGCTGTCAAATGTCAACTCACACGCTCCATGAAGTCGAACCGACGTCGGATCTGCCGAAATAACGTAAGGTCGCGGTGCAGCAGTCAACGACCTACCTTCGCATCTCCCATCAATATCGCGGGGCTTGCCAGAGGCACTTATATAGGTGCAGTGCTATCATGTTTTGCGTGTCGAAGATTGGCCTTTGTTTTTCTAAAATCTTAATCAAAACTGTATTTTGCATTTGGGCTATATTGGAACTCTGGTTTAGAGACTAAGTTAAGTTGACACCTATGGCATTGTAATAAGGTGCAAAGTTAACGCAACCGATCACGTTTGTTGTATAGGAGCCCCACTTAAATATTTATTTTATTCTATTTTTAGTATTTGTTGTTATATATAGCGGCAACAGAAATACATCATCTGTGAAAATTTTAACCGTCTAACTATCACGGCTTAAAAGATACAGCCTGGTGACGGACGGACAGACGGACGGATAGCGGAATCTTAGAGAGAGAGTTGCGTACCCAAAGGGTAAAAATGGGACCCTATTACTGAGACTTCGCTGTCCGTCCGTCCGTCCGTCTGTCACCAGGCTGTATCTCAAGAACGGTGATAGCTAGCCAGTTGAAATTTTCACAGAAAGATGATATATTTCTATTGCCGCTATAACAACAAATACTAAAAATAAAATAAAATAAATGTTTAAGGGGGGCTCCCATACAACAAACTTACAGATAATGGTACGGAACCCTTCGTGCGCGAGCCCCACTCGCACTTGGCCGATATTTTTACCCTTTGGGCACGAAACTAAAAAGGAAGGTTACGCGGACTGAGTTGCTACACCCTATAAGTGTTAATAAGTTCATATTCCATAGCACTGTCGGTATCTCCGGGATCCGTAAAGGCCCGAATATGTGCAGCCCAAAACCGCGGAAGCAGGTGGCGGCTAAATTTAGCCGCACGCGCAGATGTTCCGCTGAGTTGCGAACTCGAGCCACCGGGATTTTTGGGAGTCGAGAATTACATCTGCAGAACCTTCCAAGAAATCCATACTAATATTATAAATGCGAATGTGTGTCTGTCTGTCTGTCTGTCTGTCTGTCTGTTACCTCTTCACGCTTAAACCGCTGAACCGATTTAGATGAAATTTGGTATATAGATAGTTTCAGTCCCGGGGAAGGACATAGGATACTTTTCATCCCGAATAAATTTAGTGTTCCCGTGGGATGAGTGGGTAACACCGCGGGGCACAGCTAGTATGGAATAATTTAGATAATTATTCATGTTGAATAGCCAACACTCTCTGTATGAGACAAGTGAAGAAAATGTATTATGTACTGTAAATACCTCAGCAACACAAAGAGTATGCCCTCTCCCACTTGTCCCGATCATGTCTTGTTCACGCCTGTTAAGGACACTCGACGTAACGACGCTTATACCTGCCACATGCCCATCCTATTGGTGTGGGATAGGTATCTGGGGGCACGGTAGTGCCCCCGCCAAAGACGAACAAAAAAGAGGCGGGGCACTACCTACCTTTTCTCGAACCGTTTCCTCTCATTTTCAAACCCTCATAGTTTCGTCCCAGTTAACACCAGAGCATCCAAATTCACAGGTTAAGATGCAGTTAGGGAACATATAAAACTAAATTTCATTGATCTAGCTTTTATACATTAGGTTTTATTGATACCTAAAATACGCCGATTTTGCCACTCACTTATACACTGACGTATCAAAACCTCTGGGGTACTTCCCGATGACCTAGAAAGCTGAAATTTGGTATGTAAGCTAGTATTAGTACACAAACAACAAAATAATTCTAAAACTTGGAACTTTTACCCCCTAACCCCTTAAACTAGGGGATGGAAGTTTGTATGAGACTTCTGCAAATTTTGATACTAGAGGTCTGAAAATTGATATAGGGACTCCTTGTTATAAATAAAACACATAATATTCTAGGATTTTTAGAAAATCACCCCCCACCCCCCACCCTTTAAATAAGGGGATGGAAGTTTGTATGGGGTTCCCATAATAGGGGATAAAAGTGTATATTATATAATGGGGCTAAACGTAAGTATTTCTTAAATACATAATTATTACTACTTTTGTATCTTTGACTTCGTATTTTAAATATTTCTTTATAGACCTACCACAAATGCAATAATAATGCAGCGAAATTAACACGGGGAATTTTATATTTTTAATTGTTGAATCAATGATTTTTATTTCCATCTTAAGCAGATTTAAGCGTAAGATGAATGCGTAAGAGGAAATGATATCAACAAGAAAAATAGGCAAAGATAGAGCTCAGAAGACTGATGCTCAAGAATCGCTACAGCCCAAAAAAAAATAAAAAAAACTAGGGCACCTTACAAAAAGAAATGAGATCCCACCAAAACATTTCATGTAAAATTGGCGGCCAAGACTCACATGCTCATAACGCTTTCGCTGTAAAAAGTTATCAGATCCCAGGAAAAGCCAAGCCCCTAAGCCCTGACTTTGCTAACCCTACACCTTGGTTTCTAAAGTATGGCTTGGCCGTTTCATAGTACCGTAAATAAGTCCAACGGACCGTCTGGCCCATTGTGGTTTATTATATTTACGGTAACCTATGAAACAGCCAAGCCATACTTTTGAAACCAAGGTGTAGGGTTAGTAAAGTCAGGGCTAAGGGGCTTGGCTTTTCCTGGGATCTGATAACTTTTTACAGCGAAAGCGTTATGAGCATGTGAGTCTTGGCCGGCAATTTTACATGAAATGTTTTGGTGGGATTCCATATTCAGCGATAGGTACATAGAGAAAAAAATAACCGTGGTCGGGTCGATCTTAGGACCTGTCTATCTAGTCATTTCTAAGAACTCATATATACAGTAAGCGAATTAAGCTGATCTGGCTTATTTATTGTGCAGGGCTTTAGGATACTGCTGATAGTAAGCGTTTAGCGGAGCGATGATATACCTGCCCGTATAGCACAACTAAGGCTTCACGTTTCTTGTCGCGCGACATAGCATCACCCGTCACTCTCTCACAGTACTGCGAAGAAAGAGACAGGTAATATTTCTCGCGCGAGAAAGAGTCGCGTTTCACAGTTGTGCTAGAGGTGCTAAGGATACTTGATGGTATGGAGTGTTTAGAAGAGAAAAACCAAGGTTCGGATTCCATTGACGAATGCCGAATTAGACTGTCGATGAATTTAATTCATTCGACGACGCGGTTGGCGCAGTTTGTAGAGCCAAGCAAATATTTGTGTGATGAACTGGAATATTTGTGCTTGGGTCATGGTTGTTCTATGTAAAGCCTCACCAGAAATATATGAGGATGCGCTATATTGCGGAGCTAATTTCTTACACTGGCAATGATTTTATGATGGTTTGTCAATGTCATTCGTGGTGCTTTCTTTAAAAGACAAATATTTAAAAATATCCAAAGAACATGCCGAAAACCATTCACAGTCGTGAACGTAAGATTATAAATAAAGTGTACACGTGTTTACTACACGAAAAAAGTCAGGAAAAGAGTGCATTCCATTAAATTATATTACGAGGGTAACATAGTGGAAGTGACAGGTATTTAAACTAATGTCATTATAGTGGCTTGCGATTGGTTGCAAAATTGTTGCCATATAAATAGCACCCTCTTGACAATCCTCATATATTTCTGGTCAGGCTTTATATATTTATCTATATAAGTGTGTATACTTCTTTCTCTTCTTCTTTGTGTGAGGTTGTCTGGTATTTATTAAGTATTTATTTTTATTAATTCACCTCTGATAGTTTTGTATTTTGAGTTCGCCTTTCAATATCGATGACATCATAATGTTTATTTAGTCAGGCATCTTGTGTGTTCGTCGTTCGTTCACCGTCGCGCCACAAAAAGGTCAAGTGTAAAGTATTAAGCAATTAGTGTTCGGTATTTATTCGTACATATCTCAATATTAGTCTTTCTTCGGGGCCATCTTCTACCGAGGATTTCGGTCATCAGTATCCGTGTCTTGGCAACGGATGATTTGAATCGTGTGGTTATTCCTGAACTAAGTCGTATTTCTGGTCTTTCGTGTCTCTGCAACCCATGTATTAACTGTTACTTGTTCTGTAAGTCTAGTTGAAGGAAGCTCCGGACTGCAAAATAAACTATAACTTTATTATAAAAAGGTTAGTTGGTACATCTCTTTTATGTGTATTTAGTTACAATTGTGATAGTTTTAAGTAAAATTTTGCAAAAAATTACTGACCTTTCTCTCGGCTTTCTTCTGAACAGTGTTTTCCATTTGTGAAATGGCGGTAGATTCAGATTCAAACATGTAAAAGTGCCCTCGAATAAACATATTGATTTTTATTTTTTGGTGGTGACAAGAAGGCAGTGCTCTGCGAGGAAACTTGATTGTTAACACCTTTATGTTCGTCTTGGCGGGGGCACTACCGTGCCCCCAGATAAATGTAATTTAAATAACATGTTGTACTACATAATGTTTCCATTTAGTCTCATGGCAACTTCGTCCGCGGAAATGTTTTTTCTTCACCGTAGTCGAGTTAAAAGTATTCTTTGACTATCTTTGGATGTCTATTTCAGTACCTAAATTAAATTGAGAGAACAAAGAATTTTTTACCAACAGAAAGCTGAACGGCTGCCCCCGCGTGCCCATATAATCCTGCATCGCGCTTTTAAGATTTTTCTTAAAACAACTGAGTTTTAATACAATTTTAGAATTTTGTAATAATATAGAATATTTCTTTATTAGGTGGCTGATGACCCCATCCCATCAGCCACCAAATAAAGAGATACATGTTAGTCTGTAGCGTTCACAGATCGTCAAATGAAAATGAAATCTGATGATTTCCTTTTCCGTGGCTCTTCACCCCTGAAGTAGAATTCCTCTCTGCATCACACTCGGAGTGAGTAATATAAACTTGAACCTGGATATTATCGCAACAAATTGTTCCCGCTGGCGCGCTCCCAACGCGATCAGTTCGATTTATGTTTTATCCCCCACGTCGACTTGTTCAATTAAATCTTTATTGCTTGTTTTCGATACTGTGCGCGAAAAACATGTCATGTGATTTACGTAACGGAAATCTTGTGATACGAAGAAGAGATAACCTAAGCAATATTAATACTAAGAAGAGAAAAAAATATATACTCAGACTCGAATTCACCATGTTCAGTTAATCGGTAACAGCTAGTTGTATCTGTCAGTGTCAGACATTTGATAATTAAGTAGAATATAATAGAAAAAGCTTTATTCAAGATAACACATCATTACAATTTTCAATAGGTATTAGATAAGTGTTAAAGACAGTGTATAAGAGATATGCATCCGAAATGGTTTCCACTCAGCTATGCGGTTGGCTTTGCTAAGTATAGCAATGCCCACGGCGCTGGTTTTCTGTGGAGCCAGAGGGACGCCGTTGAATTATCCGTTTTAGCTCATAGTCTGGTGAAATTGGGGCCAAAATGTACTTATTAAGAACTAACACTCATAAATTGTCCATACTTATGCAGAAAGTGACCAGCGTAGAATTTTGATCAAATCTTCTTGAGTCTGCGTAGAATTTTTGTCAAAAAGTCATAATCAGTTTGGTCGCTTTTTGCATTATGAAAGAAAAATCTTTGGTCGCTTTCTGCATAACTATGGTCAATGAAGACTAAAATTAGTGCCACAAACATGATAGTATTTAATGTAAGATTGTTGGATGGTGAGGCTTAACGATTGAGGTCGATGATCCATCATGACAGGATAGCCAGCCGTCTTTCGACTTCATATCCAAACAGAACCAAAATTCCATATCAGAGTATCTAGGGCATATATAATGTCTATAAAACCCGATGCCCACTGGCTTAACTATTTCAGGGCGTTGAGGTATATAAGTAAGCCATATCTGCTTTGGCTTGTTTAAGGATTTTTAGACGTTGCCCTCTCGTGTATTGTAAAAATCTTCTATGATGTTTGCGTTTTTAATTGAGCTTTTATTTCCTTTCACCTGTCTATGTGTCTGTAATCAAATCTTGCTAGTAAGATTTGGACCACTTACCGGTGACCGATTGAGCTGAAATTTGTACCTACGTAACTTCTATGACAATACAACAATATGACACCATGAAGGTGGAATCGTCTCGGTGAGGTGATGAGGATGTTCGTAGAAAAAGACAGTTGTAACAAAAAAAATAAAACTTATTTTGTTAGTTTCCTTCATTTGTCCTAAAGTGAGCAATGACAATGACAATGTAAGACAATGGCATTGTGGGAGTTATGTTTACAAGATAAGCTTTTTATGACCATTCGGACTGCTTAGATTTTTTTCTATACAGAGTCTGATCAGTTTGTTTCCAAAGCAACTTTCCGACATATTGGCATTAGTGATAGCGCGGCCTCGCACGAAGGCCGGTCGGTCTCGACAGACAGCATTTATCTTTATTATATGTTACTATTGACCATACATACATTTGATTTATTGCTAAACGTAATCTGATTGAAGCTTTGCGGATTGTTGCAAAATGGTTTTGATATCGGTAGATGTTCTATGTGTCTGGAACTTGTACAACTAGCATCGTCTGTACAGTCTGTAGGTAATGTCTGTGTTGTTAGTAACATCGAAAGTGTCAGATATATCGCAACACATCTTTCGTCCTATTGTATGTCTGATGGTACGTTGGCTAGTTGAAGCTAGCTACGCTCGGAGTTTCCTTACGTGCTTGAACTAGAAAAAAAGATCTGCGCAGGAGAACCAAGGTTGTCGATTTAGCTCGGAGATTTGCCAGATAAGTGGAAATGTACCGAACAGATGGCCGGTGGGCAGAATGGTTCTTGATCGGCGACCGCGTACCGGATGATCCATCATGGTGAACCGTCTATCTAGACAACATTTTAGATTTAGATTTGATCCTCGTCGTTTGAATTCGAATCAGATGCATAACAATAAGTTTCTAAATACTTGACACACTTTCTGTCATACGGGTACGGTCCTGGACTTTGTGACTGCAGTTAAATTTACTAGGTTAACGACGCATCTGCTGCGACCACAGACAGACGGACAGACAGCCCGTTAGTAATAGTATGTATGCAATAGTCGCTCCTGATTCCGTCTGGCATTGACGGTTTGAATAGGACCCTACAAAGCTCTTTGTCAGAAGAAATGAGTCTTGCTGGCTGGATTATTTCATGAGAAAACGTCAGGGTTGATATCTATTCTTAGTTTGAATTTGGAAGTAGATTTTATGCGTGGCTGCACATCCTCAAAACTATGCGAGCTAACAGAGCGGTGCGAAGATTTGTTTTTTTCATCAAAGCTAAGGGATAGGAAAATATGGAAACTTTATTGGTGGATCTGTCGCCGGAACTTATTTAAGGATTATTTTATTTATGTTATTGTTTGATAAAGAAGCGACCGGTTCCGTTCTCTTTCCTCCATTTTCCATTAACACCGGCAATCCGTTCGAAAATATTAAACGCGTATTTACGAATCATAATTAAGATACAATTATAAGGAAGCCCGTAAACCTCAGTTAATGTCTTTGTAAAAATATGCCGCATGTAAACAGAGAATGCCACCATATTAAATGTACCCACGCTTACTAAAAAACTTACTACTACCAAAGGTTCTTTCGATACTGGTCTGTTTACAACTGCAAGCATCCGACCAGTTTAAAGATACACCTACTTAATCTGATTTGTCTCGTGACTGGTGGTTGTATAAATTTAGCCTCTTTATGAATATTTTGCGGAAGCGCGTTATCATCGGAATCGGGCCTTGTAGTATTTCTTATCCTTTTGACAAATGGAGGTTTCAAATTGTATTTACTGAGGTGCGCGATGGTGCGTTATTGATTTGAGTTAATGAACTTTGGAATGTCTAGGTTGCCTGCCGTTACCCAAAATTTGTACGGGCCGTGTGTTGTTAGATTGTAAATGTTTTATATTGGTCCCTCGTTCATGCAACATGGTTTTATTCTGTAGCCTGTTGAAGTGCCCCACTGCTGTCCACGGTACCAGTCCTGGAGCGCAGATCGAAGTTTTTGATGCGATCAGCCTTTTTTGGTCACTCACTACTAGTGCAGTGGGGCACAGTATAGTGCTACATCATGAGCAGCGGTTGTAACCTTTGCGGTTTCTTCTATGTGGCCCGTATCTACGACACAAACGTCTTAAAAAAAACCGATATAATAACGCGTAATAAAGGCGCATGGATAAAGGGCTATTATGTAAATTACATTTTTGGTAGATATGGTCCTGTGACTTTCATTTTCGTCCCACCCCACCTTGCCAGTGGAAACCTTAAGTATGTCCAACGTTGTTTCAACAATTCATAAACACAAACAGTCATTGCAACAACACTGGCTGTTGACAAACGTAACGACACGATAAGTGAATAATTAAATTTTCCTCCACAATATGAGTTAATATACTAAAATAAGTCCAATAGTTGTCAAGGCTCATGAGCTCATGTTTGGTCACGTGTGCTGTCCGTACGTGACGTGAAATGAATATCTGATAGAAATTGGAATGATAAGGACGATGATATTGATACTCGTAGTTTTCGTCGCCTTGCTTTTTCTAGACAGAATAAGCAATCAAACAATCATCTATTTAATGTACTATTACGTATAATATTGCATTGAAAAGCAGTTTTCTATGGAGAGGGGATTTCTATTTTAGGAAGAATCTTAACAGCGCCTGTTGGTAAATTTGTCTTTGTCCTCTCATAAAGTCGAAACGGCTGGACGAAATTTAATAAATTTCGGTACAGGGATTAGCTATATACAAACGTTACTATAGCTAGGTACCCTGTATTACAAACAGATGGCGCTGTATGGCTGGCACCGTGCTGCTGCATCGCGCTATTAAGATTTCTCCTTTAATAATGATCCCTCTACATAGAAAACTGATTTTTCAATACATATTTGTAATTGTGTAGAAAGAAAAAAAATGAAAAATGATTTATTTCTTTCCTAAGTAGTACATTATTTTACATGTGCTGGTGGCCCCTTTTTAAGTAAAAATAATACCTGTGCTAAGGGGCAAAGAATAAATGATACCTAAGTAAGTATTGGCAAGGAAGGATGGAAAAGCCTGAAGTGACGAGAGAATTAAATTGTGAAAGCATGATTAATTGGCAGGGGTTTTGATATAGTAATGGTCGTCATTGGCAAAACCAGGAGTCATTAACGGTGCATGAGTGTATATTGCAAATCATCAATTCATGAATGATTTTGATGAATTAATTCATTCATAAATAGGCCATGCAATTCTGCAGCCCACTGTACATGGATAGGATAATACGTGAAAAATATGTCACATAGGGCGTGGCCACATGTCCACGACACGGCGTCGTAATCGTAAAACGACACGGTGTCGCGTCGGAGCGCGACACATTATCCACCGTGCGAATATACGTTGCCGCGTCGTGAAAACACACGACACGGCGTCGTAAACGTAAAACGACGCTGTGTCGCGTCGGAGCGCGACACATTATCCACCGTGCGAATATACGTTGCCGCGTCGTGCAAACCAGAGATGGGCATTAATCGATTAATGTTTTAGTCAACTAATCAATCGATTGAAAATATCAATCGTCATTTTTCAATCGCGACTAATTTAGTTGCGATTGAATTAGTTGTGAAGACAAGAAGACAAGATTTAGGTTATTTTTTGTAATGTAATTTTGTAGTTCACATTGCCTTGGTTTAATTACTGTAATGCTCTGTGTAACTAATTTAAATAAATAAATAAATTCAACAGTTTGAAGCCGCGTATAGTTAATATCAAATTCATTTACATACACGATTTCGCCTTATTCTAGACGCACCTATGTCTCACGGTGACTAAACTCGGGTGACATCATCCCGCATGATTATACGCCATCTTGCCTCAAAATGTCACAAATGCAACTGTTCCTACCACACAAACAACCTTCTTGACTTCAACTACTAATGTTTGCTTCGCTTTTTGCGACCACATCCAAGCAAAACGTGTTTGTTTTGAAAATCCTGTTTTATGTTCTTATTAGCGGTTCCTAATGATGGTTTAATTCTAAGGTGAAGGTCGCAGATACGTCTCAATCAATCATCGATGACTTCTGGCCGAAAATAAAGTAAACTAACAGGTTTTTGCGGATTTTATTTGGGCATAATATGAGTCCGAATAATATTACTGTAAAATTTTCCGTTAATATTCTATATCTGCTGAAGTCGTGACAGGTCCTTTAGATACTAAGCGAACTCTAGGACTAAATTCGATATTTCTGATGGAGCAAAAAATAATGTACCTAAGTATTTAATTGTTGTGTTGAGTTTCTATCAACAATATCTGAGTTTGATTCTGGGAATTACGAAAAGGTTAATAATAATTAAAATGAAACACAGAGTTACAGGTTAAAACCCCAGTAACGACTGTTGGCCACTTAGGTCCGGGTCCCCGGATCCAATATGTCACGAAGGTTCGTAATCTAAATGATGTATCTAAATGTTCCTATAGTTTTTCATCTGCCGCATTTCAATATGTTTGATGTCGCATTGTTCTTAATGTTTCCTTAAAACGTTATTTTTTTACTTCCCCGTGTCATTATCCTTGCTCTGCGCGGCTTCCTTATTCAAATCCTTTCACGTCTTCCTCTTCAAATAAATATATAAACCTTCTGAAGCCCTAGAATGCAAAGTATCGTTTTTGAGGTAATAAGTTTAACAGAAATAAGAGCCGCTACGTGAACTTTTTTAACCTTGTTAAAACTCCTTGGTTCATATCATAAGTTTTCTACAATTTGTGGCTGAACTCAACGTTTTTGACGACATACTTTTACCCTTGCTACGTCTTACTTCTTTGACGTTTTCATAGTTAATTTACCTGCAATAAAGTGTTTACAGTTCCTAAAAACGTCACCGTCTTTGTGTTACATTGTATTGTTGTTTATTACTTAATATATATTACATATAAACAAACACGGTTTGTGCTCTGGCGTCAATCATGATTATTAAACAACAATGCAATAATGTTTACTTTCTGCAACTTCACAACAAAGCAAATTAGATCACTTACAAAACAAATAAAAAATTTGGTCAACAACCACTGAATGATTGAATGCGCTGGATCTGACCCTTGGACCTCAACTCTTTCCAAGCGTACTTCGTTTTTGGGGCATTTGGAAGTATACTACTTCCCTATTTGCTTTTATATCCTGTAATATCGTGTGTCATAATTTTTTTTATTTTTTTTTAAAGCAGTAACGTCTGCTAATGTAAACCAAATGTTTTCAATGAAGCGAATGTTTACCAAATGTTTACGATGCCACCCTAAGGCATGTTGAAGCAACTGGTTGAAAGATTCAATAGCTCTGACATCTGGTTCGGTGGTCCAGTTGGTAGGACACCCGTGTTGGCCCGGAAAGCCGTTGGAAACGCAGGTTCGAGTCGTGTCATAAATAAATAGTTATCTTAATGTAGCTATAAATAATTTCGTAACGAACCGAACGGTAACTATGGCAACGAATTTCCTAGCTAGTATTTCTCCGGAACTTTTCAAAACTTAATGCAAACATTTCGTCTGGCCCATCTATGTCTATACCATACAATAAAACATGATGATGGGTGTCTTCTTACCAAATAAAATGAAATTTCTTATTGTTCGTGATATTTAATTTCAATCAGATTTTTTGTAAATGCTTAGTCAAGTCTTTTTACAAGGCCTTAGGCGCACCGCACAGTTTTAAAACCTGTGATCTAAACTCTCGCAACAGGAAAAAGGTTCGTACGTCAATTAACCAGAAGCGGTGATAAGTAGGTGAGGTGAGGACTGTTTATTAACAGATGCCGCTTCATTGAGTGTTCAAAGAAATTCTCATTTATAGACGTTCCATTTTTCACAGTGTTCTAGTATTTGGGTAGTAAATTAAACAGTTTATGCTCGTACGTACCTTATTGATGTTGTAAAGGCAGGGTGTTTTTGCTTACGTTTTTCGTAGAGCAAATAGTTTAAATTAACGTGATTTGCATGGATGGTAGTAATCGTCACCAATGTCACCATCATATCAGCCGACACACGTCCTCTTCTGGACTAAGGGGAGGCAGGTTCTCTAGCATGACCCAGACGCTCTTGCGCCGCCCTCATCCAACAGCTTTCCATCTGATCGGTGCACCGCTTTGAAGACCTTCCCACGCCTCGTTGTCCGCTACACAGTCACCACTCATAAACCATCCCTTAAGCCCCGGGCGTTTGTTAATGAATGTCTCCGATAATCTGACTAAATAGTTTCTGTTAGATATTCATCATCATCAGCCCGTATCTATCCACTGCTGGATCAGGGCCTCCTCGTGCATTTATCATTCGCTGTGACTCCGGTCTCTCCATCTACTAGTCTGCCCACGCTTTCTTTTCTCATTCCAATGAGATATTATTGATTTTCATTAACTGTACCTCAAATCCTTACCAGAGTAAAGCTGCTGGCCAACCTTGTTTGAGAATTCTTTGCAGTGTAAATACGTGCAAGAACGGCGCCAGTTACTAGTAACACAACAAGCATAAATAAAAAACGCTTTGAACAGCGTTAATTTTAACCGCTCGGCGCCCGGCGGCTGACACGAAACAGAAGCGTTTTTACCAAGTTCAAGTGTTCCTATTTCCTCCCGTAGTTGCGTGGTGCCGTCGGGAAGTGTAAAGTGAGTTAGAAATGTATGAAGAAGATGATGGGAAGATGTGTCTGAAATTGCAAGCAGTATGTGGAGTTGAAATAAAAGCTAAACATGGCATTAAGTCCGCCTTCTGTACGTTAAGTTTTTCTTTTGTGCAATAGAGTTTGAATAAATAAATAAACATTGGTATAATTTGCTTCAGTCACTGGAGTTGTCGTTTATCAAATAATATTCTAATTATAAAGATTATTTGTACCAGTAATAAACTTAATTATGTAAGTACATACACCTATGTCGAATATATCCTATTTCACTTCAGCTAAAAAATGTCTACTGCCAACGTGCACTGATATAGGCCTCCCCAAATAACGTCACCATGACTCGCCTGCGCCGCCCGCGTACAGCGGACTCTTATGACCTTGGCCAGGTCATCAGTTCATTATTTCACTTATTCTTAGTAATATTCCATGTTCCATGTTTACAAGATCATTAAATACGTTATACAATTTCAATTTATCTGAATCATAACAGGAAAGCGCAGCGTGAGACGGCCTCGACTTGGTGGACAGATGACCTCGTTAGGATCGCAGGGAGTCGATGGATGCGGTCTGCACAGGATCGTGCCTTGTGGAGAGCTATGGGGGAGGCCTATGTTCAGCAGTGGACGTCTGTGGCTGATAGACAGATATAATCATAACCAACCATGAACGTAATTTTTACAGTGTGGCGTTTATGTACACTCGTTATTCTGGTTATTATGCATATATTGTGTGTTGTCTGTTATTACAGTGATTGTCTAGATTTTTGTTTAGACAACTTAACACAGTTTGTACATTAGCTGGTTTCTCATGTTAACTTTGTGACGCGTTTCTTGTTCCACTATTCCCTGGAAAATCGTGCTATTTCTGTAACATCTAAGATATTAAAAATGGTTAGTACTCGTAATTTGATGGTTTTTGCAATATGCGTTGCAAATAATTCATAAAATGGAGCAGCGAGGCGTTTTAATTATATGATTATTGTCTTTATTAAGAGGCCTTAATCCTTTTAAAATTTATTTTTTTCATATTATGACAAGTATATTGATAGTTTCAATCAACTTTTTGATCTGAATAATACTTTTCCCCGAGTTCTAGGTAGTAACATAGCTATTTCATGCTTTCATTGCGTGCAGTCGAAAATAAGTTGAAAAAACTAATTTTCCGCGTGAATTTTGTCAATTTCGAGTAGTTTTTGAAACAAAAATTATCAATGAAAATTTAAAATATATACCAATAAATCCCAATAGCCCTGTTCTAGGGAGTAACATCAATAATATGTTAAGAAACATGTTTGATCATAGAGAAAAACTACTAAAACGATCAGCATTTTAAAAGGAATAAGGCCTCTTAAGCTGCCTGTCCACAGAAGCCGAGCGAGACGTGTAAAATGACCAATCACATTCCTCAGATTTAAAAGCACTTCTTTGAGGCTTTACAAAGACGCAGCCTGATTGGTTCATGCCTTGCGGCGCCACACTACTCGCGAAGTTGACCGAAGTTGTGCGAATGTGATAGTGTGGAGAGGTACTTCGCTGCGGAAACCCGTATTTCGCGAGTAGTCATCATCATCATCATATCAGCCGATAGACGTCCACTGCTGGACAAAGGCCTCCCCCAAAGTTCTCTACAACGATCGATCTTGCGCCGCCCTCATCCAATTTCTATCCGCGATCTTAAACAGGTCGTCGGTTCACCTTGTTGGGGGCCTTCCAACGCTGCGTCTTCCGGTCCGCGGTCGCCACTCAAGAACCTTTCTGCCCCAACGGCCAGCGATTCTACGAGCAATGTAGCCGCCCACGGCCACTTAAGTTGACAGTTACAACCTTGGTTCGTCTCATTTCGGATTCGTTCCCGCAAGGAAAGTCCGAGCATAGCTCGCTCCATTGCCCTTTGAGTAACTTTGAGCCCTCGCGACTAGTGTGGAGACGCAAATAAGCAAGTTCGACGTTGATGTACTTTTTCCTAAAGAACAATAAAGTGAAGTGGTTCAATGCGGTAATTTAGACAAGGCGATGGGGATCTTATATCTTATGGGTGCGCATTTTCTTTGCCAATAAGTTTGTCGTAAAAGCGATAGCCATAACTCCGAAATTTTATAAGACTTTTGAGAGTAAAACCCATTAGTTTAAGTTTGTATTATAAAAATCCTGAAAAGTTATTTGTTTCAGAGAAAAGTAGAAATTATAACTACGAAAATTATGACTAATTATACAATTATGAATAAGTATTGTATGTGAACCTTGGTCCCAATATCTTATTAATCTCGCTACGGAAAGTATCCTAGGAGCTAAATCAGACTTTGTTTTTGAGTAGCTGTGAGAGTCCAAAGAAGGTTGAGGATCTGGCTAAAATGACAATAAATAAACCGTTACATGTCGTTGGCTGATTCTTAAAGGTGGCTTATATTTAGGAGTTGACGATTTTTAGGGTTCCGGTAAAAAAAAGGGTAAAAACGGGACCCTATTACTGAGACTTCGATGTCCGTCCATCCGTCCGTCTGTCACCAGGCTGTATCTCAAGAACGGTGATAGCTATACAGTTGAAATTTTCACAGATGATGTATTTCTATTGCCGCTATAACAACAAATACTAAAAATAAAATAAAATAAACATTTAAGGGGGGTTCCCATACAACAAGCTTGTTATAGATTATAGTACGGAACCCTTCATGCGCGAGTCGGACTCGCACTTGCCCCATTTTATCTTTTCCTGAAATCTAACGCCAAACTTATTTTAGCAAAACCAGAGCAAAAACCTTATGTACATACGTTCCTTCAATAATAAGTAACTTATACAACGAGTAAACCAGCACAAATCAGGTTCAGTGGACTCGGCGTTATTATATAAACTTAAACACTTCGGAAAACCCTTAATGAAGCACAATAATTAAATGTTTGTATTCTCTCACGAGAAACAAAAGCACCCATCACACCCCTCACATTACGACCAGAAGACTTAACTGTGTCCAAGCATGCAATAAGTCACCCGGGCATTGAACCTGTGACCGCCGCCTCGTCAACTTCGTCCAATTCATCTAACTTGACGAATGCTCGAATCTAAATGTCCGGTTGAATAATTGACGGATTATACAACTTATTGTTCGGTGGAATTTGGCCAACTGTAGCTTTTCGCCATATGTTTGACCCTGACCATAAACTCGCACGTATTGCAACAAAAAACAAATGACGAACCGCTTCTCCAGCGAAAAACGGCTTCAATCCAAACGGCATAGTATTCAAATCGAAATGACCGTAAACGGTAGTAACGACCTTTTGTTTTAAGCCAGCTTTACGTTTAGTTGTAACGCCATCTCGCTCCATTCTATGCATTGTTTTATCCTCGTCTCACTCTAAAGCATATTCAATTGTAAGTGCACAGGTGCTGGTATCGCCGTCTCGCTCGCCGGCGTCTTTAGTCTAACGCCTCCTCTCGAGAGGGTCCGACGCGTTCGAAATTCAAAATTAAAAATTAAATTAGAAAGTGTTGTGTGGTGTTTATGGCGACTGTGTAGTGCCGTGTTTAGTGATGTTCCTGGCTTTGTCTGTGGATTTGTTGGATTTTTCCGAAGTTGGTACCCGTTTTTTTAAAGTGAGATTGTTGCCTTAGCTGTTTTGCGTTTGGATAGAAAAAAAGTATTGTTTTGAAAATGTTAACATCCCATAATCAACACATTTTATCAGAATGGTATGTTGGTATGGTTCTATAGGTAATAATAATTATATAAAAAGTGTTTAAATGCGAACCCCGTTAATTTTTTTTTGTATTTTAGCAATGAAACCTAATAATGTGTTGTTTATTACAGCATAATATCATTTTAAATAAATACTGTGGAGCAATGAGGGATTAGGTTTTAAGACCCATCCTGTGATTTAAAATTGATATTCCAAAGAAAGCAACAGGTTATTCTTTCAGTAACAATGTAAACAAACGTATACCTATTACCAGTCTTCAGTATTTCTAAAGAAACCCTTTTGAATACACTGATCTTTGTTATTGTGTGTGTGTTATATATGTGCAACTTGGACATGAGATGTTAAACCTTTGACAGGCGATTGTATGAAATATGTATCTCAAAAGGAGGTACCGATTGTCACATAAATTATATAGGTTGACTGCAGATTTACAGGAAGGTAGTTCTTATTAGGATCTAGGATTACTTGTTTTCAGTGGATATTATTATACGTACTAAAACACCAAAAAGATTTCTTGATTGTTATTGAAACTCAAGTGAACAGGTTGTCCGATCATAATCTCTTCAAAACTAATTGAACTAGTCTTACATTGGAATACCTGCATTTATTGTTTATTGGATTATAGTATAGAAGTCTAAAATTTGTACGGTTGAACTTTGCAAACGATCCAGCAAACAGAAGCGCTACTCCGATGTTACAAATTCGACAGTCGTATAGTGTCTTCCCTCTCGATCTTCTGTCAAAATATATTTGGGTGAGCGGAACGGCACTATACGACCAAATTTCGGGCATCGGAGTAGTCCTTCCGTTTATAGCATACAATTTATTCCCTAACTAGTAAAACGTGCGTACATCGATTGGCCGAACAGGACAGACAAATTACGCTTCACATTAGTAGGTAATGGAGGTTTCCTTATAACAGGCAAGGCCATGCCACGTGACTCAGTTTACCGGCTTTAAACCGATGTTCTATTGAAAACGGACTCGATCGCATTGCGGGTCTATTTTCAACAATTCCAATTTATTGTAAACTTTTTTCAACGACGATTCATCCCAGTACCTTGCTTAACTAAAACCAAGACCCCAGTAAAATGTGATTCCTCCTTCCTACAACATGGACCCTTCAAACGAAGAGTGAAGAAACATCTCGGATCAAAATGGAAGTTTCAACTGACAAGGCACCGTTGGTTTCTTGTCTGTTGCTATTGCGACTTGGCTTGGGCTCTCCTTATTGCTCACCATCAGGCGAACTGGAGACACTATGTTGTGCCAATAAAAAAAAAAATGTTCAGTACTCATGGCCTCACTTATACACATTCAAGTTATGAAAATATCAGGGATTCCAGTGCCAATAGTTTTGATCAAGGTATTACCTGAATATTAATTAGATAATATGAAACGAGCCCTTGTCTGCCGTGTCCAGAGTTCCGTGTTTTAACACAGTTATCATAAATCATAACATTCCGTCACGTTTAATGTATTAATAGTAATACAAAAAGAGAGTGCAAAACGTCGTAGTAAGAACAAGCAAAATATGACAAATATTTCGGGGGGCGATATCTAAATACTGCGCTCAAAATCTGCAAAAAGGTTAAAACGATCAGAATTGTCGAATCTGACAGTAATGTTAATAAGGATTTCTGCAGAAGTATAGTCGTTCTATAAGCTCGGTGTGCATACAACAATACAAACATTCTATCACAACAATCACACAAAAGAAAATAAGTAGATGCAGGTAAACAACAGGTGGTCCTATCGATAAAGGGCGATCTCTTCACGCCAACCATATTGAAACAGAGATAAAAAAATACCGTTCTGTTAGTGATACATAAAACTGTTTATACTCATTATGAAGATGTATTAAGAAAGTTATTAAATGAATAAAAGTAATAACATCACTTACAAAAAATAAATTGACTCGTTATACAAACGGAAGGCAATTTGAACAGATCACAATGAGTTCGTCGAACTATAATTGTTTGTGCAATCGAAGTTATTGATTTAACTATGGGCTAACTTCGCTGGGTTATCGATAGGTTATAATGTGCAGGTTAAAATGTTTTGTACGATCGGTTGACCTAGTGTTCGATTAATTTATATTTTATTGTAGATATTGTCGGAAAGAAAACTTTTTGGTTTATAAAAGTGGCTTTTTGGTGCAAATTCGTGACGTGTAGTGCCGTTCCGCTCACCCAAATATACTTTACAGGGGATCGAGAGGGACGGCACTCTAAGACTGTCGAATTTCGAATATTCAGAACTACTTACGGTTTCTTTAATCGTGACTATATCATTAATTCATGACTGTGAAAATCCCACTTGTCAGTACCATTAAAGTACTCTGAAATATTTTCAGTTCCGCAGATAAAAACTATTACATCGTGAAATACAACTTTGATCAAAAAAACAGCCAAAATGATTCATCTTAAAATAAAACCTCCAATATTCAGAGACCACCCGATGCAAGCCATTTAAATTTGACCCCTTTTTAAGTTCGCATTGCATCCTTTAATAACACTGTTCGTATGAACACAGGTGCGAAACAGCTCAAATTATAATGGTCTAACGTACAAATATCTAGAACTACGTTTCATGTGTATAATCGAATCTTCAAGGACTTGAGTCGTTTTGAAATGGTGTCTCTTATCGTATGGAGTCGAGTATGATCTCATACCAGTTCTCATACAGTATTTATGTAGTGAAGGAACGTGCCTTTAGTCGCTTTTATTTCAACGAAGCATGTGTTTTTGATAAGGTTTATTTGTGTTTTAGTGGTAGACTGGTCTATTCGATACCAGACAAGTAACAAAACAATAGAAAGAAAACAAAACATTTATTTATTAGAAGGATTTCGTCTTTAACTGATACATCAGACATCACCCCGTATGGAGAAGAATAAGAAACCGGCTGGTTAGAAATCTAGTATTATATTTATTATATTATGGCCGAACATGAGATATAAATAGAATTATTTGTTTTGTAGTGACCTCTATTGACAAGTTAATATCCACTAAATGTTGCGGAAACCTAATCTTTAAGCGTCTGTGTTTTTTCATGGTCATGTCACAAGTCTCGAATACTTATCTTCAGTCACCAATTTATCATTCGACAATGATGAGGGACGTTATTTGTAAATTTTGTGCTTGTGTTGCTCATGAGGAAATATAGCTACCGATTTTGATGTTTTTAATGTAATTAGTTATAATATAAACGGAATTATCAGCCTCAAAAATTTACTTATTGAGCTTATTGCCGCTGTAACTCTCGACTCGCTCAACAGCGACTTTAAAAGTGGTCTGGCCGACTTCCTGAATACATTATTTCGTTTCATTAAAATGTCATGAAAATTTGAATAGTTTTCATTTAGCCTCTTAAAAGCATATACAGCTTCCAAAACCGTTATTCGATTTGGACTACGTGTTATACAGATGCAAATTCAAATTAAACTCATTTCCATTGTGAACACTGATTATATGAGCCTCGTAACAAGGATCGTAACTCAGTATTGTCGACCGGAAAATCATCATTAAAACGTGATCAATTCCAGCAGGTTTGAATCCTAAGGTCTAAGTTAGCAGGCAATATTGCTTGGGAGGCAAGTAAAAACTTCTTTAAATCCCCTGTCGTAAATTTGGCATTATTCCCTAGCGTTTCTCGCATTTTCGATTCGTGTCTCGATCCTGTTTCCGCAAGTTTGGCCGTGATTTTACTCAGTGCATTAGTAGTTCAGGTCACCTGATCTGTCCCTACTACTATAACTTACCAGTAGTGTTGATGATCTGATCGGACCAAACTATCTCCATGAAAACCTGTCTATTACTGCTATGTCAAAAGAAAAACCCAGTTTTTTTTTCATAAACGTTAGTACTGATTTTATTATTATGTCAAAAGCTAGATGACCGTACATTATTCCCCACTTTCTCCGAAACGGCGTCAACCATCCACAATTACCCAAAACGTGTCTAATCCCACGCAGCCCCTGTTATCACTCCCACCATCTCATAACACAAGAGGCCTATTCGACAGCAATATCACGGCAGTTATGCCTTTCTTTGGTTAAAGATGTGCCATCAGTAATTGTTCCCAGAACGCTTATCTGCCACCCTTTTAGCTTACTTTATGTTATCTCTTAATGAGCTTTGGGCTAAGAACTAGCATCCTTTGAAAGGGTCGCTGCCAAATGTATGCCCTTGAAATGTCGGTCTGTTTGTTTACTTTAATGTGCTCGTAGGTAGCTCAACGATTTGACAATTCTTTTTTGAGTCTATTGTCATGCTCCTCTGAGCCGAAAATTCAATGTGTGTTCTATAAATCTTGAGCGATATCTTATTTGGATTTATAAATAACTGCCATTGTATTCCTTACCGTCTATATCTATCTAATGTTTGTAACAAAACATTGATAGCAATTATAAATATCCACGGTGTTAATTTTCTTCCACGCCTACGATACAAGTGCTGCATTTTTATTAGATTTCCTAACAGCTTTACAGCTGCGGCAATTATTCCATTCCGTATGTAGACATTTGCATTTAACAGACCAAGGATATCTACTGAGACGCCGTGGCTTATTACTTCATCTACCGTCGTTGGAATGTGAAAAACAACGTCCAATTTTAAAGGATTAGCGGCCATGGCTCCTGTCATATCAACATTAACGTGCCTCTAGGTTATGAGGCCTTTCCCTTTTTGGAATTCGTCCCGCATTCCGGCGGCTTCTGTGGTTCATCTTATTTGTATTTGGTTTTATTTTAGCTATTTCTGATTGAAGATAATTTAGAATTAATGGCTTACATATTTACCAATTATACTATCCGATAATTTATTATTCTATTTTTGATGAGACATTGAACAGCTTTTATTATAATTGTCCCAGTTCTCAAAATTGACGATCAGCCACATTTGTCTACTTGAAGAACACAATTCTTTAGTTTACCAGCTTTAGCGTTGGGGATTTTGTACAAACTTTAGCTTTTTGTGTATATCCATTATAAAATCTTCTGAACAATCGTATTTAAGTACATACATTTATGTATAGTCGTCTCTCAGTGCCTTACGGGTCTGTTTAAAACTGTAGGTAGTTTTTTTTTTTACAATTACAATATTGAATAAAACTGCGCAGTAAACTTGTTAAGTTTTTAATAACCTTATGATGAATGTTAGGATCTAAATCCTGCAAAAAACATAAGTGTGACATCGCTCCGCGTCACCAGATGCTGTCATAGATGTTAATTTTTCCATTTAGTGCTTCTCATGTCGCATCGCATGTCTTTGTCTAATGTAGTCCAGATTGCGGATGGACCAGTGTCTGTCTTTCTCTTACTTGCCGTTTGGAAATGAGATAGTCGATATCATAATGGCACATCTGGGAATGCTTCGGCTTCTTGATGGTCCAAAATGTTTATGTCAGGAGTTGGTAAGAACAGGTTGGATTTAGTAGTTGTGTGCAGTGTCGTCATGGTGTTCTTTTTTTATTTGTAGTTCGGGCTGTTGCGATAAACAAATAATAGGAAACATTTTTTTTACATTTTTATGAAGCAGACGATTAATGCTTACTGCCTGTCCACTAAAGCGGAGCGAAGAAAATTAACCAATAAGGTCGTGTCTTTGTGAAGCCCACATAAATGGGATTTGGCAGGCAGCACGACAGCAGACAATCTTAACGTAACCTACTAGTTAGCCTAATTATTATTTTTCTATTAAATTTGAAATCTATACAAGAACCGAACCACAGTTCACACATATAAAAGCTAGCCCCCATTGAAGCGAATCTCCATATCCGAATTTAGTTTGCGTGCCAATTGCGAGCTGTATTTGGAGTGCCATAGTGCTGGCTGCTAAACTTCCATTGTATAACGTCCTATGTTCCATTCAATATTAATGAAGCAACGTCTCTTTAGACAAGTGCCACATCGTTGGAAGATACTTCCATAACGTCCTATGTATCATTCTATATAAGTGAAGCAACGTCTTTTTAGACAAGTGGCTCATCGTTGCGGGGGTGACCTCGTCACGATGTGACACAGACTACCGATATAGATGCACTGGCTTTCACACTCGAGGATAGTGCGTTATCGGGTACTGCCGGAAATAGCTTTTACATGCATTCTGCAGACCTGATGTCGCTTGCTGATCACTAAATTAATTTAGATTTCATGTATACGTCATCTTCCATGTATTTAATAGAATTCCAGAGACCTGAATTAGCGTGGACGCTTCACAGAAATAATTTTGGGACAGTGAATTCAAATTATTCTATTATTTTTAGTAAATATGTATTTTGAGAAATGTTCAAGCCAATTTCATATAACTGAGATAGCGTTATAGATTTGTCATAACCGGAGATATCGATTTGTCCAATTAGTAGCAAAAAGTAGCTATTCATAATAACAAACTAACCTGAAGAAAATGTATTTTCTTGATAATCATAATTATAGTCATGTGCAGATAGATATTCTTGAGGACACTGCACCCCGCAACTTTGAGAACCAGCAATTTCGGCTGTCGACTGTATCTTGATGAACAAGAATGGCTATTGCAACCATTACAAGTGTTGCTATCTTGTTATAATAACTTTATCAATGATGACGTTATTATTAAACATACATCGGAAAGAGAATTCCCTGTTACTTTGTTATTGTCCAATTTGTCCATCAATGATTCGGAAATCCCGAGTTATTCCAATATTCGTTTCACAGATTCGCCATCCTTGCCTGACAGACTATTTGATCAGCTTGAAGTATGACTCGTAGAACCTTGTCGAGAATGCCAGCGACAGAAGGCTACTGTAATGCGTCATTGTTTGTTACTTAATTATTTGTAACATTTCTTCGCGATGATGATATCGCTATATTGATTTCAAATTGTATCATCACATCAAACAAATCTTAGGGAAGAGAATGTTGAGGGTGTAGAATGTCCTTAGAGAATGTTGAGGGCGTAGAATGTCCTTGAAAAACCATTTACATGCTCATTAGTATGGCTAAATAAGGACTACTTCCAAACAACTCAGATAAGAAGCAAAAAAAAAACAAAATAATGAAACATAAATTAGTAAAGAATATTTATTGCGTATAAAGCTTACAACTATGTACTAACGCATCCTCATCTTTCTTTTTACTTGAATACTTTCATTAAAGTAATTCCACTTCATTGGTTTATGTGTTATGTCCCCGCAATATCACCGACCTGTCTAAATTGCAAACATTGTCCACCCCCCTTTGACGTTTTTGCAACAACCTCCTGTGCAATACCGTTATCCTTTGTTCCCGGGCAGTTCACTCAGGTATCCCCTTACGATAGTTTGCCACAAATTAGACGCTCTTTCTAGAGCAGTAAGGTCGTCTTTGGATTCGCTTGTTTGAGATTAACTTTGTTATTGGCTCGTGCTGGGTGTCATTGCAGTTTAGGGTACATTGTTCTAAGTGACAGTCGGTACTTGGTTTTATGTGTACATTTTGTGGGATTGATCAAAGTATCTATACACAATTTTGTAACTTTGAGGGACTTAATTCAAGCAGAATGTTGGTCAAATGACTTAGACAATGTGTCTGTTCTAGCTGAATCTATTCGTGGATTCATTACTTTAAAATGACTCTGTTGAGTGCACTTTTAAGTACATTACGTTTTCGCAAAATAAGATAATAGACGTCCATCACACTTAATGAGTTTTCCGAATATCTGATTTTAGTTTTCATAATTTTGGAATCTCAGAATTTCAGCAATCGAATTGCCAAGTCACTGAAGTTCTTTGAAATATTATGGCCTTTGCAATTCATGCCAAGTCGATTCTTAGATCGACGGTTCTTCGTCCGAAGTGTGTTTTCAATCCCAACCAACTTTATAATGTGTTGTTCCATGAAAACCGCCATTTTCCAGGAGCCGCGAAGAACATACATCGGTGATCGGGATATTTATAGTACAACGTAAACGTTTTCCAGTCTAAACAACGCCCATTCATAAAATACTCGTTTCTTTTTATTTCCATCAGTATTTCGTATCTCTTAGGCCTTGTGTTAGTATTGCGAGTATTTCTATTTAGGAATAGATTCTAAATTGCTCAGACAGTCTCTTCATAGATGCTCTCATTGACCATCGTCAAAGAATCGATTTAGTAGTTTTTATTAGGATTCCGTACCCAAAGGGTAAATACGGGACCCTATTACTGAGACTTCGCTGTCCGTCCGTCCTTCCGTCTGTCCGTCTGTCACCAGGCTTTATCTCAAGAACGGTGATAGCTAGACAGTTGAAATTTTCACAGATGATGTATATTTATTGCCGCAACAAATACTAAAAATACTAGGTCGATGCAGAGTCAGCCACCGGCTAAGCTTGCACCATAGATTGGAGCGGTTTTTTTTTTTTTTTTTTTTCGAAATTTTCTCTTCGTCACGACCTAGCGAAAATAATTTGTGCATTTTAAAACAAAAATTTCTAAAATCGGTTGAGAACTCGCTGAGATCTGCGCATTGTTACAAAGTCCATTCGAGTCGATCCATGGGAGCTTCGCTCCAAAAATAAAATATATATTTAAGGGGGGCTCCCATACAACAAACTTGTTGTAGAATATATATAATATATGTATAGGTACGGAACCCTTCATGCGCGAGTCGGGCTCGCACTTGCCCAATTTTATTGAGTTTCATAGATATTTGAAGATTTACTGTGGATATTTTTTTTGAATATTGATACAGAGGTTAAATATAAATGCATTGCATATGGGGATCGAACCCACGACCTCTACTTATCCTACCTCTGCTTTGACCCCTGAGCTACCATCCATATAATTAGTGACGTGTCTGATTATGAATATCCAATATGACTTCTCTAAAAATTTACTATTGTTTAGACGGATGCATAATTTTCTTAGCACTTAATCGCTTTTATCGTTGTTAGTGTATAATGTCAAAGTCTTCTCTTCCTTTTACCGTAAATCAACTTCTACCGTGAATATTTATTTGACTTTCTGATTCTTTTGCTATCCATAATTTTAAATTGATAAAGTGTTTTTGTTTTCTACAGATTTGCAGTAGTTAAATTAGTTTTATTTTGTTTTATTACCTACATCTTTTTCTTCTAAAATCTCTTTTTATTTAAGGATCTTCTCGTCTTCAATATTTAAATATTGCCACTGGTTCGTAACATTTTGTTATTTGCTAACTAATTACGTTACATTAAATTCTTATCAAAACAGATTTGTTACATTTGTAACATCTCAACAGTACGCAATCTGGAAAAACGTGGCCTTACATAAGGGTTAGAAGGTTATAAGATAAGTGTGCACAGATACACGTTAGTGTTCATTCCGATGTTTATTAAAAGCGTGTTATCTCAATACTTAATGGAGTTTTAAAAGCAATGCAACATTTAACGATGACTTCAATACTTACGCTGCTTACGGATTATAATTGTAATGGGTCAGACATTTCATAAAAATATGCTCTAGCTTGTATCAAGGCGTTTTTATCTTAAATTCTGGTATTTTACATGATACCAGATATCTACCTTTAGAACCCTGTTTCAATAATTATATTGGCTTGTCATTACGTTCCCACAGTGGTGCGTAAATATTTTGTCTCGCAATGCACAATGATTCTTTTAAAAAGCTATTAGCCTGAATAAATATACAACTCTCTCAATAATTCACAGGAATTCTATTGATCGTTCGTGCTATTAGGACTCACCTGCCACCCGAAAGACCCATACACTACCTTGGCCACAACAACATTCCTTGTCAGAATATATCGGACATGCCAAACAATACGTGCTACATGGTGCCACAATAATAGCATTCTTATTGGCATAGAAGTTCTACAAAAGATAACCTGGAAACTTAACTTTGACAATAGTATATAATAAAACAATATTTGTTTCGATTTAAGCCATTTCGGAATATGCTACTAGGGCTCTACAAGTCTACACACTGCGTGTCGTGATAACATCTGATCGTTTTACGGTGCACCATGGTGCTCTGCCCGTATTTATAACAAACTGCCTGAAGAGATTAGGGCTTCACCAAATGAGCGCGCGTTCACCCATAAACTCAAAATGTTATGCACTAAGAAGGCTTATTACTCTATAAATGAGTTCTTAGATGACTAAATAATAATATTTTTATTGAAATTTTATAATAATTATTTTCAAATTTTTTATTTTAAAATCTTACCATCATTTTGACATCTTATTCAATATAATTAACTACTTAATCTCAATTATTAATATAAATTAAATTATTTGTAACACTTGACTTGTTGGTACTTGACATATATGTAGGTATACCAAATGTAAAATAAGAATACTGAATTAAATGTATTCTATATGTAATAATAATAATGGCTATGATTGTGTTATAGCTTAGATTAATTGACAATGTATGATTATTACAAATAAAAATCTATCTATCTATTTCGCTTTTTTCGCAATTTGACACGCGATCGTAGCCAGTCGCTCCAGCCGTACAGCGCCATGTGTTGGTAAATTTTGGTACAGGTATTATAGCTAAACATCTAAAGGTTATAGGGTACTTTTTACCCTACTACGACGACTATTAGGTACCTTGTAGTACAAACAATTAAATGAATGTAGGATTTTTTTTGGCGTTTATGTGAAGATCGAAAGACAATAGTAGCGAAGTGAATTACTCCGGTGTAAAGCTATCCCGGCAAGTATTTCCACCTCTGCAAGTTCGACGCTTGAAATGTAAACACTTCTGTTTCGCCAGCTGTGTCTTTGAAGTGACTCTCGATCATCTGTTCGGGTAGTTTGTGGGTTGGAATTTCCTTTGTGGTGTATTGTTCATGTAAACTCGTTTATGCACTGACGGAAAAGGCTTCAGTATCAAGTATAAGTCGGACATTTAATTTTTGCATTGTGAAGAGTTGACTTTAGAATACATGGCGATCTTGGGAGTAAAACACCACGTTCTTCACAATAAAAATAAATCTTGTCTGATTAAAGCCCTTTTTGATGCAGGTCACCCCTCTATTATTATTATTATAATAATCTAGAAACGCATTGACTCCAAATAATTTCACTAAAACCATATCAGTAAAGATGAGATTTGCTATGTATTGGGAACCAAAACCAAAAGTAAAAGGGAGATATACCTAGTAATCAACTATTTCTCATTAAACCTTATAACGTGCAATGATAATTTGTATGAAAGTGTTCGTTGTGCGACGACTACAACAATACCGTACCTTAAAGTTCTATTTTAGCATCTTTGGTCCTTAATCATTTAGTTCGAAAAGTATCGATAATTTCCCTTTAGCCTGAAAAATATTTACAACAGGACTGCAAAAATGTCAACATACCCATTGTGCTACTGTAACATTCTAAAATGTTATGTTTGCCGTTCGTCATGCGCCTATTGTTGTGTTCCCAGAAACACCCTAAGAGGAATCCTACATGCCGTCACGTTTTAGCCGTAGCTGTCATAGTTGACATAACTCAACTATTTCTGGTCTGGCTGCATGGAAAACAACTGTTACGGTGGTCTTTGTAGGTCCAAATATAGAAGAGATTCAGTGAAGAGACATGCTCGTAGATACCTACAAAACAAGCGATCAAATATGGATATGACATTCAGTATTCTTCTGTCACAGGTACGTATCTTAATACTGTTATGAAGATATAAATAAATAAATAAATAAATAATAATAAATAAATATTAAGGGACAATTTTACACAAATCGACCTAGTCCCAAACTAAGCAAAGCTTGTACTATGGGTACTAGACGACGATATACATAATATATAAATACATATATAGATAACATCCAAGACCCAAGAACAAATATTTTGCACAAATATTTGCCCCGGCCGGGATTCGAACCCGGGACCGCCGACTCAGTAGGCAGGTGTCTACAAACCGAGCCAAACGCGTCGTCAATATAAGAAGAATTAGAGAAAAATACAGTTATATTAGTTATATACGCTCACTTGAAATTGTCAGGAACGACCCGAAATGTGGACAAGATGGCGTGGAGCCATAAGGATATGTGTCCCTGATGAAGAAATCTATACGATTTCGAAACATGCCCGCCGTTCCTGCTACCGGATATTCAAATGATCCGAGATTTCTCACGAAACTTTTATTAAATCAATAATTAGAAATTAGAACCCATAGTATGAAATGTGATGTCGCACTATGGCAAAATTAACTTAATTTTTTTAACCGTCCTAAAACGTCATCCTAGACGTATCGATTACGTACTGTTATTTAAAAAAACTTCCCAACGAGTTGACGTATTTTTTAACCTCAATTTGAGGACGTAACGAAAAAAGAACAATATGAAATACGATTCAACCGTCACGCCAGAACGCTTTATAATCGTGTAATGCTATAATATTCCGTTTATCACTGATTTATGTGTAACCGCTTCCTCAAGCCCGGCGCCATGTTGGACGTATCTGAGCTCATAGTATTTTTACACAAATTCGAGCGGAAATCGTCGATATCCGAAACTACGTTGCCCTCGGTTTAATTTCTCGCTGTTGCAACCGATATTGTTTACTTCGGGCCGTCTGCAGATTCTTATCCAGTGTTCAGATCTTTAAATACTTCTGTTGCTTGGGAATTCTTAAGATTGCTTCGCTTTGGGAACGTTGCAATTATTTCTCCGGCTAAATTTATCTCTAAAGTTATACTGCAGTATGCTATTACTGAGCTTTGTTATAAATCAAAAACAAATTTAAGTATTGGTTATGGTTTATAAATTGATAAAGGATAAATGATAAGATAGTCTTTTTTAATTAAAGGATTATCGTTGTTATTCTTACTTAACAGTTTTTCATAACCTTTATTTTAACTGTGAACTCTTTATTTTCCTACTATCTATAAAGGAAATGAATTCATTTGTAATACAGGACACGCTGTGACGTCAGTTGTCTTAGTGGTCTTGCCCTGGGCTACTTTGTTGGCTGACCCTGTCTATACATTTTTACTATCTAATCGTATGTATAAACAATCATGTAAGATAAAGATTTTGATAGATCGCGCACGCGTTTGCCTCAATTATAGTAACTCGTAAAACCGATTACGTTAAACATTCTCTAAGCTCCGCCGGCAGCCTCTAATATGATAAAAATATCCCTTTTTATCTTTCAGTGCGAGTTTGTCTTCAAAGATGTTTGGCTCGATGATTTTTACCGAGCTAATGTTGTCTTCATTAAATTTGTATATTCCTATGAAAATTGTCGTACCATAAATATTTAGTACTACCTTTTAGTCTTGTGTATTAAAATAAAAAACAAAATGCCCCAATCCAGAACCATTATAATACATTTAAAATAATAAAATATTTAGATTCATTTCCGGACAATAAATATTCGCAGTACGAAGAAGTAACAAAAGATTTTTTTTTATCAGCCTGTATTATATAAGATTAAATTACAACATAATAATAGGTATTTTTATCACTACAGAAATACCTTATCTAAAAATATTTAAGCAACACTATCATATCAAGCATATCATATTTGCGAAATTTCACTAGGTACTTTTCAGTACCAATTATCCCTAAAAGTTTGCATTCTATTTAGAGACCAGTTCAATCGTCGTTGTTTACTTCGACGAAGATCACGAGAATGCACGACTGAACGCAAATACCACAGATCACGTCCCGTATCTCGCGATGGACAGTAAGCAGATACCTACTGAGGATGATATTGAACATGTTACTTTTAATTAGGTACTTACCCTTTGAGATAAAGTTTGTAGCTAGAGTAAATTACTTCTTCAAATTCGATAAAGATAACTTAGTTCAATATGGCATCATCAAAATTGCAGTGATGATCGGTGGAGTAGACGGGTTCTCGAGTGGAGACCACGACTCGGCAAGCGTAGTGTAGGACGCCCTCCGGCCAGATGGACCGACGACCTGAAAAAAGTGGCTGGTGGTGACTGGATGGCGAAAACGGGAGATCGGGCCATGTGGCGAACCCTGGGGGAGGCTTACGTCCAGCAGTGGACTGCAATAGGCTGAAATGATGATGATGAAAATTGCAGTAGATTTAAAAAAAAACCGGCCAAGCGCATGTCGGGCCACGCTCAGTGTAGGGTTCCGTAGTTGCCCATCCTTCACAATAGACAAAAAATAAAATTAAAATTACGTGAAAGATTTCAAGCTCTATAAAAAGGTCGTAAACGCCAAAGTAACTGTAATTACTTATTACCTTCTGGAAGTTATCGATTATACACGCCATATTGAGCGAAATGTTTTAATGCAGTAGTGCACTTAACTAATATGTGTAACGTTCGAAGTATAAGAACACCGCGCGGCACTTACGTCATTTTGAAGAAAATTATGAAATTTTGCGATAACTCAAAAACGGCTCGACCGATTTTATTCAATATAGTTTTCGTTGGAAGTACTAATAAGGCCTCATTTTCATGAATTTTTCCATAATTTTTTGACCCGTGGTTGAGAAGTTAGAGGGGGGGGGGCACAATTTTTTGGATTTCCCGAGCGAATATTTACAAAACTGCTGACTTTATCAAAAAATGATGTTTGAAGACCCTTATTATTTTTAAAAGACCTATTTAACGACACACCACACGCTAGTGTAGGAACGAAAAAAAAAATTCACCCCCTCTTTAGGAGTACGGGAGGTACGCGAAAAAATCATATTTTTTTAATTTTTATTGTACCGTTTCGTCGGCGTAATACATACACATACTCATACCAAATTTCAGCTTTCTAGCACTTATGATCACGGAGCTAAGCCGCGGACGGACAGACGGACATGGCGAAACTATAAGGGTTCCTAGTTGACTACGGAACCCTAAAAACGATATATTTGAAGTCTGAACAGTCGGTAATGTGAAAAAGAAATACTTATGTCTCTGGTAACACTAAATTCATTAGTAAATTACATTATTCGGCTGAACGTCATATAAAATATAATATATGAAATGTATGAAGTTATTGAGTCTATAAATTGGCTTCCGGTCTGTGACTCAAGATGGCCGCATGCGTTTAGGTTTTGTTGTTCGTTATTTATCCATTTTTAGGGTTCCGTAGCCAAATGGCAAAAAACGGAACCCTTATAGATTCGTCATGTCTGTCTGTCTGTCCGTCTGTCTGTCCGTCTGTCCGTCCGTATGTCACAGGCATTTTTTTCCGAAACTATAAGAGCTATACTGTTAAAACTTGGTAGGTAGATGTATTCTGTGAACTGCATTAAGATTTTGATGCAAAAATAAAAAAAAAAAAAATAATATTGGGGGCTCCCCATACTTAGAACTGAAACTCAAAAATTTTTTTTTCATTAAACACATACGTGTGGGGTATCTATGGATAGGTCTTCAAAAATGATATCGAGGTTTCTAAAACATTTTTTTTCTAAACCGAATAGTTTGCGTGACAGACGCTTCCAAAGTGGAAAAAAGTTGGTCCCCCCCCCCTCTAACTTCTAAAATAAGAAAATGAAAAATCTAAAAAAAACATATGATGTACATTACTATAAAAACTACCAACGAAAATTGTTTTGAACGAGATCTAGTAAGTAGTTTTTTTTTATATTTTAATACCTAACTTTGCACCTAATTTATATGGGGCGCTATACATACCAGGTGCAAACTTAACTTAACCACTTAGGGATGGAAAGTGTTTGTACGGAACCCTCGGTGCGCGAGTCCGACTCGCACTTGGCCGGTTTTTAGAATGTATTTGCAAACAGCACATATTACTTATAATTATTCGTGACACTTTTTCAATTACTGCAATATGTGTGGATCATAGCAAACAGTAGCCTATTTATAACACGATATAAACCTACTGACAATTAAAGTAAAAGTGGCTAATTGTTACGAATTAAATGATTTAAAGAAAGTCAAACATAACGTTATGCTACGATTCTCTTAAAGATAACTTCTAATTGCGCCCAACGTAACATTTTAAAACGAATCTTCGAGAGTTGTTGCCTTTGTTTTTGAATGTATAATAAATATTGTTTTATACGAGACGTTAAACAGAAAACATCAATTGATCATTCGTATTGTTAATGAGTGCAGTAGTGCAATGGGAGGAAATAAACTACAAATCATTTCAAGACAGACTGATTATAATATCACTAAATAAATGTTCTGGCACCGATATGCTTCCGTTTTAATTCATATTAGCGATCCGTCTCCCTTCGCACGGAATTACATTAGTATTTAATATTACCTTTGTATTTATAAGCAATAATCTATATAGATCGCAATAACCTGAATAACTATATGCAATAATCAATCTAACCTTTCCAAAAATGATTTGCAGGCAGTTAACAGTGTCGGTTTTTGAAACATTTAGTTGCGAGCATCCTGAACTACGCTTGAACAAAGGTCTTACGCCCATTAATCACTAGTTTTCACCATAATCAAGTTTCTTCTTCATCGGTCCGCCTCGGATTATCAGAACAAAATTATCATAGTGAGTTATTGACACTAGTAGCATGTATTTATTTGGTAAGGAATAAAACTAAATGCGGATTTAATCTAAGCAATCAAAAGCCTTAACTCTTCAAATATTGAAGTGAAGCGGCTGATAAGATAGCATTAATTGTTTTGATGACAAATCATTTTATTACGAGTGCCTGAAATATCAGCAGATTTTTAGCAAATGTGTACCTAGCATTAGTATACTTACTTTGCTTACTAATTTTGGTCAATCTTCAGCAAAAATTATCAACGTCTAATTTGATTCCTTCTTCGCTTTTGTAGGTACTAGATGTTAGAATGAATCTTTCCTTTCTGACTGAAATCATGAACAGATGTATAATTTACGTCCCTTACTGTCTGATAGTTAGGTATGTTAAGATGGATGAGCTTCTAAGTCCCTGCGACGTCTGTCTGGGGGTGGATAGCTCAGACGGCGCGAATAGACTGATGCGTTTTATACTATGTAGTCAGTACATCTACTTACATAGATAGTATATGGCTAGACCGTGCTATCTTATTTTGAATTCGACCCACGTCGTAAAAGGAGCAAATCGATTTGGAAAATTTATTATTATTGTCATATATGATATAACATAACTACGTTTCGTTGAGGTCGGTATTTTTTAGTTTTGCCTCGGCCAGGAAGTGATATTTTCTTCCCGTAGCGGGCAACCTTAGGGTGCCGAAAATGTATAACTGTAATTACATAATTCTTACAAGTAACGTGATAAGGCGGCAAATGTGAAACATTACTACAACAACTAAGTCATAATTAACAGCAAAATGACACCAGCGTCACTTTAACCCACACCCCAACTAATTTACCCTGAAATAGAGAAAATCTGAGTAAAAACCAGGAAAGTAGCGACATTAACCTGCGAGCAACACGTAAAGTAAATTACGAAGGGGACATTTTAGTGCCGCAGGATGGGCTTCCGGACTCTAGCTAATTTTGTACCTGGGGGCTAGCGCGGGGGCGAACGCGAGGCGATAATCGACATTTCCGAAATACTAAATACAAATTGTCGATTTTAACAATCATTTACTGATATTTCAAAAATATTATTTTTTGACTCGACGATAGATATTTATGTAAAGCTTAGTAACTAAATCCCATCTATATTTGATTTAAATTCTGAGATGTAAACCTGACTAAAAACGATAGTATGACTATGCACGTTTGAAAACAGAATATACATGCTATGTAAAGTCTAGGTTTTATGAATATGTGTTGATAATGCTGTAAATGTGTATTTATAGTCACCATCAATAACTATAGTCCTGAATTCTATGAAACACATTGCAATATTCAAATGACATCACGGTCGACACTGGAGTCATCTCTGCTAAATGAACCTTATGTAAATTATAAATGGTAAACAAGATTTTTCCGTTAGCTGCTGCCTCAACAGTAACTTGGTATTTTCAACCCTAAACTTATCAGTCGTGTAATGTAAAAAAATCCACAGGCCAAGAGCAAATGTCATCGTCTTATATCTTCATTAAGATAATTAGAGATTTCTTTCGGATTTTCAAGCCTTGTTATCCTTTATTTCTTCACAATTAAGGTAAAAGTGGGCAACTTTTTCAATGAAATGATTCATTTAAGCCCGCGCCATTTAAGCCTCTAATTGTAGTTCAGTTTCTTTTTTAGCACCGAAACTTCTTTCTTTGTACTCGACCCTATAACTCCATCCCAGTTTTTTATGCATCATGTTTTAAGTTCGTGTTAATTATATTTTCACACGTACTCATATTTTTAAATAAGTCTTTGTTTACATTAACACCACCAGGGAGATTGTTTTATTTTGAGTAATTTTTGGCGAATGCAGCTTTCTTGCTAAGTTTATTTATAACTTTACCATTTTTAAACTTAACATCTTTATTTGATTAAGATAAACCATGAATTAAACTCAATTTGAAATAAATACCTCTCTCATATGTGTCTCACAATTTCAGCCAGTATAGAATTATTTAGCCCTGTCATATTTCTTCATCGTTACACTCTCATGAGGGTGTGGTAGTACTATGAATGCAAATCCTCACTTTGCGCATTCCCTCACTATTCATAACTCCCTTAAACTTAATTAATACCTTTTCGAAACCTTCCGTCCTTGCAGCCCCCCGTTTTTTCACCCTCCTCTCGACTTCACCCCCCTTCGTCTGTCTGGCAGCTAAATGCAGTTACGAGCGACAGAGGCGGAACGTTTTTTGCTGTTTGCCATATGGTTTGATGCTCCCTTTAATTTATATTGACTGGTTTTTGTGGAGCTATCAGCTGTTCGGTAGATACATGTCATGTGAGTTTGTATATTTAGCTTTGTTTCATTAAATTGACAACACGGTAGTGCAGCTGCCTACGAAACCAACTGCGACTGGCCTGACTGCGAATCCTGGCAAGGGCAATGGCAAGTTTTGTGAGATGGGCACGAATATTTGTTCCTGCATTATGGATATATATATTCATCTAGTACCCATGAAATAATCTGTTACACACGAAACCTTATTCAAACCTTATTCTGCATATTTCAGACGTAACTTCATGTATGGTATTAGTGAATAAGAATGCGAAAAAATATTAGGTCACAAAAAGTAGCATAGCAATACGAGCATTGGAGCCCCCTTAAGTTAGTAATCAGCAACCTTCAATACGAATAAACACTCCCGTTTTAGTGTCATTAAGTTAGACCCTGTAGTTCAAAATAGATACTTCTTCTTCTGTCTATTCTCAGTTTAAACAAACGCTATTTTCATTACGAATGGTCCAAACATCTCAAATAAAACCCAAATCACCACAATAAAACCCATCTTTAGCCTAACTTAATGACTGTTTAGACTGTTTTGTAAAGGACAATCATCACATTAGCTACTCGTACAATCGCACTTATCAGACCGGTAGTGCGGAGGCCGCTTCCTCACGCAGCTTCCGCTTGCGCCCGCGCCGGTCAACTGTCCTAGATCAAAAACGACGTATGCCTTGATATGTTTTGACGTACATTGATCGTTTGAAGTGATGCATTTGGGAGAACAGTAGGAAGTTACAAAAGTTCGATTGGAAGATTATGATCGTGATCATATCAGCAGATAGACGTCCACAGCTGGGCAAAGGAAGGCCTTTGCCCAGCTGTGGATAAGCTTGGAAGGCCAAAGTTCTCCACAATGATCAGTCATGCGCCGCCCTTATCCAATGGCTCTCACGATCCTAGCCAGGTCGTCGGTCCACCTTGGTGTTTTCCAAGCTCCCATGCGGCTTCATTCGAAGATAACTAAGTCCAAAGTAAAGGAAGCTGATATTTTGACGTCAAATTGTATTTCATTTTAGATTGAAATGATGGTTGGTACGTTTCGATCGTACAATAACTACGAGTATATGTAGATCATTCTTGCGAGTGTTGCGGGTTTTTCAATAACTACTGTTAGGATTTTGCTCAAAGCGTGGTTGTTTTGTACTTATTTGTATTTTAGAGACTTAATTCCATTAAAAGTGCATGCAAGTTTATCGTGACATTGACGTAATATTAGCTACAATTATTCACGCTTAATTACTTGGTCATAGTAATGTCTTTCATAAATATATCCTCGATATATCCTCTTGATTATGAGCACAAGTGTTGTCTGTGCCCAGTACCTACGATCATCGTTCAATTAACTACATACAAGTTTTATTTGTTCTGCGGTGACGCTGCGTCTGAGTTTCTTACGTAAAACTTGCGCAGGTTAAAGATTGTTTGGTAAATTAATAGTTTTCTAGATATTTCACTTTTAGTTAGGTAGTTAACGATCGCAATGTCGTCATGTTCAATGGGATTTTAAGTATTGGGTAGTTTATGCACGTTATTGGATTGGTTTGGAGAAAACTATCAAAATCTTTTATATCTATTATCAAAAAAATTGTGACTTTTCAAATAACTTTTTTTCGGTTTTTTAGGTTTGGTCGTGTTGGAGTAGTTTTTCTTTCTAGTATGTACTATTGTACTACTAATTATGTAATTGACGTTTGAATCTAAAATCTTACCTTGCCACCTGTATCCAACACCATTGGCTTGACGCCAGCACTCAAACGTCATAAATCATTTTAGATGAATACGTATGTACATTGAAGTCATTTTATAATTTACCATTCTATTTGCCAAACGTATGACTCAATCGATATCGTTTAGTGAACACCGAGTTCTAATATTAGATTGACAAAGGGCGACAATCTCGGTTTAAAAATAAACGAATAAAACCGACAATTACAAACATTGCCAAGAACGTCACTGATTCATGACGTCTTTCATTTTGCAGCTAAGTGAAGTCAATGTAGTTACAAATGTAACTAAACCTGGATATGTTGATATCTATGATGTAACTGTGAAACTGTGAAATTACAAAGTGAAAAGAGAAACAGATGTAACCCAGTGAGTTAAAACAAGTGTTACCTATGGTCGGAACGATGATGTGGTTCAAACGGGAACCGAAGGTAGTGGAGAAGCCTTTAGAGAATGGGACGGTGAAAGGAGAGAACGGAATGGTGAACAGGTTGAGGAGGAAGAAGGCGATCACCCTCAAGCCGACGCGGGAGTCGAGTGAGAGGGAGACGTCGACGGAGAGTGAGAAGGAGAAACGACGGCATTCAGACATTTTGGACATGAAAGTGTCGCTGGGTAAGTTTTTGTTAAAGTCGTTTAAATAATTATGATACAGTAAATGATGATAAAGTGACTTCCTTGCCATTTGTATTAAAGACGACAATTCAGATGTAAAATGTCACCAAAATCATCAACCCGTAGATAAGGGCAGTTATGACAATTATTATATGTTACGGTGAATGCTTTCAGAAATAATGTTATCCTCCTTAACAATAATTAGGTCTTATTTTATTACGTATAATTGAATACAATGGACTAGGAATTGTAGCTATTAGCCACTATCAATCGGTTATGTGAGTTCAGAAATAATTATTACTCTGTTGTCACATAAAGAGATAATATTATGACTATTGCAGTGCGGGTGCTAGGCAATAGCTGTTTCTATGATATGCGTGAATTATACCTACATATATATGAGTATGACCAATACCATCTAGCGAGTTTATGTTATTTTATTGATAATATTACAGACTACAAACCTATAAAAACTACAAGAATTGTAAAGATGTAAATACAAAAATATGAATTAAAGTTAACTACTTAAATAGAAATCGGTAGCTACATTTTGACTGATATTGCTGTGCCCTTGCAGGGTGTCACATGTCTCACTATTTCTTATAATTCCATCTATATGTTATAATGTGATATGCAATAAATGATTCTATTCTATTCTATTCTAAGAATATTTCATATTAGTTTTGGAAGTCCTAATCAATCAAATCCATACTAATATTATAAATGCGAAAGTGTGTCTGTCTGTCTGTCTGTCTGTCTGTCTGTTACCTCTTCACGCTTAAACCGCTGAACCGATTTAGATGAAATTCGGTATGGAGATAGTTTGAGACCCGGGAAAGGACATAGGATACTTTTCATCCCGAAAAAATTTAGTGTTCCCGTGGGATGAGCGGGTAACACCGCGGGGCACAGCTAGTTTGAAATAAGTCTCCCAAGTTAAATCACTATGTCACTACATATTATGTAACAAAACATTTTTAGAAATAGACATCGTACATTAGTCGATTATTCTTTAGACCTTGAAAGTTACGAAGGGCGGAATCAGTAATAGCCCTAATGAATATTTTTTATTTATGGCTTCGGTTTATTGAAGGTCTCCATATCGATTTTGGTGGACATGTGCTTGTTAAAACGAAATTACGACGGCATCAACGGAACTTGATATTTGAGGGCGTTTAGAAGCAGGTAAAACACAAAATAAGGTTAGGAATATTATTACCAAATAGAAAATTATAAATAAATGAGATTTGGCTACTATCCACAGTATCAACATAAGAACAGGAAACCCTGAACTCTAGGGTCATATCCAATTAATAGTAGTACGAATTAAAACAAGGCTAGTAGATAACTAGAGTGTGAGTCACGGAGCCGATTTAGAGTTGATATGAGATAAGACATACAAAACAATTACATGATCTTGCTAACATACATAATCATTAAGAATAATCTGATATTAGCTCATAATTTTCGTAGTTCTGTAAAATTCAATTTATTGAATCCTCAGACTAAATCTTTCCCTGGATTCCTCACTATATTAAATATAATGGATAAGAAAATGATGAGATTATTGGAAATTTACTGTTCTTCCATAATTACTTAAAGGAATTTCCAATTTCTGTAAGTAGATGATTAAATTATAATGTTAACAACTTGTTACATGTTTATCAATACTTCAGAGTGCTTGGTCAGGGTCCCACGAATTAAATTATCGAAGAAGTGTCGAACTTTTGATAAACTATTGTACTAGATACTGTTGTTAAAATTTGTGATATAATGTAAAAGTTGTTTAAGTTCCTCTTAATATATTTTGGTGTCAGTTTTGAACTTTACGTTATTTATACTTTTTGTTGATACTGCGGAGGTAGATGCATTTAGGTTACGTGGAAATAAGCGGTCTATTTAATTTAGTATTTATAGAATTATTCATTACAGTTCCACATGCGTAAATACAAAAAAATCCCGATTTAAAGTTTAATGTTATGATTTCAACATCAAGGTTTAAAGCTAATTCCTTTAATAAATTCAGTGTGTTCAAACAATGCCTTAACAGTAATAACTAAAGAGAAATCATCGAATTGTTGAACATACGAGTATAAACAATCTGGCGTCTGACTTAGAACTAGCATTAGAACGATACTTAGAAAACCATTCCTACCAGGAACCGAAGCAGCGCCCACCGGGCAGCAAACTATTCTTAGTGCTTCAGACTATCGAAAATAAACTCATTTGAACCATCATAAACCTTATCGTGGAAGCCGTAAGAACTACCTAAGTTGTAGCTTAGCTTCAAAGTATTTAAGCCGTTGACCGCTCTAGAACAGATACACGTGGAGGTTTTTTGTACTTCAACAAAGGAATATTTAAAAAGTCTGGTATACTAATTTTATGCTATGGTTTTAAATAGCGTTCAAGATGGCAGAGAGAAATAGCTCTTGACTGTGAGTTTGATACTATACGTGGTTAAAACTTTAAAACTTTGACAACAGTAATAATGTAAATGAGACGTCAATTAGAGAAATGTAATTGTATCTATACTGTACCATTATAGCCTGCCTACTAAACAAGGAAAACATAGGGGAAATAATTCGTGTACAAGCGAATTTAGACGCAGTTGTAGATAAAGGTATTTTAAACAACATACTAAAAGTACTGGTCGATGGGGGTGATGCTAACGGGTAGGTTTGAGGTTTAAAGGTCTTTTCTTAGTTTTTCCCATACCAAAAAATGTTCTGGTACAGAAGTAATCAAAAAAGATTCTACGTACTTTTTCGCTATGCTTGAGATATATAGGGATATATATATTATGTAGTTAAAGTTATTTGCGAAAAAGTAATACCTACATAAAAACATTTCTTATCTGTGGCCAAAACATAGGAAACCCCAAACCACTCGTGACTAACTCTCCGCAAATTGAAGCGCGCACGCAAAAACTTAACCGAATTATTTTTCGTTTAAAATTCGAAGCCAACGGTCTCCCGCGTCGCTGACGTCATGCTCAGTTAAAACCCGTAACAGAAATTATCTGCATATTTGATTTTGATTAGAATAGTATGCGTATAAATACCGTAGGTAAGAAAGATCTCATTCAAGTTACGTTTATGTATGATGGTCCAGCGGGCCTAGCATATGTTGACGCGACTTCGCTTGTCGCGCGACTTAGCATCACCTGTCTTACTCGTACAGTATTGACAGAAAAGGGACAGGTAGTATTTGTCGCGCGAGAAAGAGTCGCGTGTCAAAGTTATGTTAGACGTGCTGGGGCGGTTCAGTTGGCACGCTACTGATGATCTTATGACATGCTCAGAAAAGCATCACGAATACAAAACAACCTTAGAACTCCTGAAAACCCGATATTTCATCAAGGCATAGTCATAATGCATAGGGAATACCTTCGGGGAGCTAACTCTGTAGCAAGATGCAATTTAAAACTAAATTAATAGCCTGTCGAGGAAAAATCCCATCTCAATTCATTGAAGTTTCGATTCAAAGTGAGTTATATTCCCAATGTAACGATGACCTCATTTAATCACACATTCAAGTTTACTACAATTTTATGCACTAAACCCGATCAACACATCAGGTTCCACTATACTGCTATTAAAAGGATATATGAGATGTTAGATCTTAACATACATACGCCGTTCTTGATATCCGATTCTTTATTTTAACAATAGTATCAAAAGAACATAAGTGTACTGAAATTTGAAAGAACTCTGTCCATTTTAAAAGTAAAACATATTACAATAACGACGCGATGAGTCATCCACGTAAGTTTTGAACCTCTAGTTCAGAAGAATAAGGTATTAAGTATTACGTAAATCTTATACTTTTAATGCCTTTTGAACATGAAGCACGTGGTCTACTCCGAAGACTCGGTTTAAAAAGGATACCAAATTATGATATAATTTAATACTTATACAAAAGCAATAGAGTAGCATTTGTTGTGTTTGTGTAGTTCTTGCTATCATCAATTCTACAATAAAAAATAGACTCTAAAACCTTCACGACTTGATTCAAATTCAACTGCATCGTTGTGTACCGGTAGTGCTATACGTATACGACTTTGCATGCATTTTGGCATGTGTCTGATGACCGTGATTAGGTCGATGATCGCAGAACATTAGATATGACGGCCGTTGTATTTGTATGGAATGGGGAAGTTAGCGAGGTGATTATTGTCGTTAAGGTGCAAAACATTAAAATTGGCCGACAGTTTATCAGAATCCCGTGTAGGCTCTGAAAAATAGGTACCGTTTCTCCGCGTGTATTGATTGGCTTACTGCGAGTTAGGTCATTAATTGCTTCGAAGTGCTAAATAATCAGTTTCTGCTCTACTGTATGATAAGACAGACTAGATGATATTCACTCAAATAAAATCAAGGTTAATCTAATTAAATAGTCATCAATTATGAATTTTAGAAATCTTGTTCAAATGTCAAATTTATACACGCCTCCATAACCCGTTTATCTATTTAAAAAAACATGTAGGTAAACTACGTTAAAATAGTGGCCAAATTCTCGCCTACTTTAAATAAAGCTTCAAAGCCTGATTAAGATAAGCTTAATCTGCATGCACAATAATCTCATATTTAGGTTAACACCGATGAAGAAACCGGTTCTAGGTTTGTTGACATCTGTGCCGACGCACTCCTAGATAACGGAGAAATTTACGATAATACCGGAGATAGGGAGTTAGGTAATACTTAATTGTGTTTATTCTCAGATGCCGACTCACTTTTACTAAGTACAACCAATGCAATAACGAATGTAATAGCTGCAGTATAGGGTCTTATATTGGATGGACTGGTAAACGCCGTGGTTAACTGTGAAGCACGCGTTACAGCATTTTGTAATAGTAATGAAGCTGGTATTTCATAAGTTAGTCACGTGGGTTAGCGCCCACGGCAGTACGTGAAATTGAAAAACTTTCACCCTGTTTTACACAAGGTAAACAAAACGTCGTTTACGTAAAATTAAAATCCTAAAATCACATGTCACTGTCCATGTAGAAAGCAGAGTCGCCTGGTAGCCGTATTGTATGTTAATTTTAATTAGGATAATAGCGTTTTTGCAAAGCATTCGCCGTAATGGTCTAACTGCCGTGAGTCATTCTGTAATCTTGACATTGTCTCGTCATTCGACAATCGATTGATTGAAATGCTTTTTGTTCTCTGAGATCATTGTGTGACTTTTTACCAATGTATTTGCATTTAATGCTGCTGACGGATTTAATAAAACTATGTACTTATACTTAAATGGCAAGGAAGGTCATGTGTTTATATACGGTAGAATCTTCTAACGACTTCAATGTTCCGACAGAACGGAGAGATGAGAGCGACGAGTCGATGTACGAATCGGCCGATTGCCACAGCGATGCCATATCTGCCAGCGACGATGCAATTCCGAGGCTTAGCAAAAGCCCCACTATGAGCAAAGAATCGCTAAAATTGGCCATCACTGACGAAGAGGTCGATCAAGCGAAAAATAAAAAAGGACACCGGAAAACTATGTCCTTATCGAATCCTCTAGAAATAGTAAAAAATCTGGGTGACGACTGGTTCGATCACAAAAAGGACCTCGATAAACATGCAGATAAAAAGAAATCTAGAGAAAGCCTTTGGAGCGAAGAAGAAAGAGACTCGATTCATGGATCGTCGATGAAACTAGATCAGCATAGGAAGAACAGTAAAAAGGAAGATAAAAGCAATTCTAGTAGCAGGAAAAGCAGTACTACTGATGCTCCTAAATCAAGGAAGAGCAGTAAAGGTTCATCCGTTGGTTCTTTTTTTCTCAGAAGGAAGAAAACACCTACGGCTGTCAAACCAGTGGAAGCTGTTGCAGAAGCAATAGACAGAATCGTCAGTACGACAGAAATACTAAACTATACTAGATCCTTTTTAGAAGAGGAAAAGCGACACGCATCGTTAACGTCACAGGATAGCAAGCTCTCAGAAGATACTGACACTGATGACGAACCTCCAACTCCTAAGCTGATCGGTGAGCACAGGCGGAGACTGAGTAGACAAACATCTAGAAGCAAAAGCAAGGTTAGAGGAAAGAGTCAAAGTGTAAAAGTGAACACTCTGAGGAAGTCCCATAGTGGAACTTTGAAAAAGGGAAAGAAAAAGAATATCAAGACCCCTTTAGCAGGGAGAAGTAGGCAAGCTAGCGTCGTGGAGTCTACACCGATTGTGAAGAAGAAATTTGACACGAACAAACCGAACTCCTGGCTCTTCAGCGGACATAGAGGTAAGATTTTAATAATTCATTCTAGATTATTCATGTATTACTAGTAGTAGCCTTAGGCGTAGACTACTAGACTAGTCAACTAAAGGACTCAAAGGCCGATTTTGCTTAACCTCGATTGTCACTCAGGAATTCAGGTCGTTTGCATATTGATAGCTTCGATCATTAATGCCCTAGTGATCAAACGTGTTGTTTTGAAGTCGGACAATCGATGCAACCGACCGACCTCAGCGTGGTCTTGACGCGTCGCGGCGGTCACGACGTGCATTTGTCCGATCGTTTGTCATTAGTTCCGACTGCTTCCTCGTCTAGTCTGTTTTCGGTTTCGGTTTGTGGTATAAACTATTAATCATTGGCAGCGGTGCCTTTGCGCTTAAGAGGATTAGCCACACGGGTATTGTTGTAAATGCGAATATTATTTTTGATTGCGGAAACCTTTAGGTGTAATATAATGAATTGTTCCTTTGCTTTGTCAAACATAACATACGTACACGCTCTTGTTCGGTAACTAAATAACCGTGTACAGTTGATAGAATAGCCTTCGAATTCGCCGGATATCAATAACTGGAAGCAGTTTTAACGACTCACGGTCTATACTCTGTGTCAATAATGTAGTATGTGACAATAACATCTAATATAAAATTAAATGACACGTAACATACATTCATAAATACTTAAAAAATTAAAAGACCAAGCAATTTCTGTTCAGAGAATCCATCCATCCATTTAATATTAAAGGTGAGTCTTTATAAATTGATTATAATGCTTAAAGGTAATAACAAATTAGTCCTTACAAAGAGAATATTGATGGAGACAATTGCTCTCTGGAATTCACACATCACTTAACACAATGGAATCGTTTTGCAGCGTTATAAATTCTCGTTAAAAGTTACTTCACCCTTAAAGCATACTGTATTCGCGACTAATTCCAATGAGGCATACACATCTGTCCAGTCTGGGATATTTCCAGGATTCCGTACCTCAATAAAAAAAAGCATAATGTTTATAGGATCACAGAATATAATCCGGTATGTCTATTGTCTATGCTTACTCTTGGCCTACAATATTTATATGTATTATTATATACTAGAAAGCGACTAGTAAAATTATCGAAAATAAGAATTTTGTCTGCTCTAAGGTCTGCGGACACAAAAATGTATTAGACAATGATAATCTGTCAGCAATATTGTCATCAAATGGTCATAGTTCGTGATATTTTAAGGAAAATCATCCAGAATCAGGATGCCATGTGCTTAACTCAACATGTGTGCCGGAAATTCTAATTGATGAGTATTTCGAGAATGGGTCCCATTCAGGTAAAAATAGCGATCGTATTTATATCTCTGGTACCTTATCTCTTTCGTTAAGTTCTCATCTCTCTGATCACAGAAATGGTAAAGTCGTTAACAGATCAAGTGCCTTTTGCATATGTGACAAAACGCCTTATTCACCTAGCCACCAACCCGTTTTTTAATCTCGCCGATCTCGACGTTGATTTATATTTAAACATACATTATTTATTAGAGTTTATTGTGGCCTTTTAAATCGCATTTATCGTTTTTATGAGGATTGATATTGGTGTCCAGTCTTTTTTTTTAATACCTGTAATTGCACAAATGTGTCTCTATTTGTTACCAATCTTCAGCATATCCTGATTATGCTTCGTAGAGAGAATACGTATAGTAAAATAGACAGATTAGTGGTAGTTTTTTTGTGAAGCCCTCTCCAGTACAGTCGAGTTCATTTACATCTACACACTTACGAGAACAAAAATATCTGAACTGAACACGACCCTATTGTCGGGAGCACAAAAGTGGTACTGGTATTTTTTTTTGTGAAGCCCCTCTCTCGACCCTATTGTCGGGAGCACAAAAGTGGTACTGGTATTTTTTTTGTGAAGCCCCTCTCAAGTTTATCTTCATTCAGTAGTAGGCTACTTTCATCGGGTATCCAAGCGAAGGGAAATAATTAATCGTTATATTGTAACTTCACCACTCATTCGAACGAAGCGATTTATTCCATAATTTCTAATGAGAACGGCTAGAGAATAGAACTCGCTCGCATCGCGTGTATTTCCTCAAAATTATAATTTGGATCTTGTCAAAGTACTAGTGATGTTGCTGAATCAGCGCGTTACATCTTCGACCCCGTAGTCACTTACCACCGGGTACAGATGTAGTGAATAATTGTTTTCCATCGTATTTGGCCGGGTAAGCTAGTTTTTTTTGACATATCAACTTTTTCCCCAAAGTTGACAGAGAAAACATGCTAAAAGGAACTTTTCCGACAAAATACGATGGAAAACTATTTATTCACTACATTTGTACTGAGATCAATCGCTGGTCAGTATATGAATAGATATAGGCGCGTAAGCATAAGTTATTGTCACAATTGGCCAAGACACTCGTGGAATAGCTAAGAAACTATCTAGTAACTAATTACCCATTGCAAATACGTATCGAAACGTTTCGTCAACCTTCAAGCGCAGGCGCGTTTATAAACCAGTATTTCTGTACGGACGATCAGTTGTAAAGTTTATGGCTTGCACGACGTTATGGCGAGTACGCGTGACCGGCGGTAACATTCCGAAGTGAAGGATGACGGCGAATAATAACAGAAAACAAATAACACTGGACGTCGTCCCTCCACTGGGCTACGTCCAAGCAAAAATGATGAAGGACGACGCGTTTGGCTCGGTTGGTAGACACCTGCCTACTGAGTCGGCGGTCCCGGGTTCGAATCCCGGCCGGGGCAAATATTTGTGCAAAATATTTGTTCTTGGGTCATGGATGTTATCTATATATGTATTTATATATTATGTATATCGTCGTCTAGTACCCATAGTACAAGCTTTGCTTAGTTTGGGACTAGGTCGATTTGTGTAAGATTGTCCCTTAATATTTATTTATTTATTTATTTATCTCATCCAGTTCGAACGTATGTCAAACGCCATCTATTGATCTATCAAGAAGCTTTAGAACGCAGTCCTCTTGAGTCGAATGTTATTGGTCCATGTTGAAAGGAAATTCAATAACGCGCTTTGACTTCCATACTTGTGCTACTGTTTTCTTTGCCTAGGATCTTCGTTGTTATAATATTATTTGTATTACACTTGGATAATACGATATGTCATATACGATCGTTAAATCAGGACGCATGTGTTAAGATTAAGGAGCTCCATATTATTGCTTAACCAACCTTTTTTCTTGCACCCTCTTTGTGAGCATGCGTATTGTGCAAGACGCAATCACACCATATTAAAGCAGTCTATTACTCAGCTAATTATCTGTTATTGCTTCCATTCAGAAGCTGTCTGCTAAATCACTACGAATGTTTTCCCACGCAATAATGGTCATGCCTTAAAGTTATTTCTCGATAGGCGTCATCTTTTGAAGTCTAGATCCTTTGTCACTTTATCCCTATTTGTCTCGGAAAACTCGGCTCAGATCAGCGCCGCAAATCTTTTTAACGCGCAATAATTCTTGTACTCTTTAAAACCTTCCTCCATTCCAATGTCCTTTTGCGATTTTACTCCTTAATACATTTACGTCGTTATTTTTCTTTGTCTTCGTGTTTTGCGTCACATTTCGCCTCTATTATGTGAGAGGTTTCGTTTTGTGATAGTAATCAGTTAATGGCATTACAACCACATTATTAGTCAGCTTTATATATTTCTTACAATTAGTGTAACTTGACAGATATATTTTGTCTGATAGTTAGTAGTACAAGTCTTAAAATTGATTCTCCTTGGCCTTAATTAAATACTACATGCTTGAAAATTTAGAAGATTCCATTGGTCAAGCGCATATCTGCATTATCCACACGTGCTGTCTAAAGTTTAATAATAACCATATAAGCCTCTCATTCACGTTCAGTTGAAGCGTCCCATTCACGAGTTATTCCGTCCACGACCTATCGCATACCGTGCGGATCGTTTATATATAAATCGGTATGACCGTAGGTCCGTCGCATTCCTTCGTCGGTCAATGGGCCGCGGATCTAGTGCGTTTTTTGTGCGAATATTTGAGGTCAGACGTGCAAAAAGATTGATGATTATCTTCACTTGTACTTGTCTTGCTTATTTGAGTCATCGCTTTCCATCATGAAGTTATACGTTGTCCAATGTAATAACTATCGGAGAATGGTGAAGGGATCTGTAATTTGTAATTATGTACGACACGAAATAAATTTGATTGTAAAAATAACTACTATATAGTAAAAGTACTTTGTAGAAATTTGCATATCACGGATTTATTGGAGTTCTTATGGTTGGACTTTCGCTTTTTAACTGCTATAATTAGGACCGTAGTAACTTTCATTATGGTGTTTAGCATGGTAGTTTTAATGTAACAATTTCTTATCTGCCGTCTTTCTTACCTGTCGTTTTCTTATTTTCTTTTATTTATTTCGGTGTGGTAACATATTGGCATTCTGGGTTATTGGACATGTCAACATGGTGCCCGTGCCAATAAATTAAATTTGAAATTCGCTCTGAAACCGACGCCGTCACTACAACGAGCGTAGCGTTACGTTCTGGCATTTTGCCATTGGTAAAGTTTTATTTTTCAATGAAACTCGTTGCACATTTCGATTTATACTCTCAACAACCCAACCGACTTGATGCCACGGTTCCAAAATCAATTCTGCTCTGTGCAAATAAAGTTCATGTATTTGAAACGCAATAAAAATGGGGTTCAAGCAAACAGACCATTTGTTTATCCACCATTGTTTAACAATCGTTTACTAATAGACACATGTTGCCGATTATAGTCCTGAATGCTGTCACAATATACCGGCGAAATGACATCACCGGAGAGTCACTTGTCTATTGTAACCTGTTAGGTATTCAGGAGTTATGGAGAGGGATTTCGTGCTCGGTGCTGATGACTATCTTTGGTTTAAAATCAGTTAAATAACCAACACTTATTTACTCTCGCGATGATCATTTTAAAGTGTGTTCCTTGGTTTATTTAATTTATATCATCAGTTCATTAGTCAGTTGTATCGTCTTTTTTTTTTGTTATTTGGCCTGGTAGATACTGCTTTACCTCCAACTTCTCATATCTTCTGCATTCTTACGTTCGTAAAAATCGATACTACCTGTTTATTAGCTTCATTATTTTTGCCATAAACCATTTTGACCCTGTATTTTGATCCAATCGTACCTGTAATCTATATTTTTTCCTATCTTCTTCATTGCCTTCGTAGGCAGCCATAGCCTCCCCGATACCAATCAGGATTCTCCCAACTTCAAACATGGCATCGACAATGGCGTCCGATTGAGATGCGCGAGCGCGCGCCAACGGGAAGTCGGTATAAATAACGTATCCTTGTGACTCACGCGGGTTCCGTGGCCCGGACACTAATTCGGTGCTGATTGTTGATTGTGTCATTTGGGGGATTAATGATGCATTTCGCTATTTCCATTGCGGCACAGTCATTCTTGTCGTTTGCGCTTGAGTTTTGAAAATATACTTGTCCATACCCATACTCTGATACATATACAGCATTGAATATCCTTAATATTTTCTACAGTGGATTCTAAGGGTCGTTGAACTACACTTATTAGGGCAAGAATGTCAGTCATCGACCCCAGATATTTACTACTGAATTCACTACAAAAAACATCTTATACTACTCGTTTATTATCTAGTCGATTCGAATTTTTATGTGAATTAATATTGACATTATTATAATTTATGAATTTATCATTCTAGACGACACATTGTATAAGTGTGTCTACATTTACAATTAGGTACTTGTTTCACCCTGGTGACAGCTGGTACTGACCCAACATGACGTGTATTTTCTTTCCATTTATCACTGTTTAGTTGACAATGATTCTTTAATATGTATTGAGTCCTTTAATGGAAACAATAGCGTTGGCATTTCAGTGCCACGGTTCTGTGTGCTGTTACTCCATTTCCTCATTTTATGTGATAATAAATAAAGGAAAACTGTCAAACATAGTTATTATTATAGCTATATAACTATACACGTGCTTAAATATAATTAATAAATAAGTCGTGTTGCTAGAAGGCAGTGTTAATTAAATTTTAATAGACACGGATCACTTTCAGAACCTGTAAGTTACCATGCACCACCCTCTTTGAAGAAAATTGCACGAAAATGAGACATTGCATTTAAAGAAGAGATAAATGCTACATAATATATGAAACACTTAAAAAAATAACAGAGTAACTGTGGACCCTTGGCGATCATGTTACGGGCCCTTGGGGGCCACGGATCTATGCTGATCTTTACGGATTCTTACTTTAAGAGTCCCTGCTATAAGATGCAAGTTTCATACACGTTATTTATGTTTGATTTTGTATGGACAATCCTGTTTGTTTTAAAACTTTGTTATTTTTTTTAATGATGCATCAAATTAAATGACTGGAATAACTGGAAGAAATCCCTTAAACGGTAAGTTCGCCTTTGTACATGTTTATCGTATACATGACACATTATTGCACGGCTTAATATTGGCATCTGAATTTATTAGTGGGTATATTATTATTATTATCAAGAGCCTATATTGTCCCACTGCTGGGCAAAGGCCTCCCTCTCATTCTTCTATGCGTCCCTGTCCCGAGCAATCTCCCACCAGTCTCGGTGAAAAGCGTCAAGTTCGTCTCGCCATCTCCTTCGAGGTCTACCACGACGCCGCATGCTGTATATAATGGGTATATAATGCTATATTTTCCGTTGAACAAGTTTGATGAAATTGTAATATAGCTCTGATGAATAAGTACTTACTTGAATTTCTGAGAAATAAAAGCATAACAACCACAATGTCACCGATAACACTGAGGTCAAACCTCAAGACCGAGAAGCTTAATACTCGTTATTCTCAGAAGTCCAAATTATCCTTATACCGTACAATGAAAAAGTAATTCTGTTCATTGAAGGAATGAAGCACTAATTAAGTCCAGAGCTGGCTATTTAGTTCATTCAAGACCTCAATTCGATTCTGCTTGAAATAATGCCTTGTAGTAATTTGTCACGAGTTCATTCTGTTACCTTCTGCATCGTCCCACATTTGTTATCTGGGGGCACGGTAGTGCCCCCGCCAAGACGAACAAAAAAGAGGCGGGGCACTACCTACCTTTTCTCGAACCGTTTCGTCTCATTTTCAAACCCTCATAGTTTCGTCCCAGTTAACACCAGAACGCCCAAATTCACAGGTTAAGATGCAGTTAGGGAGCATATAAAATGTACAAAATTTCATTGATCTAGCTTTTATACTTTAGGTTTTATTGGTACCTAAAATACGCCGATTTTGCCACTCACTTATACACTGACGTATCAAAACCTCTGGGGTACTTCCCGATGACCTAGAAAGCTGAAATTTGGTATGTAAGCTAGTATTAGTATACAAACAACAAAATAATTCTAAAACTTGGAACTTTTACCCCCCAACCCCTTAAACTAGGGGATGGAAGTTTGTATGAGAATTCTGCAAATTTTGATACTAGAGGTCTGCAAATTGGTATAGGGACTCCTTGTTATAAATAAAACACATAATATCCTAGGATTTTTAGAAAATCACCCCCCACCCTTTAAATAAGGGGATGTAAGTTTGTATGGGGTTCCCATAATAGGGGATAAAAGTGTATATATATATGGGGCTAAAAGTAGGTATTTCTTAAATACACAATTATTACTACTTCTGTATCTACACTGACTTCGTATTTTAAATATTTCTTTATAGACCTACCAAAATGCGATAATAAATGTAGCACAATTAACACGCGGAATTTTATATTTTATATTGTTGAATCAATGATTTTTATATCCATCTTAAGCAGATTTAAGCGTAAGACGAATGCGTAAGAGGAAATGATATCAACAAGAGAAATATGCAAAGATAGAGCTCTGAAGACTGATGCTCAAGAAACGCTACAGCCCAAAATAAATAAAAAAGCTAGGGCACCTTACAAAAAGAAATAAGATCCCACCAAAACATTTCATGTAAAATTGCCGGCCAAGACTCACATGCTCATAACGCTTTCACTGTAAAAAGTTATCAGATCCCAGGAAAAGCCAAGCCCCTAAGCCCTGACTTTACTAACCCTACACCTTGGTTTCAAAAGTATGGCTTGGCCGTTTCATAGTACCTTAAATAAGTCCAACGGACCGTTTGGCCCATTACGGTTTATATATTTACGGTAACCTATGAAACAGCCAAGCCATACTTTTGAAACCAAGGTGTAGGGTTAGTAAAGTCAGGGCTTAGGGGCTTGGCTTTTCCTGGGATCTGATAACTTTTTACAGTGAAAGCGTTATGAGCATGTGAGTCTTGGCCGCCAATTTTACATGAAATGTTTTGGTGGGATGTATATCTTCATAATAATGCTCTTTTCAAACAAACAACTCTTCCTTAGTAGAATATTTTTATACGTTTTATAATTATATCTGAAAATATAGTAGGATTTGTGTTTCAGATATCTCTAATAGCTTTGTCTTGAAACTTTATGTATGTTTCGTTTTTATATTTCCTACCTGTTATGAATACCGCTATCTGTAAAAAGGGGTTTTCCGTGACTCACGATTTTCGAACGATCATATGCATTCTCAGAATATTAATGCTGTTATATTCATATTTATCTGTGTCTGCTTAACAATGTTAAATTTTCTTTTTTGATTTGTGATGCATAAATATCCAGTTAATAAAAAAAAAAACTACTATCTCCTCAACGATGCCTGTTCCTATGCAAATGTTCCGCCTGCCAATTCGTTTAATAGTGCACATACGTCAATGACTCGATGTACTCGAAAGCATCGATTATAAATGCACCAGCATCAATTGAGGATGTGGGTCGACCGAGCGACGATGCATCGGGAATTGGTCCATGTTTGTGCACATGATGTAATCAATCACGCAGTTTCAGATTAAGTGCTCAGAAATTTTTGTGGGTTAAATGATCTAATATGTATGAAAACATGTCTTCATGATATGATGCTGGCAGGGCGATGTTATTCTAGTTAACTGCTAGACATATTTAGGCCAAGTTTAGGCTACTAAATGACAACTATCTTTTGCTACCAGTTTACGTAGATACTAGCTCCACCTGGTCTATGAGCATCCCTTTCTATATTAAAATACATATGAATCCAATTTACTTCACGTCCTTAAAGTCCAATATCGCTGGACACCGAATCGATACGCGATTCTTAATCTGAGTCTTAATAATTCGTCTTCGCGACCGAGTGCAACAGTGGACTCAGGGAGTTTTCTATGTAAACATCCCTTCTATGTTTGCCGAGCCACACTCTCAAGACCACGTTACTCTGACGGTTGGCTCCACTGCATTTTCAGCTTGCGAATCCAATATGATATGTCGATTGTCTTAATCGCCTGTCTGATCTGCCTTCCCAATGTTTTTCAGGTTTATAGCTCATTCGCTTCAAGTGTCAGTTTATACGCTATAAACGCTTTATGGTTCATGAATGCGAGAATCAATCTTCCTAACTGTGTCGTTGGTATAGGTTCAGTGCTTTTAGGTTGCCGGATTATGTTCCGATTTCTATAACAACAACATCAAGTCAAACTGTCTACGTTATTTCTTCGAAGAGTCACGAATTGTTAACCTTACGTAGATATTATTAAATTCTCATGATCAGACCTTTTCAGAGGAATTGTGATTTGGTCCTCACCAGATTTGGGAATGTGGAAGTTGCTTTTAAGGCGTTAAGCCTCGAGTGGATAACGTCAAGTTTATTTCAGTTCACTTAAAGAATGTTGTTTAAAAAGTGTGAAGGCGCTTAATATTAAGCCAACAACGTTGCTGTTTGCGTAGTATCGGAGATTTTTTCTGGTTTTTCTTACAAATGTTTTGCTTTGGTATTTATTTTAGGTGTTTTTTAGAATTTACTCCTAAATGCATGCCCCATTTTCGATAGCGGGAATTCCTAATAGAATCCAGGCCGCAATGCAAAATATTTGCATTCCTGCTCACGGTAAACATGCACTGTTTTAGTGTACACACATTCGTTGTTGTGTAAATTTCTATTGGACTGTGGAGAGTTAAGAGTTTTCGTCATATTGTGACAGATTTTGTTACTTTTATCGATTATGATGTTACTAATTGTACTCGATGTTAAATTAATTTTTAAATCTATTATTCATGATATCAAAATTATACCTATTACACTTGTCTTTACTGTTAAGTAATTATATTGTCCTTTGAATAAACATTTGTATTCGTTGAAATTACTGATTTTCAACGGGCATAAGGCAATTGCATAGTACACTTTTCAGCTATTTTTGAAGGTGATCGTACGAATGGCGTGGCGTTTAAAGAACCCCAGTCTCACTAGGACTAGCCATGCTGAGCTTTCCTATTTGGCAATTTTTAAGGAATTCGGGAAACTTACTACATTGAATAGTTGTTATTGCTTTTGATAAATCATGTCAGTATGTGCCTGCTACATGTTTAGTTAACAACTCGTGAAATTGGATCCTTGTTTATTGATTATATTTACTGTCACCCTCCGCACAGCTTCGTCATTAGCGTCCGAAGTGCTCTGCAGAATTCTCCATCTTGCTTCTTGGCTTGCAGTTATGTTTACTATAACACCGTTGTGTAAACTCCCGTTTCCCGGCCGCCGGCACTGTTTGATCAGGATATTATGACTTGTGTGTGTTGTAATCGTTTTCGACGTTTCCCTGGCTAACGTTGGTTGTGATGTCTTTTAATGTTTTATTATGTACTTCGCAAATGAATGGTTTGACGTCAAGGTTCATGGAAAAGCAAAATATTGAATGAAACTCGTTTAAGTAAGCGTTATGGAAATGCCAAGTAGACAGCGATGCCCGATTAATTATTACGTATTCCATCTATTTATAGTTATAAAAACGGATACATGTTACTCCGATTAATCTACCCTGATAGCGTTCGTTATATTTTATTTAATATTTGTGATGCTTTAAACCAATGGGATGCACATTGTCGCTTGCTGTCAACGTGTCCTTATGGTAAGCGAAAAAGTGGTACATTATGCTTAAAAACGTCACATTTTTGGTTATTTGTTAGTAAATGCCTCCATTTTGCTAGTCAATCTTGGACATAAAAATACCTTTGATCTAGTCTCCATATCTGATCTCTATTGTCATTCTTGTGTGGATAATAAATTTAAGTTAATAACTAATTGTACATAATTAGTTCCTCATAGTACTAGTTTTTGCAATTATCGAAGCGCCATCGGAATTCGCGGCATTTCCTCCGTTTCTATTATAATGATCAAGTGAACAGTCGCCCGCACAATACCCCTCAGATGAATGAGATGAGATCACCGCTAATTTATTAACTACACAGTATTGCAAACTTGAATATAGTAACTTGCGGCTTAGTTTTAATAGCCGCTTGTGACATTTTTCATCTTGCAATAAGAGTGAGACTTCGCACGTCAACAGGTTTTGAGAAAATTCTTGCAGTGAAGCGTCATTTGCAACAGTAATTCAGTATTATTTGTAAAGCCAGAGCTGATTTGGATTACTCTGTCTTCAGAAGTTGTAGACTCCGGTTATATGCTGCAAATAGGCAAGCCGGTGGGAATCGGGTTCTATGGACGCCACGCCACTGGTGCACTTTGATGTCATCGGATTTTGTATAAAATAAGATAATTGAATTGCATACCTCGTGAAATAAAAAAAATTGGGCAAGTGCGAGTCCGACTCGCGCATGAAGGGTTCCGTACAATAAAAAAGGTTTGTTGTATGGGAGCCCTCCTTAAATATTTATTTTATTTTATTTTTAGTATTTGTTGTTATAGCGGCAATAGAAATACATCATCTGTGAAAATTTCAACTGTGTAGCTAGCCGTTCTTGAGATGCAGCCCGGTGACAGACGGACGGACGGACGGACGTACCCTTTGGGTACGGAACCCTAAAAAGAACTCAGACAACATGTAAAGTTACTACAGAAGTAATCAAAATCGTTCAAAAAAACAGCTCTTTCAGGCAAGCTTTGGATAGCGGAATGTACATAATTTTTTCGAGTTTATACGAAGAGTGTGAGAAGAGTTTATGTCACTATCTGGCTGGATAGATCAAAAACGCTGTCCAAATACTTGCATGGAAATACAATTTGCCCAAACATGTCGACAATTCGCCACTAATTCCCATTATTCATACGTGATATGAATATGATGTTCTTGCTTACATAGTAGAAAATTTGAAGTAGATTTAATTTATAACTTTCCCATTCAATTACTTATTTTAATTGTTATTCAATCTAGTAGAGTTGCTAAGCCGCGAAATTGTGCGCATCGGGTTACAAGCATGAAATTTCTACCACACATAGAACGTTCTACGGTGATTATTTTCAGATGTGGAGGGAAGTCAGATTCGTCCCCTGTGTGGTGGGAGAGCGGGGTGAAGAGGACCAAGTACTGCTCTTTTTCTTTTTTTTATTACTGATCAGTTAAGGCTATTAGGGCTTGCACGACATCGTTTTCGTGTAAAATAGATATCAGCTATTAATTTTTCATGTTATTTAAGAATAGTTTCCTATTAAAATTTGGGTTTATTGCCGAAAAGGTAAAAATCACAACAAGTTTTTTTTATTCTTAACGATAAATTAGTTATCTATCCTGAATATCTACAATTTAAAAAAATATTACTAAACAGCAAATTTAATGATGTTTTTAAAAATGTATACATATTGGGCACATCTGATACAAAAAGTACCTTGAAAAAAATGTTGTTGTTGAGCTTAGCCTGCGTGTTCTAGTACATTTTGCTAAGTCGCGAAATTGTGTACATCGGGATACAACCACGAAATTTCTACCACAGATAGAGTATTCTGCGGTGATTCTTTTTAGATGTGGAAAGAAGTCAGATTCGTCCCCTGTGCGGCGGGAAAGGGGGGTGAATAAGACAAAAGAGGCCTCTATTTCTTTTTTTATTACTGATCAGTTAACGCTACTAGGGCTTGTATGGTATCATTTTCGTGTATAACAGATATCAGGAATTCATTTTTCATGTTATTTATTCATAGTACCATATAAAAATATGGTTGGATTTCCGAAATTGTAAAAATCACAACTAGTTTTTTTTATTCAGGGAGATAAATTAGTTATATTTCCTGAATAATTACAACTAAGAAAAATATTGCAAAATAGCAAATTTAATCTAGTTTCTAAAAATATATAAATATTGGGCACTCTTCATACAAACAGTAACTTAAATAAATTGTTGATGCTGAGATTAGCCCGTGTGCTCGTAATACATTAGCAAAAAAAATTTTGTTTTAATTACATTAATTTGTTTTTCTAGGACGTATATAGTACATATTATATGTAAAAGCATGTTAATAATCATTATTTAATGTAGTTAATGAAGCGAAATAGGATGCGTTCGGAGATTTACGTTGGTTACGCCAACGTAAAGATATATTTTAAGCTACTGTTTGTATGAGAAGTGCCCAACATTCATATATTTTTAGAAAACAGATTAAATGAACTTTTTGAAATAATAATAATAATTTGAAAATGTTCACGAAATTGAACTAATTTACCTCACTGAATAAAAAAACTTGTTGTGATTTTTACCTTTTCGGCCATTACACCCATATTTTTATAAAGAACTATACAAAAATAACATAAAAAATGAATTTCTGATATTTGTTTTACACGGTAACGATACCAAACACGTGCTGGTAGACTTAACTGACCAGCAATAAAGAAAGAAAAGAGGGATACTTGGCCGTATTCACTCCGCTCTCCCGCTACCAAACACGTGCTGGTAGACTTAACTGACCAGCAATAAAGAAAGAAAAGAGGGATACTTGGCCGTATTCACTCCGCTCTCCCGCCTCACAGGGGACGAATCTGACTTCCCTCCACATCTGAAAATAATCACCGTGGAACACTCTATCTGTGGTAGAAATTTCATGCTTGTAACCCGATGCGCACAATTATGTTAGAAAACAGCGGACTAACAACTCTACTAATCAGTTTAGGTTAGACTTTGTCCTTTGAATGTAATTCTCTCGTGTGCCAACCTTGTAACATCACTGCCTAAGTAATTAATTCATTATTATTATTATTATTTTCATTTATTTAGCCTAGGGGTTTTAGCGACCTCGCTGTGCCACCCCCGTATTCATTAATTTAGTTAATATTAAAATCATATATGTACATCATTTGGTATATTACATTTAATTCATGATTGCAATTACATACGCAAACAATACTAATTTCATTTTAGCTTGTTATTCTATCTTAGAAATGAACACATCAAAGGTCCTATTGTTTTCAGATCATAATGTCATGTTAGTTTGTTGTTTCCTCTTGAAGCCAGTTGACAGTGACGTCTGTGTGATTCACTTGAGCTCAACAAACACTATTTAGTGACCAACGGGATGACACAATAACAGGATAGTCTTCAGGAGACTAAAAACGTTAAGGGCATTTATACTTTTTGTAACGTTCTCAGTGTTTCCTTATTGTGGACGAAAACGATCAGCGTATTGAGCATTGATTGTTGTATTTGAATTCGAGGCACAATCGATCATGTATCCATGTGTACATTTCGCTGGCCCAATATTACAGGGTTCTATGTTAAATTTTCAGAGTAATTAAAATATAGAACCCTGTAATATTGAAGTAGCGATTTGGTAACATCTTCTCTTCTTTCTTCTTTGGAATCATTGTCGCTCGCATTCATTTGTTCAGCTTGGTTATTATTGCCGTCATCTTTATTATTATGTGTCCTTTTTTTTAAATCGTCAAGATTATCTAAGTCAGCTAGAGAGTTGCATTGTATCGTTGACATTAGTAATGCTTGCATCGAATTTTCTCCTCCTAGTTCAGTAATGCATACAGCTTGTTTCGTTTTCATTTTAGTCTCAATGCGGTCTATAATCTGTTTCCAACATACATACATGTTTGTGTGTATCGGAATGTGGCATATTGTGCGCTATCCCAAGTTATCTGCAACTGGTGTCTGTTATCGTTTGACATTGAACTTTTTCCGTGGGCGATGATACTTTATGTAATTTTAGCGCATAAAAATGAGTATTTGTGTTATCGTACACTAGTTGTGGTGTAATTTGATTATTATGTGTTTCAATTCGTATAATGTGCAGAAACTGCAGAATGCTGTTTAATTATTATTTTTTCAAAATATTGAATGCAGATAAGTAAGTAATGTCTAATGTAGTTTATTTCAAATTATAACGATGTAGCTCATAGGCGATAATTATTATCTTGTTTTTATCTTTGTCAGACCGTGTAGTCAACTAACTTCATTTACTTCAGCAGTTTGGATGTCTAGGTATCACGTCAAAATCATCTCTGAAGTTCCTTTTTTTGCTTAGCGATGCCATGTTGCTCTGTGGCAGCTTATTTAAGTTCGTTTATGATGGACTTTCTATAATTTCTTCGTAAGATGGCGCTGAGGACAAATTCAGACTGACTATTTTGTATTTCCACGCACACAATAATATTGTCATGTTCTAATGTATTTCTATTTGCACAGGAGAGTCTAAACGAGAGGGTTCGTCAGAGGAACCGACCGCGCCCGAAGCAGAAGCGGAGGCGACCGAAGCCACCGGCAAGGAGCAGCCTACGAAGGATACCAAGTAAGTATCAGAGAATACACCTATGTCACTTTCATTTCACACACATTAGAAAAAAAAATCATAAAGTTAAATGTATCAGTAAGTCATCATCATCATCATCCAATCCTAGCCGATTTTGGCCATGGCGACTGGACACACTGGCTAGTCAGAGCGTCGTTCGTGTGCTCTCAGGTGACTGACATAGCCAATTTTTGCTGCAAATGTACGGCCACAAATGCTGCAAGTCAGCACCCCTCCGACGAAATTATAATTGATGACCACAAGTGGTCGGCTTACGTCATATACAAGATTCTTTTCCTATATTCTTCCGAAGTGTGCTCCGCTTTCTTAATAATCATCCTTCATCGCCTGTTTTGATCAATCTTCGCGTGAACGAGTAGATTATTTGTGTTCGTTTTCTGGTTTATTTTAACCATAGAATCTGATTGAGACACTTTTCAAAACTGGCTGTTATACTCTATGGCACGTCCCGTCACAATTTCGGACTGCTTTGTAAGACCTATCTCAACAGAGTAGAAACATTTAAAATACTTTGTTTGGCTCAGAAATAATAGGCGTGGCTAGTGTGTACTAATGTGCTCTGAAACGTCCCAATATTTACGTTAAGATCTATATTTACCTGCGCTGTTTTCTCGCCAAATAGTAAATATATCGATGTACAACTATGTAACAACGCCTTGTTTGAGAGTGGCAATTCTCAATTTTGAATAATTGTAATTGCAATTACGGATGGGTTTTGGAAACTGCAGGCGCAACTACACTCGGGTGCAAAGAAATCGGACCACCCCAGCATTTTTAGCAGTTTTCCATTTTCTATTAAAACTGTAAGCTCGACCATAACAATTTAAATACCACGTGATAGATAATTTTCTGCCCTATCAAATGACACCAATATTCAAGGGCGGGAATGGATATTGTGCAAAATGTGGGCGTGGAAATCACCCCCCTCCAACTGCCTCGTTAACGCATGCACTAATTGGCCACCTACCATTAGGCATAAAACCAGTAATTATCATTGTTTATGCATCATTCGTAATTGATACGTCTTCCTGAACACTGCTCTCATCGACTCGACCCTGAAAAACTGAAGAAACATGGATACTACCCCAAATGAAGCCGCCCAAGCAGTTGCCCTGTTGCAGAGTGGGCTTAGTCAACGTGAAGTGGCTCGACAACTGAACCTATCGAAGTCATCAGTTCAACGTGTGTACCAGAGGTTCCGCGAAGATCAGACGTTCTCCAGAAGACCCGGAACAGGCAGAACTCGCAGTACTTCAGAGAGAGATGACCGTTTTATCGCTGTTTCCTCGCTACGAAATCGTCGATTGAATGCTGTTCAGCTTCAGCAGAAGCTCCGAGAGACCCGGAATGTGTCTATCAGCCGATGGACTGTCAGAAGAAGACTGAAGGAGAAGGAATTGACAGCTCACAGGGCTGCCAATGGCCCAAAACTTACCCCAGGACACCGCGGTGCACGACGTGTCTTCGCTCGCGAACATGAAGATTGGACCCTTCAGCAATGGAGGTCCGTACTTTTCTCCGACGAGTGCAGGATAACTTTGTTCGGTAATGATGGACGAGCACGAGTTTACCGGAGGCCTGGGGAGCGGTTTTCTCAATGCTGCATCGAGGAACGTGTTGCCTATGGTGGCGGGTCAATCATGATCTGGGCTGGCATTTCTCTGGAAGCGAAGACGGACATTGTGTTCATCACAGGGCCAGGTACAAGGCGAAATGCGGGCGGTTTGACTGGTCCTCGATACGTAGAGGAAATCCTGGCTGATCATGTGGTTCCATTTAAGCATTTTATCGGCGATGACTTCATCCTCATGCAAGATAACGCACGGCCGCATACAGCCCGGGCCACTACGGACTACCTGGAGGAGGTGGGCATCAGCGTTATGGAGTGGCCAGCACGAAGTCCTGACCTGAACCCGATCGAGCACATTTGGGACGAGCTGAAAAGAAGGATCCGAGCCAGAAATCCCGCCCCTGAAACTTTATTGGAGCTTAGGTATGCGATCGAAGAAGAATGGGCGGGCATCCCTCAAGATACCGTAAGAAAATTAATAAGGTCGATGAAAAACCGTATGACGGCCTGTCGTAGGGCTAGAGGAGGCAATACACGATATTAAATTGCTGAAAATTGTTTTAATTTTTACTCGATTTCCTTAGAACCACAGTTTTCCCCTTAGGCAAAAGTTTTACTCCAGTACGCATTTTTAGGGCGGTAACGTTCTAAGCCCTGAAAATTTGAACGTATTGGCCGCACACCTTCGGAAATCAGATGAATTTATAGAGGAAAAGCTTACCATTCATATGGTATATAATATGTTATGGCCACCCTTACAGTTTTTACAGAAATTGGAAAATTGTTAAAAATGCTGGGGTGGTCCGATTTCTTTGCACCCGAGTGTATATTGACGACGCGGTTGGCGCAGTACAGCTGATTTCGGATGTCCAGGTTTTCTGTACTAACATTGGTAATTTGTCCAGCCGGTTCGGCCTAATGAGAGGACAAAATTGTGACCAACGGATGGCACCAGACTGGCCTAGCGCTATGCGCCCATCCAAAACAAATGACGATCATGCATCACGTTATTAAAAAAAAACCCTCTATACAAATTTAGAACTTTAGTAAATAATAATATAGATATAGAGATAAACTATGGGTGTTAGTCGCGCGACAGTCGCTTAGGGAGTCGCTATAAGGGCTACGGATACTATAACCACGGTTGGCACGAGTGTGCGTGACGTAGCGAGTGAGTAACTGCCATTATCTAAGCGATACCAGTACAAAGGTTTTGTTTGTAAACAATACAGCGTTTTACAGCGCGCCTATTTTTATGTTCTAAGCTATAAAATGGTGAATTCCGCGCAATTAATGTGGGTTTGCAAAGGCCTCACATTTAGAGTCATGGTTTTGCATATTATACTCATGCACCACAATAAACTACTTTTGTCTAATAAAAGTCTAAGTAATCTTTACTTACTATAGGTACATATTTGTCTTAGATAAATATGGCGCATAATTTGTTATAAGCGGAGTGTTGCTACTCGTTCATAGATGGCGCTAGTAGTAGTAGGAATGTAACTCAGTCTTGTTCTGAAATTAATTTTCAATGATTAGTTGATTACCTAAACTGTTTTTTATATTGACATATCCATGTGCATTATTGTATAATCTGCATGCTTAAAATCATAATGCATGTTACTGTCTAGCTACTTTAGAACAACTATTGTACGCGATACTTTTCCGCCGTGACAAACACTGCCAGTCTCTTTCTCTCTTTCCTTTTAATATATTACGGCAAAGTAATTCTACGTTGCGACTAGTTCGCCAGCTCGGTAGTCAGTGTCCTTTATTGGTTTTCTATGTTTTCTCTACTTTAGCACTCATACTGTACATTAACCTTCCCCAGTTGGCGGGCAGCGGCATCTGGCGGCCGCGGCGTGAACCGAGCGGAGAGCTGCCGCGAGCGCGACCCTCCTCGCCGCGGGAAGCACCGCAACGCGAGCGACCCCAACCGGCTCACAGCGCACAACAACCAGTAAGTACTCAAACTAGCCGATAGGTGGCGCTCCTTATTGGGAACGCTGTGAAGAGTATTATCTATAGACTGTTCTGTCTCGGGCTTTACAGACTGGATGAACTGAAGTCGTACGCATTGTGAAGTGCTTTGTATGTCGTGCGTCCTATTCGTAGGCTACTGAAACGCATACACATTTTAACCGATAGGTGGCGCTAGTAGTGTGAAGGTCGAATCTTGAAAAGCTACTGATTCTCAAGTGTGCTTCTTGGGATAGCGTTACTGTACTATATTATTGGGTCATTCATGTTCCTTTTTTTTATTTTATATTTAGTCATTTGGATCGGTTTCTTTAATGAGATGTTTTTCAGAAAAACTTTTTCTAAATATAAATATTCCGGAGGTTATCAAAGAAACATTTCGACGTCAGCTCAGTTAGCATTCTGCGCGCCATCCAAAACCAACAAGACTCACTGCAGAGCGGCCGTCTCCTTTTCATTCCAGCTATTTCTAACTATCCCAAACTTAATTCCGACTCCAACCTAAACAGAGCAAAACAACGTATATCTACTTCATCAACAAGCCAAAATCAACTGTAATTGGTTCAATAAAGGTGGGGTTTAGATTGAAGGGGATTTAACACGGAGTTTGTGTATAAACAAACGAATTTCAACACTAATGTTTATCTTGATGAGTTTATTTTTATTTAAAATCGATTAATTCTTTAATTTATCTCTCCTAAATCTTGCGTTTCAATCCAAACTGTATAGCTTCAGATTTCTAGCTCAATTTGCGATGCGGTTTAAATTAATCCAACGTCCAATGCACCTTGAGCCGTGTGCTCCCTACTTTTATCTGTGATTTTAGTTCTAGTTATTTTGGCTTTCGGATACTGTAGTGAAGGTATATAGCCAGTGCATCCTGAGCTCTGTTCTCTCTATTTTTGCTTCTGGCTCTGGTTTAAGTTTTTTTGGTTGTGAGATAGTACTGTGCTGAAGGTATTACAGGATTTCAGTGTCCGTTGCGAAGCGAAGCGGCGCGCATTGCGGTATATTTCGTGTTTGTGTTAATGTGGACATTAACAGTGATTATTTCTGTGATTTTGTTTGAAATGGGTCGGAGTTAAGGTTTGAATAGTGAACATAAATATATTTTCCATTTAACGCTCTTGTGTGTTGATTGCTCTTCTATCTGGTGAAAAATATCTCAGTAAACGAACACAAAACTTATCAAACCAACAATATACTTTTAATAAGAGGCTGATAGTTTACAAGTCAATTTTCATAGGGATGTCTCTATATAAGTAGGACATTATAAACTAACCAAAATACGTCCACTGCTGGACAAAGGCTTTTCATAACGATCCCTCTACGTCCGAGCTGCCACTGTTCATATTCTAAAGAAGTTAATACTAGTACTACATAACACAAATAATTTGTAACTGATATATCAGTTACCGCCCATAATTTATCTGTTTTCACCGAAGGTTGACTGGTAGAGAATGCCTCATGGCATTAAGTATTTTTGTGCGATAAGTTTTTCTTTTGTACAATTAAGATTAGATTAATAAATAATAAGTTAACAGTTTAGTTTATGTCAATTGACATAGCGTAATTTTATATAATGATTATGAAATAGAGAGATCTAAATGTAAATCTTAATCTATACATACGTGAAAAAAATCTTCGTTTACTCTCTATATACCTATGCGTGCTATAAGATTAAATAAACAATTGTAGTTGACGCTAAACGTCGCAACATAAAAAAAGATACCCAGGTTCAAACCTCGGTGCAGTTAATAGTCTTATATATCTAGCCAGATATCGCCATCATGAAATTAGGAGTCAAAATCGAAGGGAGACTCGCTTGAGACGTTCGGTATAAATAAATCAATATCACAACATAGTATAAAACAAAGTCGCTTCCCACTGTCTGTCCCTAAGTACGCTTAGATATTCAGATTTACGCAACGGATTTTGATGCGGTATTTTTTAATTGATAGAGTGATTCAAGAGGATGGTTTATATGTATAACACATGCATAATTTATCAGCAATCCACCCGTGCGAAGCCGGGGCGGATCGCTAGTGGATAATATAAAAGTACGCGTCCTTCTGTAACATTATGATAATGGTACTGCTACGTCTCGTGCTGATTTGGTTCCGCTCTCAACAAAAGACGGGTAAACACGCGTCGTTTATCGACTCCAGATCTGTTTATTTGAATTACAATTGTTATTCAAATTGCCTGCCTTGCCTATGAATGTTTCAGAATAATGTATTTTGTTATTCTCGATGATTATGAAACTGTAAAAATGTCTGTACATTGAGGATGTCTTACAACTTGAATGATTCTACATCGTAAAACCGAATAATAGTTATTTCTGTTTTTTCGCGACTTAATCATCGCGGATTTAGCTTAAGTATAGTTTCTTTATCACATCATTACTGATTTCTTATAAATACAAAAACATGTCAGTTTATACTTTGTAATGTGATCGTTGAACAAAAAATATAATCGTAATATTAATAAAATAAGCATGTAAATAAATGTCTGAATAACTCTAGGTAAGAAAGATAAATAAATAAATTAATATCAGACAACCTCAGATAAATCTATTACCACAGTAAGACCTAGTGGGCTTGTGTTATGGGCATATTATATAGATAAATACATAGAAAACATCTACTAATTGTCCTTGTTATGACCGTTTCTTTCTCTATTGCTATCTATGTTAATTAGCATATAGATGTTGAATTATTGAATGGTCGATATTTCATTACTAATGTGTCAATATTTATAAAATAGTTCACTGTACAAGAGAAACAAAGCTAGAAAGCACTCAGTTGATTCAACATTCTATGGATAGTACAGAATTGAAGGTACTAACAACTTCGTTCGGGAAGGGTTCAAATCGTAGGACACGGCGGCGCCAGTAATGGACCAATCAATTGTGGTAATTATTTTCTATAAGGAGCCAAAAATGTACGTTATCCATTGAAGTGCAAGTGGGAATCGCACCAGCAGAGGTCGTCTGCTTGACCGGAGCAGTGCTCTCACCACTGAGTTGTAGGACCGCTGTATGGATAATTAAAACATGATTTACCTTCATTGCCTGACGTTTGAACACGGTCTCACGTGCCGTGGTCTCAGACGTGGTCTTAAAATATCGCGATAGACCCGGTTCAATAAGTTTTAATTATGTGTTCAAACCGCGAGAGTATAAAGTGTTATTTCTCTATATGGATAGCGTGAAGTACTTAATCTCCGCTCATTCCGCTTTTTTTAGAGCGCCCTCTGTATGTTTCTGTTTAAAATGCTAAACGCATTAGCCGATCTCTTGAACGCACGCATTCACGAACGTTTTTTTTTTCGGTAAACTCTGAAACAAACACAAGATATTTTTAAACTAACAATACTATATTCAGATAACAAGTGGTCCTAACTAGTAAAGATCATTAAAATGGTGGGCTAGAAGGCGTTATTTGTAGTTATAACTTTGCTCTCCATTATTGTATATACTGTGCATTAATATGTCCATGATTGGTGCCGTCACCCTTATTTTCTTTTTCATTGCACTTTGGAACTCCTTGGTCAAGCTATAGGTATATATACCTCGGTGCAAAATTGTTCGAAATGTGTAGCCGCTCTAAAGTTATGTGTTTATGTGTTTACAACAACATAACATATAAATTTTATTGTTTACATGTAATAAATATAGCATTTAAAATAAAAGAGATATATGCAAAGGAAATAACAAAAACATTAAATTAAGAAAAACTATTTTCTCAAACATGCTCGGAAATGTATGCGTTAATGTCCCGATATGAGGACATGAAGTTTCTCGTTTATGGCTCCCTACATTACTTCTTGGCCTAGGCCACAAAAGTTAGTATGAAAATCCATTTTTGTCCGCTGCTCTAATTTTTTAAATGTCTATACTAAAATTAAATTGGCAAAGGAAAAATTACATACAGCCAACCACCTCCACAATCTGTAAGCATAATTGCGACACAAAAAAATCTATGGTACTATATTTATGTTCGGTTAAACATGGTGCTCAAATAGCTGGATCAAATAACATATTTAAAAAATAAAGAAGGTGGCAAATTGAAAATCTTTTTTTCTGCTTATTCGTATTTGTAGTGATTATAAAATAATTTAAACAGACATAAAAATTACTTCTAGTGATGAGAGTGACGGGGAACTTATGAACAAAGGATGACGGGGAACTTTATGAGGAGGCAAATTTAGTCATGCAAAATATGCTACGGGAAAAAAGTAAAAACGAAAAATAGTTTTGTTTTGTTTACTTGATTATCTAGTAGTTATTTTAATTTTAATATTTCCTCACATCGTTTGAGAAAAGCACTATACAAGCTTCGGCCGGAACAGGGATGGCAGGACTCGTTCTATCTGGCCTCGTCTTCGACTCGGCCATCTACCCCAAACTCGTCCAGCAATCCCTAACTTCACGGCCTCTGCAGTAATGTACTATTCTACAACAACAACAAGCTAAATACACCATTAGGTCTCAATCTCAAACATTTACTGTCAAAATATAGAATAGAAAGAAAATCTAATTCTTCATCTCACTCGATCTTAAGATTAGTTAATGCTTCATTTATCACCTGTCACCCTGTCATTCTTGATCCCCTAAAACACAGTCAAGCTGTCCGTAATCCCAATTTCACGAAACATTTCCCTTTCTGTCTTCAGTTCCTAAACCCCCGCACAGGTGTTCGGCGCCATTAGAGGCTGAACGAACGGTAACGAGGTTTGTCTCGCAGGGGAGGAGAGGAGGAGGAGAAGGGGGGTATCGACTTTTATGAAGTGCGGGCAAGGATTGAACTTTTAATGGGAAAGTAGCTGATTGAAGACAGTGCGATCGACCGATCGTGCTTCTTTACCCATAGTAGTGGAATTGTGAAGGGTTTATTGGAGTTTTAACAAGTCTTAAATAAATAATGATTTTTTAAATGTATATTAGCAGGTTGAAAAAGGTCATTATTATTTTTTTATTTTCCGTATTTGTGTAAGAAAGTATCCTATTCCTGTACCAAAATTGCTTAAAAAATTAATCCGCAATAGTAATCCAACAAACAGTGTCCATAAGAGAGTTGTTGAAATTTTCGCTGCAATCATGGCCTCCCCATAGCAAATTGGTTTTAAATACTGTATAGATGTATCGGTATCGATTTAATCTGTCTGCCAGGTCCGATACCCCGTTACAAAGCGCCAAACTTTCGCATTCATAAAAAGCAAACAACTGACATTTTGTAGTAAACCCACACAGTTCACAACACACCCTGTATATCGCAGCACCCTGTATAAAGCGACACCACTATTGTCTATTGTCGAGCACGTATTGTTCGTTCAGTAACCATAACATCGCACTCAGCCAGTAAAACGGTTTATTGAAATATCAACTGTAAATTTAAGGAATAAAGTTCAATGTTTTGTCAGTTTATGCGGGTATACGGGATTTACGCTATTGCCAACCCAAGTAGAGAGAGTGTAAGTACATATTCGCCAACAAACTGTTATGCAGTTTGGCGAAATTTAAATGTAATAAAACGCTGTGTATACATTTTATTAATAATAAATAAATGAAATAAAAAAGTGAAGAGGTATAACAAAATTAACACAAATTATAACGGGTCTAATGCGATATTTCTTATTTACCTTCATAATAATCTAACGTTTCGGCGGGGTTGCACACGCCATGGTCTCAGATGTACTACTACGTTATAATTTGTGTTAATTATGTGTACAAACCGCGAGGGTATGTGGTATAACGAGTTGAATTGTCTGTGTCATGTTTTTGATTTTTGATGTTTGGACATCAATTTAAAAGTGCGCTAACCATCTTCTGGTGTCCAGCTACGCAAAATTGGTTGAAATTTGTCCAACCGTTTCGTGATGAGAGGAGAAAGAAATGGTTACCAACAGATTGCACCAGGCGGACACGGCACCGCGCACCCATGCAAAACAAAAGGCGATTCTGAATTGTGAGAAGATTTTGAGAATTTTATAATAGTATAGTATAGATTACCTTTGACAGTTCAAACCTACGTTACCTTTTGATCATGCTTTTTCGAATATAGTCTGCTTGTATTGTACTAGTGTATCCTATGTTCTTATTTTACTTTCAAAAGGCCAGACTTCAACAGGAAATGTTTGTTTAGCAACTTCTTAGCACGGATTATCTCGTTTAGTACCTTGTCTTTCTATTCGCCTCGTTGAAACTGCACCTCTAGTATAACTGTCATACGCGACTATTTCTCGCGCGAGATAATTACCCGTCTCTTTCCGTGCAGTAATGCGAGAGAGTGACGGGTAGCTACAAGAGTCCGCGAAGCATTAGTTGTCCTAGACGGGCTGGTCTTACTGATCTGACGATATTATTTTATTTTATTTTTCTAATATTTGTTGTCCACTTTGTGTATGTTAACGAATAAATTTTTATTCTATTCTATTCTATCTTTACTGCAACAAAAGCAACATTTAACATTAACTAAATTAAATAAATAAATAAATATTATGGGACAATCATACACAAATCGACCTAGTCCCAAACTAAACAAAGCTTGTACTATGGGTACTAGACGACGATATACATAATATAGATCACATCCATGACCCAAGAAACACAAATATTTTCCCCGGCCGGGATTCGAACCCGGGACCGCCGGCTCAGTAGGCAGGTGTCTGCAAACTGCACCAACCGCGTCGTCTTAAATTGAATTCTAATTTACTAAAACATCTTTCGCCGTGGTTTTCGGTGCACTAATGATTTAATACTAGGACGACAGTACCTAGGCGCCAAACGACTGTATCATAAAGCGTTCCAGACAACCTAGTGTAATAAAATACTGCGTTTTTTAAACGTTTAACGCCGTGGTTGATTGGTAGGGAATGCCTTAATAAAAATAATTTATTTATTTATTTAATCTTTATTGCACAAAAGAAAACTTATCGTACAAAAGGCGGACTTAATGCCATGAGGCATTCTCTACCAGTCAATCTTCGGGCAAAGCAGATAAATCAAATAAAGATAATAATATCAGACAACCTCCCACAAATCGATTTAGTACCAAATTAAGCTCAAGAAGGCTTGTGTTTTGGGTACTAGACGACGATATACATACTTATATAGATAAATATATACTTTAATACGTAGAACAACCATGACCCAAGCACAAATATTCGAGTTCATCACACAAATATTTGCCCTGGCCGGGATTCGAACCCGGGACCGCCGGCTCAGTAGGCAGGTGCTTACAAACTGCGTCAAACGTGTCGTCAAATGCATTAAGTCCGTCATTTGTACTTATTTTACTGTGCAATAAAGTTTAAAAACTTATTTGTATGAGAGTTGAGATCCTATCTATGAATGGCAACCTTTTCTAACACTTCTAGCTCGCCTGTTCACTTACAATAACTTCCCCTGGGAAATATGGTATGAATATATCATTACTAGATCGCTTTCTCTATTTTTCACTTGGACGGTTTCATTCTTTGGGAGCCGCCCTGCTATCTATCAGATTGCGAATCGGAAAACTTTTATACTGAGGACCATTTTTAAATTCGTCCAGCTGCTAGTATTGTAAAGTAGCTTCAGTTGGAACTCGTGGATACATTTAGGTTATATTAAATAGATTAGATTTATTTAACATTATAAAATGTCAGTATGAATTACGCTAAGCCACAATCAATCACATTGTGAAATAAAATTAAATCATGCAACTGGTAATATAAATTAATGAACAGAATCAATGCTGGTCCTATTTTCATTGTTATATCACATTTCATGCAGCACTGCAGACTGCAGTCCATGAGTGGCTCAAACACATTTAGACTGCAGTGGATCGCATACAATTTTGGCTTCTTATTTATTTGTAAAATTAATTAAGTCTTACAAATAGAAGTCCCAGTCCCAACTATATAATTTCTAGTGAATGTTTAGTAATATGCTGGCGTTATCAGAAGCGAACCCGGGCCCTGGCGGCGGGCCAGCTCGGAATCCCCTGTGACGCACCGCATCCGGTTATATTTGACCGTAGCCCAGGCAACGAAGAAAGAAAAGAAAGAAAACGTTTGTTCCATAAAACACACACACAGACAGGAGATTACTGGCGTAACAGTGATCTTTTAAGTATTTATCGTATATGGAGTAAAGTTGTCACCAATGAGTCCAGCAATGTGTGCCTTAAAGAAAAGGCTCTAATTCAGCAAGGTGTTGCAAAGCAAACTTCAACTCTGTTATTCTGAAGACCATTTCTATCGACACTTCTCACATGATGTTAGAGAAAAGGCTGGCGATATACCACGTAACAAACGTAGTCTCACCCGGTTACGAATACGCGCGGAAATGTAAAAAAATCTCACTAAATCCCTACTGCATCACATCTACATCTCCTGTATATGTATCAATTACCTAGTTATAGTATAATTGTAATAGTTTTAGGTATAATTTACGAAAAAATTACTTTCTGTTGAGTTTTTTTCGGCTTTCTTCTCAACAGTGATCTCCTCTTGTGAAATGCCGGTAGATTCAGATTCGGACATGTAGAGTGCCCTTGTAGCATACTTAGAGAATAAACGTTTTGAATTTGATTTGATTATTATTATTACTGACAAAAAAAAGAACTTAGAGGAACTGACAGTATTCAAGTCTTCTTTGATTGCGCTACATACATATTAATCAGAACGTATGTCGACCGCGGCTGTCATTGCTCGCGTATTGATGAATCTGCTGGTATTTGGCGCGCGAGACGTCCGTTTCCTTTTATATATTTTTGTTTACGTCGAATTTGGACGCGTGTTATATTAACATAATCGTGTTATATTAACATAATCGTGTTATATTAACATAATCGTATTAAAGAGTAGTTTGTACAATTTCTTCCGCCTCTGAATTTTTTCTCGGGACCTATTTTTCATACTAAATTTCATCCAGAAGTAGATTTCCGGAAAATAAACATTCTTAGTATTACATAATCTTAAAAAAAAAAAACAGCTCTTCTTATCTTCAGTGGTGGTACAGTAGTCTTTTAATCGATATTTCTGTTGCAATATTTTCTGATGGTATAGAAGAAATACTATTAACTAAGAAAGTCTAGGTTTGAGATTCAAAAGATCGATGTCAGTTTGACAATAACTAACTCTTCCAGTTATGTCGAGTACTCGGGCTCTTCTATAGATCTCTTGATTCCTGAGAGTCAAAGTCGATTTCTCGCAGCGAGTTTGTGCGACTTTGATCGATTGTAAACTATATACAGGAGCATGCAATTACGTTATTTTTCACCCATCATTTCTTACTTGTTTTGATTTGCATGTTGCGGTGCGTTCATCAACTGATTTACCGCTAGTAGTAAATTTTACGATTGACGTTCATCTCGCTGGTATGCTGTCGCCCATGATTTAAGTGAATTTAATAGCGATAATGTGTGTAAATTTAGCGTACGGACGTTATTCGGGTGTCGGACCACAGGAGTATAGATATCTGCATCAAAACAATTCAATGCATATGCAATAGAAATTACATTCCTAAGCATTGTCTGAATATTTTAGGATATTAGAAGCTTTACAATAATAAAGTAGAAAAAGTATGTAGAAATAAAGTCATAGTACTATAACTACTCGTAAATTTCACTTGTTGGATTCAACTGCAGAATTCTCCATTAAGTTGGCTCAAGTTACTACTTAAATTGTAGCCAATATTACGGCTATTCTCTGCATTTATTATTAGTTTATCTTAACTGCAACTAAATATTAGAAATACTCTTCATAACACAAGCCTTCTTGAGCTTAATTTGGGACTAGGTTGATTTGTGTGAGGTTGTCTGATATTTATTCATTTACCCTTGAGCATATTGCATTTCTTGCACCTTACCTCAGTGATTGTTTTTAAATACGTGAGCTAAGATTTGTAATGCTTGACCTACTTACAAGTAAGATCAATTTCATTCAGATAAATTGCAAGAAAATCTTTGAAATGTATATAACATCCTTAAAATGTTGAGTTCAATAACTGAATTATAGCTTCATTATGAAGATGATGTAAATGGCAGTCTTACAAAACATCCAACTCTCAAATTGCGCAGTTCTAAAAGTTTTCTACAATCTCAATCTTCTCGAATTACGAACTGACGAGAAACGGTGTCAATGCTAAAGCTCCAGCATATAAATATATCCGTATACACAAACAAACAGACGGGCGATTCCGCGGTTTATAAACATGACAGTTATTAGCGGGGCGCTGCGCTGACAGATGGGGTAGGTACACAGATGGGAATTGCAGTGCGGTAATATACATTTTCATAAGTATGAACCACGCCAGAAAGGTGGCCACAGTAGCAACCCAATAGATCCTACAAGATGGAAGATCCCACAAAATGGATACCAGAACAGAGGCAAACTCAAAACGAGATAGCGATCAGCACCCCTAGCACAAGTTTGACACGCGACTCTTTCTCGCCCGAGATATGCTACCTATCCCTTTCTGTACAGTATCGTGAGAGAGTGACGGGTGATGCTATGTATGAACCATAGATGTGCTAGACGGGCTGGACGAGTTCTGCAAAGAATGGCACCTAACCTAATATAAATACATTCGTTTCCCATGACAACGTAATTTCAAGGATAAGTTCAATATCCATAATAAGTTTTAATTACTACATACTTCTCGTAGTAACATCTATATAGAATGATGTAAGGGTCTGTGGTGTAGCCTTACAAAAAGCCTGGTACTTTCGACTATTGACTTTTATTTTGTTGTGAATTGGCATTGGCTATTCTACAAAAACTAACTCAAAAGCTGTTCTAGTTTGACTGATGATACTCCTGACGCAACGCCGGTTGTATCGCCACGCCGCCATTGCTGTATATGGATAAATGGACCGAAACTGTACCTAGCGACTGAATCAATTAACTCAGCGGCTAAAACGCACTCCACGCGATAAACAGATAGGCTTTGATTGACGCGAGCCTCGACGGAAAATAACGCTAGATTTGGGGCATCATATAGGCCGAATAACATTTCAGATTCAGATTTTTAAAGAAATGCCAATCGATATTACATCTGGTGAGCCAACTAAATGATAGGTCAGCTGATTACGCTAAATTTGGGGCATTAGGTAGTTCCGATTCGGACTTTCAAAGAATTTGGATTACAACAACAGCGAAAACATCAGGAACATATTGCGTGTTACGTACGTACGTAGACGTCATAGACTTTGATCACGACACTTACAACCCCATAAATCATAGCTAACAGGAAATATCAACGTTCTTGCGCGGAATTCATATCTGCACCAATTTCACAGTTACAGTTTTTGCATAGTTGACATATTCGCGCGCTTGCGTGGTGGGATGGCCTTGGGTTTGTGAGAACATGACTAATGTTGGACAGTTCTGAGGAAAGCATCAAAGTTTAGATAAAGTCCTTAGGGTTATTAATGCGAGAGGCCCATTATTTTTAGAGTTAAAAAGAGACTATGGAAGATTAAACGATTTAATGAAGGTGGGAAGTTTTATTAATTGAAACGACTATCTGTTTTTACACTAATCTAACTGACTATCACTATATTACACTATGTGGGTTTCTTAATTCAAATTGCGATTATTGGAGAAGAGGATGACCAAAAAGAGACGATAGCCAAGACGCAATCGAAAAATTGTGTCGAGTTCTAACCTTTTAGAGACACAAATTATACTAGTGATCCCTTAAAGTCGTTACGGTATAAACAGTGAGCCTTAACAAAGCAATGCAGTTGAGGAAGTTTTGACAAACATAGTCTGTAACAATGATAAAACTTCCCGCTTTAACTCATCCAAGTTCCGATTGACTTTGCATAGTGCCACACCACACATACTATTAATTGTTACTTCGCGTCTCCTATTAAAGTTCATAACAATACGACACGTTGTAAACTATCAGACGCTCTCAGTACAGTCAGCTCAGTATCTCTCCGGGGCAGGCTTTTGTACTTGAAGTAGGTGCATTCCGCGCTAGGCAACGGCACAATGAGACTTGAATTGAAAACTTGACATTGAGAGCGATGGAAAACAAACGCTCATTTTGTCTGTTGCTAGATGTTCTACAAATCACGAAGCGAAGAAACATTGTTGTTGTTTGCGTCAGTATAAAGGGTAATAAAAAGCGGGTAATTGATTCGAGTCATATTAAATGAGGGTTAGTTAACGAGTTCATACGGAAAATAGTCTACCTTTTATTGTGATTTCTAAATGCAATTAAGAAACAATTATTAATATGATTCTCTTTGTCCGTAGGTTTACAAAAACAGCTTGTAGCATCTCTGTTTAGCCCTATGGTCGACTGGTAGATAATTCCATTTGACATTAAGTCCGTCATTTGTACGGACTTTTGTCTTGTGCAATAAAGTTGAAATGAATAAATGAAAACAGTAAGCAAGTCGCTCAATTTTAATTCTTCCCTTCAAAATTTGGTTTACAAGAGAAAGCTAGAAATGTTACAAGCTTCGTCGCCAACACATTTCCTTGACGCGTGTCAAACCTAGGCCTTGAATGTTTAATCGGCTGTCCACTGTTTTATCATTTCATTACGCAATTCCGCGGAAGTGACATTGGTCGCTCCGAGTGTTTACATCGCACCGCGATTCGCTATTTTTGTTATTCTAAAGAATTCCCTGTGGCATAACTCTTTGAGGTTGGCGAATATGTTTATTTTCTGGTCTAGGGATTTCCTATTCTGAACTACGTAGTTTTTTAAGAATTCTTGACTCATTAGCTTGTATGCCGATTTTCATGTCAATATTGCCGCCTGTTGTTTACTTCTAATTGTAATTTCTTGCGTTGTATTTCTCGTGTATGTTTGGTGAGGTGTGCAATAAAGAGCACTTGTATTCTATTGTATATTACGAGTCGGAAGAGTAAATATACAATCGAGATTACAGTATTAGCTCCATCTGCTATCGCAAATTGGTCACTTTGTCTTCATATCGTCGCCTATAAAGCGTAATTACGACAATATGAAAATATCTTTAGTGCAACATTTGACAAATATGGATATAATAGGTCCTAAAATAAAGCCCTGTTATACTCTTCCTGCAGTGATAAACCTTAATTTCTTCCTATATTTGGATATAACACCAAAACGACTGGTCACCTTTGTGTTTTATTATAAATAAGTATATTTATAGGCTATCAAAATCAGATGATTGCAACTGGCCCGGATGCATTCGAATTTATAGTCCTATTATAAACTTGGAATTTAGATCAACAGGCACAACCCAGGTCGGAATCTTCCGACGGCTCTTTAGTATCTCAAATCTGTTTATTGGTTGCAGCGTTCAAAGGATCCCTGCCCATTAATCCCCTTTCAGTGTTAACGTCTCAATTGGCGTGTAATTTGTTTACTTATACGTGGAACGCATTGACTTTGTAAGCCAAAATGCTAATTTGGTTTAATTTGCCCGCTAACTCGTCAGCTGTCAGTCTGATTGCTGAATCGTAATCCGAGCTATTAAATTTGCATATGTCGTCCTATATTTTAGATTTCAGGAAGTCTAACGGAAGACAATGGGCAATTTCATAATAATAATCATATTTATTTAGTCTTATTAAATTGTAATCGCCGAGAGATTCTGTACAACAATTTCGGTAGAAATTCTAATGAACATTGACGTATCTTTTTTAGCGGCATAGAAATAGTCACATACGGCGGGGGACCGACGGATGAATCTTTACTTTTCTTGATTGTTGCCATCATATTTTTAAGAGTAGTTTTAATGTTACTAAATGTTTTCCATAGTAGTGAAAAAGTGAAATGTAGTTTTCCATCCGCGATAATTTCAGCGTTTATCTTAGCGCATCTGAGGTTATTTCAGCGTATCCTGTGTCATTAGGAAGGCGAGCGACGACAGACATTCGGGCATTGCTTCTTAATATAACGAAAGTCTGCTATGTGTTCTTGAGTGAAAGTAAACGTATATTTCAGCTTTGAGTAATCGGTAAAGTTCTATGACCTTAGTGCGTCATACTTTTTTGGTGAACCAATATTATTTCTTCGTTTGTAATTTACTGAATACTTATGTAGTTTATATAACTATGATGACAGCAAAAAAACCATCCTTTTTAAACATAGTTTACGTACCCATTTTGCCCATGAACCCATTTAAACTAAACTGTAGTCTAGAAATGGGATACGCCATTAGAAGCGAGGTAGACAACCGCAATTCTGTCCGAACTGTAGCTTTTAGAAGCTGAATAGAAACAGTTACAACGCAAAACCACTAACGCGTTTGTCCTTTCCGGTACCGTTAAACCGTAGGAAGTAACTTCCGTCCAGGTGTGAGTGCTACCATAAAATAAAAATGCTAGTCTTTTTGCCATCCCTGGCTACGTTTCTGCAAGAACAACCTACGTAGAATTACTTAGTGTCCCGAAATGGTGGACTTTATTAGCTCAAGTGAGAAAGCAGCCTGATTTGCTGATATGTTAAGAATTATTTGCTATGGTAAAAAGAAGTCTCTGTGGCACAATTATTTTGGTTTTGGTTGATAATTATCTCTACAAAAGAAAAATCTCTATAAAAAAATCAAATGCCGAGGCTGTCATGGACCTCTGTTGCGAAAAAAAAACTGTTTATCTTCTACCAAAAGAACAATCATTAAATCTTTATTCAATTATTTATTTCATCGATCTTTATTATTTTTACACGATTTTAGCTCCTTGAGCATTATTGAGTTTCTTTAATGAAAAAAGTGGCAAAGCCTTTATACCCCTATTCTGTAAGTAAGCTATAAATGGTGTGACAATTACTTTGTCAAATGACTTCTGCAAAGCTTTCTTTAATCTTTAAATTATTTCTCGTCTTATCTCCCGCCGCTTCGCGTTGAGGAGCTCCTTTTGTTTCCAGTTTAATTTCAGACACAATGCTGCCGTTTTTACAGAAAAATACCGGTTTGATTAAATTTTTTGTTGGTAGTTTTACACTGCAAAAGCTCTTATCCCCTGTGTAAATTCTTAAAAGAGAGTACTATTTTCAATGTAGTGCTTACGTAAATTGGATAAAAAACTTAAAATAACAATTCCATTCTTCTAGAATCCGTCGGCTTTTTGGCTTTGAAGTTTGCTTAATTTATTCGCACCACCATTTATTTCCCAACGTATAGCTCATAAAATTTGCAATTTCTACTGCCTTTTAACTCGGAAAAGTGCTACGGCGTAGCGCTCGTAGACCCCGCTACGAGCACGTTCGTAGCGCTTCACCCACGCTATCGAGTTGTCAGCAGTTTTCACTTAGGGTCTTAGTGGAGCTTGTTATGCGTAGGACGACAGGGGAAAAGTTAAGGTCAAAAGCTTATGACTTTATGGAAGTTATTATAATGGCGTGTTTGGTTCGATGTTATGTTTTTTTTCTTTTCATTTGAATTCCGAAAAGTGATTTAGAGTTAATCTAACACGTTATATCGTTTCAGACCCATATATTAGTTTTAGATTTAGGAACTTTGGCTTGGAGCCTACTAGTTAAGTTTTAATGTATTTTGAGTGGAATTTGAACCCTCATTCCCGCGGCTTTTTCGGGCTGTTCTATATAAACATTTAGTTTATGCTAGCAGACGTTACTTCTTTCATAAAAATTGATCAGTTGAGTTTTTATTAAAAAGTAAAACGATAAGTCGTGCAAAAACTTATTTTATTTTGTTAGTGTAATTTTTGTTAATGAGATTAAAATATATATAAAATCGTGTCCAGTAAAAGACATATCAACACCACAATAGTATACAAGAATAAACCCCATCAGGGCGATTCAGGGCACAAACACCATCAGGCAAACAGCAAGACGCTGACGTCAGCGCCCCTCCCCATAAGGCTGGGCCCAGGGTTTATGGTGCAATGTGGACGCGTGTGTGGAAACTTTTGTCGAGGTTGCCCGTGTGAAGAATGGTAGTGGACAAACACGCTAAGCGATAGCTTGTGAGTTATGCAACTGTTCTATATCCATTATACTCAGTAAATGAGTATATGGAAACGTAATTTATATTTGTATTGTAATTGACATTGTTTTTATTTATACTCCAGTTTTGTTAATTATGACATTAATTAATTACATTATATACTGACAATACCTAAGTTACTTTTGACCTTATTCCTAATTATTGCCTCATTTGACTTTGATATTTTCAGTGTTATTTTTATCGTGTTAATTCTTGTATTTTGACAATCCATTTATGAGCTACTTTGTCATTTTTATCTGTTTGTTTAAAAATTTTACATGTAATTATTTTATCTGTTTTATTATTAATTCCGCTGTTTTTACTACCAATTTCATCACATTTTATCTGTTAATATTAATATATATGACGATCATAATATAAGTGCATGTAAATTGACTTAGTGTAATTTATATTGACATTTTATATTATGAAATAAATAAATCTAAATCTAAATCTATCAATTCAATGTAGTTCCTAATTGAAGAAAAAAAACACACAAAATAAACATTATTGCCATAAAATACACTAGTTTACCTTGGAGCAAGAAAATCTCGCTAAGTCGTTTTCTTTGATCAGATTCGACTATTAATCCTTTAAAATTATAGTTTCTATGTTGAAATAAAATTCGCTTTTGTACATTTATTCGTTGAATTTTCGTGTTTTGGCCACTTACGTCTAAAACGGAACAGACTAAAAGGCCTAAGATGATAAAAGTGAACATAAGTAAAGACAGGTACGCTATGCAAATTCCTTCATGTTACGAAAATAGTCCAATATACAGAACAGGCACTAATTCAAAGAGTATGCAGATACGTAGACACACAAAACACATCCACAATATCGAGCAAAGAAAGGCTGAGCCGGAGTCAAAGGGGTCAAGCTATTTACGCCGAAGCCGCACAACTATACCTAATTGTGCTTGCCGATGTCATATGCTATTAGAATATGAGGATATAACGTCACAATCGTCTTTAAGTACCTTCTACTGCTAGTGAAATTAGGAATGTCGAAGGTGCATTTCAACGACCAAATGGCATTCGTGAAAATTCGAATGTGCTGTTGCGAGTTTAATATTTATAGCCAAATAAAGTTTGTATACATGTCGTTTATGCTTAAAAGTGGTCGACAAACATCATATTCCCCATCTATAGATGCATTTCATTGGTAGTATAGTTGTATCATATCACATAAAAGGGTTAAGATCTGACTAAGCACGACAGTCAGCGTTATTACTGTGTCAAGCAGCGTATCAATCAATTCTCATTCTGAAAACCGTGAACCGTAGTGTGAGTGTGACCCATTTTCAACCCTAGTCACGACTTGTTTGCAATCTCATTTGACGGATTATATCTCGAGTATTATTTAATTCTAATTCACGTTATTACCCTTGATGTATTTATTACATTTAAGGACCGCAAACCACAAGTAATTTTCGAAAACGCCAGTTTGTCTCTAAATCTTCTTAGTCCTAGGCAAATACAAATTTGACACTGTGACCCTTCCGGATTTAGCTGTCCGTCCGTCCGGTTAACGAGGCGTATCCTCGTAAACCGAGCATTGCGGCCAATTTGCGGCAAACGAGCGACGCCGCGGGATATTACTAGCATTTATAGTCGATTTTTCAAGAAACTGTACGCAGCTTCGTTTGCGGGGAAGAAAAAGTCACTATTTTCGCATTCAAATATCAAGTATCGGAAAGCCAACCTCGCGTGAAAAAAAATTAATCGAAAAAATATCTAGATCCATCTAATAGTAAGGTCTGCGTAGGATTTCGTAAAATAGATATTATAGTAAATGTAGACCATGTACATGTACCATGCGTATAGGGTGTGCAAAATTGGATTTGGTAGGTATTAGGATTAATCCGGGCAATCCGCGATCCATCATATTATAAAATTGGGGCTGAATGACTTGCTCGCGTGCTTTGCTGTTACGAGACAAGCAAAAATCTTCCAAAATAATGTATTTCAGGCGATAGTTTTCTTAAAAAATAGCCGAAGTCAGCGAAACGAAGTTATATTATATTATAATATGGTACCAACTAGAAAATATGATGTTTGAAAACAAAAAACAAATCTGTACAGCCGTTTTCGACTAATCGGGGAACATACATAATAAAGGGGTGTGCATTCTTTCACCTAACGATTGATTGTCATAACGTATTAAGAAATTAGGATTAAGATTAAGTTAATATTAGTTTAGTTACATTCAATTAATATTGCTACATATGAAGTAAATATTTAATAACTTCTTGTCAAAACTGTGTAATTCTTTAGCGTCAGATAAACTGAAATTGACGAACGTAAAATTGTGTCAACCTACGAGACAGGCTGAGCCTAGTGTAGGGGACACGGCTACTTCTGCTGAGGCGTAAACATTACCAAACAGTGTTCATTGAGTGCTTATTCCCTAACTATATGGTAATTCATTTGTAAAAATGTCACTGTATCCTAATAAATTATTTTTTGTCATAAAATCTTTAGCCATAACTCTGAAATTCATCCTCCTAGCCTTTGTCCCATTTTTTGAGAATGAATTCTCAATCGGGGTCGGCTACCTAAATCCATAACTCTGAAATTACGAACTTTAAAAGAGTTTTGAGAGTAAAACCCATTAGCTTAGGTTAGGTTGGGTTTGTATTATAACAATCCTGAAAAGTAATTTGTTTCAGAGTAAAGTAAAAATTATGACTACGAAAATTATGACTAATGACAATTGTGAATAAAAAATTATATGACCCAATATGGACCCTAAAAAAAAGACATGTAATAATTGATGTGTGACGACGTATAGCGTATAGTATTCAAATCCACTCAGATACTCATCGAAAAGCTATTACTCGCCAGTCATAAACGCAGAGTTTTCGAAAAGCCATGCACAATAAAATACCCATAAAGTGCATGTCTGTTGCCAACGATAAACTTCGCTCTCATAATAACATTATAATAAAATTCGCTCTCTCCATAGACCGGGAGCTGAACCCTGAAATATTTTAACATTTGAGTGTAGAAATATTTGACCAAGCGCTGTTTGTTCTTAGGTACACGTAAAATGTTGAGGGCTGCCTATTGCGCTTCTTAAATTATCATCATACAACTGCAATCTAAAAATACATTATTATCGGTTAGAGTTAAGTAGTTAGGGCTGTTAATAGTAGTTAGGGCTGTTAATAGTAGTAATAACTTAACAACAAAATTAATTCCCTTAGGTGTAATGTTATGTTAAACAAAGCAGATCCATTTGGTAACCATACTTATTAAGTTCAATATTGAATTAAAATCAAAATCAAAAGTCGTACAATGTTGACTCAAAATTATGTAACTTTTAATTTTACACAATTTTGAAAAGACCATCCTATAAAGCTCACACATTTTTACGAAATCAAAATAAAAATGGATTCCTTTTCAGATCCAACGATTAGTCTGCCACAATTTTATTCTTTACTTTTTTAACATCAGCTCTCGTACTAGCGCCACTTTTAGAATAAAAGGGAATTTCGTTACAAATTTAGAGTCGGATTGTGGCTGTCGATGGAGTCTAGAGACAAGCTTAGCGCTTTCAGATTTCCTCTGGGATTTTATTTTCTTGCGAATTGAGGGGTTATCTCCTGCTGGGGAAAACGTCATTTATTCAGGTCGACTGTGATACGGTATTGGATTATAGAAAGCGGTAGAATTCAATTCGTATAGTTTTCCGGAAAGAATCAAATAAGATAAGGAAAATTGTATTCTGGAAACATTTGGAAAAATCGTAATTCTAAGTTTGGCTGCTTGTCGAATTTGGCCCGGCAAGCTACTTAAGTTTTTGATATCTGGATTTTTTTTATAGCATGATGCAGGATCGTCATTTGTTTTGTATGGGCGCCTGTTTTCATAATTTCCTTTCTCCTCGCATCACGCCGATACGGCTGAATTAATTTTATCCAATTTTGGTACGGGGACAACTGGACATCCAAAGATGGTTATAGGATACTTTTTATCCGTCTACGCTAGAGAAAAAAAATACGCGGATGAAGTTGCGGGCACCTAGCGTTTTCATAAAGTTATTACTTATTACAGTCTTCCTAATCAAATCCCGAGCAAATACAGTATACAATTCATATTCATATTCATTTTTATTGATAACAGTGTTACATGTCAACTTATTCTAAATTACATACAATTATTCAATATTAAACAACATTATATTTTACACAATAAATACATAATAATCGTCCTACATAGCCTGGAGATTAAACAACGGAGGAAACCGCACCCTATACGCACGTGGAGGAGTTTTAATTTTCCACTAGCAATATTATTACAGCAGTATTGCCAAGGCGCGCCCGTCTGAGGAAATTTCCCCATTACCACTTACCGACCGAGCGCCCGTGAGACCTACCCTTACCACGAGTTAACGTGACCTTAACTATTCAATAGCGACTGCGTAAACGACTTGTATGGAGGATTGTAGTTTTACGAAGTAACCGCTGGGTCGCTGTACTTTTTCCCATAATCGTTCACGCTGTCGCCAGCGAGTACGGTCACGTTAACTAATGGTAAGGGTACAGTACTCGCTAGCGATAAATATTAGATAAATGATTTGTATGGAGAATAGTTCTGCACCCTTAGCGGTTCCTTTGTAGAACTACTATTCTCCATACAAATCGTTTACGCTAGCGGTAATAATCAGTAATAATCATTTATTGTGTGAGGAATTCAGGTCAAGTACAAGATGAGTAAAATATAATTTCATAATAGTTCCATTAAATCCTACCTTTTCAGGTGTACACACATTAATCTTACATTCTATTCTATGGTATCTATAAACTCATGGAAGGGTACTGAGTACTGGCGATATTAAGGGTAGTGATGATAAATGAAATTGGAGTGGAAATATTTTTTCTGTGCTGCCTTTTGTAGCGTCTCGCTGTGCTAGGTTAATAATTATATTATATGTTGTCTTTTATTCTTTTGGCATTTTCAATTATCTATTCTTTGACTTGGTTTGCTACGGCAATAAGTGAAAAGGTTTTTTTTTATTATTGGATTATTTATTTCTTGCTCTGTTTATTGCAGTTCCTTTAAAAATATTAACGGGTCATATTTTTGCCACTTGCTCGTTTCCAGCTGTCCAATAAACAGAAAAATCTCATTCTAAAAGCTCGTACAGACTTCTATTAAATTAGTTAAATATATTTTGATACATATTTCCAATCTGTGGGATATTATTTTATTTACAATTTTATTTTGGCATACAACGTCGCGGTGCTCAGGAGTCAGAGCACTACTCTGGAAAAGTAGTAGGTCTTGGGTTCAATCCCCATCTGCATGTCGCAGTTGGCGTGATATTGAGTATTTATATTTAACCTTTGTTTATTTTCCATTAAAAAAGTATAATACAAACGTTTGATATCATAGAAAACACCCATAAACAATCCTGACGCCGTATTTCCTTGTACCTCGTCCACAGCACCTTTCGCGGAAAATGAGACCGCGGCTCAGTCGTCGAGAGACACTCGGCTCGCGCGGTACAGTCGCACGAACACTACGTGTGTAGCGTGCGTCGAACGGAGCTTCAATCGGATTTCGGGGATATTGATAGTGAGGATATTATAATCGTGATTTGATACAGTTAGCGAAATGGTGCTATTGTGATGGGTCAGTCGAATAGATTAGGTATACAGGATGCAATTTTATTACGTGATATAAAATTAGTGTTTCTGATTTATCCGAAGCTGTAGAAAGCGTTATGGCAGTTTAAATGTCTCATTTGATAGTTGTAATATTTTCTAACAAATAATTAAATCGCAAATTCAAAATATGGCCTTACCTTTCAGTAGACTTTCCGCAAGTCTCATAATTGATATTGATACTCTCGCAATTCGATATATTTTTTGTTTGGAAGTCATCTCCCATAAATATATTTAGAATAGTGTGTAGTGTTCAAGTATATAAAATTTATATGAAAAAAATGTTGATAAAATACTAAACCGACACATTCTTTAAAACTGTATTAGAATTGATGTTGTGCGTGAAACAAGATCAATTTAAAAAGTAATTATCGAACCACAATCGTGTGATATTGATAAGGGAATTAATTCTACAATTAATACTTGACATATTACACGTACAAAAATGTATGTAAGTCAACAATTAATTGAGATATTTAATTAATGATATCACTCTTTGCTCTTAAATCGCGGTTATGTCACGATGACACAGTTGACCCCCAAATATATATTTAGATATCATTTTGAACGCTATCAGAAGTTCTTATAGAATTAATCCAGTGTATTTTTCACACTGTATGACTGTGTTGATAAAATAAAGCATAAAATTATAGCAACTTTCAGTATCTGTTTGCGTTATTCTGTCTTGAAATATGACTTAAGATATTTGTATTTACGTGAATTTTTGATATATTTTATTTCTTACAAAACGTAATACATTTAATGTGCCTCAAGCAGTGGCTTCAAGTGGGTCTGGTACCGTTATTTTTGAGCCGAAATATCATGCATAATGCATGTCTCAATCATAACTAACAGCCGTTTTTAGCGTTCCATACTAAAAATAGAAAAACGCTGCACCCGTGGAATTCCATCAATGTCCGTCTGTCTCTCGTTTTCGATCGCTTTAACCTAAATATAACTATCTGAAGCAGCTTTTGTGTACGGTCATGACGATCAAACGTATCTACATATGTACTTTGATATAATATATACTTGTACTTGTACCGTCAGAATGTATAGTACCTAACAATTTTAGTATGCCATTTGACATAAGCCAGTAGTAAAACCGGCCAAGAGCATGTCGGGCCACGCTCAGTGTAGGGTTCCGTAGTTGCTCATCCTTCACAATAGACTAAGGTTACGAGAAAGATTTCAAGCTGTATAAATAAACGCCAAAGTAACTGTAGTTACTTATTACCTTCTGGAAGTCAACTTACGTCCTTTTAATAAATTTATGAAATTTTGCGATAACTCGAAAACGGCTTGACCGATTTTGTTCAATATAGTTTTCATTGAAAGTACTTATTAGGACTCATTTTGACGAATTTTCCCATAATTTTTTGACCCGTGCTTGAAAAGTTAGAGACGCTATTTTTTTTATTTTCGGAGCGAATATTTACAAAACTGCTGACTTTATCACAAAATAATGTTTGTAGACCCCTATAATTTTTGAAAGACCTATTTTACGACACCCCACACACCAGTTTTGAAACGAAAAAAAAAATCAGCTCCACTTTACGTATTCGATAGGTTACCGAAAATTTTTTTTTTTTTAGTTTTTACTTTACCGTTCTGTTGGCGTGATACAGACACATACTCATACAAAATTTCAGCTTTCTAGTACTAATGATAAATAAATAATAAATATCAGACAACCTCACACAAATCAACCTAGTCCCAAATTAAGCTCAAGAAGGCTTGTGTTATGGGTACTAGGCGACGATATACATACTTATATAGGTAAATGAATACTTAAATACATAGAACATCCATGACCCAGGCACAAATATTCGTGTTCATCACACAAATATTTGCCCTTGCCGGGATTCGAACCCGGGACCGTCGGCTCAGTAGGCAGTTGCTTAACCACTGCGCCAACCGCGTCGTCAAATGATCACGGAGCTAAGCCGCGGACGGACAGACAGACATGGCGAAACTATAAGGGTTCCTAGTTGACTACGGAACCCTAAAAATTACAGCAACGTACATGACGAAACGATACAACAATGTAATTTTACTATGACATTTGACATAAGCCAGTAGTAAAAATGTCAGCAGAGTCGTACATGACAAAACGATACAACAATGTATAAGTCACTCCGACAAGAAAAACAATATAGTTACGTAATTTGTGAAATATGTAATGTTTCATAATTCCTTAACGTCAAAGCACAGAAAAAATTAATGCCTCACCTGGCGTAAGATCCAAATATCAATGGTTAAGCAATACACTTGTTAACTTGTCTTATTGCTATAGAGCGATCTCTTCCAAACGACGGCTGGCGGCAGAGAAGACAGATGACATCTCAATTATGCTTAGAAATGTAACAATTTTCGATCTTGGACAATTCACAGATGTAGTTACACTGGTGTAACTGTGTTGTATCATTAACTATTTTACTGTAGTACAAACTAATCAGAATATCACTCGGTAAAGAAAGCATTGTTATAAGTACTCAGCTTTTTTTAAGCGAACGTATATTTTTAACGTTCATAAACAGTAAACCGTTACATACAGTTTCACCATTTACATTATTGTAATATGCACTTTAAAACAATATACTTAAATAAAATGTTATTTCACTTCATTTTTAATTTGCTACATATATGTTAACTATATAGAAAATAATATATTACTAGCAATCTCAACTAAAACAGTCATAAAGCACGGTTATTGCAATGCATTTTAGACTTAATACATCCAGTATTTAGTGCTATTTTGGAGTAGATTTCATAGCGCTTAATACTATACGGTACTAAAGCTATATAATTGGGTTTTAGTTAGTATGTCACTATGATTAACTCAGATTGACACGATCCGAGCTGTTGGTGCTCGAGACGGCGCGTTAATTGGGTTTAATTATGATTGTAGCAGGTAAACAACATTAAATTACTCGGATGATAATGTGACGCTTTCAGCTCGAGTGATCAAAATCGTGTTATGTTTTACGAGTCGGGCACGTTTTCGCGTAGATTTTAAGAGCCATTGCCTTATAAAATTAAACAACTTAATAGTGTAATTTAGACGCGGTTGCTTTTTTTTATGATACATTTATTTATTTGCCATAAATTGCATTACAATATTACCGACGCCGCGTATAAAAGCTAGTCTACATCTTCCTTTCACCATTCTAAGAAAAAAAAAACTTTGAAGGGATTTAACAAACGTCTTTTTTTTTCATGAATAACAATTATGCCTTATTTTGAAGTCTATTGTTTTACGCTCCATGTGAAGCCCGGTACGTTCACCGCTTAAGATATCTTCATACTTAAAATACCGCGGAAGACCAGCGCACACCAGAAAAAGCTATGATCGATACTTATTGAGATGTTATACCCATAAGCAGTACGCACCTAAATAAGACATACATCTCAATTCATTAATACATATCTTGTTACTCCATACACATAAAAGTGGTTTTCCCTCGTCCCGACAGAGACTAGTCTATTGATCTTGTAACAAAGTAAAAACTGCCGTGCGACGTAAAAAGGTCGTATCTTAATATGAAATCCTTTTAAAGATACTCTTTATAGTAGACAAGTGCTTTCAACTTGATCAGATCGCCTTGGTGCATTCTCTGTATGTTCCGTGCCCTTGCGGTCTATAATAGTCGGTGGACAGACGTAGGCAATGTAGGAAGAATAGAACTGCCTTTTTAATGAGGTCGTCGTGATATTCGCCCTATGATGGTCGTTTTTATCAAGTGATAGATAAATGATAAAGCGCATGTCGCTCTCTTAGACATACTAATTGTCTTTATACTTTACTAGGAGATGCTTTAGCATCTCCACCAATTTTGGTACATATATCCCTGTACCAAAATTGGTTAAAATTCATTCAGCCGTTTCGGCGTGATGAGAGGACAAAGAAACTATAACAACAGATGGCGCTATACTGGCATGGTAAGGCGCCGTGCGCCCGTACAAAAAAAGACGATCCTGCATCCCGCTATTAAGATTTTTCCTGAAAATATGACCCCTCTATAGAAAACTGTTTTTTTATATAAATCTAGAATTTAATAATAGTGAGTATATCGATGGTAATGTGATAAACGCGTACGTCCGTAGCTGAACTTCCACAATTTAATTTTGTGTTCTGGTTTGTACACATAATTAAGACAAACAAATATTACCCCGTCCCGTAATAAAATCTGTACTGATAATAGCTAAAATGTGTATGTAATATGCCTTTAAAAATCGGTTGAAAATTATCTAGTTACGAGTAACGTTCTCAATTTGAATAGGCAGACAGACTAGCAGTTAAATAGATAGGTTGATGACGTCGACGAGGTACGCTCCTTTAGGCCCTATGAGTATGTTTGAAATTTTAATCTGTTGCCTAGGTTTCTCCTGAAAGCATTATACCTCAATCATGCTAACTCTTTCTATGTAATAAACTCATAAACCCAAGTGATTATGTGAGCACAAGTATACAGTGTACGATTAGTGAACACAGTGAAGTGACAGTGACATTCAGTGAACGATATGGCGACGCAAGCGCCCCCTCGCGTGTCGCGCAACGTGTCTCTGCCAGCGGGGAGACAGCCGCCGGCTGTCAGCCTTCTGGCCAGGAGGACGCTGTCTGAGAGGTACTGACTAAATCAGTGGCACTGGGTATTCTCGGTGCCAGTATAGGCAAATTTGCCAGTTCTGAAAGACATGTGTATATTTTAAGTTGCGGTGTTGATCCTACTGTTACGGCGGTAATTATTCGTACAATTATTGGTTCTGCATGCAATCATCTTTTAATAAGACAATGTGAAATTGGTCATAATCTATAAGTGTGATACTCATAAATGGTAACTAGTGAAATCAACTATTGCAATGGCGATAGTGTCAAAATAACATCCATACGAGTATATAAGTCATAATATGTTATGTTCTTCATGGATAATTATTAAATAAAAATAGCGTTAATTACTGAGCTCACAACCGACCGCTTGTTGCGAATTGTGATCAACTTCAAAAATTAAGGATAATTCGTCAAAATTTTGTAACATCGGAAGTACCGTAAATTTCGGAAGGAGTGGTTGAAACGCTCTAAAGTTTTACCCATTTATTTCTTTCCTAGGAGTACACCTGTTCTGATCTTTGAGGTCTATAATCTCAATATTATTTTATAAAATACCTTCATCTCCTAACGGAATACAAAAGAAACTGAGTTAACTCTCCAATCTCATGTTATTGGCAGCGATAACCGCTAACGTTTCCCGATATCGCAGCGACCTCGGATCATTAAGGGCCCCGGATTGCCGTGAAATTGGAAGGAAACGTACAAAATGTCTTGGAACACGAACGAAGGGAACGTAATAGTATCGTGTGCTACCTGATTTTAAAAAGAGATGATCGATATCGATAAAGACGGAAAATATGACTTGGTTGTATATTTTAGCTTTGAACCTGGAGAATTGATTCGATATAGACAAGCTGTGTTTGAACCTTTGCGTCCAGAATTCAACTTAAATGTTCTAGGAGAGTTAATTTTGTATGAAAATTGGAAACTGGACACTGACTGTCATAGAATAACCAAATAATGCCACTGACAGTACAAATTAATAGCAAAACTAGACAGCAACCTTCTCCTAAAACTAAGATTCGAGTGGCGAACCAAGATCCGATATCCAATGAAAAATCAACTTCCAATGTTATGTTATGATAAAGTAAAGAATTCTCCAAGCGACCCAAGACTGCATGCTTTGATCCCATTCTGATCCAAGGAATTCGATTACATTCCAGCCTTTAACACTTTGGAATTTTAAGTGAATCCATCCAAGATAAATACATCGGTGTCAGAGTTTGATATATTTTTGTACTTCGCAATTTTGTTAGGATAGCACGTCGTATTAAAATTGTACCCACATACAGAACATTCTTGGAGACTGCTACATTGTCTATACTCTTTTGTGTGGTGATGTACTTACAATATTGAATGAATTTTATAAGGAGAGGTTGGGTAAAGTAGCAAGTATGGTGTACTAGGGATGACACTCCCTTACAATACTCCAAGAAATCGGTCTATAACTATAATAGTATTAATAGTCATCTGTCGCAATGCTGTCTCTGTGGCAAAAGTGTTTTGCTTAGGTATAAATCAAATTGATCTTGTTAAAGAGAAGCCGTTTCAATTGTCAAAACTTTACTTTGTCTATAAAATTTTGTCGACTTCCAAATATAACGTCCTCCTGAGATTTATTTTTTCAAGCACATACGGTAAATCACCCACTCGCATTGTCTCACCGTCTGAGTCAGCAGTTGCTACCAAAAGGGCTTAAAGTCATCGGCTCCACATGTTATTCGTTCATTATGTTTTTGAACAGGAGTGTAGGCGTCAGTCTGTCTGTGTCGATGCCCTCGTCTCGTCTGTGACGCGTCTTCCGAAGGTGCAGGTGCTCCCAAAATCGTTAACGGTTCATTAGGCTCGAGATTTTGACTGATTAGAGGAGGACTTTGGACTTTATGAATTTAGGGTAGCAATGAAACAAAAGTTTCCATAGGTTTTCGTTGACGGGCTTTTGGTTGATGCAAATGAAATACATTTATTTTGTACATAAAGCTTATAGTAATCCTTGTTGATAAATTTCCATTTACATAGATTGTGAACAATGATCCCCGCTCGGTTCAGTCTGTTCCTAAAACGCAAAATATATTGGATACATTTTGCATTTTGCAGTAGCAGTGTAGCTGCTTTGATGCGATCTGTTTATCTTTCCTAATAATAATGAGTTGTACTAACCTTTGGATGAGGTTAGCTGTTTTTATGCACTCGTATAATAGGTAGTAGTTTAATTGCATAAGTTAGTTTATCTCAGTTATTTTATTGATAGCTACCAATACAATAAATAACTGATGAGGTCGTGACTCCCGATGACTAGTTTAGGTCATAAAAGAGCACATCAAATGACGCCATTTATTTTGCGACAAAGCTCGTCCCACATGAAAACCGCGTAAACTTGACCGAGTTCCATGAACACCCCCAGTGTGTCACATTCTATGGCATTATGTTATTATCTAAGTACTTTAGTAGCCCCGTTTACGGTCCATGTAATCGAGGGTTTCCAAGAACTGACTTACTTAATTGCCTTTGTTATTGTCACAAATAAAAAGGTGTTTATGTAATGGTTTCAAAAATTAACAAATTACGTTTTCTGAATCTTTTTGCAACGCACTTTTTAAACAACGATTCAATTTAAAACAAATTGTGGCACAATAGGGTTATAACGTCAAATAATAAAAAGGTAGAGCTCTTTGATTATTCTTATTCAACAATAACTGTCCCGATGTGGTCAGAACGTCTACTTTATCGCCAATAAAGATAACACCTCGACTTATTATTTAAAAACACTTCCACCGTCTTCCGAATTACCAATATCGATATCGAGCCCATCCAATACCTTAATTGCTTCATTATTTGCCTTCGAATCTAATCTGCTACTCGTTTGTTATGCTACTCCATCCATTTCAACTCCTTACCTTCCTACGTTTACGGATCAGTATTCCCCAACAGTATACGTTTTTATATGGACTACCGTTTGGAACCCATTAAATAGCAATCAAATCGGTGTCCGGCGCTATCCATCACACGGTGCGTTACCCTCTGGGACCTAAAAATAGATTTTTTTACTCGTTATTAATTTGCGTGGGTCGAAAAGAGGACAATGGAGGGTTCCATTAGTCTGAAGTATGCAAATGGATATATAATAGTGAAAGCAGATAAAAGGAATTGTTGTGCTATTTTTCACAAGGTGTACCTCAGGGATGAGTCTTGGGACACAAATTTAGGTCAAGCCTCATTATTGTAAGTTTTGTAGCCGATTATTGTTCTTTAGCACCTTATTAATTGTTTGCTAATTTTAGATAGTCTTTGGGCATATACCGTGTATTAATTACATAGTCTTATTGTGTTCTCAGATTTTTGACATAACATAGGGACAGGTTTTTATTAATATAATTTATTTGTAAACTTGATATTCTAAATACAAAATTTGAATACGGGATTAACGAAATGCTTTCGCGTTATAAATCAATAAAACAAATAAGCGACCCTTCAATTTTCTGTTCCCCGAAGATGAACGCGAATCAGATTATAGCTGAGTGCTCTCGAGCGATTGTCGTTCTGAAATCACGTTGCCATGTCGAGTATAATTTCGATTTGAAGACTGCTGTGTTCTTTAAACTCGGCTTCGGATAAAATGTTCATGACTGCAAGGAATTGGTCTTGACAATATCACATTCGCAATATCTTATTTGTCGCCTGTCTGTATGTGTATTGAATTTCTGGATGTGAGTTGCAAAATCGTAACTTACTCTTTTTACCCTGACTCTGCAAAGTTGTCGAAGTATTGAATTTTTGAGTAAAGGATCTAGCCTCTAGTTTATTTTGATTTAAGAGACAACAAAACTGTGCGCCTCGCGGTTAGCGAATTCCGTCGCCCGTGGATACCTACGAAAAATGATGCTGATGCTGCCATCAGAGGAGGTACATCAGGTACATGTGCGTTGCCTGCATTTTAGATGGAAGTACGTTTTTTTAAAGGTCTACTTTGGTTGGCCAAGTGTCTTTGACACATGAAAATAACTATTTAATAATTTAAATTACAGCTTCAGTATTTGGCAGCTAAACGCAATTCCTAACATGTCTAGTGTCTAATGTTAAAGGTGAACATACGACGCAGCAAGTTCAGTTTAATTGTTTAGCCCCCGATTTGCAGTTTCCTCTGTTTGTGCAGTAGTGATATTTCTGGATACTTGAACTGTCAACAATTTACACCGCAACCATAACACCGTAAAGATCGGCAATCAAATGTCACAAGTGATGCTTGATGGCGTTTGGGCAACTGTGGGTTCGTTCTGAGTCATCGGTTTACGATGTATATGGCACGTGTTACTTGGGTTCTCTCGTTGTTCTACTATGGCGTGTATATCGTTTTCGAGCTCTTTTCGAATTTCTTTCTTAATTTGTTTCTATTCGTTGTTTTTATCGAATCACAGTGTGTCGTATCAATACATTAAATAAATAAAATAAATATTAAGGGACACTCATACACAAATCGACCTAGTCCCAAACTAAGCAAAGCTTGTACTATGGGTACTAGACGACGATATATAAATACATATATAGATTATATAGATAACATCCATGACCCAAGAACAAATATTTGCACAAATATTTGCCCCGGCCGGGATTCGAACCCGGGACCGCCGACTCAGTAGGCAGGTGTCTACCAACCGAGCCAAACGCATCGTTTTGCATCATCGCATTGAAGTATAACTTTGATTTAGTGTATTGAATATATATCAAAGGTTTTCACGTCTCACTTCTTCTTCCAATTAGACTTGTTCCTATTTACTGGGAGTCGGTCTTTGTTCCCAACTTTTGTATAGCACCGTCTTGTCTTCGTTTGAACAAACCTTTTTTTAAGTCTATTTCAATCGACTGGAGAGGAAATAATGTGTGTTATTCTCACTTCTTCTTCAGCATTTGTGCGCATTAAATCTTTATACATTATTATTTCTCAACTATTCATCTCGTCCGCCGCGGATTCATGTTAATAGATTTAAATATATCTCCAACAGGATGCCCATTACTTAACGTCTAAAACCCTTTTCTAATTCAAAATCCTAATCCGAACGAAACTAGGTTGCGTTTCCAAATGCAGTCTAGATCCAGTTGTGTCTGAAAGCTAACACATGAATGGGCTAAAACCGTAGCGCACGAGTGGTAATAGTAGACCGTTTCCGCTGTATGTTTGGAGCGTCGCTTCCTTCGCCGATGACCTTTGAGTGGTGATTTGAGTTGTGTGTCATCACTATATTTAGAGCGATTCGGAGCAGGTATTGTGGCGTTTAATATCGAAAGTGGGTCTATATTGATTTAAACTTCACGAATTGACAAAACTCAAAAAATCTCCCACTCGACATCACGTGAATAAAGGTGTTTATTTAATTACCTCGCGCGACGATTTGAACTAGCCTTTATTACATAGTCTCTAGGTATTAAAAAAAACACCTACGCGTATTGTTGTAACAATGAAGGTGGGTTTGTAGGTAGGATTGTCTTGATAAATCTTAAGACGCAGGTTTCGTCCACTCTCAGAATTGGTATCTGCCAAAGGTTTCATCAATTAAATGTTTGGAGTTTAAACACGTGAAGATTCTCATCCAGATTTGGTGCAGGCGCCTGAAATGAAGCCAGGCGAAGCGTACGCACTTATCGCTTAACATTATGCCCGGGCAGCTCGTATATTGCGCAATAAACATGCACACCTTATGCACCACCAGTATTTTATAACTAAACATTGGGAACCATTGTGCAATCCTCGGTAAGTTCTAAGGCAAATTATTCGCGCTACATTATTAGTCTAGTATTGAATCTACCACAAAATAGTCCGTAACCAAAAAGTCATAGACTGGGAAAGAGAATCTAACCTAAGATATGTGTGTGTCAAAATCTAGGGTGTCAATTTAAATTCATAAATACTTACGCGTTTGCCGCAAATATCTCCATGTTGGCTGACTTGTTTATGTATTACACACCAATGGTGGTGGTCGATTCGAGTACTAACGCATGCTGTTTGGTTTTTGCAGTGACCTGGAAGGCGGTGCGGCGACAGCGCCTTCGGGCAGTTCCAGCAGCTCTAGCCTGTCTTCCAGGAGTAATGAGAGCACCACCGTGCCCGCCGACCCGCAGGGTGAGTTTGTGTGAACTTGTACATCAAGTGTTATGACTTAGCCCCTTGTTGGGCGCCAATTTGGAAATTATTTTTGAGTGTACCTCGTCAGATAGAGGACAAAAAACTTTTCTTATAGCTGTCGAATGGAAAATTATAAGTTTTTATCATCTAATTTATAGAGATGATGAAGTCATTGAGCGCTACTTAATCCACCTTCATTCAGAATGGTGATGAACTTTTTAGGTTTTGCTTTATTCAAAAATCTTAAGTTATCGGCATCTTTTCTGTATTCTAGAACGATTGAAATAAGATCATTTTGTTTATTCCAGCATCCCAATCTGACTGGTCTGAAGAAGAAGACCCCCTGGCACCACAATGGTCGGACAGCTTGCCGCCACAGACCCTGGATTCTCTGCTTTCCATGTCCGCTCGAATGAGGAAGCGGCAGGAGGTTATTCATGGTTAGTCTTACTACGAAACATCACTCTTATCAAGTATTTTGAATTTTAAATGCTCTACATGTTCCGGGGTATTTGTAGTTGAAGCGATCAAATCCGATTGGAGATATTGTGTGATGCGCTTCTCCTCAAGAAATAAGATTATTTGCTCGTGAAAAAACTTGAAAATAATAATATGTTTGACCAAAGTAACCGTGGTACAACAAAATGGTGGCAAGATGGACTCGAGAGGACCGCGAGCACCGAATCTGTCGAACTTTCTTAATTAGGGGAAAGGTCCCCCTAAGTATGTATGGTGATGATTTTGCAACGTAACTCCACTGATTATGATCGATTCGACGTCATACGATTGCAACGATTTCAGTGGCTAGCACTTTCATGGTCAACAACCCGTAAATTGTTCGTCTTCTCTTCCACAGAACTGATAGTCTCGGAAGGCTCCCACGTCCGCTGGCTCAAGGTCCTCGGGGTAGACTTCCTCCGCCCGCTGGAGAAGCAGCCCTCGCTGCTGCCGGCCGACGAGCTGCGCGCGCTGTTCCCCAACCTGCCCGGCGTGCGCGAGAGACACATGAAGCTGTACGCGGACCTGCGGGCGCTGAGGAATGATTCCAGTAATCATATCGTCCAAATTCGGCCGGTCGCCGATGCCATGTTGACCACGGTAAGTTCTCATTGATATATGTATCAAGAGATCACTTCTGAGTTAAAGGACTGTTAGTCAAACTGGTACTTTCAGCAGCTGAACTAGCAATTGTAACTGCAATAAGAAGGAGAAGGTACAGGATCCCACCGGGTCTCAATGTAAGGTAAGATGGATTTAAGGGAGCTAAGACTCAACATCCAAGAGGTGGTTAAATGATGGATTTTTTTCCAAATAATTCTAGGCACTGGGTTCAGCAGACGAAGGAACAAGTCATCAAGCAGTCTCAATGAGGGGGTAACAACATACAAGTGGTGGATTATGGCCAAAGCTATGCGCTACAATCATAATTGTGAATCAATGGTTTAAGATTACCAACCAGATAGTCTGACCAAGTTAAAGAAGTAACCTCCTCAAGCAAATTTCACGAGACGGTGGGGCAATGGGGACCGATGGAGACAGATCATTAAGGCAAAACCAGCCTGTGATAACGATTCTCAGTAATGGGGGGCCGATTGAAGAGAGTTTTAAGGTTATTAGGGACTTTCCACACCCACATTGACATCACTCACCAGAAATTCCTTGTCACCGTTAATTTCACATATTAAAGTCTCGAATGTTTTGTCCCCAGCTGGGCGATTCGGGCTACGCGTCGTGCCTGTCGCGCTTCTGCCGCGGACAGCGGCTGGCGCTGGAGACGCTGCGCGAGCGCCGCCGCAAGAACAAGGAGCTGCACCACTTCCTGTCGGCGCGCGAGCAGCTGCCGCGCTGCGGCCGCTTGCAGCTGAGGGACTTGCTGGCCTGCGTGTGGCAGAGGTGACTATTATTATTAGGTTCTTCTTTCTTACCATCACCGTCGCAGTAGTGTTTTAGGTGTCAAAAGAACGAGTCAGGGGCAGTGGTGTTGAGGTGAGGTTATATAAAATATGGAACTCTTTGCCGGCTCATGTGTTTCCTCCTTCTTATATCCTTCTCACGAAGCGTGAAGAAGGATCTCTCGGGCCAGCATGGCGGTGTCAACCGACACGGCACCGTTAGTTTCTTGTCAGTTGTCATTGCGACTTGCGCTCCCCTTTTTGCTTACCATCAGGCGACGTGGAGCCACTATGTTGTGCCGTTATAAAATAAAAAACATTGCGAATTGCAACTTTCGGTCTTAATTGGAAAATCTTCTCTAGGGCCGGTTTGTTTGTCATATTTACTCCTGCTTGAGTAAATATCACTAAAATTCTAACATTTCTTTACAGGTTGACGAAATACCAGCTACTTCTCGAAGGCATTCTGAAGACAGTCTGCGAATCGGATGCCGATACTGACGAAGACATCGCGCAACTCAAGCGAGCGCACGACACCGCCAAAGACGTCCTACAGAGTGTGGATACCGCTATCAGGACTGCTGAGAATGACCACAGGTATACAGCGCTAGAATAAGTTTGTAATGCGTTTTGCATTAACAGGAAATTGTCAAGATCGTTTCGAACTCGTATGGCGTTATTCATTAGCGACTGCTACTGGACAAACGTGCGGTACTGTCCAAAAACGACAGAGCCTGTGGACTTTGTCCGCGTGGAGGAAAAGTCATAATTTTCTCTTTTGCTTCTCCCGTAGTCGGGAAAAAGTATCCTATAATCATTTGAAAGTGCCCAGTAACCCGCATCGGTCCATGTGATGGGGGCACAAAGGCAAGCACATTGCTACATATAAATGATGTTTCCTCCAGGTTGCGCACCATCCAGAACAAGCTGGAAGTGCGCGCGGGCAGCGAGTGGGAGGAGCTGCGGCGCCTGGACCTCACGCAGCGCGCGCTGCGCATGGAGGGCGAGCTGGCCGTGCGCCACGACGGCAACAAGAAGATCAGCGTGCTGGTAATACGAGTAGTCTAGTATTGCTGTAAGGTAGGCTGCGCATTATCCAGCACAGGGATTGCTAGCCTCGTATCACATATGGAGTACTGTTCTCATCTGTGGGCTGGGGCGCCCAAGTACCAGCTTCTCCCTCTAGATCGTATTCAACGGAGAGCGACTCGTATCGTCGGCTGCCAGCGAACTTCAGATCGGTTTGACTCCTTGGCGCTACGTAGAGATGTAGTAGCCTCTCTCTGCATCTTTTATCGCTTGTATAACGGGGAGTGCTCCGAGGAGTTGTTCGGATTGATTCCTGCCGCTTCTTTCCGCCATCGTTCTACGCGACAATCCTTTCATCCTCACCACTTAAATAGGTGGCAGTCCACAACTGTGCGCTGTTCTAGAAATTTCCTGCCTCGCACGACTGCGCTGTGGAATGAATTGTCGCTTGCGGTATTTCCGGACCGATACGACCTTGAAACCTTCAAGAAAAGAGCGTATTCCCACCTGAAAGGCCGGCAGCGCACTTGTGACTCCTCTGGTGTTGCAGGTGTCTATGGGCGACGGTAATCGCTTTCCATCAGGCGATTCGTTTGCTCGTTTGCCCCCAATGACATAAAAAAAAACTGTCGACTCTATAACCCAGCAGATTAGATGTCGCGGGGCGCGCAGTAACGTAGCTAACTAACTAACTGTGTTACAGGCGCTGATGCTGACGGACGTGCTGGTGCTGCTGCAGCGCGAGGGCGACAAGTTCGTGCTGCGGCCGATCCCCGCGCCGAGCCAGCAGGCGCCGCTGTCGCCGCTCGTCAAGTGGTATGGACATTATTTATAATATTTTTTTTTTATTTTTCGTTTCTTTGCTTGCTCTGCGCTGAATGGCATTCTAGATCGCCACAATTTTAACTCACGATTTAATTGTATTCGAAGTACATGTATAGTACGCTACTGCCGACGTCGGGAAAGAAGGACTTTCCGGGTGAGTAGGTGTAGATTCGGATAGTGATACGAAGCCGGCAAGCCCTTTTCACAGCTATGGCATGTATAGTGCTTTTCTCAAACATATGCAACAAAATAAAAAAATACATCACTCAAAAAAGTATTTATCAGCTGTTTAGTCTGTTCATAAACACAGACGCCATGTTAAAAAAAAATACTTCCCGTCCTAGGCCTTCAATTTTGTATGAAATTCCTTTACAGCTCACTCGAGTTTTTCAGCTTGATAATAATTCGAAGCCTGTTATAACCCACGTTATGTCGACATTTCATTGCATGTTTGAGAAAAAATTGTTATAGGTACATGATACACTGGAAACTTGACTTAAAAGGTACGGTATATTTGTAGAACCAAGTCTTAGTTTAGATATCTTGTCTCCAGGGACAAGGTGCTGTTCCGGCCGAACGCGGCGGCCCGCAACACGTTCTTCCTGATGAACATCAACGGCGTGCAGATGCACGAACTGTCCACCAACACCACCGCCGAATACGCTACGTAAGTGTATTTACTCGTGCTTTGGTCCGGACATATACCTGACTAGGGCTGCCGTGCAGGTTTCCCTAGACTTGTTCTAGTTTGGAGGCCGTCCGGGGACCGTCCTGGGAGGTTTTCAAAAACACACTTTTTATGTGAGGCACTCAGCGTAACACGTTAACAGCGTAAAGCGATCGTTTTTTAAATAATATTATTTTCAGTCACGTCCGGGAAAAAAATGCGAATTACGCTAAATGTCCGGGTTAGGCGAATTTAGAGAAAGCCCTATACTTGACATCGTTATAAACCACATCCACGGAAAGCACAAAAGTACATAGAAGAAAAGAGCCATGCTCGAAGCTTTCTCGCGAAATCTAATTCAAAAGGAGAACATCCTGAATATAACCAGAGAGTTGCTGATCTTAAAAGGCAGTAGATGAGGTACAGAACTTGTACACGTCGAACCTCGAACGGCCATCACGCTTGGCCACGACTACGCGCTACTAGCGGCAAAGTTCGGGTGAAAAAGTTGTTGTATGGTAAAAAGTTAAAGAGAACAATGCTCATGTCCGATAAACATGTTCGTTTTCCAGATGGGTGAAGAACATCCAGGAGTGTCCGCTGGCCAAGCTGGCGGAACAGAAGCCGAACCTCACGCCGCAGCATCAGCACTCCGCCAGCCGCTCCACCGACGACTCGGGTACGTCCACTTATTTTTATTTATTACTAGACGGTGCTCGCAACTTCTTAGGTACGCGTAATTTTTTATATCCCGGAGTCGGGCAAAATTTGTCCTATACCATCTTTAGATGTCCAGCTATCCCTGTACCAGAATAGGTTACAATTTGTCCAGCCGTTTCTCCGTGATGCGAGGACAAAGGAAATTATGAAAACAGTTGGCTCCAGGCTGGCATGGCGCCATGCGTCCATACAAAACAAATGACGATTCTGCATCACGCTATTAAGATTTTTCCTGTTATTATGACCCCTCCATAGAAAACTGATTTTCAATATAAATCTAGTTGTATAATAGTATATATAATGGATGAAAGTATTACAAAGGTATGGAAATATAATAAAACATTGATACAAAGATCAAAGCTCAAAGAAAACAGGCATTACAAAAATAACAGCGCCATCTCTCATTTGCTCTTTCACTGCTGTAAAGTAGTGCGGTAATGCAAAGATCGACACACAAAGTATAAGGAAAAATTAGAAAGGCTGCTTGGGAGTTAGTGTGGTGGAAAGGTTAACGCGCTGGACCGGCAATCTAGAGGTACCGGGTTCGATTCCCGGTCTCTTCCACCAGGTAACTCATTTAAATTTCTCTTCGAGCTTTGATCTTTGTATCAATGAATTAATATAAAAATTGTGGTGAGTACCCTCATAAAAGAGACATTACGGAAATATAGTTGTATTCAAAATTCGGTAGCCACTGGTGTCCGTTGCGGTTGTAAAGTCATTGGTTATCAAAGATAAATAGAACGATGCTGATGTTGTTGCATAGTCCCGAGATAACTGAAGTAGATATAATCATGTTGTTATCGTTTATGCATCAATGCGATTGCCACTTGCATGATAACATGAAGTGTCTTACAAAACAAGTAATAAACAAAATTTATTATTTCGAACCTGGGTGAAAGTTTAAACTTGAAATGCCATTATTATTGACAGTGCGTTTGTGTCATCTATACTTACAATATTTACGCACACTTAACGGTGAGTTTAGGTGGTCATTAATAATTTGTCTTTGCACGTGTATTATTTGCTTTTGTTCTATTTTTAAACGGCTTAAAAAGTGGGAAATTCTAATACGGTGGCATATTTTTTTGTTATTAATCTTATGAATGCTTAATAGGAATCTTGCACGAAGTTGGAATAGGGATGACGACTGATGTTAAATTCGACAGCATACCGTAGTTATATGAATACAATTAGCTTAATATGTCATGAAACAAAGAAAAATAAATATGTGACTTCAAAGGTATGCAAATTTTATGTATTTTGAAATTTTCAGAATCCTCATAATTGAAAACAAAAACAAAAATTGTGTTACAACCATGAGCTTAAACGCACTTTTTCACGATGATAATGGCCAATTACTTATTATCGCCATACAAATATTGCAATGCCTTGTGGCATTAAGTCCGCCATTTGTACTAGTTTGATCTGTGCAATAAAGTTTAAATAAAATAAATATTGTTACCCATGAAATAGAAGTTTGACGGTCATTTCTGATTCTGATTTTTAGAGTAGTCAAAGTGTAGGTAGCCCCATACAGATATTAGATCCCAATACAAAATAGAACCTATCAACATCCTAAAAATTTTAAAAAGTCATGCCTATTCATGGAATCCTATTATTATATATACAATAAAATGTTTTCGTACTTAAACCTAACTCAACAAACCATATTACAGGTATAAACGTATCTCGGAACCCTTCGGACGCTTCTGAGAAGTCCGTCGCGGCCGACGACAGAGACCGCGCCGCCAGCGCCGAGAGGGAGAAGGAGAAGGAACGACCCGAGGAGAAGAAAGAGGAAGAAGAGAAGAAGGAGGAACCGGGCCGGGACGAAGTGGTCGATCGGGAGGAAAAGCATGTGTGAGTGTTGTTTGATTTTGGCACCACCTACACCTTCAGGACCATATAAATACCGCTAAAAACCTTTGGATACCGTAAAATACCTTTGGATTAGAAATAAAGACAGGAAGAAAAACATTCATACGGGGACAAAACATAATTGCGTAGATAAATAGTGACAAACAAAGAAAAAGAAATCTATAATCTAAGTACTAATGCTTTTTAGGAGTACCTCGAAACGGTTCCACCTCAGCATGATGCTAGCTCGCGAGAGAGCCAGCGCTGATCTTCCGGTGGGATCGAGTTTCCTTCAGGCATAAATGATTGTTGTTTGCGGCATCACCTCAAGCTGGCTTGGATAAGAATTATTTTTTAGTGGTCGCGAATCGCTGTCACGTTAAACTTCGGCTTCCGCGACATTTAAGCAAGACTTCGACCTTAACTGAACCTTTGACAACGAAAATGTAAAGTTACTGAAACGTCAGAAAGGCTTAAGAGGCTTTATTTCTTTTACATTTTATTTTTTCATATGATTTTGAACAGATAAGGATCCTTAAATAATGAATATACGCGATATAATCTTTGTAAACTTTCGTAAGGTTAAACTTTGTGTAAATAGGTTAAATTAACCCTTTTCTTGGCAACGTATCATACATTTAATTTAATCATCATTTTGTCATTTATTTTGCTATGAAGGGTTAAGTAATGTGTAAAGGTTATGGTTATGGGCTCCGCTTTCCGTACTTAGCCCGTGTATGTTCGGGCCATTGTGCGTACAGATTTGCCGGCTAATAGTCTAGCCAGCCTAACTCCGTCCAGAAGCGCAGGATTCTCCTGGTGTCTCCGCAGGCTTCACGAAGTGACCTCGGTGCTTTGAGGATTTCAGCCCGTTGCTTAGCTACGGCGGCGCATTCCAGGATCACGTGGGTAGCTGTTTCTTCGGCCGACAGGCATCCCCTACACAGGGGGCTATCGGTCATTCCTAGATCATATAAGTAAAGGTAAGGTAAAATATGTGTAAAGGTGTGCAATAATGATATTGTAACGTGTGCAGGCTGCGGCGGCCGACGACGACGCGCATCTCTATGCACTCGGCGCCGCCGCCGCGCGCGCTGGAGCCGCAGGCCGCCGTCGTGGTCAGCGCGCCCCGAGCTGAACAGGCGCAGACCGCCGTCAAGGCCTTCACGCATCACGGTAACAACATTCCTAGTTCTTTACAATGCATGCGCTCGAAAAGAGCGTATTCTAGGCATTCAAACTGTGCGGAAAGTACTACTTTTCCACACTAGTGCTTTTTACTTTTCAATTTTTTTTTAATTTATATCCGATCTGACAGCCTGACACAAAGAGGTTTTATTATTTACAAAAAGTTTGATAAATAAGTCAAATACCGATTATTATCACGTATAAAAGTACAATAAAATAAAATCAATATTTCATTAATTAATTCATTTAACACGTCATTAATTACATTAGATATAAAATTTGATTAATAAACGAACTTTAAATCGTTATTCATTAAATAAGTTTGGCTGAATGTACACGCGCTTGTGCCATTTTGACATAAGACGAATATTAAAAATACTTTTGCACATGCGCAGTAGTAGATATGTCGAGCGCGGTTTACAAATAACTCCGCCATTTTTTATTGATGTCTAGTTTAGTTTGAAGTTGTTTTGTGCAAATCTGCTGAAATAATGGCGAGATAAAGGGACGAATCATTAATTTAAACCCGTAAAATGTTATTGAAGAAGTAAATAATGTGAACGACGGCTTCTTGTTGGATAAATCAAATCAAAATACTTTTTTTTCCAATGTGAACAGTCTTTATGAATATTAAAATATTTTCTATTTTCTCGTACATGCATAGTAAAGTTTTGTACGGAACTCGTGTGTAAGATGATTTCCGACGCGTTTTTGTTTAACCACACTCGTCTGAAATCACCTACCTTCCACACTTGTATCGTAAATAACTATACCCTTTGTCACTTCTGAAACATTATAACACGATGCTAAAACACTTTCATCCTTTCGTCACGGAGCTCTTAGAGGTCTAATTTTGCTTTTTTCCCGCTAAGATTACCTCTGTTTACTTTCAAATATGGTGCTCCGCTTTTAGCATTTGTATTCATCATCGAGATCATCATCGTCATATAAGAACATCAAAGAGCAAAGGCCTCTCCTCTTGATATCCACACGTCCCGATTACGCACGTATGCTTTCCTCTTCCCAGTTGTTGATGAACGCGTCCAGATCGTCCCGCCATCTCCGTCTCCGTCAACCCCGTCTGCGCTATCCGTGAAAATGCATAGCGATTTGAAAACTGCAAATGACGAGAACCCTAATATAAATGTGATTTTTGTCTCACAGAACAACTCCGCCGACTAGACGAAGCGATCAACCGAGCGTTGCGCGCCAAGAGCGCGGTGGTGGCGGAGCTGCTGGGCGTGCCCGCCGACAGCTACGCGCAGGTCGCCGACCTGGCCGTCGCCGAGGCGCTGGGGCAGTGCGGTGAGTCATTACTGTCTACACCCAGCTTGTTACATTACTGTAACAAGAGCGCGGTGGTGGCGGAGCTGCTGGGCGTGCCCGCCGACAGCTACGCGCAGGTCGCCGACCTGGCCGTCGCCGAGGCGCTGGGGCAGTGCGGTGAGTCATTACTGTCTACACCCAGCTTGTTACATTACTGTAACAAGAGCGCGGTGGTGGCGGAGCTGCTGGGCGTGCCCGCCGACAGCTACGCGCAGGTCGCCGACCTGGCCGTCGCCGAGGCGCTGGGGCAGTGCGGTGAGTCATTACTGTCTACACCCAGCTTGTTACATTACTGTAACAAGAGCGCGGTGGTGGCGGAGCTGCTGGGCGTGCCCGCCGACAGCTACGCGCAGGTCGCCGACCTGGCCGTCGCCGAGGCGCTGGGGCAGTGCGGTGAGTCATTACTGTCTACACCCAGCTTGTTACATTACTGTAACAAGAGCGCGGTGGTGGCGGAGCTGCTGGGCGTGCCCGCCGACAGCTACGCGCAGGTCGCCGACCTGGCCGTCGCCGAGGCGCTGGGGCAGTGCGGTGAGTCATTACTGTCTACACCCAGCTTGTTACATTACTGTAACAAGAGCGCGGTGGTGGCGGAGCTGCTGGGCGTGCCCGCCGACAGCTACGCGCAGGTCGCCGACCTGGCCGTCGCCGAGGCGCTGGGGCAGTGCGGTGAGTCATTACTGTCTACACCCAGCTTGTTACATTACTGTAACAAGAGCGCGGTGGTGGCGGAGCTGCTGGGCGTGCCCGCCGACAGCTACGCGCAGGTCGCCGACCTGGCCGTCGCCGAGGCGCTGGGGCAGTGCGGTGAGTCATTACTGTCTACACCCAGCTTGTTACATTACTGTAACAAGAGCGCGGTGGTGGCGGAGCTGCTGGGCGTGCCCGCCGACAGCTACGCGCAGGTCGCCGACCTGGCCGTCGCCGAGGCGCTGGGGCAGTGCGGTGAGTCATTACTGTCTACACCCAGCTTGTTACATTACTGTAACAAGAGCGCGGTGGTGGCGGAGCTGCTGGGCGTGCCCGCCGACAGCTACGCGCAGGTCGCCGACCTGGCCGTCGCCGAGGCGCTGGGGCAGTGCGGTGAGTCATTACTGTCTACACCCAGCTTGTTACATTACTGTAACAAGAGCGCGGTGGTGGCGGAGCTGCTGGGCGTGCCCGCCGACAGCTACGCGCAGGTCGCCGACCTGGCCGTCGCCGAGGCGCTGGGGCAGTGCGGTGAGTCATTACTGTCTACACCCAGCTTGTTACATTACTGTAACAAGAGCGCGGTGGTGGCGGAGCTGCTGGGCGTGCCCGCCGACAGCTACGCGCAGGTCGCCGACCTGGCCGTCGCCGAGGCGCTGGGGCAGTGCGGTGAGTCATTACTGTCTACACCCAGCTTGTTACATTACTGTAACAAGAGCGCGGTGGTGGCGGAGCTGCTGGGCGTGCCCGCCGACAGCTACGCGCAGGTCGCCGACCTGGCCGTCGCCGAGGCGCTGGGGCAGTGCGGTGAGTCATTACTGTCTACACCCAGCTTGTTACATTACTGTAACAAGAGCGCGGTGGTGGCGGAGCTGCTGGGCGTGCCCGCCGACAGCTACGCGCAGGTCGCCGACCTGGCCGTCGCCGAGGCGCTGGGGCAGTGCGGTGAGTCATTACTGTCTACACCCAGCTTGTTACATTACTGTAACAAGAGCGCGGTGGTGGCGGAGCTGCTGGGCGTGCCCGCCGACAGCTACGCGCAGGTCGCCGACCTGGCCGTCGCCGAGGCGCTGGGGCAGTGCGGTGAGTCATTACTGTCTACACCCAGCTTGTTACATTACTGTAACAAGAGCGCGGTGGTGGCGGAGCTGCTGGGCGTGCCCGCCGACAGCTACGCGCAGGTCGCCGACCTGGCCGTCGCCGAGGCGCTGGGGCAGTGCGGTGAGTCATTACTGTCTACACCCAGCTTGTTACATTACTGTAACAAGAGCGCGGTGGTGGCGGAGCTGCTGGGCGTGCCCGCCGACAGCTACGCGCAGGTCGCCGACCTGGCCGTCGCCGAGGCGCTGGGGCAGTGCGGTGAGTCATTACTGTCTACACCCAGCTTGTTACATTACTGTAACAAGAGCGCGGTGGTGGCGGAGCTGCTGGGCGTGCCCGCCGACAGCTACGCGCAGGTCGCCGACCTGGCCGTCGCCGAGGCGCTGGGGCAGTGCGGTGAGTCATTACTGTCTACACCCAGCTTGTTACATTACTGTAACAAGAGCGCGGTGGTGGCGGAGCTGCTGGGCGTGCCCGCCGACAGCTACGCGCAGGTCGCCGACCTGGCCGTCGCCGAGGCGCTGGGGCAGTGCGGTGAGTCATTACTGTCTACACCCAGCTTGTTACATTACTGTAACAAGAGCGCGGTGGTGGCGGAGCTGCTGGGCGTGCCCGCCGACAGCTACGCGCAGGTCGCCGACCTGGCCGTCGCCGAGGCGCTGGGGCAGTGCGGTGAGTCATTACTGTCTACACCCAGCTTGTTACATTACTGTAACAAGAGCGCGGTGGTGGCGGAGCTGCTGGGCGTGCCCGCCGACAGCTACGCGCAGGTCGCCGACCTGGCCGTCGCCGAGGCGCTGGGGCAGTGCGGTGAGTCATTACTGTCTACACCCAGCTTGTTACATTACTGTAACAAGAGCGCGGTGGTGGCGGAGCTGCTGGGCGTGCCCGCCGACAGCTACGCGCAGGTCGCCGACCTGGCCGTCGCCGAGGCGCTGGGGCAGTGCGGTGAGTCATTACTGTCTACACCCAGCTTGTTACATTACTGTAACAAGAGCGCGGTGGTGGCGGAGCTGCTGGGCGTGCCCGCCGACAGCTACGCGCAGGTCGCCGACCTGGCCGTCGCCGAGGCGCTGGGGCAGTGCGGTGAGTCATTACTGTCTACACCCAGCTTGTTACATTACTGTAACAAGAGCGCGGTGGTGGCGGAGCTGCTGGGCGTGCCCGCCGACAGCTACGCGCAGGTCGCCGACCTGGCCGTCGCCGAGGCGCTGGGGCAGTGCGGTGAGTCATTACTGTCTACACCCAGCTTGTTACATTACTGTAACAAGAGCGCGGTGGTGGCGGAGCTGCTGGGCGTGCCCGCCGACAGCTACGCGCAGGTCGCCGACCTGGCCGTCGCCGAGGCGCTGGGGCAGTGCGGTGAGTCATTACTGTCTACACCCAGCTTGTTACATTACTGTAACAAGAGCGCGGTGGTGGCGGAGCTGCTGGGCGTGCCCGCCGACAGCTACGCGCAGGTCGCCGACCTGGCCGTCGCCGAGGCGCTGGGGCAGTGCGGTGAGTCATTACTGTCTACACCCAGCTTGTTACATTACTGTAACAAGAGCGCGGTGGTGGCGGAGCTGCTGGGCGTGCCCGCCGACAGCTACGCGCAGGTCGCCGACCTGGCCGTCGCCGAGGCGCTGGGGCAGTGCGGTGAGTCATTACTGTCTACACCCAGCTTGTTACATTACTGTAACAAGAGCGCGGTGGTGGCGGAGCTGCTGGGCGTGCCCGCCGACAGCTACGCGCAGGTCGCCGACCTGGCCGTCGCCGAGGCGCTGGGGCAGTGCGGTGAGTCATTACTGTCTACACCCAGCTTGTTACATTACTGTAACAAGAGCGCGGTGGTGGCGGAGCTGCTGGGCGTGCCCGCCGACAGCTACGCGCAGGTCGCCGACCTGGCCGTCGCCGAGGCGCTGGGGCAGTGCGGTGAGTCATTACTGTCTACACCCAGCTTGTTACATTACTGTAACAAGAGCGCGGTGGTGGCGGAGCTGCTGGGCGTGCCCGCCGACAGCTACGCGCAGGTCGCCGACCTGGCCGTCGCCGAGGCGCTGGGGCAGTGCGGTGAGTCATTACTGTCTACACCCAGCTTGTTACATTACTGTAACAAGAGCGCGGTGGTGGCGGAGCTGCTGGGCGTGCCCGCCGACAGCTACGCGCAGGTCGCCGACCTGGCCGTCGCCGAGGCGCTGGGGCAGTGCGGTGAGTCATTACTGTCTACACCCAGCTTGTTACATTACTGTAACAAGAGCGCGGTGGTGGCGGAGCTGCTGGGCGTGCCCGCCGACAGCTACGCGCAGGTCGCCGACCTGGCCGTCGCCGAGGCGCTGGGGCAGTGCGGTGAGTCATTACTGTCTACACCCAGCTTGTTACATTACTGTAACAAGAGCGCGGTGGTGGCGGAGCTGCTGGGCGTGCCCGCCGACAGCTACGCGCAGGTCGCCGACCTGGCCGTCGCCGAGGCGCTGGGGCAGTGCGGTGAGTCATTACTGTCTACACCCAGCTTGTTACATTACTGTAACAAGAGCGCGGTGGTGGCGGAGCTGCTGGGCGTGCCCGCCGACAGCTACGCGCAGGTCGCCGACCTGGCCGTCGCCGAGGCGCTGGGGCAGTGCGGTGAGTCATTACTGTCTACACCCAGCTTGTTACATTACTGTAACAAGAGCGCGGTGGTGGCGGAGCTGCTGGGCGTGCCCGCCGACAGCTACGCGCAGGTCGCCGACCTGGCCGTCGCCGAGGCGCTGGGGCAGTGCGGTGAGTCATTACTGTCTACACCCAGCTTGTTACATTACTGTAACAAGAGCGCGGTGGTGGCGGAGCTGCTGGGCGTGCCCGCCGACAGCTACGCGCAGGTCGCCGACCTGGCCGTCGCCGAGGCGCTGGGGCAGTGCGGTGAGTCATTACTGTCTACACCCAGCTTGTTACATTACTGTAACAAGAGCGCGGTGGTGGCGGAGCTGCTGGGCGTGCCCGCCGACAGCTACGCGCAGGTCGCCGACCTGGCCGTCGCCGAGGCGCTGGGGCAGTGCGGTGAGTCATTACTGTCTACACCCAGCTTGTTACATTACTGTAACAAGAGCGCGGTGGTGGCGGAGCTGCTGGGCGTGCCCGCCGACAGCTACGCGCAGGTCGCCGACCTGGCCGTCGCCGAGGCGCTGGGGCAGTGCGGTGAGTCATTACTGTCTACACCCAGCTTGTTACATTACTGTAACAAGAGCGCGGTGGTGGCGGAGCTGCTGGGCGTGCCCGCCGACAGCTACGCGCAGGTCGCCGACCTGGCCGTCGCCGAGGCGCTGGGGCAGTGCGGTGAGTCATTACTGTCTACACCCAGCTTGTTACATTACTGTAACAAGAGCGCGGTGGTGGCGGAGCTGCTGGGCGTGCCCGCCGACAGCTACGCGCAGGTCGCCGACCTGGCCGTCGCCGAGGCGCTGGGGCAGTGCGGTGAGTCATTACTGTCTACACCCAGCTTGTTACATTACTGTAACAAGAGCGCGGTGGTGGCGGAGCTGCTGGGCGTGCCCGCCGACAGCTACGCGCAGGTCGCCGACCTGGCCGTCGCCGAGGCGCTGGGGCAGTGCGGTGAGTCATTACTGTCTACACCCAGCTTGTTACATTACTGTAACAAGAGCGCGGTGGTGGCGGAGCTGCTGGGCGTGCCCGCCGACAGCTACGCGCAGGTCGCCGACCTGGCCGTCGCCGAGGCGCTGGGGCAGTGCGGTGAGTCATTACTGTCTACACCCAGCTTGTTACATTACTGTAACAAGAGCGCGGTGGTGGCGGAGCTGCTGGGCGTGCCCGCCGACAGCTACGCGCAGGTCGCCGACCTGGCCGTCGCCGAGGCGCTGGGGCAGTGCGGTGAGTCATTACTGTCTACACCCAGCTTGTTACATTACTGTAACAAGAGCGCGGTGGTGGCGGAGCTGCTGGGCGTGCCCGCCGACAGCTACGCGCAGGTCGCCGACCTGGCCGTCGCCGAGGCGCTGGGGCAGTGCGGTGAGTCATTACTGTCTACACCCAGCTTGTTACATTACTGTAACAAGAGCGCGGTGGTGGCGGAGCTGCTGGGCGTGCCCGCCGACAGCTACGCGCAGGTCGCCGACCTGGCCGTCGCCGAGGCGCTGGGGCAGTGCGGTGAGTCATTACTGTCTACACCCAGCTTGTTACATTACTGTAACAAGAGCGCGGTGGTGGCGGAGCTGCTGGGCGTGCCCGCCGACAGCTACGCGCAGGTCGCCGACCTGGCCGTCGCCGAGGCGCTGGGGCAGTGCGGTGAGTCATTACTGTCTACACCCAGCTTGTTACATTACTGTAACAAGAGCGCGGTGGTGGCGGAGCTGCTGGGCGTGCCCGCCGACAGCTACGCGCAGGTCGCCGACCTGGCCGTCGCCGAGGCGCTGGGGCAGTGCGGTGAGTCATTACTGTCTACACCCAGCTTGTTACATTACTGTAACAAGAGCGCGGTGGTGGCGGAGCTGCTGGGCGTGCCCGCCGACAGCTACGCGCAGGTCGCCGACCTGGCCGTCGCCGAGGCGCTGGGGCAGTGCGGTGAGTCATTACTGTCTACACCCAGCTTGTTACATTACTGTAACAAGAGCGCGGTGGTGGCGGAGCTGCTGGGCGTGCCCGCCGACAGCTACGCGCAGGTCGCCGACCTGGCCGTCGCCGAGGCGCTGGGGCAGTGCGGTGAGTCATTACTGTCTACACCCAGCTTGTTACATTACTGTAACAAGAGCGCGGTGGTGGCGGAGCTGCTGGGCGTGCCCGCCGACAGCTACGCGCAGGTCGCCGACCTGGCCGTCGCCGAGGCGCTGGGGCAGTGCGGTGAGTCATTACTGTCTACACCCAGCTTGTTACATTACTGTAACAAGAGCGCGGTGGTGGCGGAGCTGCTGGGCGTGCCCGCCGACAGCTACGCGCAGGTCGCCGACCTGGCCGTCGCCGAGGCGCTGGGGCAGTGCGGTGAGTCATTACTGTCTACACCCAGCTTGTTACATTACTGTAACAAGAGCGCGGTGGTGGCGGAGCTGCTGGGCGTGCCCGCCGACAGCTACGCGCAGGTCGCCGACCTGGCCGTCGCCGAGGCGCTGGGGCAGTGCGGTGAGTCATTACTGTCTACACCCAGCTTGTTACATTACTGTAACAAGAGCGCGGTGGTGGCGGAGCTGCTGGGCGTGCCCGCCGACAGCTACGCGCAGGTCGCCGACCTGGCCGTCGCCGAGGCGCTGGGGCAGTGCGGTGAGTCATTACTGTCTACACCCAGCTTGTTACATTACTGTAACAAGAGCGCGGTGGTGGCGGAGCTGCTGGGCGTGCCCGCCGACAGCTACGCGCAGGTCGCCGACCTGGCCGTCGCCGAGGCGCTGGGGCAGTGCGGTGAGTCATTACTGTCTACACCCAGCTTGTTACATTACTGTAACAAGAGCGCGGTGGTGGCGGAGCTGCTGGGCGTGCCCGCCGACAGCTACGCGCAGGTCGCCGACCTGGCCGTCGCCGAGGCGCTGGGGCAGTGCGGTGAGTCATTACTGTCTACACCCAGCTTGTTACATTACTGTAACAAGAGCGCGGTGGTGGCGGAGCTGCTGGGCGTGCCCGCCGACAGCTACGCGCAGGTCGCCGACCTGGCCGTCGCCGAGGCGCTGGGGCAGTGCGGTGAGTCATTACTGTCTACACCCAGCTTGTTACATTACTGTAACAAGAGCGCGGTGGTGGCGGAGCTGCTGGGCGTGCCCGCCGACAGCTACGCGCAGGTCGCCGACCTGGCCGTCGCCGAGGCGCTGGGGCAGTGCGGTGAGTCATTACTGTCTACACCCAGCTTGTTACATTACTGTAACAAGAGCGCGGTGGTGGCGGAGCTGCTGGGCGTGCCCGCCGACAGCTACGCGCAGGTCGCCGACCTGGCCGTCGCCGAGGCGCTGGGGCAGTGCGGTGAGTCATTACTGTCTACACCCAGCTTGTTACATTACTGTAACAAGAGCGCGGTGGTGGCGGAGCTGCTGGGCGTGCCCGCCGACAGCTACGCGCAGGTCGCCGACCTGGCCGTCGCCGAGGCGCTGGGGCAGTGCGGTGAGTCATTACTGTCTACACCCAGCTTGTTACATTACTGTAACAAGAGCGCGGTGGTGGCGGAGCTGCTGGGCGTGCCCGCCGACAGCTACGCGCAGGTCGCCGACCTGGCCGTCGCCGAGGCGCTGGGGCAGTGCGGTGAGTCATTACTGTCTACACCCAGCTTGTTACATTACTGTAACAAGAGCGCGGTGGTGGCGGAGCTGCTGGGCGTGCCCGCCGACAGCTACGCGCAGGTCGCCGACCTGGCCGTCGCCGAGGCGCTGGGGCAGTGCGGTGAGTCATTACTGTCTACACCCAGCTTGTTACATTACTGTAACAAGAGCGCGGTGGTGGCGGAGCTGCTGGGCGTGCCCGCCGACAGCTACGCGCAGGTCGCCGACCTGGCCGTCGCCGAGGCGCTGGGGCAGTGCGGTGAGTCATTACTGTCTACACCCAGCTTGTTACATTACTGTAACAAGAGCGCGGTGGTGGCGGAGCTGCTGGGCGTGCCCGCCGACAGCTACGCGCAGGTCGCCGACCTGGCCGTCGCCGAGGCGCTGGGGCAGTGCGGTGAGTCATTACTGTCTACACCCAGCTTGTTACATTACTGTAACAAGAGCGCGGTGGTGGCGGAGCTGCTGGGCGTGCCCGCCGACAGCTACGCGCAGGTCGCCGACCTGGCCGTCGCCGAGGCGCTGGGGCAGTGCGGTGAGTCATTACTGTCTACACCCAGCTTGTTACATTACTGTAACAAGAGCGCGGTGGTGGCGGAGCTGCTGGGCGTGCCCGCCGACAGCTACGCGCAGGTCGCCGACCTGGCCGTCGCCGAGGCGCTGGGGCAGTGCGGTGAGTCATTACTGTCTACACCCAGCTTGTTACATTACTGTAACAAGAGCGCGGTGGTGGCGGAGCTGCTGGGCGTGCCCGCCGACAGCTACGCGCAGGTCGCCGACCTGGCCGTCGCCGAGGCGCTGGGGCAGTGCGGTGAGTCATTACTGTCTACACCCAGCTTGTTACATTACTGTAACAAGAGCGCGGTGGTGGCGGAGCTGCTGGGCGTGCCCGCCGACAGCTACGCGCAGGTCGCCGACCTGGCCGTCGCCGAGGCGCTGGGGCAGTGCGGTGAGTCATTACTGTCTACACCCAGCTTGTTACATTACTGTAACAAGAGCGCGGTGGTGGCGGAGCTGCTGGGCGTGCCCGCCGACAGCTACGCGCAGGTCGCCGACCTGGCCGTCGCCGAGGCGCTGGGGCAGTGCGGTGAGTCATTACTGTCTACACCCAGCTTGTTACATTACTGTAACAAGAGCGCGGTGGTGGCGGAGCTGCTGGGCGTGCCCGCCGACAGCTACGCGCAGGTCGCCGACCTGGCCGTCGCCGAGGCGCTGGGGCAGTGCGGTGAGTCATTACTGTCTACACCCAGCTTGTTACATTACTGTAACAAGAGCGCGGTGGTGGCGGAGCTGCTGGGCGTGCCCGCCGACAGCTACGCGCAGGTCGCCGACCTGGCCGTCGCCGAGGCGCTGGGGCAGTGCGGTGAGTCATTACTGTCTACACCCAGCTTGTTACATTACTGTAACAAGAGCGCGGTGGTGGCGGAGCTGCTGGGCGTGCCCGCCGACAGCTACGCGCAGGTCGCCGACCTGGCCGTCGCCGAGGCGCTGGGGCAGTGCGGTGAGTCATTACTGTCTACACCCAGCTTGTTACATTACTGTAACAAGAGCGCGGTGGTGGCGGAGCTGCTGGGCGTGCCCGCCGACAGCTACGCGCAGGTCGCCGACCTGGCCGTCGCCGAGGCGCTGGGGCAGTGCGGTGAGTCATTACTGTCTACACCCAGCTTGTTACATTACTGTAACAAGAGCGCGGTGGTGGCGGAGCTGCTGGGCGTGCCCGCCGACAGCTACGCGCAGGTCGCCGACCTGGCCGTCGCCGAGGCGCTGGGGCAGTGCGGTGAGTCATTACTGTCTACACCCAGCTTGTTACATTACTGTAACAAGAGCGCGGTGGTGGCGGAGCTGCTGGGCGTGCCCGCCGACAGCTACGCGCAGGTCGCCGACCTGGCCGTCGCCGAGGCGCTGGGGCAGTGCGGTGAGTCATTACTGTCTACACCCAGCTTGTTACATTACTGTAACAAGAGCGCGGTGGTGGCGGAGCTGCTGGGCGTGCCCGCCGACAGCTACGCGCAGGTCGCCGACCTGGCCGTCGCCGAGGCGCTGGGGCAGTGCGGTGAGTCATTACTGTCTACACCCAGCTTGTTACATTACTGTAACAAGAGCGCGGTGGTGGCGGAGCTGCTGGGCGTGCCCGCCGACAGCTACGCGCAGGTCGCCGACCTGGCCGTCGCCGAGGCGCTGGGGCAGTGCGGTGAGTCATTACTGTCTACACCCAGCTTGTTACATTACTGTAACAAGAGCGCGGTGGTGGCGGAGCTGCTGGGCGTGCCCGCCGACAGCTACGCGCAGGTCGCCGACCTGGCCGTCGCCGAGGCGCTGGGGCAGTGCGGTGAGTCATTACTGTCTACACCCAGCTTGTTACATTACTGTAACAAGAGCGCGGTGGTGGCGGAGCTGCTGGGCGTGCCCGCCGACAGCTACGCGCAGGTCGCCGACCTGGCCGTCGCCGAGGCGCTGGGGCAGTGCGGTGAGTCATTACTGTCTACACCCAGCTTGTTACATTACTGTAACAAGAGCGCGGTGGTGGCGGAGCTGCTGGGCGTGCCCGCCGACAGCTACGCGCAGGTCGCCGACCTGGCCGTCGCCGAGGCGCTGGGGCAGTGCGGTGAGTCATTACTGTCTACACCCAGCTTGTTACATTGCTGTAACAAGAGCGCGGTGGTGGCGGAGCTGCTGGGCGTGCCCGCCGACAGCTACGCGCAGGTCGCCGACCTGGCCGTCGCCGAGGCGCTGGGGCAGTGCGGTGAGTCATTACTGTCTACACCCAGCTTGTTACATTGCTGTAACAAGAGCGCGGTGGTGGCGGAGCTGCTGGGCGTGCCCGCCGACAGCTACGCGCAGGTCGCCGACCTGGCCGTCGCCGAGGCGCTGGGGCAGTGCGGTGAGTCATTACTGTCTACACCCAGCTTGTTACATTACTGTAACAAGAGCGCGGTGGTGGCGGAGCTGCTGGGCGTGCCCGCCGACAGCTACGCGCAGGTCGCCGACCTGGCCGTCGCCGAGGCGCTGGGGCAGTGCGGTGAGTCATTACTGTCTACACCCAGCTTGTTACATTACTGTAACAAGAGCGCGGTGGTGGCGGAGCTGCTGGGCGTGCCCGCCGACAGCTACGCGCAGGTCGCCGACCTGGCCGTCGCCGAGGCGCTGGGGCAGTGCGGTGAGTCATTACTGTCTACACCCAGCTTGTTACATTACTGTAACAAGAGCGCGGTGGTGGCGGAGCTGCTGGGCGTGCCCGCCGACAGCTACGCGCAGGTCGCCGACCTGGCCGTCGCCGAGGCGCTGGGGCAGTGCGGTGAGTCATTACTGTCTACACCCAGCTTGTTACATTACTGTAACAAGAGCGCGGTGGTGGCGGAGCTGCTGGGCGTGCCCGCCGACAGCTACGCGCAGGTCGCCGACCTGGCCGTCGCCGAGGCGCTGGGGCAGTGCGGTGAGTCATTACTGTCTACACCCAGCTTGTTACATTACTGTAACAAGAGCGCGGTGGTGGCGGAGCTGCTGGGCGTGCCCGCCGACAGCTACGCGCAGGTCGCCGACCTGGCCGTCGCCGAGGCGCTGGGGCAGTGCGGTGAGTCATTACTGTCTACACCCAGCTTGTTACATTACTGTAACAAGAGCGCGGTGGTGGCGGAGCTGCTGGGCGTGCCCGCCGACAGCTACGCGCAGGTCGCCGACCTGGCCGTCGCCGAGGCGCTGGGGCAGTGCGGTGAGTCATTACTGTCTACACCCAGCTTGTTACATTACTGTAACAAGAGCGCGGTGGTGGCGGAGCTGCTGGGCGTGCCCGCCGACAGCTACGCGCAGGTCGCCGACCTGGCCGTCGCCGAGGCGCTGGGGCAGTGCGGTGAGTCATTACTGTCTACACCCAGCTTGTTACATTACTGTAACAAGAGCGCGGTGGTGGCGGAGCTGCTGGGCGTGCCCGCCGACAGCTACGCGCAGGTCGCCGACCTGGCCGTCGCCGAGGCGCTGGGGCAGTGCGGTGAGTCATTACTGTCTACACCCAGCTTGTTACATTACTGTAACAAGAGCGCGGTGGTGGCGGAGCTGCTGGGCGTGCCCGCCGACAGCTACGCGCAGGTCGCCGACCTGGCCGTCGCCGAGGCGCTGGGGCAGTGCGGTGAGTCATTACTGTCTACACCCAGCTTGTTACATTACTGTAACAAGAGCGCGGTGGTGGCGGAGCTGCTGGGCGTGCCCGCCGACAGCTACGCGCAGGTCGCCGACCTGGCCGTCGCCGAGGCGCTGGGGCAGTGCGGTGAGTCATTACTGTCTACACCCAGCTTGTTACATTACTGTAACAAGAGCGCGGTGGTGGCGGAGCTGCTGGGCGTGCCCGCCGACAGCTACGCGCAGGTCGCCGACCTGGCCGTCGCCGAGGCGCTGGGGCAGTGCGGTGAGTCATTACTGTCTACACCCAGCTTGTTACATTACTGTAACAAGAGCGCGGTGGTGGCGGAGCTGCTGGGCGTGCCCGCCGACAGCTACGCGCAGGTCGCCGACCTGGCCGTCGCCGAGGCGCTGGGGCAGTGCGGTGAGTCATTACTGTCTACACCCAGCTTGTTACATTACTGTAACAAGAGCGCGGTGGTGGCGGAGCTGCTGGGCGTGCCCGCCGACAGCTACGCGCAGGTCGCCGACCTGGCCGTCGCCGAGGCGCTGGGGCAGTGCGGTGAGTCATTACTGTCTACACCCAGCTTGTTACATTACTGTAACAAGAGCGCGGTGGTGGCGGAGCTGCTGGGCGTGCCCGCCGACAGCTACGCGCAGGTCGCCGACCTGGCCGTCGCCGAGGCGCTGGGGCAGTGCGGTGAGTCATTACTGTCTACACCCAGCTTGTTACATTACTGTAACAAGAGCGCGGTGGTGGCGGAGCTGCTGGGCGTGCCCGCCGACAGCTACGCGCAGGTCGCCGACCTGGCCGTCGCCGAGGCGCTGGGGCAGTGCGGTGAGTCATTACTGTCTACACCCAGCTTGTTACATTACTGTAACAAGAGCGCGGTGGTGGCGGAGCTGCTGGGCGTGCCCGCCGACAGCTACGCGCAGGTCGCCGACCTGGCCGTCGCCGAGGCGCTGGGGCAGTGCGGTGAGTCATTACTGTCTACACCCAGCTTGTTACATTACTGTAACAAGAGCGCGGTGGTGGCGGAGCTGCTGGGCGTGCCCGCCGACAGCTACGCGCAGGTCGCCGACCTGGCCGTCGCCGAGGCGCTGGGGCAGTGCGGTGAGTCATTACTGTCTACACCCAGCTTGTTACATTACTGTAACAAGAGCGCGGTGGTGGCGGAGCTGCTGGGCGTGCCCGCCGACAGCTACGCGCAGGTCGCCGACCTGGCCGTCGCCGAGGCGCTGGGGCAGTGCGGTGAGTCATTACTGTCTACACCCAGCTTGTTACATTACTGTAACAAGAGCGCGGTGGTGGCGGAGCTGCTGGGCGTGCCCGCCGACAGCTACGCGCAGGTCGCCGACCTGGCCGTCGCCGAGGCGCTGGGGCAGTGCGGTGAGTCATTACTGTCTACACCCAGCTTGTTACATTACTGTAACAAGAGCGCGGTGGTGGCGGAGCTGCTGGGCGTGCCCGCCGACAGCTACGCGCAGGTCGCCGACCTGGCCGTCGCCGAGGCGCTGGGGCAGTGCGGTGAGTCATTACTGTCTACACCCAGCTTGTTACATTACTGTAACAAGAGCGCGGTGGTGGCGGAGCTGCTGGGCGTGCCCGCCGACAGCTACGCGCAGGTCGCCGACCTGGCCGTCGCCGAGGCGCTGGGGCAGTGCGGTGAGTCATTACTGTCTACACCCAGCTTGTTACATTACTGTAACAAGAGCGCGGTGGTGGCGGAGCTGCTGGGCGTGCCCGCCGACAGCTACGCGCAGGTCGCCGACCTGGCCGTCGCCGAGGCGCTGGGGCAGTGCGGTGAGTCATTACTGTCTACACCCAGCTTGTTACATTACTGTAACAAGAGCGCGGTGGTGGCGGAGCTGCTGGGCGTGCCCGCCGACAGCTACGCGCAGGTCGCCGACCTGGCCGTCGCCGAGGCGCTGGGGCAGTGCGGTGAGTCATTACTGTCTACACCCAGCTTGTTACATTACTGTAACAAGAGCGCGGTGGTGGCGGAGCTGCTGGGCGTGCCCGCCGACAGCTACGCGCAGGTCGCCGACCTGGCCGTCGCCGAGGCGCTGGGGCAGTGCGGTGAGTCATTACTGTCTACACCCAGCTTGTTACATTACTGTAACAAGAGCGCGGTGGTGGCGGAGCTGCTGGGCGTGCCCGCCGACAGCTACGCGCAGGTCGCCGACCTGGCCGTCGCCGAGGCGCTGGGGCAGTGCGGTGAGTCATTACTGTCTACACCCAGCTTGTTACATTACTGTAACAAGAGCGCGGTGGTGGCGGAGCTGCTGGGCGTGCCCGCCGACAGCTACGCGCAGGTCGCCGACCTGGCCGTCGCCGAGGCGCTGGGGCAGTGCGGTGAGTCATTACTGTCTACACCCAGCTTGTTACATTACTGTAACAAGAGCGCGGTGGTGGCGGAGCTGCTGGGCGTGCCCGCCGACAGCTACGCGCAGGTCGCCGACCTGGCCGTCGCCGAGGCGCTGGGGCAGTGCGGTGAGTCATTACTGTCTACACCCAGCTTGTTACATTACTGTAACAAGAGCGCGGTGGTGGCGGAGCTGCTGGGCGTGCCCGCCGACAGCTACGCGCAGGTCGCCGACCTGGCCGTCGCCGAGGCGCTGGGGCAGTGCGGTGAGTCATTACTGTCTACACCCAGCTTGTTACATTACTGTAACAAGAGCGCGGTGGTGGCGGAGCTGCTGGGCGTGCCCGCCGACAGCTACGCGCAGGTCGCCGACCTGGCCGTCGCCGAGGCGCTGGGGCAGTGCGGTGAGTCATTACTGTCTACACCCAGCTTGTTACATTACTGTAACAAGAGCGCGGTGGTGGCGGAGCTGCTGGGCGTGCCCGCCGACAGCTACGCGCAGGTCGCCGACCTGGCCGTCGCCGAGGCGCTGGGGCAGTGCGGTGAGTCATTACTGTCTACACCCAGCTTGTTACATTACTGTAACAAGAGCGCGGTGGTGGCGGAGCTGCTGGGCGTGCCCGCCGACAGCTACGCGCAGGTCGCCGACCTGGCCGTCGCCGAGGCGCTGGGGCAGTGCGGTGAGTCATTACTGTCTACACCCAGCTTGTTACATTACTGTAACAAGAGCGCGGTGGTGGCGGAGCTGCTGGGCGTGCCCGCCGACAGCTACGCGCAGGTCGCCGACCTGGCCGTCGCCGAGGCGCTGGGGCAGTGCGGTGAGTCATTACTGTCTACACCCAGCTTGTTACATTACTGTAACAAGAGCGCGGTGGTGGCGGAGCTGCTGGGCGTGCCCGCCGACAGCTACGCGCAGGTCGCCGACCTGGCCGTCGCCGAGGCGCTGGGGCAGTGCGGTGAGTCATTACTGTCTACACCCAGCTTGTTACATTACTGTAACAAGAGCGCGGTGGTGGCGGAGCTGCTGGGCGTGCCCGCCGACAGCTACGCGCAGGTCGCCGACCTGGCCGTCGCCGAGGCGCTGGGGCAGTGCGGTGAGTCATTACTGTCTACACCCAGCTTGTTACATTACTGTAACAAGAGCGCGGTGGTGGCGGAGCTGCTGGGCGTGCCCGCCGACAGCTACGCGCAGGTCGCCGACCTGGCCGTCGCCGAGGCGCTGGGGCAGTGCGGTGAGTCATTACTGTCTACACCCAGCTTGTTACATTACTGTAACAAGAGCGCGGTGGTGGCGGAGCTGCTGGGCGTGCCCGCCGACAGCTACGCGCAGGTCGCCGACCTGGCCGTCGCCGAGGCGCTGGGGCAGTGCGGTGAGTCATTACTGTCTACACCCAGCTTGTTACATTACTGTAACAAGAGCGCGGTGGTGGCGGAGCTGCTGGGCGTGCCCGCCGACAGCTACGCGCAGGTCGCCGACCTGGCCGTCGCCGAGGCGCTGGGGCAGTGCGGTGAGTCATTACTGTCTACACCCAGCTTGTTACATTACTGTAACAAGAGCGCGGTGGTGGCGGAGCTGCTGGGCGTGCCCGCCGACAGCTACGCGCAGGTCGCCGACCTGGCCGTCGCCGAGGCGCTGGGGCAGTGCGGTGAGTCATTACTGTCTACACCCAGCTTGTTACATTACTGTAACAAGAGCGCGGTGGTGGCGGAGCTGCTGGGCGTGCCCGCCGACAGCTACGCGCAGGTCGCCGACCTGGCCGTCGCCGAGGCGCTGGGGCAGTGCGGTGAGTCATTACTGTCTACACCCAGCTTGTTACATTACTGTAACAAGAGCGCGGTGGTGGCGGAGCTGCTGGGCGTGCCCGCCGACAGCTACGCGCAGGTCGCCGACCTGGCCGTCGCCGAGGCGCTGGGGCAGTGCGGTGAGTCATTACTGTCTACACCCAGCTTGTTACATTACTGTAACAAGAGCGCGGTGGTGGCGGAGCTGCTGGGCGTGCCCGCCGACAGCTACGCGCAGGTCGCCGACCTGGCCGTCGCCGAGGCGCTGGGGCAGTGCGGTGAGTCATTACTGTCTACACCCAGCTTGTTACATTACTGTAACAAGAGCGCGGTGGTGGCGGAGCTGCTGGGCGTGCCCGCCGACAGCTACGCGCAGGTCGCCGACCTGGCCGTCGCCGAGGCGCTGGGGCAGTGCGGTGAGTCATTACTGTCTACACCCAGCTTGTTACATTACTGTAACAAGAGCGCGGTGGTGGCGGAGCTGCTGGGCGTGCCCGCCGACAGCTACGCGCAGGTCGCCGACCTGGCCGTCGCCGAGGCGCTGGGGCAGTGCGGTGAGTCATTACTGTCTACACCCAGCTTGTTACATTACTGTAACAAGAGCGCGGTGGTGGCGGAGCTGCTGGGCGTGCCCGCCGACAGCTACGCGCAGGTCGCCGACCTGGCCGTCGCCGAGGCGCTGGGGCAGTGCGGTGAGTCATTACTGTCTACACCCAGCTTGTTACATTACTGTAACAAGAGCGCGGTGGTGGCGGAGCTGCTGGGCGTGCCCGCCGACAGCTACGCGCAGGTCGCCGACCTGGCCGTCGCCGAGGCGCTGGGGCAGTGCGGTGAGTCATTACTGTCTACACCCAGCTTGTTACATTACTGTAACAAGAGCGCGGTGGTGGCGGAGCTGCTGGGCGTGCCCGCCGACAGCTACGCGCAGGTCGCCGACCTGGCCGTCGCCGAGGCGCTGGGGCAGTGCGGTGAGTCATTACTGTCTACACCCAGCTTGTTACATTACTGTAACAAGAGCGCGGTGGTGGCGGAGCTGCTGGGCGTGCCCGCCGACAGCTACGCGCAGGTCGCCGACCTGGCCGTCGCCGAGGCGCTGGGGCAGTGCGGTGAGTCATTACTGTCTACACCCAGCTTGTTACATTACTGTAACAAGAGCGCGGTGGTGGCGGAGCTGCTGGGCGTGCCCGCCGACAGCTACGCGCAGGTCGCCGACCTGGCCGTCGCCGAGGCGCTGGGGCAGTGCGGTGAGTCATTACTGTCTACACCCAGCTTGTTACATTACTGTAACAAGAGCGCGGTGGTGGCGGAGCTGCTGGGCGTGCCCGCCGACAGCTACGCGCAGGTCGCCGACCTGGCCGTCGCCGAGGCGCTGGGGCAGTGCGGTGAGTCATTACTGTCTACACCCAGCTTGTTACATTACTGTAACAAGAGCGCGGTGGTGGCGGAGCTGCTGGGCGTGCCCGCCGACAGCTACGCGCAGGTCGCCGACCTGGCCGTCGCCGAGGCGCTGGGGCAGTGCGGTGAGTCATTACTGTCTACACCCAGCTTGTTACATTACTGTAACAAGAGCGCGGTGGTGGCGGAGCTGCTGGGCGTGCCCGCCGACAGCTACGCGCAGGTCGCCGACCTGGCCGTCGCCGAGGCGCTGGGGCAGTGCGGTGAGTCATTACTGTCTACACCCAGCTTGTTACATTACTGTAACAAGAGCGCGGTGGTGGCGGAGCTGCTGGGCGTGCCCGCCGACAGCTACGCGCAGGTCGCCGACCTGGCCGTCGCCGAGGCGCTGGGGCAGTGCGGTGAGTCATTACTGTCTACACCCAGCTTGTTACATTACTGTAACAAGAGCGCGGTGGTGGCGGAGCTGCTGGGCGTGCCCGCCGACAGCTACGCGCAGGTCGCCGACCTGGCCGTCGCCGAGGCGCTGGGGCAGTGCGGTGAGTCATTACTGTCTACACCCAGCTTGTTACATTACTGTAACAAGAGCGCGGTGGTGGCGGAGCTGCTGGGCGTGCCCGCCGACAGCTACGCGCAGGTCGCCGACCTGGCCGTCGCCGAGGCGCTGGGGCAGTGCGGTGAGTCATTACTGTCTACACCCAGCTTGTTACATTACTGTAACAAGAGCGCGGTGGTGGCGGAGCTGCTGGGCGTGCCCGCCGACAGCTACGCGCAGGTCGCCGACCTGGCCGTCGCCGAGGCGCTGGGGCAGTGCGGTGAGTCATTACTGTCTACACCCAGCTTGTTACATTACTGTAACAAGAGCGCGGTGGTGGCGGAGCTGCTGGGCGTGCCCGCCGACAGCTACGCGCAGGTCGCCGACCTGGCCGTCGCCGAGGCGCTGGGGCAGTGCGGTGAGTCATTACTGTCTACACCCAGCTTGTTACATTACTGTAACAAGAGCGCGGTGGTGGCGGAGCTGCTGGGCGTGCCCGCCGACAGCTACGCGCAGGTCGCCGACCTGGCCGTCGCCGAGGCGCTGGGGCAGTGCGGTGAGTCATTACTGTCTACACCCAGCTTGTTACATTACTGTAACAAGAGCGCGGTGGTGGCGGAGCTGCTGGGCGTGCCCGCCGACAGCTACGCGCAGGTCGCCGACCTGGCCGTCGCCGAGGCGCTGGGGCAGTGCGGTGAGTCATTACTGTCTACACCCAGCTTGTTACATTACTGTAACAAGAGCGCGGTGGTGGCGGAGCTGCTGGGCGTGCCCGCCGACAGCTACGCGCAGGTCGCCGACCTGGCCGTCGCCGAGGCGCTGGGGCAGTGCGGTGAGTCATTACTGTCTACACCCAGCTTGTTACATTACTGTAACAAGAGCGCGGTGGTGGCGGAGCTGCTGGGCGTGCCCGCCGACAGCTACGCGCAGGTCGCCGACCTGGCCGTCGCCGAGGCGCTGGGGCAGTGCGGTGAGTCATTACTGTCTACACCCAGCTTGTTACATTACTGTAACAAGAGCGCGGTGGTGGCGGAGCTGCTGGGCGTGCCCGCCGACAGCTACGCGCAGGTCGCCGACCTGGCCGTCGCCGAGGCGCTGGGGCAGTGCGGTGAGTCATTACTGTCTACACCCAGCTTGTTACATTACTGTAACAAGAGCGCGGTGGTGGCGGAGCTGCTGGGCGTGCCCGCCGACAGCTACGCGCAGGTCGCCGACCTGGCCGTCGCCGAGGCGCTGGGGCAGTGCGGTGAGTCATTACTGTCTACACCCAGCTTGTTACATTACTGTAACAAGAGCGCGGTGGTGGCGGAGCTGCTGGGCGTGCCCGCCGACAGCTACGCGCAGGTCGCCGACCTGGCCGTCGCCGAGGCGCTGGGGCAGTGCGGTGAGTCATTACTGTCTACACCCAGCTTGTTACATTACTGTAACAAGAGCGCGGTGGTGGCGGAGCTGCTGGGCGTGCCCGCCGACAGCTACGCGCAGGTCGCCGACCTGGCCGTCGCCGAGGCGCTGGGGCAGTGCGGTGAGTCATTACTGTCTACACCCAGCTTGTTACATTACTGTAACAAGAGCGCGGTGGTGGCGGAGCTGCTGGGCGTGCCCGCCGACAGCTACGCGCAGGTCGCCGACCTGGCCGTCGCCGAGGCGCTGGGGCAGTGCGGTGAGTCATTACTGTCTACACCCAGCTTGTTACATTACTGTAACAAGAGCGCGGTGGTGGCGGAGCTGCTGGGCGTGCCCGCCGACAGCTACGCGCAGGTCGCCGACCTGGCCGTCGCCGAGGCGCTGGGGCAGTGCGGTGAGTCATTACTGTCTACACCCAGCTTGTTACATTACTGTAACAAGAGCGCGGTGGTGGCGGAGCTGCTGGGCGTGCCCGCCGACAGCTACGCGCAGGTCGCCGACCTGGCCGTCGCCGAGGCGCTGGGGCAGTGCGGTGAGTCATTACTGTCTACACCCAGCTTGTTACATTACTGTAACAAGAGCGCGGTGGTGGCGGAGCTGCTGGGCGTGCCCGCCGACAGCTACGCGCAGGTCGCCGACCTGGCCGTCGCCGAGGCGCTGGGGCAGTGCGGTGAGTCATTACTGTCTACACCCAGCTTGTTACATTACTGTAACAAGAGCGCGGTGGTGGCGGAGCTGCTGGGCGTGCCCGCCGACAGCTACGCGCAGGTCGCCGACCTGGCCGTCGCCGAGGCGCTGGGGCAGTGCGGTGAGTCATTACTGTCTACACCCAGCTTGTTACATTACTGTAACAAGAGCGCGGTGGTGGCGGAGCTGCTGGGCGTGCCCGCCGACAGCTACGCGCAGGTCGCCGACCTGGCCGTCGCCGAGGCGCTGGGGCAGTGCGGTGAGTCATTACTGTCTACACCCAGCTTGTTACATTACTGTAACAAGAGCGCGGTGGTGGCGGAGCTGCTGGGCGTGCCCGCCGACAGCTACGCGCAGGTCGCCGACCTGGCCGTCGCCGAGGCGCTGGGGCAGTGCGGTGAGTCATTACTGTCTACACCCAGCTTGTTACATTACTGTAACAAGAGCGCGGTGGTGGCGGAGCTGCTGGGCGTGCCCGCCGACAGCTACGCGCAGGTCGCCGACCTGGCCGTCGCCGAGGCGCTGGGGCAGTGCGGTGAGTCATTACTGTCTACACCCAGCTTGTTACATTACTATAACAAGTTCAATTATTATAGGTAAGGGCCTTTTTAAGGGCATTTCTTGGCAGTGACCAAAATCAGAGACGTTATTTCATAACAATACCGTAGCTCCTGTATGGTCACCATAACAGTATCAAATTTATACTGTATATATTTATACTGTACTGATAATGTTATGGTGACCTCCCCCCGCCGCGCGAGTCACCTCATGTGTTCCTCTGCTCCGCGGACTGAGTGTTTCATATTTTCATAAAAGAAAATACGTAAATGATGCTGAATTTGTGTGTAGATAAAGTAGTGTATGCAACTGTACGTAATTAAGTCTTAAAACACTTGTGTGATCCTATTATGAAACTCGCTTTCGGCTCGTTTCATAAGACCACAGCCGTATTTTAAAGGCTCTTATTATATAGCAATTGCATAAACTACTATTGTGCAGCTAGTAGCTCATGTTCGGTTGTACTGTAATTTATGGTCCTCCAAAGCAAACTTCCAGAACTTGCGTTTGGGATAGCGTGGTTTAGAAGCGTTGGGACATTGTGGTGAATGACTACTGTTTTGCTAGTAGTTCACATTCCGGGGTGCTTGCTGTAATTTATTTTTGTGTTATAGATAAAGAACCAGGCAAACTCGACAAAAATACAAACGCGTTAAAAACCATGCTTAAAAATAGATGATCAGTATTACCCCGTGGATCAAAGTAATCCCTATCCACGGTATCTATTATCTATTAAGTCATCAATATTACACGTTAAATATAGCTTTTGCTGATTCGGCTTGTCGTTTGTAGATACATCTGGCGAGCTGAGACTCCAGCGAAGCACAAGCACCGAGGAGCCATCAGAAATACACACGTTATTACTCGCCGCACTCACACAAGGTATGCGGAATGATAAAGTAAGATAAAGCAGACTACTTTATTTCATGAATGTGTGTTGTAACCAAACAATTAAGAATATCATTTTAGATCGAGTTGCTCTCGGTTTTAAGTTCTCTGATGGTTAGATTATTATCCTCCTCCTTTAGTAGATATCCTGTATGCTGAGGGTCGTGGCCTCTCTGAATAACTTTGTCGTGGACTATTTCGCGCCAGCTCACTCTATTCTGAACTGCGTGGATTGAGGTCTTGTTCTTACCAGCGTGTTGGGTGTTCTGCCTCTGGGTCGTTTTCCGCACACCTTGCCTGATCGAATTTAATTTTGCTCGCAAGGAACAAAGTGTGTCTAATATCCTTATAATCTATATGTTAACAGCGAATCAACTAACGGAATCCTTGACCCGAGCTCTCACCGTGAACGAGGCGGCGGCGGTGGCGGCGCGCGCGCGAGGAGGCTGCGACTCCTGCCAGCGCCGGCCGCTGCAGCGCAGCTCTACCTTAAGAGCCGGCAGCAGAGATTCCGCAGGTACCACACTAACTGACTTACTTACTTACTTACTCCGATGGCTCAGTGACCCAAAGTGAGTCTTGGCCTCCGATAAGAGATTTCGCCACTCCTGACGATTTAGTGCCGTCTCCAGCCAATTATCGGCGTTCAACTCCGCCAGATCCGCCTCCACTGCATCTCTCCGGCGATATCTGGGGCGGCCGACGGGCCGTCGTCCAGTCGGTCGAGCCAGGTCTGCTCTCCTGACACCACGATCATCCCCCATCCGGATCACGTGGCCGAGCCAGCGCAGTCTGTGCGCTTTAGTTTCCCCCATTATATTTGGGTCAGCCATAAGGTGTTCAAGTTCGATATTCTTCAGAACTCTCCATCCTCCATCCGTTGTTTGCTCTGGGCCGAATATTTTGCGCAAGATTTTCCTTTCAGCCACCAGTAACTTATTTTCCTCCTTTAGAGTTAAAGTCCAGGCCTCGCAACCATACATTAGTATTGGCCTAATCACCTTTTTGTATATGCGAATCTTAGTGCTCCTCCTGAGAAGCCTGGACTTCAACACCTTATGCGGAGCGGCACTGCAGCGCAATGAATTCTGCACGCGGATGTCAATTTCCTCCCCTCGGGTGTTGGTATCGGTGATGGTGCAGCCCAGATATTTAAACTCTGAGACCCCTTTGTAGATGACACTAACTGACGTATATACATATTTGATATGACTTATATATATATATATATATATATATATATATATATATATATTTGACGACGCGGTTGGCGCAGTGGTTAAGCAACTGCCTAATGAGCCGACGGTCCCGGGTTCGAATCCCGGCAAGGGCAAATATTTGTGTGATGAACACGAATATTTGTGCCTGGGTCATGGATGTTCTATGTATTTAAGTATTTATTTATCTATATAAGTATGTATATCGTCGCCTAGTACCCATAACACAAGCCTTCTTGAGCTTAATTTGGGACTAGGTTGATTTGTGTGAGGTTGTCTGATATTTATTTATTATTATTATATAGGAAACAAAACGGAAATACTAAAAGCAGATGGCGCCACAATCGAACTTTGTAAACCAGTACCTGTACCGTACCCGTAATAACCAATCAAAGGCCTTTCAGCCTTTATAACAAGTTTGTCGTATGGGAGCCCCCCTTAAATATTTATTTTATTTTATATTATTTTTAGTATTTGTTGTTATAGCGGCAATAGAAATACATCATCAGTGAAAATTTCAACTGTCTATCACCGTTCTTGAGATACAGCCTGGTGACGGACGGACGGACAGCGAAGTCTCAATAATAGGGTCCCGTTTTTACCCTTTGGGTACGGAACCCTAAAAACAGTGTCATGTATGTAGGAAAACAACGTTTTTCATGGTTATGCAAGCCGATACGAAAACGACACACGCGACCACAAGGCTTGACAGATGCAAGACTGGCCTGCGCGTGGTAAACAAGAGCCGAGCTGATGTCTTTTGGCACGCTTGATTGCGAGAGTCCTGAACCATGCCTCATCTAAGGTCTTACGCCCATCCAACACCAGTTTCCGCCGTTTGCTCCCAGTTATGGACACGGATGTTGAATAACAACCAGTGTCTCCGTAAAATAGGAACACGCACCGTCCTAAAATTCACGTATGTCTATTTCAACTTTCCAAAAATTTAAACAAGTTTTTTCACTTACCTATCTGTTTTACTTTTCCAGAGCACTGTTCACCCTCCAGGTCGCCGGCCTCGGAGGCGTGCGAGTCGCGGCTGGCGGACTCGTTCTCGGTGCTGGACACCATCTCGTCGCTGGAGAAGGAGGTCTCCTTCGACATGCTCAGCGACCTCGCCGACCCCGAGACCAGCGCGGAAGATGCGTTAGGTAATTATTTCATCTACCGAACCATTTAAATATGGAACTCTTTGCCGGCTCATGTGTTCCTCCATCTTATAACTTGGGACCCTTGAAACGAACCGTGAAGAAGCATCTCTCGGGCCAATGGCGGTGTCAACTGACACAGCATCGTTGGTTTCTTATCAGTTGCCGTTGCGACTTGGGCTTTTTGCTGACCATCAGGCGAAGTGAAGCCCCTATGTTGTGCCGTTATAAAAAAAACTTCTAGACTATTATTCTAGACAAAAATACATTATTCTAAACTAATCAGAAAAGGTCCTGCAATTTTTTTTTTACCAATTTTTTAGCACTCTTTAATGACCAGTTGGCGCAACTTTGGTGTCAGTATTTGTTTATGAGTTAACGATATACGTTAAAATTCGTCCATCGCGCTCGCAGCTCGTTAGCAGCAGGACTCGTTGTAGGTCGCGTTATTATTGAGCGAAGTTATACAACAGGTGAAACGAAGCGATGAAGATGACTAAGAACAACACGGTTACTTACAAGCGTGTTTAATTTACGGAAGAAAATTTACAAATATTTAACAGCAAATTGAAGGAAAGTAAACAGAAGGGAAAGGAAAAAATAGTTGATAGAACAAGGAGCGGAAAACGAAGCTTATTAACGTTATAGACATAAATTATGTACAGTCGGCGTCAAAGAGACGTGACCCACCTCATAGCATTACAGAAACTGTGGAATAATTTCGTTAACATAGTCATTGTTACCGTAGCCTTATGGCTATGTGTGCGGTCTATGGATCTTTTGCTCTAAGGTTCGAGACTACTGATCACGTGATCTTTTTGCTTTTTTTTTGTTATTACATTATGAATTTATGACATTCACAGGAGGGAAATGGATGGAAATGAAAATAAAACTTGAATTTTTATTTATACTTTATAGATTTTTCTAAATCTAATTTTATTTCCCAGTCAAACACTAATTCACAAGGTAAAAGCATGTTTCCGGACAAAACGTTTTAACTTCTTTTTCTGAACACCTGATTTTTCCTGAAAAGTAATTCTATTTCCATGAAAATAATATCGAATATTTATGTGTAAAAAAATTGGGTCAAATAAAACAAAAACCATAAGAATTGAAAAAAGCATTTTATTAAATACTATTTAAAAATATCAGTATTCTGCATACCTACGTAAACCATTTCATATACCAGCATATATAACTAATGTTTTATATTTCCATTTTACTCAAGCAAAATTAAACACCTTATGTCTCTTAACCACTAGATTGCTTTTGGTAACTACGGCTACCTGTCACCGCTCTTATTTTATTATATAAATAGAGTCCAACTCAAAATTCGAAGCAATTGAGCAACCATTACTAACTATGCATAACAGTTTATCAAATAAATAACAAACTACTACCCATACTTAGTGTGACTTACTTACTTAAAATTGTGGTGTGTTTCCCGAACTGCGGCTATTGATATTTTAATTTATTATCTTTATTGAAAAAAAAAAAAACAGTTTGACAAAATAACTACATATAACAACCACTTATCTTAAACAACTTAGGTTTAGCCTGTAAGTATATCTTTACACAATTCCCACCGAAAATATAGTGTAGGTAAAAAGGTGGCATTGTTGTTGAATATATACTGAAATAAATAATTAACCCATTATCACCTCAGTTAATAGTCCTGTAATTGGATGATGCTTTCGCGTGTTGTATTAAAAGTCATCTCACTTAATAGAAGTTAAATGTATTTTTTACAAACTGCACCTCCTGGCCATAATTGGTTAAGTATACTTAGTAAGACGCGACAGTATGTAGTGTTGAAAACATCACATTTTGAATTTAGATTGTCATGATTAAGCATATAATTATAACTGCATACCTAATATTAACAATTTAAACTTATGCATTGGGCTTAACGAATAGGTAATGGTCATACACTCACGATCCATAAATACGGGTCGCTAATATAAAATATATCTTGAAAATGGACGCAGCTAGTTTATTAAAATAACCTAAATGATTTTTAAAATTTGTAAAGCAAGATGTTCAACAAATATATAATATCTATGGTAGTAGAACCCACTTGAAATAATAGTGCTGAGAATAAGTAATCACTTATAAAAACCCACTTAAGCGTAAGTTCACATCATCAGATGATGCGAAATAATACAAGATACATGTTGTTGTGCATAATTATAATTAGGACAGTTTTCTTGATTTCTCCAGGGTTACATCATCAGAACTTATGGCATACAAATAAAACACAAAAAAAAAGTATTTTTTTTTCAAAATCGGTCAAACCTTCTTCGAGTAATCGGTTTAACGTTTAAAATACACTTAAAACGTTTAGCGACCCGTTGGCCGTTTTCGTCATCTGTGAGTGTTTTACCTTGCATGTCACGTCACGTTTCAAAAAGAAACAACATTTTACCGACCAGCGGTAAAAATAATTCATCTTTCTGTCACGTTACCGCAGTTTTAGGAAACACACACTCACTAAACGGCTACAAGATTAATCAAACTTTTGAATAATTTTGTTATATTTTAATACAATACAATTACTCTTTATTGCACACCTCATAATATATACAGGAGAAATACAATGCAAGAAATTACAATTAGAGGTAAACAACAGGCGGTCTTATCGCTAAAGAGCGATCTCTTCCAGACAACCTTAGGGTAGTGGAGAACTTTAATTTTATAATTAAAATTTATATTAAAACTGAAATATGCTCGAATTTGGTAATATTTTTTTATCGTGAATTTAGCTAATAACGCAGAGGGTAACCGTCATTCTCCACTATTTCTTTTAGCCTATTTTTCATACTGGCTACCGAATTCGAGCATATTTTCGTATTTCTCATGAGTTCCCATGTTCTGTTCACTTCTTCATCCAAATTTTGTTTGGTTTTTACCTGTACTGGGTCCCAGTTGAGCACCATTTGACCCCATAAATTTTCGATTGGGTTCAGGTCAGGACTCTTCGATGGCCAGTCGAAAACTGTAATGTTTGGCTGAGTCTTAAGCCACTTTTTTACTTTCGCCGAACGATGCACTGCACTGTTGTCCTGAACTAAAAATATTTGCCCTTCAGGATATGCGACTCTAACTGACGGTATCATCACGTCCCGTATAATCTCCAGGTATCGGTCGCCGTTCATCCGGCCTCCTACTTCCACGAGCTCCCCTGGGCCCATGGATGACATCCAGCCCCAATATGCTAAAAAAGAAACAAAATATTGTAATACAATATAGTATAAAATATCTATGAACACTTTATGATGCGTCATCAATACGTGTATCATTAATACTGTGTAATACTTTAAACAATATTATTTACCTAATGTTATCCTTCCGCTTGTTCTCAAGTCTAGCATGTTTTTAGGGTTATAACGCTCCCCACGCCTTCGTCACAGAATTTTTCGTCCATCCTTATCCGATTTAAAACATTTCTTGTCTGTGAATATGACGATTTGGTTCTCCCAGTCGAAGTTCTCGTATCCTTTGGCAAAACTAATGCGAGCTTCGCGATGTTGATTTGTCAGGCTTATTTTTTTTGCTGGTTTAAAATTATGTATCTGACCAGCATGCAAATGTCTTCTGACAGTGCTAAGTGAGACGCCAAATGTCTCAGCTGTTGAGCGTGTGGTGGTAAATGGATCGTCAGTATGAATCTGCACAATACTACGGTGCCGCTGAGATTCCTCGGTGTAGGCAAAAGGACGAGGGCCTTGACGATCAGCTTTTACGTCACCTGTTTCTTCATACCGTCTCAGCCACTTCCGAACTGTATTTCTCTGCATTAAAAACACAATTTAAACATAACATAAGTAATAACAAAACCTGAACCAAAAAATTGAGTAAATTCGAATTAACCTACCGCTATATTCATTTCACGTGCAATTTTTCTTATACTTTGGTTTTGTTCCCAAAAAACCACAATTTTCGCCTTCATAAACGAGGATAAACGAACCATCTTTTTTAACAAAGTTCTAGACAAGTCGAGAATAAGCAAACGTAACTATTTCGGCAAACCGACAATACACGTATGATTTGTGGATGGATGAATGTTAGATGTGAGTTATTGCAGCTACCTACCGCAATAATCAAACGTAATTTACTTAAATGCGAAATGGGATTATCATACTAAATTCAATCTAAATCAATTAAGTTAAAGACGTTGTTTCTGAAATGTAATGCGGGTAGAGGATAATAATAAAGAAAGACAAACCTATTATCTACCAGAGGCCGGTTAGACCGAGATGCATACACATACTTAACTTCCATCTTTACGATTTTATGATAGGAATGAATAATTTCACAAAACTAAATATGTGCTCGGTGGCTCAATTTGCAAGCGCCTGTCCAATGTATGTCGGTGCATCTGGCCATAGCCACGAGGTCGGACGATCGAACCCCGACCATGGTCGGAACAATTAAGGAATATTGTCTTTTTGGAAGAATATTATATTCGATACGGCTGCTGCAGCATTGAACTTATTAGTCGAGCGGTCGCTTGCGAGTTATAGTTTTAAAACTCGATGGGTCACGTTTCTCTGACGCCTACTGTACAAATGAATAATTGAACGTCAGTAATTTATGTAGGGCAAAGTGCGCACGCGCAGAGCAGAGTAGGGAGCGGTCGTGCGCGGCCGCGCTCCGGTGCTGTCTGTGTTGCCGTTGTCCAAGCTCATAAGCGGTAGCGTCATCCTATGTGTCATGTCCGCCACTCTCGTTTTAGAAATCTTGATTATAACACGACGTATCACAAGAATCTGAGCGACAGGATTCCACGAACAGTTTGAAATGACCCGCCGTCGTTATTCCAGAGAGCAACGCGCCCTCGGCCTCGCTGGCGCTGCAGCTGGTGCCGCTGCACGGCGGGCTGCAGCGCACGCTGGCGCGGCTGCTGGCGGCGCTGCCGGCGCTGGAGGCGCAGCGCCGGCAGCTGCGGCGCGAGCTGCCCGCGCTCAGGGACGCCAACGACGCGCTGCGCCACTGCGTGCCCGGTGAGTACTGTGTCCTCAGCCTCGCTGGCGCGGCTGCTGGCGGCGCTGCCGGCGCTGGAGGCGCAGCGCCGCCAGCTGCGGCGCGAGCTGCCCGCGCTCAGGGACGCCAACGACGCGCTGCGCCACTGCGTGCCCGGTGAGTACTGTGTCCTCAGCCTCGCTGGCGCGGCTGCTGGCGGCGCTGCCGGCGCTGGAGGCGCAGCGCCGCCAGCTGCGGCGCGAGCTGCCCGCGCTCAGGGACGCCAACGACGCGCTGCGCCACTGCGTGCCCGGTGAGTACTGTGTCCTCAGCCTCGCTGGCGCGGCTGCTGGCGGCGCTGCCGGCGCTGGAGGCGCAGCGCCGCCAGCTGCGGCGCGAGCTGCCCGCGCTCAGGGACGCCAACGACGCGCTGCGCCACTGCGTGCCCGGTGAGTACTGTGTCCTCAGCCTCGCTGGCGCGGCTGCTGGCGGCGCTGCCGGCGCTGGAGGCGCAGCGCCGCCAGCTGCGGCGCGAGCTGCCCGCGCTCAGGGACGCCAACGACGCGCTGCGCCACTGCGTGCCCGGTGAGTACTGTGTCCTCAGCCTCGCTGGCGCGGCTGCTGGCGGCGCTGCCGGCGCTGGAGGCGCAGCGCCGCCAGCTGCGGCGCGAGCTGCCCGCGCTCAGGGACGCCAACGACGCGCTGCGCCACTGCGTGCCCGGTGAGTACTGTGTCCTCAGCCTCGCTGGCGCGGCTGCTGGCGGCGCTGCCGGCGCTGGAGGCGCAGCGCCGCCAGCTGCGGCGCGAGCTGCCCGCGCTCAGGGACGCCAACGACGCGCTGCGCCACTGCGTGCCCGGTGAGTACTGTGTCCTCAGCCTCGCTGGCGCGGCTGCTGGCGGCGCTGCCGGCGCTGGAGGCGCAGCGCCGCCAGCTGCGGCGCGAGCTGCCCGCGCTCAGGGACGCCAACGACGCGCTGCGCCACTGCGTGCCCGGTGAGTACTGTGTCCTCAGCCTCGCTGGCGCGGCTGCTGGCGGCGCTGCCGGCGCTGGAGGCGCAGCGCCGCCAGCTGCGGCGCGAGCTGCCCGCGCTCAGGGACGCCAACGACGCGCTGCGCCACTGCGTGCCCGGTGAGTACTGTGTCCTCAGCCTCGCTGGCGCGGCTGCTGGCGGCGCTGCCGGCGCTGGAGGCGCAGCGCCGCCAGCTGCGGCGCGAGCTGCCCGCGCTCAGGGACGCCAACGACGCGCTGCGCCACTGCGTGCCCGGTGAGTACTGTGTCCTCAGCCTCGCTGGCGCGGCTGCTGGCGGCGCTGCCGGCGCTGGAGGCGCAGCGCCGCCAGCTGCGGCGCGAGCTGCCCGCGCTCAGGGACGCCAACGACGCGCTGCGCCACTGCGTGCCCGGTGAGTACTGTGTCCTCAGCCTCGCTGGCGCGGCTGCTGGCGGCGCTGCCGGCGCTGGAGGCGCAGCGCCGCCAGCTGCGGCGCGAGCTGCCCGCGCTCAGGGACGCCAACGACGCGCTGCGCCACTGCGTGCCCGGTGAGTACTGTGTCCTCAGCCTCGCTGGCGCGGCTGCTGGCGGCGCTGCCGGCGCTGGAGGCGCAGCGCCGCCAGCTGCGGCGCGAGCTGCCCGCGCTCAGGGACGCCAACGACGCGCTGCGCCACTGCGTGCCCGGTGAGTACTGTGTCCTCAGCCTCGCTGGCGCGGCTGCTGGCGGCGCTGCCGGCGCTGGAGGCGCAGCGCCGCCAGCTGCGGCGCGAGCTGCCCGCGCTCAGGGACGCCAACGACGCGCTGCGCCACTGCGTGCCCGGTGAGTACTGTGTCCTCAGCCTCGCTGGCGCGGCTGCTGGCGGCGCTGCCGGCGCTGGAGGCGCAGCGCCGCCAGCTGCGGCGCGAGCTGCCCGCGCTCAGGGACGCCAACGACGCGCTGCGCCACTGCGTGCCCGGTGAGTACTGTGTCCTCAGCCTCGCTGGCGCGGCTGCTGGCGGCGCTGCCGGCGCTGGAGGCGCAGCGCCGCCAGCTGCGGCGCGAGCTGCCCGCGCTCAGGGACGCCAACGACGCGCTGCGCCACTGCGTGCTCGGTGAGCACTACGTCCTTCTTGATAGATTAGATTACATTATTTATTTCACGATAAAAATTACATTAGAAATTTGCTTAGTGTCAAAATTATACGAATTAATATCATGATCGTTAAAAATGAAGCAAAATTAATAATAAAGAGAAAATATTGTTTACAATATCAAAATAAGTTTAAAATAAAAGGGGAGGTCAACAGGTAAATAAAATATAAATAATATCACTACATAGTGTAAAACAAACTCGCTTCCCGCTGTCTGTCTGTCTGTCCCTGTGTACGCTTAGATCTTTAAAACTACACAACGGATTTGAATGCGGGTTTTTTAGATATAGAGTGATTCGATAGGAAGGTGTAATACATGCATAATCTATCAGCGTTGTACCCGTGCGAAGCTGGGGCGGGTCGCTAGTTGTCATATTAACTGGACGACGACGTCTACTAGTCCGGACAACAAAAGTTTGCGATTTCGATCGACTGCGCCGGTGAAATTAGTCCCATTACCACAGTATACATTATTATCACATATTAATTAGTAACGCATTTTGTCTACATGACTATAACTGTAGTTCTGAGCTATGTGTAACTTTTTATCCATTTCAACTTGAAATAACTAGTTAAGATCTGCAAAGTTCATTGTGCCATATTGGCTGTTGCTTGTAAGATTTGTGCCATTGTTAGAGTACAAGAAGTCTCGTATAATTATTGATAAGTATATGGAATTGCCATGATTAGGATACAGTATAGTAGAGTTAAGTAACAGCCGCCTGTGCTGTTCCCAAGTCGATCGGACACAACTAAAACCATAGTACTATAACGATCTTAACTGTATCATGTATGATAAACCATATCTTTAAGTTCATAATGAAATAGCATAACAATTGAATGTTTAATATTACAGACTTCCAGCCGGTTGAAGAGATCTCACACCCCGCCAACAGCGAGGACCAATCGCTACAGGTGAGGACTACTTTATTACAAAACTATTAATAGGAATCACTTACGAATAGACATATGTTTGTAACACTGATTTGAAAACGTTTCTCAAAACCTAAATTTTATGGAAAAATCATAAAACAGCATACATCGGTTGATAAGTCGTTAGAATTGTAATCAGTCTATTGTTGTTTCGTTTGTTATATCTACATTTATTGTCAATTTAGAATCACTTTTCCACTTGGACCTACTATGATAATTAGTGAAATCAAATCTGCGTTTTCGTGACCACAGCATGGCTCAAGACAACATCGGGCACGCGAAACCATTCCTTTCATATCTATGGCAAAGTTAGAAAGTAACTTTTTAGTATGTCTATATTTTACAACTTTGCTTTTGTATTGGTAGTATATTCAAGGATTGCCTCTATGTTATTAAGGTAGCTACTCATCCTCCTAGCCTTTGTCCCATTTTTTGAGAATGAATTCTCAATCGGGGCCGGCTACCTAAATCCCAAGATGTGGCGTAGGCACTAGTTTTTACGTGTCCGGTAAAATAGTCATTCAATTCCACATTTAATTGAAAATTTGACAGAAAACTATGTTGGTTCCCCAGGACCAACCTCACAACGGCGGGTGATGGCCGCCGCGCGAGCGCTGGGCGTCGTCCCCGCGCCGTAAGTCACCTCACCGTGGACCGGTGCTGTGGCGCTTACTGTGAGGCAGTCGCCTGCTGTCCAACTGTCATATTGACCATGTCTACTGGATTCTATATTTCCAGTATTATCTAATTGTATAGCTTCAAATTCTCTATAAACATATACGTAATAAAATATTGGTATTATGGCCGATATGACGTTCTATTCGTCGTTGGAGCCGCTATATTTATCGTAGATCCGACTCGTGTTAAGCCATGAAGTTTAGAACGATTTAACTGTAGTAAATGAAATTTGCATTTTGTTTATGTTCTGTTTTTGTTATATTTATAATGAGATTTTATTGATACCTTTAGCCTATTTCATGAGCTCGACTCCGATAAAGACATACGGTGGCTCCATTTCCATGTCTAATGATCCAAATCGTATATTTTTCTGGACTGGCGCCTGTAAAGTTAGTGCCATTATCAGAGTATACGTCTCTTCATGATGTATCTCATTTAGTAGACTCGCGTATATTGTCAATATGATAGTCAGGGTCGACAGCGTTTCGAACGACCGTCAATATTATCTTAAAACTTATCAAATTGTAATATTTCGTTATTTCATCCCGTTAACCGTTCGCGAAAGCGACTATTTTTGTAATTGTTTTATCGATAAGCGTAACCCGATTCGAATCGACCCCTTTGTATATTTTGTAATAATTGTTTTAGCTTTACACTTGTAAGTACGAAATTAAAATGTAGTATTAAAAAGAAAGTTTTATTTTTATGATTCCATACGTTATGTGATCTGCTGATGTAGTAGGTTATGCGTTCTTCTCTATGTAATAATATTTTCCAGAACTTTCTATTAAGTAAATGTTGATGTAAAATGTAAATATACCCGTGTTAGAGCGACTATATGTTATGTAATCTAAATTTTGTAAAAAAGTAATCAAAAAATCTATATTCAGTGTATTTGCTGTTTGTATTCGGAAGTATTACTCGACAATATAATTATTGGAAAAAAATCATTAAATTATAATAAGAAACTGTAAATGCACAAATTATGACACTTTTTTGACTGTTATGTATGTCGCGGTAAATGTGAAATAAAAAAATACACGAAAGTGCCCTAAACCCAGTACCTTTAATAATGCCATATAGTAGTGATATGACCGTGAGTCGTTGTATACAAACATTCTGGGCGCTGCCTTTTCGAGTGTGATATTTATTTAAAGCAGGGTTACTTTTGAACTTTGTATTGCATGAATTTGACAAAATTTGTAGATTTTTCATTGAAAGACCCTGTAACCCAGCTTATATATTTACATTAAGAACATCTGTACCTAAACAGTTAAGATGATATTCCACTTTAGCAAGCGATTTTATAAATGTATACACTTAGCTATATACGAAAATATATATTTTATACTTAAGCTAGGCGTAGGCCGATCCCATCCATCCCGGATATTTGTATGTTTGTATGTTATTTATCGAGTTATTAGGGTTTGAAATTGTCGAATTGGAATTGTTCTTGCATTTGGTAATAAAATCATCGTATTAGGGTATCATAAACTAATAATATATTGATAGTATCTGTGTCCGGCCCACGCGCCCTCCGCAGCCGCCAGGACGCGGTCTCCGCTTCCGCTCGCTTTACATCCAACATATATTGTAATACATAGTTAGTGGTATAAATAAATACCGTTACATACAAATGTATATGTGAGTTTTATTTATTGATCCTTACGTTTGATGTTTAAGGCACTACAGCGATTGACGGGCCTCCTAAATAGGCTAGATTTGAGTGGGGCTCATATTTTCCGAAAATCACTTTTTCTTCGTGGCAACGGAATACCGTTCCCATGATTTTCCAGTGTAATTTTTCCTAATATTAAATTTTCTATGGGCATTTTCTTCCGTTCCCAAATTTTCTCAGTAGTTTTTTTCCCCAGTCACCTATTTTAATAGTTTGGTTTTTCTCTTCCCTTTCTTTCCATTCTTTTAAATATCTAGGATACTTATCTTTCTTGTTACTATATTTATAGTTTTCAGAGCAGATCCGACTCGGCCGGGTTAGGTTAGGTTAGTTTTTTTTTATATCCCTAAAAAAGAGATAACATTTAAACAAAATAATATCGATATAAAATGTGACTACAAATATGTGGATAAGGAATAAATATTGTTTGAAAAAAGGGTTCTAGTTATTTTAACGTTGGTATTTAAAAAGAAGATAACATAAGAGGATCGGAAAAAAACTATTTCATGATTAAAAATACCCATGGAAAATTATATATTCGGGAAAAAAGGCACTGGGAAAATATGAGAACGGAATAATTACCACCAAGAAAGAAGGTGACTGGAGAAAAGTGACACTGGGAAATCATGGGAACGGAATAATTGCCACGAAGAAAAAATGATTTTCGGAAAATATGAGCCACACTCCTAGATTTAACCAAACATGGAATGTAACAAAGTATTATCAAGCCCCATATTAATTTGACATTTCTATCCGAGAATAAGCGTTATTCTTGAAATAAAAGATTGCAAAGGTTGGTACTGGGTACTAAATGATACTACGATAGTCGGAGGTGAACTGAACCTTTATTGGGAAAAATACAGGCGTTTTTTAGTGGTTTTCTGGCGTCACGTAACCTTTTAATAGGTCCGTGACATTTACAGTAATACAGAAGGTATGATGTTATTCTATTGAATGTCGTGTGACGACCAAGGGCATGTGACGTTGCTATCCCGTCACACACCACAGAATGCAGCCTTATATAGTCGCTTATTATCAGCAGAGCCTAACTACTAAGATTGTGTCCGCTTGGCGACATTTACCTACACATATCACCTGGGAGGTACTGGTCACGTGGATTACCAAGGTAATAATATTGGACGAATATGTCTTATGAGATCTCCCAAAACACCCAGCGACCACTAGAATACGGTACTTATTTGATGACAGCTCAAGTCTTTTTTTTTTTTTTTTTTATTCAAAATAGCCATGCATTTAACCTCGATTGCACCTGATGTTAAGTGACAATAAGGCCTAAGATGGAGCATGCTTGGCTAGAAGATGCCTATTCACTCTCGACTTGAAGAGATCCAAGTTATATCCAAGTCAGCTACTCTTTACAAGATGTTGACAAAAATCAGTTTTCAAACGCGACTTTTAACGTCTCTGGGGAAGATGCAAATGCCGTGGTACGTTTTTAATCACAGAAACATAAGTTCACACATGACACAACTTATGAAATAATGTTTGGCCAAGCTGAAACGGTGACGCTCGCTCCGCCAATAAAACAACGACATAAATATATTAAACTTAATTTAATCTGTACAATAATATACATAGGTATCATAAACCTGATAAACCTACTGCGAATACCCAATAAGAATAGTCTAGATATAATTTATCAGACATTGGGCGACTGAGCATTGCTCGGAGATTTTTCTTTTTCATATAATTTGAGCAAGAATAGTTGCGACTACCAGCAGTCGAAATACACTTAAACCATGTTTTACAGCAACTTAATAAGGGTTTTATGAAATCTAAAATTCCACCAGTTTATAATTATAATACAGACTTCTAACATTCACTGGAAATTCTTATTTGCTTGCAACTCATTACAAAAAAACAAATTGAGGATGTCAACCGAATCACATTTTTATTGGGATACAATGGGACTACACATAAAAAAAAGTACCTTTGAAGTCACATATTATTATTTAAAAATATATTAAGTATTTTTTTTATCGTCATGACATATTGAGCTGCTGCAGAATTTACCAGCAGTCGTCATCCCAACTGTAACTAACAGGCTTATCATTCACAACATCCTTATTTGCTTGCAATTTCTTCCACTACTTGAGCAACAGACCAACCACGACGGCCATTAACCCAACTACGCTGACGAGAGGTGCGGCGGCCGCCGACCGCTCGCCCGTCATCCAGTACACCATGTGGCTGAGGACCGCGCGCTTGGCTTGGTCCAGTTCCGCCGTCTCACTGACCGCTGTTGACCTGAAAGAGACACACTTATTCATAAATTTATTTAACATGTAATATTTTTCTCATTTTTTAATGTGGGTACACAACTATTTTCTCACATTGACATTTCATCGTATTTATTATATTATACATCTTATAGTATGTAATTATGTATCATTATATTTATGGAAAAGTTATATATCGTAGATCCTTTCCGAACGATTAATTTTCTACTCTGCACCCAATTGAAGCATCTCTGTTTGGCCCTATGGTTGACTGGTAGAGAATGCCATTAGGCATTAAGTTCGCCATTTGTACTGACTTTTGTTAATAAATAAATAAATAAACCATTTTTATTTAAACCATTAATACAAAGATCAAAGCTTAAAGAAAAATTGAAAAAGGAGCTACCTGGTGGAAGAAATCTTTGTATTAATGGTTTACACACTTATTCAATGCATTGTGTACCTAGGACATGGGTAAGGAAGTGTGAAGTAACATTGTAATTTTTAACTTGAAACTTTCCAAAGGGAAATCCACAACCCTTATCTAAACATGATTTACGAACTATTTGCATGTATAATACAACTTTATCAGCTATCAACCATAAAAAAGATAGGTACCTATGTTATGATGTTGGTTGATGTTGTACAAACACACGTGAAAATGTAAGCGCATTTTATACGGCGAAACCGATATTGCTGTATGGAATAGAGGCAAAAGATAAATACAGAGTTATGAATCTTAGAGCTTGCAAACTGAAACGTCTACCAGCTAGGTGCACGACAGCATGAGGCTTAGTAGCCCCCAATATATATAAGGTCCTTACATATGAAATTGGCGTTTGGCGAACTGGCAACTTTGGTTCAAAATATGTGGCGTTCGGCTAGGAATTCCAAATTCAAATTTATTTCAAATTTAAGACCGTGTATTTCTGTGTTCGAATTACGAAATTTATTTGTTATCACGTCATTTGTTTTTCTTTCACATCGTTCTGTTCACAATATGGAGAACTTAAAATATCGCTATATCTATGAACATGAGTTTCAACTCGGCACTCGGGTATGGGGAAGCTACTGCAAAAGAAAATACGGTACGTTATTGGTTCCAACGTTTCCGTTCTGGAAATTTTGACCTACAGAACAAGCCCCGTGGACGGCCGGAGACACAAGGTGACAACGAAGAATTAAAAGCAATTGTGGAAGCAGATCCATCGCAAACCATGTCAGAGTTAGCGGCAGGCTGATGTGTATTGTCAACAATTGCAAAAGTTAGCCATTAAACAACCCAGACTGGTCAATAGATCTAGCCCACTGCTCCTTCAGGACAACGCTCGACCACATACGGCACGTTTGACGGCCGCCAAACTAAGGGAGCTGCGACTGGAATGTCTTCGACACCCACCATACTCCCCGGACCTTGCTCCAACTGATTACCATTTTTTTCGGAATTTGGAGAACTTCATGCCAGGAAAAAAAAACAATTCTCACGAGGCTGTCCAAACGGCCTTCAAAGATTTTATTGATTCTCGCTCACACACTTTTTTTAGTAAAGGAATCAATGAACTACCTTCGAGATGGCAAAAGTGCATAGATAGCCATGGTACATACTTTACCTAAATAAAAAAATAGTTTCATAAAAAAAAAAAACGTTTTTATTTCTGCCATATGAAACGCCAATTTCATATGTAAGGACCTAATATATACAAAACGCCTGCAAAACGCCAATCGGCCATCATACGTAGTAAACGAATAACGCGTCAGTAACTAGTACTATGAGCGTGAAGTTGGATTAGGGTTGCTTAGTCATGTTTACTTAATTTGTAGCTTTTATGGATGAACTCTTGCAGATTAGGGTAAAAAACACACTGTTTTAAATTAGGTACTTATCGTGCAACTTTGTTCCAACCTCATAATTCAGTTTCTGTATTTTAGTATTTTATTGCTGTTAATTTTGCTTGACCCCATGTAAAACTGTCGTGTTATTTAACTAACTTCCACTAACTAAATAAATAAATATACAAGTTCATAAGATGGGTACATTTCATATAACCATCCCATCCTATCAAACAAATAAAAAATGTAGCTCACTGCACAGCCCGACAGTGCGACGCCGTAGGCACGACATACACAGGCGCCTCCTCCGTGGCGTGGGTCGCGTTGGGCCCCATCGGCGACCAGGGGTCGTGCCCCCCCGCCACCGACACCACGCGGTCGGGCAGGTGGCCCAGCCCCGCGAACAGCAGGTTCGTGCGCGAGATGCCGGAGCGGAGGAGGTTCTCATCGAAACTGAAAAGAAAATAAACATATACAATGCATACAACGTGAAAATATCATATTACATATATAGCGCATAAAATTACCATCATTGGGGAATTCCAAGCGAGTATTTACCATAACAAGCCGTCTAGCACAACTTGGCCTCGCTTGCTTCGTAGCTAAATCTACCGTAAGAATACTGACTCTTGTGGTCTTGTACCAGCCGTAGAGCAGTCCTAGTAGGCGCTGCATCAGATCAGAACTACTATACCTAGGAGATGAAGAAGTGCAGATACATCCTGGTGGATGTAGGTACTCCAATGGGATGGTGTCCAAGAGCCGGAGGCTTGTTGGTAGTAGTTTGATACAAGCTACTCCATGCCTGGAAAGTGTTGCATCAGAACAGAACTACTCTCTATGTTTTGAAGAAGTGGACACATCTAGTGGAAGTACTCCAACAAGACGACGTCCAGGAAAAGCGGCTGCTGGTAGGTAGTCTGGTACCAGTTGTACTCGTCGCATGCGGTATTTCCGGACCGATACCACCTTCAAACCTTCAAGAAAAGAGCGTACTCCTACCTGAAAGGCCGGCAACGCACTTATGACTCCTCTGGTATTGCAGCTGTCTATGGGCGACGGTAATCGCGCACCATCAGGCGATCCGTTTGGTGCTATGCCCCCTATGACATAAAAAAGGTGCTGTATCAGAACAAAACTACTCACTAGGAGGTGAAGAAGTCCCGGCACATCTGGTGGAAGTACTCCAACGGGACGGTGTCCAGGAACGGCTGGCGGGCGCTGGTGGTGGTCTGGTACCAGCCGTACTCCACGCAGGTCTGGTAGGTCCACAGCCGCACTGGAATAGGATTGTCATTTAAGTTTAGACGAACCTGGACGATTGAGTCTAGGGCACTGTGGACAATACGGTATTTAACTATAGTGAAAATAAATTACATAATTGAAACCACTTAACACACATTCAATAACATGCATACAGTGAATCATAGAACTTCCTCCTTTTTTGAAGTCGGTTGAAATACACGGAACCAAATAAACTACTACTAGCCTTTGGACATTAAATTTAAAAAGGCTTATTATTTTCGCGGCGACAGAAATATTAAAGAGCAGCAAACTATTTGCAACTAAAATAATAACTTGTCAGCGATTAAATATTTTGGCAATCATTTATATTAAATGAGCTTTAAACTAAGGATATTTTAAAATTCAAATAATGGCAGCTACTTTAAGGTAGCAGAAATAATAAACAAGATTACTGAAATCATAGGCGAGGTACTATAAATAATGACTTGGCGACTAATATTAGCAGAAGATCCGACACGGCCGGGTTAGGTTAGGTTGGTTTTTTTTTTATATCCCTAAAAAGCGCTCCTTTTATTTTTTTATGACCTTGATTTATTTTATATGCAATCTCCATTGAACAATTAGAGAAGGCCATTTTCAACTTTTTATCCGCTGCCATGTTTCCGCTTAATTAGTTAATTCAGTCGCCATAACTCGATGCTAGTTTATATTGAAACAAAGCCGAAAATTGATTACTTAGCTGCTACTTTTTACTTTATACTAGTCTCCGCAATTAGTCGCCAACTTATTATTTTTGCTACCCCCTTTAATTTTTTATAAATCCCTAAATCAGATTAATTTGTCGCCGCGTTAAATACATGCCATTTAAAAATATTTAAGATGTGTTTTGGAACTTATTGAACCGGGTCTATTGCGATATTTTGATTTACAATACAATACAATACAACAATACTTTATTGCACACCAAAAAAGTCTACAAAAGGAAACAAGATAAATACAATTTATAAATAACGGTAGACAACAGGCGGTCTTATCGCTAAAGAGCGATCTCTTCCAGACAACCTTTGGGCAGTGAAATTGATGAAAATTTTAACTTAATACAGAGTAGGTGCAGCTAAAGGCGAAGGGAGCACATAACTAGATACTAACAGAAAACAAGTACGCATATGGGTAAATATACACATACATAAATAGATATACATAAACTTACACATACATACATATATATATATACAATAATATAAATAGACACTAGACATATATAAGAATCTTATATAACACAACGCAATACAATCAATTTTATTGTTCGAGAGATAGGTAATGTTCTTTAATCTTATTCTTAAATATAGACAGGGAATTAGCACTTCGCAATTCAACTGGGAGCGAGTTCCATAGCAGAACGGCTTGGACAGTAAAAGAATTGGAATAAAATTTAGAATGTGCGGGGGGAACAGTTAAAAGGAAATTTTTAGCGCACCTTGCAGACGAGAAATAACTAAAACGCTCTTTAAGGTACTGTGGAGTTGCTGGGTTAAAGAGTATGCCAAATAGAAGAGTTAGAATGTGAGAGTTACGCCTATGACGAATAGGGAGCCACTTGAGTTGAGATCGGAAACTAGAGATATGATCATATTTGCGTAACCCAAATATGAATCGTATAGAGATATTTTGAATGCGCTCAAGCTTATTAAGTTGCTCTTCTGAAATATCGAGATAAGAGATATCAGCATAATCTAGAATTGGGAGAAGCAACGTTTGGTCGAGCGCAATTTTAGTAGCGATGGGGAGGAAATTACGAAGCCGTCTAAGAGAGCCCACAGCGGCAAACATCTTCCTGCTCACTTCACTCAATTGTTGCGCCCAGGAAAGAGTGCAGTCCATAATGACACCCAGGTTCTTAACTTGGGAAGAGTAAGGGATCAAGACGCCATTAAAAACAACAGAAGGAATATTAGCTAAGTTGATTCTGGAAATCAATTTAGAACTACCAATGATGATAGCCTGAGTTTTTGACGGATTTACTTGTAGGCCAAAGTTACTGCACCACTCTAAAATACGTTTCAAATCCAAATTCATTGAAGAAATGACTGAGGGCAGATCGTCAACTGATCCTTGAGAATATATTTGAAGGTCGTCGGCATAAAGGTGATAACGTGAAGATAGATTATGAGTGATTGAATTTATAAATACAGAGAATAACAAAGGAGACAACACGCCGCCCTGCGGAACACCGGCCATTTACCTTCATTGCCTGACGTTTCAACGTTTGTTCTGGTTCAATAAGTTTTAATTATGTGTTCAAACCGCGAGAGTATAAAGTGTTATAAGATGTGTTTTGGCTTTTTGACTACTGATTTTTATGACGTCACAAGTCAGTATCTTCATAGAAACTTCATACCGACAAATCGTTTCTGACATTTCACAAAGAGTAGCTGATTTGGACTGTCATCAAAAAATACCGTATTCTTAAATTTTTTTGAGGGTGAGTTATGAAAGGCAAAACGTAATTGAATTTATGGTTCGTCAAAGATTTATGTATATCTACAAAATTACACCCTGATTGCTCTTGTTTGGGAGAAAAAAATATGAGAAGACAATAATATATAATATTATTAAAACTATCGAGACATCTTTCATCATCATCGTAGGCCTTTACATTTTTATCAGATGATTTTATGCAGCGTTTTTGTGGCAGTTTCATTTCACGTATAAATTGTCAGGGCCGTTCCTGACAATATAATTATTAAATTGAATACTTAATATGTTTAGCTGCAAATAGTGCCACGATTTCTACCAAATCAGTATAGTATATTTATTTATGTAGGTACTATTAATTGTATGTATGCAAATATACGTAGGTACGTCTTATATTTTTACGATATAGAAGGGAAACAAGCAAAAACTTAAATAAGTACGTGTACAAAAGTTGTGCACAAAGGAAAACTCATTCCTGTACTTAACAGATTTCCTTTGAGCGAGAAAGCTAGACATCGATCGGTTCTCCTGTGATGAATCGCGAACCGATTCGAAACATGTCGAGCAATATTCGACTTCTAAACGTATGTACGTATCGACGGGTACGTAGGATATTTTTCATCACACAAGCACAAACAAGGGTTTACATGCTAGAAAAGCGGGCGGTAAGTCGTAAATTACGCCTTAGGGCGGTAAGTAATTTTTATCACACTTTAAGGGTTTACATCCTAGAAAACCGGGCGGTAAATCGTATATTACGCCCTAGGGCGGTAAGTCGTATATTACGCCCTGGGGCGGTAAGTAATTTTGGTATTGACTACTACTACTTTTGTTTTATTTTCTCCATAGTGTGATGAAAAACGTACGTGACCTCGCCTTCGGCTTCGGGCTTCTAATAGACACTCGTTTGTAATTCCTCGTTTACCACCCTTGTTACGTAATGTACTATAATAAAGCACCCGGATACAATACTTCGGATGTTATAGCCTATCGTCCTGTGTGTACCCGAGCCGTAATTGGTCCGCACGGTTCCGTGGAGCGCGCCGCGAGGTGCCCCGATGCGTCTGCAGATTGCGGCGGTGTGACTGGTGCGACACACGGGACCATCAAATTATCTCTTGCGCAATAGCTACTATTGACCGTGCGAGTGGAAGGTCTCAGCTTAGCCAAAAATCATGTTCGGCTTTTTCTCGCCTACAGGCAGCGATATGGATATGGGGGGTTGAAAACGTAATAAACGTAAACGTAAAACGTCACAACTGCACGAGGTCTACAGCCAGTTTTTTTCCCCTGTAGCTTTCACATCTTGCTGATCTTAGCAAGAGATATTTCGCCAATGTCGACGTACAGACAGCTTATTTGATATACATGCTTAGTGTGCGTTTAATTTAAACAGAAAATCACATCGACACAAAAGTGGGTACATGAAAAATAAAATAGCTTTTAAAATTAAACAGAAACAAATGTAAGTATGCCGTAAGGTTTATTAAATGAGCTACATAATTTCAAATTATAATAGAGTTAATTATAGATAATATTATTCTCAAAATGATTAAGTACCTATGTTCTGATTATTACTAATCCTGTAGATGTGTATCGTAGTATATCTAATCATTATACTAACGAATTGTACATTTCTGGAGTAGCAATTTTTTTTTTGTTTTTTGTATGTTAGTCGCGTTTGTGTACGCAATTTTTTGCTCACTAATTCGACATGACACTGGCTTAATCTATCGACATAGACATAACTCAAAATAAAAATAATAATGTGGGTATACAGAATTCAACCACAGTGGATATTAAACTAAATTTGATCCACTGCAATGTCATTGGGACTCGAAGCGATGGATTTCTATTAAAAAAATATCGGCCAAGTGCGGGTGGGACTCGCGCACGAAGGGTTCCGTACCATTATCTGTAAGTTTGTTGTATGGGAGCCCCCCTTAAATATTTATTTTATTTTATTTTTAGTATTTGTTGTTATAGCGGCAATAGAAAGACATCATCTTAGAAAATTTCAACTGTCTAGCTATCACCGTTCTTGAGATACAGCCTGGTGACAGACGGACGGACGGACGGAGTCTCAGTAATAGGGTCCCGTTTTTACCCTTTGGGTACGGAACCCTAAAAAGGGAGCCCTTTATTTCGCCGAATTTTCATTCCTCTATACATCATACATTTTTCATAACTCTTGCAAATATCATCCTATTGGTTAGGTTAGGTTAGGTTCGTTTTACTAAAATCTCAAAATATTTTACTGTTGCAAAGAAAAATGCTTTCTACGAAATGATTGTTCGGCGAAAAAAGCATTCGACATTTATTTATTTATTTAATCTTTATTGCACAAAAGAAAGAACTTATCGTACAAAAGGCGGACTTTATGCCATAGGGCATTCTCTACCAGTCAACCATTCGGCAGTGCAACTAACTTAAAACAATTTAAAAATATATATACTTACAATACATATTTCTATAGGATATATACATATAAATAAATACAGATGAACAAAGCAATCAGATAAGCTATGAGTTCACATTTCTGCCAACAAATAGATCACATAAAGCTTTTTTGAAAGCAAACTTGTTCGGGACTTGCTTGATTTTGAGGGGAAGGCGGTTCCAAAGCGAGACACTTGGACGGTAAAGGATTTAGACATAAAACTTGTTCGGTGATTTGGGATGGAAAGAGATAAATTGCCAGAAGAGCGAAATTGACGGTTAAGAGTTACACCATAATAGTGAAAGAAATTATTTATTAATTTATTTATTTATTTAAATAAATACATGGCAGGCTTACAGTTTTACCAAGCAAAAACAACATTCGAGTCAATATAGACCCGAAATTATAATGAAATGAGTATTCATCACAGTAGTTAATATTTAATGCCGTGTATGTGTATGAATGAGAGATGATATTTGTTTAACGAGTTGTAAATAGTTAATGAAATAGATACATATCAATGTGCCTACAGCACAACATCATATTATTATAATACATTTACTTTCCTCTTGTTTTGTGTCACGTAAAATAAAAATGGAAAATTCTATTGAAAGTAACTTCAGGAAAATCTTTACAGCGCGAAGCATGTGGCGCCAGCCAGTACAGCTCCATTTATTGGTAAAAAAATCCTTGACAAATGAAGAACTTTCGGAACTGGAAGGATTTTCTTCGTTTTCTTTTTTCTAATACTTATTGTCATATTTATAACGACTCGCAACAAAATAAATACTTCATGTTTTACAACTTAGGGTGTTATGGCTTAAAGATCTTGTATTACAATTACAACACAAATAAACTTGAACGCAACATAATAAGTACCTACCTGTCCTATAGAATCAACCCTAATCATGATAGACAAAATTCATTCAGAAACATTTTCAATTATTTAAAATCTGTGTGTAGTGTCGTGTTTCGGCTGCAGACAAATTAGCAACGAATCTACAATGCAGATCAGTGTAGGGTGCGCTGGTTATATCAAGATTGCACCTCGTCTGTACGCGACATTGTAAAAATAAATAACATAAAAATAAATAGAATTCGTTGATTAAGGACAGAAATATGAATTCCACAATTTATCAGTGGTCTCACACTAGGAGGCTAGGCACGTATCGTGGTGATAAACATTATGTATTCGGGTATACGTTGATAAAATTATCTAGCTTATATATATTAGCTACAATTATACTTCACTACATAGTATAAAACAAAGTCGCTTCCAGCTGTCTGTCCCTATGTACGCTTAGATCTTTAAAACTACACAACGGATTTTGATGCGGATTTTAATAGATAGAGTGATTCAAGAGGTGGGTTTATATCTATAATACATGCATAATTTAGCAGCATTGCACCTGTGTGAAGCCGGGGTGAGTCGCTAGTAAATAAATAAAATAAATAATAAAAAAAATTATTTATTCAAAATTACCATATTAGTATTACAGTGTACGATCTCCCTTGTTTTAAGTATTAATGTACCTGTGCAAAGAGGCATCACTCTTCTTTATAACTAATGGTAGAAATAAATAACATAAAAACATATTTTTTCCTTCCATAACTTATATCTAAGAATTTAGTAACATAAAAAGGAAAACAAAATAAAGTGTGTAACAAAAGACATGTGCAAATGAAAGTGTGTGAGTCGATGTAGGTGTGGTGTGTGGGTGTGCGTATGTGTGTGTGTAGAAGATGGATGTATACCCTGTGTCCTCCAAGTTTGAACCTCGTCTGTATGCGATATCATAGCAGAGAGATGCAAACTTAGAGGAACCGGGAACTGGCGGAAGTTATTTGGTAGTTGGGGACATTAGGTGCGAGAAGATAACGTGGCACGTTCTCGCTGCGTGCCCGTCACGTTGTCGTGTCGGTAACGTTAACATGTACTTACGTTAAATTTCCGTCACTTGAATTTATAGCACGATGATGTTGATGTATGACGTCCACATCATGTATACTATAAAAAAAATACTCCTTTTTTTCTTATTTTACTTTTAAAATATAATAATTAAATAATAATCTTACTAACAATTTCGTGAGACATATTTGATTATGACATACTTACATATAAGCGGTTTACACTCACGTGAAATTGACAGGAAAATCCCGACATGTTTCGAACTCGTATTTTTCACGTGACCGCTCAATACAATAATTAATTAAATAATGACATGTAGAATTTTGGCGATTTACATTTTGAATCGTATCCTTGGATCTTATTCATCTTCAAATTTAAATCTTGTATATGACTGACAAATGTTTCACTCTTCCTAAATTAAACCACAATATATAAAGCGAGATAAAGCTCCATTTAACGACTTTAAAATGTTTGCCAAGAAATTAATGGCTGCAGTTATCAAAACCGCTGCCAGAATGGGACGTATTTCTGCCAAGTTACCGCCAGAGGCGCCACTGCCGTTATCCGTAAATAAATTGACACAGAATAAAACACTACAGATGGCTCTCTCATTTGATTTTCGCAAAAGCCGCCAACCGAAGTGCGACTGGCTACGAACACGCGCCAAATCACGCGAACTAAAGTGAAAGGTGGAGCGAAACACCGGGTGTGTGCGAGTACCTACTGGGCTCATATTAATTTAGGTACATTTATTCTTGAATTAAAGCAGTTTCTATCTTTTATTACTCTTAAAAATACACAATATATCACAATAAAAAAAAAAACATTGCGTCACAATTCCAAAATACTAAATTATTTCACAGAATGTACTCTTGGATACAAAATGTCTGTCAATCTCCGACCAATAAAGCAACTCCGTGAAAACTTCGAGTCGATCTGTTACTTCGTTTCCCCGCAAATGTAAGTAGACAAAACTTTCCCAGCAGAAACATTTCGTTAACACCCGTCGCCCAGAAACCGAAACACCCAAAATAACCGACGTTTTATTTGTCTGAATGCATCATCCGAACGCATCATTCGAATTTCCTTAAATCCGAAAGCGATAAATCAAACACTTCTACGCTTTCAACCCCCACATGTCCGCCATTTTGAAAAATTATGATGAACAGAATCATCAAAAATAATCTTTTATCATTTTATCATTGAACCTGCTCACACCCTGCTCGAGAACCCGCTGACGCTGAGTAATGGCGGCACAGAGGCATCAGCCACAGACGGACGTCCCCACTGCTGAACATAGGCCTCCCCATGACTCGCCACAAAGAGCGATATCTCCCGAGCAGACCGCATCGATTGATTCCCCGCTACCCTCTCGAGATCATCCCACCATGGTCATGCCACCAACCATGTCTAAGTTCCGTAAGTCATCACTGGCAACACGCACTGTTTGAAGACTTTCGTCTTCAGGCACTGGGGAATTGTCGTCAAGAAGATATGACATATAGCTTACCGAACGCTGCCCAGCCGAGTTGAATTCGTCGATTAACCTCCTCGAAGTTGGACTTGGACCTTCGAACATAAAAAACGTCCAAATATCCAGCATCCGGACATACGAAAGATTTTTGGCCAAACTGAAACGAAGACCCTTCGCAAGCTCGGACAATAAACATATTAAAGGCGCGTGTATTTAAAATTGTGTTCGTTACTAGAGTTTTGTAATACATATCTCTAAAAGTGATTATAAACTTGTAAAACCACAAGCCCGCAAAATGTGAGTTATTTTTCAATCCACAAAGCAAATCATATGCCAGTACTCTCAAGTGAGAGCCCAAAACAACAAACAGAAACATCACGAACACTCGAATTATCCGGATAACGCGCTAACTTTTATTTATTTGGCTAAACTTCAACCCGTGTGTTTCATTTAAATTTTCGGCTTTGCTTTTGGCATGTGAATTCATTTCTGATGGTTTCAATTTTAATTTGGAATTTTGTTATTTGGGCCATTTTTTTTAAAGTTGTACACCCCCCTTTTTTTAATTTTCGATATAATTAGGTATTTTCTACTCAGAATCACAAGCTCTTTCGATCTAATTGGGAGAAAAAAAGTGTCCCAATGTTTTTTCGTTCCGTTCTGTTCCGTTACCATTTCCATATAACCTACTACAGCGGTAACGGAATGGAAAAACAAAAAAAAAACGATAATAAAAAAAAGTGGGGTGTACAACTTTAGTAAAAATGGCCCATTTGATGATTAACAAGCGACCCACCCCGGCTTGGCATTGGTGCAATGCTGATAAATGATGCATGTACATATAAACCTTCCTCTTGAGTCACACACAGACAGACAGACAGATAGACAGCAGGTAGCGACTTTATTTTATACTATGTAGTGATATTTTTTGGAAGAATGACGAACGCACGGTTGGCGCAGTTACTGAGCCGGCGGAACTGGGTTTGAATCCCGGCAAGGGCAAATATTTATGTGATGAACTCGAATATAATGTTCCTGGGTCAGCCGTGTTACAATAACTAGGTATTGTAATGTATATCTATCGTCATCTAGTACTCATTGCATTGCTTTGTTTTGGCCGATTTGTAAGATTATTCCTTAATATTAATTAATTCATTATTTTATTTCTTAAAATCGTCGAATCATATTGTTAAAGTCAAAGTCAAGCGCGGTCAAAAATATCGATGTATGTACGACCGTTTGGCAATCCATAATTCGAAGAGGTATTTCATTTATACCAATATTTTTATTATATTTAAAATAAATACTTTTATTCAAAAATCATAAAAAATGTCAAATTACAAAATAATAATCACTTAACTAAACATAATATACACAAATACAATACTGTTTAGTCAAATAACCCGCCCCGAGTCATTCCGGGTGCAAAGGCGCCCATCACGCTAGCTGCATTACCGCGTTGAATTGCGATCGACAACCTTTGCAGCAGGAACGACCCGGCACGGGGGTCATGACCTCTCTTATTATATTTATATTTGTTTATTATTATTATTTATACCGTTGCGGCAGAATGCCAGCGAAGTGGCTTGCTGTTTCATTATGCGGAGTCAGCGCCTTTTCTCTGTCACGACGCAATTTTGTTTAAATGTGCTGTAATTGTTTTATCCCTGTACTAGTTTTAAGTAGCATGTTATGACTGTTTTTTTATTGTGTCCTACCATGTATGTTCTATAACTTTCATACTACATAGTGTATATATCTATAGATAGATAAATACTTTATTCATAACCATAACTTAGGTACATGGTTAGATACAGTAAAAAAAATTAAGAAAACAGTCAAAATAGGCTAACAAGCCACTTCGCTGGTATTCTGCCGCGACGGTATAACGCAATACCTCTTCGAATTATGAATTATAAAAACAAACAGTGGTGTAGTCGCACTTTAAATTGATACAATGTTTCAGTACAAAATTATTCCACTCAAATATAACGAAATATATATGTGGGAGATGGGAGTATTTATGTTACAAAATATGAATAATTTTAAAGACACTCTTTTACGGCATTAAACTACCCACCATTCAAAACTCATTCTACAACTTTCTCTGTTCCTACCTCCCACAATGTCACCAGTTAAGCAGCCGTGCAGGTGGCCGGCCACAGGTGGCCAGTTGCTATAAAAGCAAGTCCCCACCTCGGAGCTCTTCACTTGACTTCGAGCTGTGGACGAGCACGGTACTCTCTCTGGGTTATTCATATTGTCAGGTAACCCGTACAATTGTAACCTAATTATTCATTGTAATTAATAATTATGCTATTTTAATTGAATCATTGCTTTGCTCTTATTTAATGGGATAAATATAATTGCTATAATTCGTATTTACTGAGAATAAGATAATTTATTTGTTAATTTTTCCGCTTGTTTTCCATTCGAATAAAAATACTTGTTATCTTATCTATGCTTTTTAATTCATTCTCCCACATCAGAAGTTGGGATCGTATTAAGCGTAATATGTAGTACAACACATTATTGTCAGTTTCAGAGTGAGTGAGTGTTTCGCAATGTCACAAGACGAGTACGGACGCGCGGACCCTGGCAGGGTTCCTGAAGCACCTGATCCTGATGCTGGTACCAGTTTGCGAGCGCCGCCGCCCCTCGAGCAGCGCTTCATGCCGCGACAACAGCGCGACGAGACGGAGACTACTTCGAGTTCCAGCGAATCCCAGAGTGTTCCACTTACACCCGGTTCGGATGGGTCAAGGGTCACTAATAACGGTAACTACGTTCCATTGGATTTTATGAAGACCATGATGCAAGAAATGATGACCACATTCCTTCAAACTACATCTAACGCTACGCGCCCACAGGCAGCCACGCCTTTACCGCGCCCAAGAAACTTGGAACATATTTACTTACCTGCTTTCGACCCAGATGACCGCACTGATACCGTTCAAATGTGGTGCCGACATGTTGAGGAATTAAGAACTGACTATCAACTTAACGAACGCGAAGTTCTCAATTTGGCTAGAAAAAACTTAAAAGGACGAGCGGCCGATTGGGCTCGACGCAATTACACGACTATTACTAATTGGGATGAATTAAAAAACAACCTTGTGCAAACCTTCGCAGATGAAACCAGATATTACGATGATTTGATCGCATTCATGGAATACACAAGCGACAAGGCAAGCAGTCTGGCAGAGTATGCTACCCGCAATTGGGAATTGGCGAAGAAAGCTGTCGGCATCGTGGTGACAGAGCAGCATCTGGTTGAAGCCGTGATATCAGGTATGTCGGACTTTCGTATTCGTTCTGATCTGTTGCGACTTACACCCAAAACTTTGCCACAACTAATACAGAGTCTCAATGCCTATAAGCGTAAGCGACCAGTGACTGATGCCGATCACAACATACCATCTAAAAAATCTAAATTTAGCCCTTCTGATTTCAAATTAAGACGTTGTCAGAAATGTTTTAAATTAGGGCATTTGCAAAGAGATTGCCGTACGGCACTAAGTAATAACACTTCCACTTCTCTGAGTTCGACTCCCAGCTCAACACCTAATACACAAAAACGAGAAATGCCACCAAAAGAATCCCACCGATCAGCAATTACTTGTACCTTTTGCCTGAAGCCTGGTCATAAATATGAAAATTGCTTTAAACGCCTAAACAAGACTCCTAAGCCAGAAAAATCGGTTAGGTCTCTGATGGTGAGCAGCAACCGATGCATTATCGCCAAAATTGATAACCGAGATTTTGTGTGCCTCGTTGATAGCGGCGCGGAATGTTCGTTAATGCGCGAAAGTGTAGGAGATTCTATTGGCGGCAGGACTACTTTTGAGATGACCTTGTTGCGGGGTGTTGGAGAAAATGCGTTTTGTTCCTCCCGTAAGAAAAATAGCTTACTCTGCATTAATGGCTTGAATTTAGAGCTTGAATTCGTGCTGGTCCCTGACAATTACATTCAATACGACATTTTGCTGGGTGAAAATTTCTTTGATGTCCCTGGGATGCAAGTTACCTTTTCGAAGTCAGAAACTAAGATTTCCAGAAGTAAATATGATGTGAACTGTGTAGAAAAAATTGACTTGGAAACTGAAATTAAAACCAATGTTGACGGTAAGACAAAAGAACAACTACTCGCGTTATTAAAGAATAATTCTGATCTCTTTACTTCTGGAAACTCTGTAACCCAAGTGAATACGGGAGAACTATCTATCAGGCTGAAAAATCCTGACAAGACCGTTCAAAGGCGCCCTTATCGGCTTGCACCCATTGAACGTGAAAACGTCAAAAAAAATATACAAGATCTAAAAGATAACGGTATTGTCAGGGATAGTAATTCTCCTTTTTCTAGCCCAATGTTATTAGTCCGCAAAAAGGATGGCAGCGATCGCTTATGCGTTGACTATAGGGAATTAAATAGTAACACTGTCAGAGATCATTTCCCTCTCCCTCTGATCGACGACCACATTGGCAAACTTGTGAACGCTAAATATTTTACCGTCTTAGACATGGCCGCAGGATTCCACCAAATTCCAATAGCTCCCGATTCAATTGAAAAAACTGCCTTTGTCACGCCTGACGGCCAGTATGAATTCTTGCGCATACCTTTTGGGCTATGTAATGCTCCCTCTGTTTTTCAACGAGCCATTAATGCAGCCTTGAAACCGTACGTCGATGTATCCGTCCTAATTTACATTGATGATGTCATAATTTTTTCCAACACGATCGAGGAAGGTCTTGATAATTTAGATAAAGTTCTTAATGCACTGAAAAAAGCAGGATTTTCCTTAAATATCAAAAAATGTAAGTTCCTTGAAACGGAAATAGAATACTTAGGCCGCGTGATATCTAACAGTGCCGTGAGACCCAGTTCTGCTAAAATCCAAGCACTTATCAATTCTCCGACTCCTTCGACAGTGAAACAGGTGCGTCAGTTTTGCGGACTAGCAGGATATTTTAGGAAATTTATTCCGAATTTCTCACAGATAATGAGCCCTTTATATAATCTGACGAGGTCCGATGTCAAGTGGAACTGGACTTCGGAACATGAAGCAGCTAGGCAAAAAATTTATTGAGTACCTATCCGCTGAACCGACATTGGCCTTGTTCGATCCCTCAAGACCTATAGAGCTTCATACCGATTCCAGTTCCACTGGATTTGGCGCAGTTTTGTTTCAAAAACATGAATCGCATCTAAAGGTTGTAGAATACTTCAGTATGCGCACCACCGACACTGAAACGAGATATCACTCATACGAGCTCGAAACTTTGGCCGTGGTCAAGGCCATAAAACATTTCAGGCACTACCTTTTTGGCAGAAGTTTCAAGGTCGTGACGGATTGTAATTCGCTAAAAGCATCCCGCAATAAAAAAGAGTTGCTTCCTCGTGTCCATCGATGGTGGGCATACTTGCAGTCTTTCGATTTTAAAATAGAGTCTCGTAAGGGGGAACGTATACCTCATGTCGATTTTTTGAGTAGAAATCCAGTAGCTAATGATATAAGTAATGTATTTAATTACAATGACTGGTTAGAGGTTGAGCAGGGAAAGGATTTGGAAACCAAGACAATAATCGAATCAATTCAAAACGGTACTATCGATAGAAGCATTGCTTCTAGTTATGAAATACAAAACGGATTGCTTTACCGAATCTATACTACAAGGAATAATAAAATCAAAAAGTCCTTGTTTGTGCCAAAAAGTTACAGATGGCATCTGGTTCAACTCTATCACGATTCCTTAAAACATTTAGGTTGGGAAAAAACCTTGGAAAAGATCCGCGAATTGTTTTGGTTTCCAAATATGTCTAGAAGTGTTCGGAAGTATGTAGAGAATTGTCTGATCTGTAAAATCAATAAAGGGCAGTCAGGTTCCCGCCTCTCTTCACCCGATTGATAAAACCCCTGTCCCTTTTCACACGATACACATGGATACCACCGGTAAGCTGAGTGGTGGAAATCTTAAAAAGCAATACGCCATTGTGTTTATAGACGCTTTCACCAAATACTGTTTTTTAAGACCGGTGACAAATCTTACTGCAGCCACTACAGTGAATTGTTTAAAAGATTTTATTCACACGTTCGGAACACCAAAACGAATTGTATGTGATCAAGCGGCATCATACACTGGCAAGGCATTACGAGACTTTTGTACACATTGGTCTATTGAATTGCATTTTATTGCCAGTGGTGTTAGTCGCGCTAATGGACAGGTGGAGCGACTTATGAAGGTACTGACTGACTGTCTCACGGTTGTGAATAATACCACGAGGAGGAGCTGGAAGGATGCTGTTGGAGAAGTACAACTAGCTATCAATTGCTCTTTTAATAAAAGTACAGGTCAAACTCCCTTCCAGCTACTCATTGGTTGCAATCGTTCACCACCTGCTATCTCTGCTATCACTGATGACGTTGAACGGCTAGATTTAAGTGTCTGTCGACTCGCTGCTAAACAAAGACTCGATGCGTGTGCTATGAAGCAGAAAGAGCACTTCGATAAAAACAAAGCAAAGATAGTTCCATTTAAGTTAGGTGATGTCGTTCTTGTGAAACAAAATCCCAGAAATATCACTAAACTTGACAGCAAGTTTAAGGGTCCATGTGTTATTACCAAAATTAATGATAACGAAAGATATACCGTTAAGGTTTTTAGTACTGGAAATGAATTGTATGTTGCACATGATAATTTAAGACTTGTCTCCCCTGAGTTGGGTAGTGAACTTACAGAATCTATTGAATAGAAGTCGCTTATGGATTCTGCAACATTCATTTTCATTGTTTCACTTTGTCTCCATATCTCCCAGTAAATGCCCTTGATTCCTGGCCAGATGATGGGTATATGCTGAGAAATATGTACCGTTGTACACTGCTTATTTTTTTTGCTGTGCCCAATTGCCGTGCCATTTAGGCGATTTTACCGAGGCAAGTGGTACATTTATTGCCGTGCCTTTTGTTGGCTCTTTACCGAGGCAAGTGTAACATTATTTTTTCTTTGCCGTGCCATTTACTGGCTTTTACCGAGGCGCATGGTTATTATGTTGCCGTGCCGTTTTTGGCGATTTTACCGAGGCATTTAAATGATTAGGTCTAAGACCAGAAAATAATGGATGATTAAAACTTTGAGTGTATTTATGATGTTGATTAGATTATTTTTACATTGTTTTTCTTTCGCGAGCCTGCTGTACTGGCTGCTCGTCAGAATGGCCGTGTGGGAGATGGGAGTATTTATGTTACAAAATATGAATAATTTTAAAGACACTCTTTTACGGCATTAAACTACCCACCATTCAAAACTCATTCTACAACTTTCTCTGTTCCTACCTCCCACAATGTCACCAGTTAAGCAGCCGTGCAGGTGGCCGGCCACAGGTGGCCAGTTGCTATAAAAGCAAGTCCCCACCTCGGAGCTCTTCACTTGACTTCGAGCTGTGGACGAGCACGGTACTCTCTCTGGGTTATTCATATTGTCAGGTAACCCGTACAATTGTAACCTAATTATTCATTGTAATTAATAATTATGCTATTTTAATTGAATCATTGCTTTGCTCTTATTTAATGGGATAAATATAATTGCTATAATTCGTATTTACTGAGAATAAGATAATTTATTTGTTAATTTTTCCGCTTGTTTTCCATTCGAATAAAAATACTTGTTATCTTATCTATGCTTTTTAATTCATTCTCCCACATATAATCAGTGGTCAAATAAATAGCTCCCATTTGTAAAGGCAGTATTTGCGAAGCCATCACGATTCAATCCGCGATTAATGGGTTTGTTAAATCGTGCCGACTGTCAACACTATAATTGGAGTACAGTCCGACGCATACTAAACAGCGGGATTTAATTATAATTGTAAACTAGTTAAAATTAATTAGTTTGCCAAGGGACATTGTATTTCGAGTTGGCTTGTGCCGATGGTTGTATGAATCGGTTTTTAGGGTTCCGTACACAAATGGTAAAAAGGGGACCCTATTACTAAGACTCCGCTGTCTGTCCGTCTGTCTGTCACCAGGCTGTCTTTCATGAACCGTGATAGCTATACAGTTGAAAATTTCGCAGATGATGTATTTCTGTTACCGCAATCACGAATAATAAAAACAGATTAAATATATGTAAGTGGGGCACCCATAAAACAAACATTATTGGTTGCATTAACTCCTCATTTTGTATCCGGCGCCATACATACGAGGTGCAAACTTAACTTAACCAGTTAATATGGGATAACTGTTTGTACGGGACCCTCAGTGCGCGAGTTCGAATCCCTCTTGACCGGTTTTTATTGTAATCTACCCACCACCAATGGCATGGCGTCCGAAAACTTTTGGAGGAACCTAGAGGTGAGGAAGGTTTGATGGATAAGTATCTGATAACGACATGAGGAACCAAAGGAACTACAGAAATATATTATGCAAATCTATGGCGATTTTAGTTTTGTTTATAGTTAATTCATTCATTTGCTCCCAAAGGTAAATTTATTTTCGCTTAAGTTGTTTATTATCAGAAAGCACTGCCTTGAGTTATGTACAGTGTTTTGATAAGCGAACGCAAGAAAGTGGGATCTGGTATAAGACTATTCAACCCGAACCCTATAGTCTCCTTGTATAACGCATTTTACTCTGACCTGGCTAGATCTTGTAGCAGCGATGAGATTACGCCCTGAACACATCCCTACTAATAAATTCAATTTTTTAATGGGAATAGCCAATAATTTAAACTGTAATGAATGCGGTAGTATAGAGGATATACATCATGTCTTGGGGGAATGTGTGCGGAGAGGTATCAACGCTCAACCTTCTGCATTGAAACCTGTAATGTCGGGTTGGCCAACCCTAAATCAGAGCTAGCCAAATTATTATATAAGTTTTATAAAAACTGTGTTAAGTAAATTGCAATAAACATCAGACAACGCATGGAGCGGCATGATCGTTCAACGACCAAGCTCCTAAAATTATTCGATGAAAAAAAGTGGTTTATTATTTAATAAAAAGATATTAGATTAAAACTAAGGCTCAAAATTAGACATTTTTCGCATCGTCTATTAAAATTAAATAGAAGCAAAGTTAAAATATATGCCATTAGAAACAACGACTTCAAAGATTATGATTTCAAAACATTCCCAAACGCATCCATTTTATTAAGTAAAAACAAATGCATTTCCTTTTAAACATCTGGACCATTCGAAAATTGAATAATAACTTGCCAACGAAACGCAGCAAGTTATCCATTTTGATTATTTCTCTCGAAATATGTTAATATACGAGCTGGGAGCTGCCTCTAGCAGATGAATTTGTTACCTACATACTACCACAATACCTTGGTCTATAATTTCCTTATATGTCTAGGATTTTCACGGTTCAGGACAAACTGGTGAGCTCAAGCTGTGAAACTATACGGCTTGTGAATTTTGCAATATTGATGGACAAAATGAAAACAAGGATTTTGCATTTTATAAAGCGGAGCTGTAGTGAATGATGTACTGTATTTACGGAACGGTAAAGTGTTTTTTGTGTTCTAGTGCAGAAAACACCGTTTTGCCTTTAAATTACGAGTTATTGGCAATATTGGATAGTTGTTTACTTTGTTTCTAGCGAGATTTTTGTAAATTTAAATATATTTACACTTCATGGTTCTCCCCGATTCGTCGCTAAAATTCTCTTCGATGAATCACTATTTCAACATTGTCAACACACCATAATCAGGTTTCAATGAAAATCTCCGCTGGTCTTTGAATGTACTTTAGTACTAGTATGTTTATTTATGTATATTTTCACGTATGTTTATGTATCAATATACTTTATTATAGGTTTCAGTAGATTTTAATATTTTTTTATCGTTTTCTTGATTACCCACTTTTTGCATCGCCTGCTCATCTCATTTTATTTATTAATTTGCTCCCCAAAGGTTGTCTGGATTTTGTTTACCTCTATTGTAATGATAAGTGTTATCTGTATTTCTTAATAAAGAGTAGTAACTATTATCTACTTCGTATATTGCGATTATTTAAGTACCCACGGACTCCATTCGTTTGTGGATTTGCACTTTTACCTCTTTTTTAGGGTTACATACCCAAAGAGTAAAATCGGGACCCTATTACTATGTCCGTTTGTCACCAGGCTGTAACTCATGAACCATGATAGCTAGACTGTTTCTGGCATTTTCGCAGATGATGTATTTCTGTTGCCGCTATAACAACAAATACTAAAAACAGAATAAAATAAATATTTATACAACAAACATGATCGGTTGCGTTAACTTTGTAACTCATTTGTATCCGGCGCCATAGATACCAGGTGCAAACTTAAGCCGGCTGGTTACGATGGTATAAGACATATTTAGATATTAGATAGTCCTGAGTGTATCTGTGTAGTGTGTGTTCTTCGATATCCTATTATTTTCTCATTCGCGCAAAGGTTAACTGGAAGAGATCCCTTATACGGATAAGTTCGCCTTTGTACATGTTTATTGTTTTGAAGTTTTTTGATTTGTTTTCGTGTACAATAAAGTGTTTACATACATACATAAGTATTTGTACGTAACCCTCGATGCGCGAGTCAGACTCGCACTGGGCCGGATTTTTTTGATGTACTTACTGACTGATTGTGGGGCATCGTAGCTGGTGTTGGTGTGCTCCTCCACTACGACGGAGTAGCGGGTCTCGATGCAGGGCTGGGTCCAGGGTTGGGCGGTCACCCAGGTGGCCAGGCGCTGCACTGGGTCCGCTGGCGACAAAGTGTGAGTGAGCTAAAGAGTAAGTTTTGTATCGAAGGGGCAATAAAAATGTTGAATTGGCAACGTAGGGTATAAGGTTTCGTAAAACAATATGCTATTGTACTGAAGATTAGAAGAGAAGTACCCCATTATGTTTCATTCACCGCATCGGGAGGTACTCGTATCCAGGCAGAACTAATGCCTAAAAGGGAGGTTTCAGAATTACGGAAATCTGGTACATAATTACGAAGGTACAGGTTTGTCATTGCTATATTTGCCTTCAGAATAACAAGGATTCAAACTTACACAATTTTCACACATTAACAAAACGAGACTTAATCGCCTTTAAAATAATATCACGTTCCCTTCGAAACCTTGAACGTTATCACGTTCAAAACATCGAGGCAATCAAATAAACACATTTTGAACGCGATTAAGTCCCGTTTTGCTATAATAATGTGTGATATCCTATTTTTTTTTATGTTTATGATGGAACTAGACGCGTTTAACATCCATGTCCACAACTGGGAGCAGTCCGTAGTGGACACATGGCGGAAACTGGCGTTGAGTGGGCGAAATATCTGGTTCAGGATACTCGCCACCAAGCGTGCCAAAAGACATCAGCTCGGCCCTTGCTCACCGCGCGTAGGTCAGTCTTACATCTGCCAAGCCTGTGGTCGCGTGTCCCGTTCTCGTATTGGCTTGCATAGCCATGAAAAGTGTTGTTTTCCTACAATACATGACATTGTTTGTATAGTCAGTAAAAGACTAAAAGATGGTGATGGAACTTACCAACAGTTTCATCAGTCAGAACAGCGCAGGCGTCAGGAATGTGGCCCGGAGTAGCGTACTGCACCAGATAGGCGAAGGTCTCCGTGATACCGAACCAGAAGAACGTGGCCACGTCCAGGGGAGACGTCGCCTGGATCGGGGAACAGGTGCTGAGGGAAGAATTAACTATTATAACTTACGGGACCGATGATATATCTATATCCAGAAAGAAATAAAGAAGAGAAGGAGGCAAACAGTATCTGTTATTTTATTAATGGTCTTCAAAAAATGAAGGTTCTCAGTTTGAACTGTAAGTAGGTAGGTATGTATTGTATGTTTGTATGTATGTACTTATGTATTTTTGTTTGTCCGCGATTATCTTGCGTTTGGCTGAACCAATTTTGATGCGGTTTCCAGAAAAGTATCTGTTACACTTAGGAGAAGGTTTTGGTATTCTAACCGACATAAAATAGGTTCTTAGTTTAACCCGGATGTAGTTAGGTATATATGTTTGTCCGCGATTATGAACTTGTTCATGAACAACATTATAATCTTGAACAACTTTTTAATTTGTTTCTGATAGTCATCATCTTCCTATGCTGAGCTGATGATGGAAAGTATAACTCATTAAAGGAGTTAGGGATAATTCAAAGGAGATGCATGCACACAAGACCTCCCCGATCATCCCGCTATAAGGATGTATTTTATTTGAATCACTAAAAAAAATTAGCAAAAAAAAATTTTAGCTTAAAAGAACCGACTTGAAAAGTCAAAAATAACCCGTTCATGTATAGATTACATTTGAATCACCTTAGGAAATCGGTGCCAAACGTGTCGGGGGAGTTAGCAGAAACCCTGGATTAACACGGCTATTTTTTTTAATCTGATAAACCGCGGGTAGGTCCAGGAAGCGCAGCTAGCGTTTATTATATTACTAGCGACCCGCTCCGACTTCGCACGGGTGCAAATGACCTTCCTCCTGAATCTTTAAAAACCGCATCATAATCCGTTGCGTAGTTTTAAAGATCTAAGCATACATAGGGACAGACAGACGGAAGCGACTTTGTTTTATACTATGTAGTGATGTCTAGGTACCTTACTTTTATGTTCGTGTACTTGACAGAAATAGATAACGATTTTGAAATATAGAACTTAGTTTTATTTCATTTATCATTTTGTCACTGTTTGTAATTATGTTCTATGGTCACGTCACGAATAAATGTATTTCTTTCCGATTTAATTTTCGATGGTTATTTAGTACCTACCCACAATATTGCTTATATTACTTTTAATAAGATTGATTTCATTTAGATACATTTTATTTACGATATAAATAATATAAATATCAGATAACCGCACACAAATCAACCTAGTCCCAAATTAAGCTCAAGAAGGCTTGTGTTATGGGTACTAGGTGACGATATACATACTTATATCTATAGATAAATAAATACTTAAATACATAGAACATCCATGACTCAGGCACGATAAATAATGGGAGACAGTACAATTTGATCCTCTAAATCTTTATTTAAATTAAAGAGACTTTTTAACGACTAAATAATAAAGGTTATTCAAAACTGTCGTTTAATGAGGACCCCAACAATAAAGTAGTTTCTAAAATAAATACAAAAAGGCTGACTCGTGAAGGATTTGAACCTCCGCCCTCCGATGGTCAAGTTTAAATTTATATCGGCGCTCTCACCTACTGAGCTAACGAGTCCTTATGAACTCTGGCAAAAACAGCGGTTGTATGGCGCGAGGTGACGTCATGGTCGCGGTGAAGTCACGATAGCTCCGCGCTCGCTATCCAGGTTCGTTTGGTTTGGAGGTCATTAGGCAGATTGGTTTAGAAATATCGGGGAAAATAAAACTAGATGTGTTGTTATGACAATATCTGAATGTCTATGTATACTTACTATGTACCGATACGAGTGGTGAGCCGGAGCAAATTCGAATTATTTTTTAACCCCCAACGAAAAAAGACGGGTGTTACAAGTTAGACATGTGTATCTGTGTATTGTGTATCTGTCTGTCTGTCGGTCGCATCATAGCTCCCAAACGGATGGACCAATTGTGTAAGGTTTTTTAAATCGAAGACGACGCCATATTGCGGATTTTTATTTACGATTGATATTATTTACGTTGTGCGAAGAAGCTGCCTGCTCTTCGGTCCCCAGTGTCTCTCGGTTGAAATTGATTTCCAAGACTTAATTGAGTGCTGGTACATTGTTTATTACAATCTAAGAAACTTATTTATTTGTATGTATTTATTCAATAATTCATACACGCACACGGAAACACAAATTGAATTACATATTTATTATTGAAAAAGAAAACAGACTACTAAGTACTTATTTTTAATATTGTAGATTATGACGATGCAAAGGTGGTTCAATGAATCCTACTTGATTAAATGATGTCTTATCTTTTTACCAATGAATGATGGTTTTGTATGGTTGGTTTTGTATGTTACCCATTGTTAACGAAACCGTGCGTCAACCAACGGAATTATGTGTTTACCCGCGACGATAAAGATAAATATTTGATGTATATGTATCTGTGTATTGGTAAGTCTATTTGTGGCACGGTAGTTCCTAAGGGTGCTGCCTCACCGCGAGCATTGCAATTGATTAGAAAATATTAGTACTTTCCGTAGTAATTCAATGTATTCCCATCGATCTGCTGGTATTTTGCAGGCTGTTAAGTGGCGCTTTAACTCGTCCTTGTAACGCAGGTACTGTCCGCCTCGATTACATCACAGCGACCTAAATGGCGGTCTTGTATCAAGAAAAGTGTCAAAGGTTTTGAAGAGGCCCGTTTGACTGATCTTGATATGAGGCGTCTAGAAAGAAAATCCCGTCCCAAACCCAGCTACAATTGGGTACGTATTACAATGCCGAAGTTCAAAATACCGAATTTCATAAGATCTACATATGGATGGAAGGCCGAAAATTAAAATGTCGAATGTTTATTTGACCGAAAGTTTAAAATCCCGAAAGAACGTTTGACCGAAAGGATGAAATCCCGAAGACTGTAATCCCGAAGACTGTAATCCCGCAGACTGTAATCCCGACGGCTAGAATTCCTACAGTTCAAATGCCGAACGATTAAAATAGTACAACAAAAGGAGCCTTTTTAGGGATATAAAAAAAAACTAACCTAACCTATACTCCGATTTCTAATTCAAGACCAAAAAAACTACCACAAGGTTGCCACTACAATAAAATATTTTTACAATAGTAAATTTCTGTTTATTTTTTAAACACGCAAGATAATTTATTTATTGGTAACTTTAACTCTATGTTTTAACAAAATAACTAGAAATATTTATTATAACATAATTACGAGAGGAGATAATAAAAACTTAAACATCGGAGATTTTTGGTACAAAATCTGGTATTGTACTTGTAACATTGTCCGTTTGGTGCAAGCCAAGAAACAAACTCAGATGTCATTTAAATGTTGTCAATTTTGACAGTGACGTATCTGTCGTAGTTTTTTTGGTCTTGAATTAGAAATCCGAGTATAACCCGGCCGAGTCGGATCTGCTCTGAAAGGTGATTGATTCACCTCAACCTATTCTCAAACTTTAAATGATTCATCTTTCAGAGCAGATCCGATTCGGCCGGGTTAGGTTAGGTTAGTTTTTTTTGATTGATTCACCTCAACCTATTCTCAAACTTTAAATGATTCACCTTTCAGAGCAGATCCGACTCGGCCGGGTTAGGTTAGTTTTTTTTTTTTATATCCCTTTGAAACGCTCCTTTTGTTGTAGCTATGATCATATTCTTAAAAGAAAAAAAAAATTTTTTTCATTGGCATTTTACTGACAATGGTTGACTTTTGGGATTATAAAATTTCGAGTTTCAAAACTTTCGGGATTCTAAAATTTCGACATTTTGTACTTTCGATCTTTTCAAAATAGGTCTTTTGAGCATCGGTATATCGAATATCGGCTTTTTGTACTTTCGGTATTTTGATTTTCGGTATTTTGACCATCGGTATTTCAACTGTAGGTATTATGAACTTTCGGGATCGTAATACGTACCCGCTACAATTATACCTACAATAGCTCCGGTCAGCTTCACTGTGTTTCATGACGTGATGGGGTAGACGGGTATTAAAAAAGTAAGTTTGGTTTTTACCGGCACGCCCGTAATTAGCTTGGGTCGCCGTCACCGGAAACGGCGTGGATAGCTATATATATATATATATAATTCATTGTAAGTGATTAGTTAAATTTTAGTCGATTCAGTTATTATTCGTTTTTTTTTAAATGGCGGTGTTGTGGGGCTAAAAATCGTAAAAAAACCGGTCAAGTGCGAGTCGGACTCGCATACCGAGGGTTTTGTACAAACACTTCCCATCTATGATCTATGGCGCCGCATACAAATGAGTTGCAAACTTAACGCTACCGATCACGTTTGTTGTATGGGAGCCCCACTTAAATACTTATTTTATTGTACTTATACTTTACTTACTTTTTTTTAAAGACTAAATTTTTATTATCAATAAAGAAAACAATTAAAACTAAGAACATAATATGTAATTATAAAAAACGGTTTACTCACGTAAAAAATGTCAGGAACTTCCCGACATGTTTCGAACTCATTGGGTCGCGAGTCGCGTAGCGCACGGATAGCTACCCCTGATGAAGAGCTCTATATGAGTTCGAAACATGTCGGGCCGTTCCTGACAATTTTTACGTGAGTTTAAACCGTTTTTTATAATTATTAAAGATGTCTTACGATAGTTTTAATAACATAATGTGTATACATATATAAACCTAACTAAACCTTTACTTACTTGTTGTTATATCTGTGAAAATTTCAACTGTCTAGCTGTCGCGGTTCATGAATCATGAGATCATGAAATACCGCCTGGTGACAGACGGACAGGCAGACATACTAATAGTAATAGGGTTCCGTTTTATATTATTTGGGTGCGGAACCCTAAAAAGAGATTCGGCCATTTCGAAACAAACTCGCGAGGTCTACAGCAGACAGAGCCCCTAGCTACCAGCAGCCAATCCGGGTACGCCTCCACTGAGCGGAGCGGAGCGGAGCAGAGCGGAGCAGAGCGGAGCAGAGCGGAATCGACCGATCACAAAAGTGAATGGGAGTTCACAATTCATCACACATCACAATTCATTTTTAGGGTTCCGTACCCAAAGGGTAAAAACGGGACCCTATTAGTACTGAGACTTCGCTGTCCGTCCGTCCGTCTGTCACCAGGCTGTATCTCAAGAACGGTGATAGCTAGACAGTTGAAATTTTCACAGATGATGTATTTCTATTGCCGCTATAACAAGAAATACTAAAAATAAAATAAAATAGATATTTAAGGGGGGCTCCCATACAACAAACGGGATTGCTTGCGTTAACTTTGCACCTCATTTGTATGGGGCGCTATACATACCAGGTGCAAACTTAACTTAACCACTTAATGGATGGAAAGTGTTTGTACGGAACCCTCGGTGCGTGATTCCGACTCGCACTTGACCGATTTTTACATAATTAAGCACGTTTGATGTAATATACATCTCTTTCCACTGGTTACATACAAAAGCACACGTATTGCACAGAAACACGTAAACATGATGTCCACAGCACGTTGTCGGCTAGCAAAGTCGGGTAAAACAATGTCTATAGTGGGGCCATAAATCTACAATAAAGTACCCGTCAATATCAAAGATATTGAAAATAATGTAACGTTCTTCAATGTATTAAATAAATGGCTAACAACCAATGCTTTTTACAACATCGACGAATTTTACGAATTGAATAATGAAATAATATAATAATTAATAATACTAATAATGTAACTACCTATTCCAATTAGTATTTAATAATTACTTAATGTTGTTTATAATAATTTGTATTTTGAAATTTAATAGATTTTTTTATAATGTATTGACTTGTATAATGTTGACATTTTATTAATAAATGAGGATGAGTATGAGTTGAGATACAGATTTCAAATCAGGTTGGTGGATTCCGCTCTTCGCTTCGCTTCAGTGGAGCCGGACTAACGTATCAAGTGGGTAGATATGTGGAGAGCATGAATGTGTTGTTTACAACTTCATTGTTGACGTTAATAGTAGTGAGTCATCTCGCACGATACGATCCCTATTTTTGCGCAGGTTCGTAGCGACTCGTTAGCTCAGTAGGTGAGAGCGCCGATATAAATTTAAACTTGACCATCGGAGGGCGGAGGTTCAAATCCTTCACGAGTCAGTTTCTTTTTGTTTCTGTTTTTTGGGTTTTAAATTAGACGATGTTACCAGTTACTACTTATCAAGGATAATAATAGGATATTGGATCGAGAGTTATTTGAAAGATAGGTTACAATGTACAGAAATTAGTAGGTTTACAGAAATAAGCAGCACTATTTTGAAGAAAACTTTTCGATCCCAATTCAAAATTAATGATACGGCTCCTTATCCGTCAAAAAAATGCTAATTGTTTTAGACATTTTTATCTATGATCAAACTTGTTTTATAACACATTATCAATGTTACTACTTAAAACAAGGCCATGTGATTTATTGGTATATATTTAAAAACATACAATTTGAGTTCAATTCAAAAATTACTTACTCGAAATTGACAAAATATTCGCAGATTTTTTTTTTCAACTTATTTTCGACTGCACGCAATGTAATTAAGCATGAACTAGCTATGTTACTGTCTTAGAACTTAGAACTCAGGGAAAAGTATTAGGTACTAACTTTAAAAAGTTGGTTCAAATTATCAATATGTTTGACATAACATGAAAAAAAAAACCGGCCAAGAGCATGTGGGGCTACGCTCAGTGTAGGGTTCCGTATTTGCTCATCCTTCACAAGAGACGGTCAAAGACGGAAAGACGGAAAAAGGTCGTAAGCGCCAAAGTAACTGTAGTTAGATACTTATTACCTTCTGGAAGTCAACTTACGTCCTTTTAAAGAAAATTATGAAATTTTGTTCAATATAGTAGTTTTCATTGAAAGTACTTATAAGGCCTCATTTTCATGAATTTTTCCATATTTATTTGACCCGTGGTTGAAAAGTTAGAGGGGTGGGGGGGGGGCACTATTTTTTTTATTTTCGGAGTAAATATTTACAAAACTACTGGCTTTATCAAAAAGTAATGTTTAGACACCCCTATTATTTTTAACAGTCCTATTTAACGACACCCCAATGACAACGACACGACAACCGAACGAAAAAAAAATTCACCCCCACTTTAGGTGTACGAGAGGTGCCCGAAAAAAACATATTTTTTTAGTTTTTATTTTACCGTTTTGTCGGCGTGATACATACACATACTCATACCAAATGTCAGCTTTCTAGTGCTAATGATCACGGAGCTAAGCCGCGGACGGACAGACGGACAGACGGACATGGCGGAACTCTAAGGGTTCCTAGTAATGAAGCTCTTAACTTAAAATAAAGTACAGGCAAAATAATCCATATTTAGTTATTGTCCGAGCGAGGCATCTCCGTTTCAGCTTGACCAATTATTCTTTCGTAGGTCCGGATGTTCGGGTGTCCGTTTGTCCGTTTGTCCGGATTTCCGGCTGTTCTTGAATACACTTCTCAACCGATTCTCATGAGATTTAGTACGTAGGTTCAATAAATATACTATGTAGGTACTTCGTGTATTTTTTAAATGCCTTAAGTATTATGATTGTCCCCTTTTGACATCCACGATTCTCGATCAGATGCCATCCAGCGTTGAATACAATTGATACCTATATTATGATTCAAAATATTGAAAAGAAAGCAGACGTATAGAAAGGCACAAATGGATAGAAAAAAGGGACCCTAAAAAGGTACTGACTTGAACAAGGTGGAGACGGTATCAGCGCCGCCAGTCGTCTGCAGCAAGGCGACCAGACCTTGCACGGCTTGCTCGACGCTGGCCAGACACTCCTCGCTGCCCTGGCTGCGGAGCGCCTCCGTTATCACCTCCAGGACTTACTTGAACAAGGTGGAGACGGTATCAGCGCCGCCAGTCGTCTGCAGCAAGGCGACCAGACCTTGCACGGCCTGCTCGACGCTGGCCAGACACTCCTCGCTGCCCTGGCTGCGGAGCGCCTCCGTTATCACCTCCAGGACCTACTTGAACAAGGTGGAGACGGTATCAGCGCCGCCAGTCGTCTGCAGCAAGGCGACCAGACCTTGCACGGCCTGCTCAACGCTGGCCAGACACTCCTCGCTGCCCTGGCTGCGGAGCGCCTCCGTTATCACCTCCAGGTATTCTGGAAATTGCAGAGGAAACTGATTGTATGGTTTTGGAGAAGGTTTAGTATCAGAGTGCCTCTTATTTTGACGATTTCTAGGGCTCTGTACCCAAAGGGTGAAAACGGGAGCCTCTGCCTAAGACTCCGCTGTTCATCCGTGCCGTCCTACGTTAAAAGGTCGTATCTTTGTATGGATTTCATAGTAAGAGAGGCTTTTTACCATAGCACGGTAGATCCGTCCGTCTGTCTGTATGGACCGTGATAGACAGTTAACATTTTCACAGATGATGTATTATTTTTGTTGCTGCTATAACAACAAATACTAAAAACAGAATGAAATAAATATTTAAGTGGGGCTCCCATATAACAAACGTGATCGGTTGTGTTAGTGATCACCAGTTTTTGGCTTCTGAGTGAACAGTCTTGCTCGGCAGTAATCGATACGTTGATAATTGCTTTTCAGTCGGATGTTTAAAGATGGATCTACAAGTAAATATTTTTAGGCGTACAAGGACCAGCTGCCAGAAAAATGGTGCCATGGTTTTCAAGGTCCTGCGGATTATAATGATGGGTGTGCCAGAGTAGACAGGGAGAGTGTTCATAAGAACACTATAAAGTATTCGTTGATTCCCTCCCTTTCTTGTGATATTGGGCGCGTGCGAGGTACCTACTTAATTGTAAATCCTGGAAACCTGTGCTGTGCCGATATCCTGCAGGAAACCTCCTGGAGCTCATATAAGGTACGTGCACACAACGACGTCACGTTTACTACTATTTTGGAAATTGTTAATGCCTTAAACCCATCTTGATCAGAGGGTATAGGGCGAGCTTAGTACAGGATTCTTCTTGATGTACCAGGGAAGTCTTCCTGTGCGTGGAGAGGCCCGCTGTCGGAGAAGGCGGCGTCCACGAGGTGCGGGTAGCCCAGCTTCATCCACGTGGCCATGCTGCCTGCGTACGAGCAGCCCACCAGAGCCACCGCCCCGTCCCTGGCACACAAACACAAGATTGGGTCCATGTTGGCTCACATCAAATTCTTATTCATAATTGTCATCAGTCATAAATTTCATAGTTAAAATTTCTAATTTTCTCTGTAACAAATAACATCTCAGGATTGTTATAATACAAACCCAACCTGTAAAGTTAATTTCAGAGTTACAGCTTACGATTTTATGTCAAACATAACGTGAATAAATGCGCACCCCACAAAATTAATTCGAATTGACACAAGTTTAGGGCAAACATTTAATTCGAAATGGGCGCTGCTTCCCATATTTTCTATCTTATCTTTTTATTCATTGCAAAAAGTGTATACAATTTTTGTACTGTAGTTTACCACACAAAACTTGTTCTTAAATATCATACATGTTTTCCTGGTTTCCTGCTATTACTGAAAATGTATTGCAATTTGTTTAAGGAAATGTTAGATGTGGCATTAGTTCCGCCTTACCCGTCGCCCGAGCGCAAGATTAACCTCTTAGTCCCTTTGAGTTGTGACGTTGAATATTATTAATTCAATTAGTATATTCATAATTCTGTAATTAGGTTCCACCTGTTCTCTCTAAGCATATTACGTCAATATATTGTCCCATTCTTGTGTTAAAGAAGAACAATTCATCATTGCACTCCTAATAATATTATCAGTTTTGTTTAAGCGCCTACTGATTTTGTATGGCAAAATATTTAGATTGCCTCTCAATTGCACCTACTTAATGTTTGTATATAAACACGACACAAAATATGAAATAGTTACATTTTCAAACGTATGTACTAAGGGAGACTTATCCCTTATCATATCGAATGTAACCGAAGCTCATCCAGTTTTATATCAAAATGATTAGAAGCCGATTTTAACCTCGAACAACTCTAAAATATGTGAGATTTCAAGATATTCAGCTTCAATTGGAACAAGTGACAAGATCTCCGCCGACATAAAAGCTAAGAATTTCGAATGTTGTAGTTATGTTTAGTTTTAGTAGCATTTTTTATATCACTCATTGAATGAGGGTCTCATGATGACCAGCTACTGGTGTCGGGGGTGTTTTAAATTATTAATTTAGATTATGACGTGAATGGTGTCACACCTGGTTAGGTCTCGCTATTTACCGGGTAGACGGGTTTTGTGTGAGTACAAAGTAAACCCACAAACGGGAGTTTCTCCACGCCACAGGAGAAAATTCAGGACTTTCCAGGAGAGCATACAGGAAAATGCTGATGGATCGACGTTTTTCCCTATGATCAAACATGTCCAAATTGTCAAAATTTACGCAACAACTTATTTTCGACTGCACGCAATGAAAGCATGAAATAGCTTTGTAACTTTTCAGGTAAAACTATTATTCACTTTAAAAAGTTGGTTGCAGTTATCAATATAATTTGTCATAACATGAAAAAAAAAGGAACAAGGCTTCTTAACATGACTTAAAGTGAACTCACTTGTATCGCCCGCTCTCGAAGCTGTCACCCTTGACGTGTTGTATGAACTGCGCCAGATCCCCCAGCGCCTGGTCCACCGACAAATAACGAAGGTCCTCCACGCTTGTGTCCCTGTTGGCAACAACGATGAACATTTTAAAAGTGTCATCATCATAAGTAGGTAGTCTTAATGGTTACCTATCTGAAACACTAAAAACGTTAATCCGAATTTCGTTTCGACAAAAACTATTCGACAAATATCATTTTAACTTTTTTTCATTTGTCCGAAAATTCAATTCGATATTTTACGATTGGCCATTAATTGTTTAGGTTTTTTATTCACTCGACTAATGACACGTTTCCCTAAATCTCATTTGTCCGTACACTGAAAAAAATAGCCAGTGGAGCCTACTGACATTACAGTAAAACTTACTGCAATAACAGTTAGGCCTACTGAAATTTCAGTAAACCTAACTGCAATAACGGTTACGCTTACTGTAATTTCAGTAGGCTCCACTGGCTATTTTTTTCAGTGTAATATCAGTTTTCCGATGTAACGTTTCGGTTTATTAATTATTCGACTTTTTTTGTATGACTTTGGTTTCATTCGTCTGATGTAACGATTCGGTTTATTAACTACTCGACTGTTCTCAAGTGGACTGGTGGTTCTGTTGTGGTCACAGTTCTAACCTAACCTAACCCAGCCAGGTCGGTTTTGGAGCTTTGCCGGCTGCTGCCGCGGCACGTTATTAGGTTCACTCGCTCGGCTGGCGCGCTGTTGTGGTCGCAGTTCTTATGTAATGCCAAAAATATCAGACATCTCAATTCAGAGGACAAGTGAGTGGGGCGGGAAAAGTTAAAAGGTAAACTGAAAATTTGTTGAAATGTATGCAGTGCCAAAAGTATCATTGGGTAAACCAAAAATGCAAGCATGGCAAGTGAATGTGACGGGAAAAGTTTTTCGGACAAACGATACTTCTACTAAATGTGAAATGGTGAAAAGAAAAATGTGCGAATCCTGTCATCGGACAAACGATAATAATTCGAATAGTTTTCGGACGAATGAAATTCGGTCAATGGTTTTAGGTAGTGTTTGAGATAGGTTACTAGTCTTAATATCTTCTTCGGTTTCCGCGACTGTCACACATTTAAATCCTTATCTTGTTCCCTGGTGTTAACCCAGGATTCATTCCAGACATATTTTATCTTGGAACTAGCTTTTGCCCACGGCTTGACCAAATATAATTATGTAATATTCTAAAGGGGAACCATGCTTATGTGTTAATCCAGGGTGTCAGCTACCTTCATACCAAAATTTATTTGAATAGGTCCCGCCGTTTGAGCGTGAAGAAGTAACAAACATAAACACACACACTTTTGCCTTTATAATATTAGTGTGCTTGATAGGTAAGTACTTTTACTCTTTGTTTTTCAGATATAAATGTTTAATAGATACATTGTAATTAACAGACAACGGTCTCCTATTTTGCGTTTAAGCAATAATCTGTGGATAATAATCTACCACCAGTCCACCATTTTAATTTTTTTATCACAAAGAGCGTATCAGTGCGGTGTATCGACTCGTTGAGCATGTACCGATTCTTTGCCGATAATCTAGAAACTTCGAGCTGAAATTCAGAAAAAAAAAAAAAAAAAAAATACAATATTTCGATATGGTGTGCGTTTACTCCGTTGTTGGCGCACTTGGTCCGTCTCCCGTCTGACCTAAATAATACGTATTATAATCTTGTATGTACTAGAAGGAGCAACTTCGTCCCCGTAATTTTTTCTTTACCGTAGACAGAAAAAAAGTATCCTATAACCATCTTTGGATGTCCGGCTATCCGGCTTCGGCGTGATGAGAGGACAAAGGAAATTATGAAAACAGATGGCGCCAGGCTGACATGGCGCCTCGCGCCCATACAAAACAAATGACGACCCTGCATTAAGATTTTTCCTGAAATCATGACCTCTCTCCATAGATAACTGATTTTCAATAGAAATCTGGAATTTTATAATAGTATAGATGTTACCCCAGAAAGCGCCTTCCCGCGGTCTATCGTCTGCTTGAGTATGCTCCCCGCGATTGCCGATAATCTTCAAACTTCGATCAGAACGTCGATTGTTGAATACAGAGTCTGCTCTAGCTTCGGCCGCGCTTTAGGCAATTAAGTAGGTTTTGTAAGTCTTCTCCATATAATCACGTTGACACAAAAAGTTACGGACTTCAACCAGCTTAAATTGTATTGCCGAAAACAATTGAAAGAGTTTCGATAAAAAACACTGAAATCGTAACATACGTGCCTCTTTGAGGAGTGCCCTCGGTTCCTCTTCATCAAATCTTCACCAACATTTTATGGGATCGATTTGGAGATGCACAATTTCGGTTTTTGTTTAATCGTACGGTGTAAGAAAAACATTACAAGTAATTGAAATAAATATACAAGACTCTGAGGGGGCATTCCTGTACTATGTGATAGATATTAGTTCGAGAGATATGTGGTGCTAGAGGCGATTGCTCAGGATACCCTGGATGGACGGCCAAACGTACTAATGCGTCTATTCTTGCACAACCATATATTTGCACCGTAACGTACTTTGGCCATATAATGCGAAGAGGAGATGAGAGCCTTGTAAAACTGGAGGCAAGTAAGAACGAGACCAACCAGATGGTCTGGCCAGGTCAAAGAAGGAACCTCCTCAAGCAAATTTCACCAGGCGATGAGTGCAACGATGGACCAATGGAGACAGATCAGAAAAAATCAGCCAGTGGTCACGATCCTTAGTAATAAAGGACCGGTTGAAGAGAGAGTGATGGATAGTTTGAGATTCAGCACCACAGTCGCAGCTAGGCGAATCAATCCAGCCGCAAAACTGTTTAAAATGTGCGCTTCGCTCGCACCCAGAAGTCTATATTACGCTAGCCTCGCTGAATGCCAATGAAGATCTGCTAAACGGACCAGAACCTAGAGTCGGGGATCGACGCTTCTCTCTCATTCGCCGCACTTACTCTAAAAAATTGCCTAGCTCTTCCTAAAATCAATAATTCCGACGGCAAAAAACGGCCTTATAGTTTAATATATGGATCCTACGGCTGCCATTTTATATTATTGCTTATAACAATCTACAAATTTTGTTGAATGTATAAATACCACAATCAATCAAACTATTCAGAAGTCGTGAAATTAAATACAAACTTTAACACTAATACGATACGAGTGAAAAATACGGACCAGATGTCTCGTTGCCGGGTATATTGTTTGCGTTCCTCATCGTCCTTGTACAATAATTAATACAGTTCGGATAAGGTATTCTAAAGGTTGCTAATAATATTTCAACTCGCATAAGTTAATTTAATGCTCAAACTCACACTGGACGGATTAGTGCTTATTGGCTAACCGCTCAATGGAGCATATAGCAGGGTAAACAAACACCCATACAGCGGACGGAATCCCGAAACTTTACGACACCGACTGTGTAAGTTATGGCAAGAATTAGGGTCGTTTGCCGAAGTTTATCGTGTCCATCCACCCGTAAGACTTTTACGAATCATAAACACAGCTCATGAAAAGCGCGCGGCGCAGTTATCAACCCAAACGGCATTACTGTAAAGTCGTATAGTCCTTGTCGGGTGTGGAATTAATTTAAGCTATTTATCTCATCGTCGAGCCATTATTACGTCATAGTTAATCACAATATTCGCTTTCGTTACTTATATTTCTTCAAGCCCTACACAAGTCAGCAATTTTTTTATGAGCGTCCATTTTATTTACGAGCTTTTGTAATAAGATAGTGGGGCTAAAAAACTGAGTCTGGGACAAGATGGCGTAGGTTTATAGGGGTAGTTGGGTGCTTGGGAGGCGGAGCACGTCTCGGCCGCTCGAGATTTCGGACACCGGAGATAATAAGCTATGAATATCTTCGGACTAAATAACAGTAATCTGGTTTACTGCCGATGTTATTATGGTCACATTTCAATCTATATCACTATCACAATTTTAATTTGCATGAAAATAAAACACTTCTACATTAAAGTCATTGTCTCGCTAGGAATAGGGAAGATGTAAATTTAAGCCATTTTTCTTGACCGCTAGCATCTACTTCGATGAGGATTTGCGACATACTTAATCTAGCCATACTACAGCGTATATTACGACCATATAACTAACATTTTGCGACGATTTTACTATTTGAGTTGAATTAAGTAACATGATGTCATTTTAAAGATAATTTAACTATTAAAATAAAGTATTATATTGTAGTACATTGTTATAGATGTTGGAAAGTACGAAATAGATGGACGAGTAAGTTCGAGGACTGGCCGGTAGAGGAGAGTGTCGAAAAGTGTCTCAGTAGTAATACATTCTTATTTTTATCGGCCACCAATGCTCTTCACGTTGCATATACCTACAAAAAAGTCGTATATATGTAGCGCTTTCTTTTCTACCGCATACGACAAATCTTAAAGAAAAACAAGAGCGAAGTCAGACAAGTCACGAACCAACTTGCACCGCAAAAACTACGGCCAAGTTCGTAGCAGGAAAACTTGGAGGAAACACGCGCCGACTTCACAAAGTAAATAACACGCCGGCATGTTTATTTATAAAAGCAGATCCGATGTATAATGTGTTTTTGTGGACTGTGGAAATGTGGTATAAGAGACAAATAATTTGCTTTTATTTTTTGATAAGTATTTGTAAGATAAATTAAAAAGAGGTGTGAATGTGAAGAAATAAACACCTTGTATAAGCAATAATTATATAACTTGAGTACTGAGTGCATTTCTAAATACATTTTCCATTGTGTTTGATCTTTGTATCGTAAGTATTGCATTAGTACAGAAACCCATTTTAATAATATATGACGATTATGGGAGTAAAATATCATGTTCCGCTTAAGACCCTTAATATTTTATTCACTAAGTGTGTCTGAAAATTACACTGATCGTTTTATTACTCGGGTTACATCATCCTTAAGTGGCCTTTACATCAACGTGCATATTACTACAGATACATTAGTGCCTACAGTGTTTTATTCACACTAAATCATCAATCATTTTATCGTAGCGTAGGTTATTAACGTACTATATGGATGCTGAAGAATATTTTACAAGATTTTCTAAGATAGCTGAAACCGAAAACATTATACGATTTTTATAGCGTATACCAAACCTACTAAGTAGAGGATTATAAACCAAGCTAGCATAACCTAAGGTTGTTGTGGAAGAGCTTGGGAATGAAGAACATCATCAATACATATACTTATCGGTACTGTGTTGTGTATCATTTCTTGATAAGCAAAACTCACTAAATACCAAATACTTAAATACCTACTACCTACTTGAATAAATATTTTATCGCAGTTTCAATAGACTCAGGTAATAAATCGTCTAATATCCCTTGTACATATGGAATATGTCCCCTGGATTGTCCATTAATATACGACGATGATCCCGAGGTCAGTGGACTAAGGGCCAATTAACTCCACTAGAGATGCCATAACTAATCATACCAACCTACATCCATAGACCCGATTCTTCCAAACAGGACCTTGTTTAAGAAAACTTAAGGTTGAATTGTATAATGATGTGGCGAACATACGATCTTTTGGAGAGGTGAGTGTATCAATCTAGTTTGGTAATGACATTTGACAGGATTTAGCGCCAATATCCGGTTACATCCGGATCAGAGGTTATGACATACGGGGTCTTAAGGATATGTGCAAACATGTCAGTAAACTTGTGGAGAAAAACAAAATGTTAATCCATTGCTGGCTATGCCGACACTTCATAGGATAATTGATTAACTGAGGCGTGATGTCCGTTTCAACTCTATTTCAACCAGTTTAGCTTAATGTGGCTTTTGATCTTTATATTTATTACTCTTGCAAAGATTTGGAATCAGCTTGTACAAGAATTTGTCAGGGCTCGAACAATAAGTAACCGTACTATGCTTATTGTCAGTCGTAGTTGTGATATGGAACTATAATGTGGGGTTTACTACGCATTACTTTGAAAGTGTCTATCAGACTCGCCACTGTTATACACACATAAATACATATATAACCAAAATACGCTTTACTGCTCCCCAGTATGCTAACGGCCTAACCTTTCCTGACCTCATCCCGACCGCCTAATATAATATTAGACAAACGATCTCGGAGAATCATCGCACCGTCTTACTCATAGTCACGTGCGTTTAATAAGACTTTTACTATGTGTATTTCGTTCAATGTACTTCCTTTTCGCATTTACCTACTACTTTCCCAATTATAACTGCAATACTTACATTATTTCCTAACTTACTTCTTTTTCTTTGTCTATATCTCGAAACCCAATATTTTTTTAGATACATATTTAATCTGAAGGTATTTAAGGAAGCTTATAAAAATACTCTAGAGGAATTCATGCAGGAAAGAAAAATAAAATTATTATGTTATGAGATTTGTAACTACCAAATTAAAATAGGTTTGACACATTGGCAACGTATACTTACAAATTATAATTACATTTACACACACACTTTTCATAAAACATTTTTTTTCCTAGGTAAAAAAAAACAGCTTAATCTACACGAACTTATGTTTATTTAAGCAAACTATCAAACGAAAATATATTCTACAAAGTTTGTTAGTGCGTTAGTTTATTCTTCTATAACGCTACAACAGACTAAAAGTTTGACGTGATACTTTGCACAAATAAAGATATAGTACGGCTCAAATAGCATAAAGACGTATCTTTTATTTTTCCGACCTTATCCACTCTCAGCCACAGCAGATAATGAAAATATAAACCGTTGTTAGGGACAAAGGGGCGAGATGAAGTTGTAAGGGAACCGCGATACAGTGCCCTAAATCACGGAGATTTATGACCTCCGTAATCGCGAGACGAGCTTAGCTCCTAATATAATGAAGTGGATCTGCTTCTGTTGAAATTTAAGAGGAAATGCGTGGAAAAATCTACGACTCAAACTTGGAACTTGGAAAGAAGTTTAATTCCCGGCACATAGAGATCCGGTCTCGACAACTTTTCTCGATTTGTATGGGGAGAGAACGTTCGACTCGTGAATGCATACACACACACACACACACACAACCATATTTGCCATTAAAAATGAGGAACGTTTCCGGAATGCTCTGTCAGTTTGTTATGTCTATCAACATGTTCATAGGCTTTTTACGAAAGTACCTATCTGATTAGTTTCGATATATGTCTATTTAAAACCTATCTCGCTTTAGCTTTAAACCGAAAAGTGCTTCTAAGTAACATGGTGTTATAATTTTTTCTCTTAAGTTACTTATTTTCAAACGAGCTTAGGCTTGCCGACAGGATCATAATATTTCTATTTTAAGGCCGATTTAAAAATAAATTTAATTTTTCAATCCCAAATATTCTATACTAGTACACAAAAATGTGGTTTTATCATAAAAGTATGAGTATAACATTATTTACAAAAGATGGTATAATATTAATACATAAAAAACAAGGTTGAGTAGTCCGCACAGAAAATAAACAAAGTTAGATATCCCACATTCCCAAACCTAAGCCAAATAAACTTAGAATTGATGAGAAAGCATATTCCGGCTGAATTCACAAAGCCAATTTCCCTTTATTTGACATCGAAGGCATACATAATATAACGAACCATTATCTTCCCGATTATACCTAACTAATGTTATCTTATCCTTACTAATTAGTTCTTCTATCTAACCAGAACAACAAAGCAGAAAAGCAAGCCATAACAAACCCTAATCCTGTAACAGTAGGTTCAAATAAACTGTAAAGCAAATCTGGTGTAAAAGCGGTTAGGAACCATGTTATTTGGAAAGTTATGTAAAGGAAAATAGGTTTTATGTTGTCAGGATTGGGAGGCTTCGGCTTGGAGCGCTATGTTGGTAATGTAGTGTTTCGTATGCATGAGATTCGGTGCTCGTTTTCGATATTTTTCGGGAATTACACCCAGTCCGGGTTGTTTAAATTCTGCTAGAGGAGGCATGTTTACTGGATGCTGATAAAAATATCTTTAGAATCGAGTTTAAATTCAAATTTAAGCGAATTCAGTGGCGGCTTTTAAACATGGCTTTACATTTTGTAACTAGGTTACAGTGTAACAGAGTACTTTAGAAAATTTAGAAAAATATGGGTCATTTGAGTTTTTGAGAATTATATTTGGCTGTGAAATCCATCGTCAGTCTTTGTGATAGACATGGTGGGATTTTCCAAAAGTTAGGTCATCCTAAAAAATCATAGACAAATTACTTATGATTTATAAATAGTAATTATGATTTAAATCCGTTCTAACAAGCAAGTCAATCATCTTTAAATTTATTAAGTTTCTGATAAAATGATTGTGATTATGATATTCGCTCTTTAGAATGACTGATTTCTTAATGTTTTTGTTTCTGATATTTACTGGAGGTGAATGGTAGGTGATATGTTACGAATAGTGGATTGCAAACCAACACACAACATGTTTACAAACGAAGCGAAAATTGAAAAATTTAATGATTCGGACAGGATTCGAACCTGCGTTTCCAACGGCTTTCCGGGCCAACACTGGCGTCCTCCCAATTGGACCACCGAATCAGATGTCAGAGTCATTGAATTTTTCAACCAGTTGCTTCGACATGTCTTAGGGTGGCATCGTAGCGCCATCTACCGTAAAGATTTAGACTTTATCGTCGGCACCATCGTCTCAAATTTGTTGAGAATCGATAGTAACGATGTGCTATACCCAAATTACTTATTTTTTATTAAAGCAGTAACGTCTGCTAACGTAAACTAAATGTTTACAAACGAAGCGAAAATTGAAAAATTTAATGATTTGGACAGGATTCGAAGCTGCGTTGGGAGGACGCCAGTGTTGGCCCGGAAAGCCGTTGGAAACGCAGGTTCGAATCCTGTCCGAATCATAAAATTTTTCAATTTTCGCTTCGTTTGTAAACATTTAGTTTACGTTAGCAGACGTTACTACTGCTTTAATAAAAAATAAACACACAACATGTACAATTTTTTTTTCATAGTTGGGACCCGCATGAAATACTGTTTAGCATTTCTGATACAGAGCGACGCTAAGTGACTTCAAACATACATAATACACGTATATGAAGATAGACAAAAAAATTGATTAAAATATTTAGTGCGATCTATCTATCAGTAATTAAAAAAAATACCTTCAATGTATTATTGTATTATTTATTTTTATATTTAAGAGTATTTGGGTCAACACATAGTAAAACACATTATTAATTATTGTATAATTGTTCATTACGATAACTCCTTATGATTGACTGTTTAAGTACATTTAAAACAATAACAAGACGATTACAAACTAACACAACTAAATTGAGGTTCATGCAACAGTCCTTAGGTCCGTGGTTTAAAATTAGGTCCTAATTAAATAAACACGTGAGCTTAAAACAAGAACAGTCGCTATTCGTTCTTTACTACACCTTAGTGGGCCATCTATTTAACATATTTCTCGCCGAATACTGTAATTTACTCATTATATCCTTAGAAGTAAGTCCTTTAGTGTCCTTTGTTGCTTAGAGCTAAAGCTTATACTGTACTCGTAGTATATCTATATATCTGTATATTTTTAGGGACAGTGTGAGTGGACGTTATTATTACTAGCCTAAGGAAAAAAAAATTGATATTGATATGAACATAACTACGACTATCTAAGTTGTAAAATTCGGCAAGGCGAGTCATATTGCTAAAGTGGAAATAAGCGCCAAATGTGTCTTATTTTGCTATGTTCAGCTATCCGTACCGCCTTTGTAATGTCAGCTTGTCAAGTAAACTTGCGTACTCGGGTAAAAAGGATTCTTAATTATAGAATGTTTTCTATTACCTTGGATGTGTACCACAATTGTTTAAAATCCGTCCAGCTATTTCGGGGTGACAAGCACATACAGTAGTCTCGGTGCCTACGATGGTTAAATTATAGTTTTGTTTTGGCCTCAATATTCTTAAATTATTGGTCCATGGTCAAACCATAAATCCCATATGCCCATAGTGTCCATCCCATAACACCAAACTGTTCCGCTGGAGACGCGCCAGCGGCCATCGACGCACATTATGAGATCTATAGAGTATCGGAGTGCCATTAACACTTACAGTATTTCAGGAAAAATCCGAACAGTGGCACAGTACATATAACAACGACGCGTTTGGCGCAGTTTGTAGACACCTGCCTACTGAGCCAGCGGTCCCGGGTTCGAATCCCGGCCGGTACTTCATTTATTCACTAAATAAAATTATGGTGACCAGTACATGGCGATCAGACAAATAAACTTAAATCCTTATTATGTGATAAATAGTGTCATTAATAACGCTCCGCTAGCGTTTAGACGCTAACGAGCATCATTACTCAATGCGGCGAAAACATGTTTTAAATCTAAAATACGACTGTTTGGGCGACAGATTTACAGTGAAAATATATATCTGTGTAACACCTACCCTGAAGTTATGATGGTTAGATTACGCGTATAGTATATGTGGCAGTCGGATTGTATAGTCCGCCGTATTACAATTACGGCTAGCCGTTATCAAAGAGCTGTTTTGAAATGCGGCGGTTTGACGATTAGCCAGATTGTCATTACGATACGTTCTTCAATAAGGCGGCCCACGTTTCGCAGCATCGCACTACTCGCAGTAAGGTAGGTTAGGTTAGGTTAGAACTTCAACCACAACAGCGCTCGAGACGAGCGAGCATACCGCGGCATGTGGCTGGCGAAGCGCCAGAACCGAACTATCAGTAAAGTAGGTTAGGTTAGATTAGGAAGAGGCGGCTAATGACTCGCCGTGTTGAAAAACGTATGGCGTCGAATACATTCCGGCAGATTTCCATTTAGCCGCATTGAATCCGGCTAATCAATGAACCGCCGCATTTCAAAACGGACTTCAACTGCAACATATAAACCATGTACCTGGTATTACATCCACAAACGCTTTACAGAGTGCTTAATTTCGTAGAATTTTCCCCTGAAAACGTAAATCCGCGTTTAGTCCGTCCCGTTTACGTCCTGTCAACATTACGTACTTAAATGTTGAGTCTCTCGGATATTAAAAAATATAAATGAAAAAAAAAAAACAAGTTCGTAACAAACTAAACTAGTTTATTAACTAGTTAAAGTAGGCATAAATAGACGTTAATGCACATATTAGTTTAGATTTACGACTTACAGAGCGACATCGTCACCTAAGTGACAAAGCTCTTTAAATAAAGACAAAAAAAAAGAAAAGTTCGTAAACGGTGTCACTAATAAAAGAAGTGATATCTAACTGAAAACCAAGTTCTTTCAAAACTCCTTAGATCACGGCTCCTGTCATATTCATCATCATCATCAGTCGTTCACTCTTGGCAGAGTGGTCGTGGTCACGGCAATAGTGTCCACATTTGGGTTCTCGTCCTCGTCCTTCCTCTGGTAGACAGCAGCTCTCGCGATGCATCTCCATTTCACCCGGTTGTCTGCGGAGCGAGTGCAGCACCAAGGAGCTCCGTGTGGTCTTTTTAATAAGGTCGGTCCAGCGAGTCGGTGATCGGCCTCGTCCTCTCTTGCCTGCCATATTATCGTTCTTCAATTGCTTATTATGATTTGTTATGTTATACCCAGCAAAGGGTTTTACAACCTACGCTATATTACGGATTTTTAGTGGTACTAATTTAGATATCTAACTGGCATCGACAAATTTTTGGTAACTGACGTTGAAAGTCAGTGAATGTTACTAATGTATACTTACAAAGAGGTAACAAGAGTAAATATTCCGCAAATTTCAAGTATTTTCCGTATAATAAAGCAAAAACTATCTACAGTGATGAGTCAAGTTTTTTTTTCAATAGGATTCAGTATTTTTTTTGCAAGAACAACGAAGGATTGAGCTGCATTCCGGTAAATAATGTTTGGTTGATGACAAATCCTTGACGGATGGCTATTGACGTTTAATAATGCAAATATATGACGTATGCACATTATTGCCATATGAAAGCTGTTTGTAGCGCCACTTTCCCTGGGCCGGACCGACGCTTGTTAGGCTCTGTGGTTAGGCTATACTAAATACTTAGTTGCTACACTTATACGTATAGTGCGACTTGGTAAGCTTACGAAAATTTACACATTGAGTAGGAAGCAAAACGGTTCCATATTTGGTTGCATTAAATTCATAGTCATAATTGACAACATTTCATATTTTTAAGACTATCATTTTATTACTTTTCTGAATTCTGCTTAAAAAGATGAAGTAATCTCTGTTTTTATTTATTTTCTGCGATGCTTATTTACTTTATTATTAATTTATAAAAACATACTCATTTTAAAATGTGGCAACACCAAAACCAGAACTTAATGGAACAGTTAATTTAGTCGGTTTTCTTATTAAAAAAAAACTTAATCAAACTCGGTATGCATCTATCATCTGTCAACGTCAAATAAAAAAAAATATTTTTTCGCTCTGGTTTAGACAACAACCCTATTCAGACCGTATTGTCTTAGATTGCGGTTATTTGATGTATTTTCTTATATTTCTTTAAATACAGAAGAATAAATTCAAAGATTTTTTTTTTAAGGTACTTGACTTAAAGCCCTGTCGATCTCTATATTAATTTCCACCTGTTATAAATATGAAATGTTGTCAATTGTAATTTTGCATAATTTTCGTGGGCATAATTTTTTACTTTTCGAGAATGCCACTGACTGGATCCTACCTAATGTACGACGTCGCGGCAGACCACGACGGGGATGGCGGGACGACCTAGACACATTCCGAAAGGATTAGTCCATTGCTGCCTTGATCAGAGACGACTGGAAGAAAGTGAGGAGGCCTTTGCCCTGCAGTGGGACAGTACAGGCTAAATATAAAATAAAAATTTTTTTTTTTTTTGCCAGCCGACAGGATCCCTACTAAAACTGTTAAGCGCCCCGGTAATTTAACTTACCAAATATTGAATCATGGTCTAAAACGAACCGTAAAAAATTACGTACTATGTTTTTTTACGACACCAGAAAATGCTTCTGAATATAACTTTTTCACGACACTACTCGAAAATGTGGTCATAGATTACCTGAATCCAGTGCACATAACTGCTTATATTCGTACATTTGTAAACTGTATATCTATGTTAGCAAGCAACAAGACAACAATGTAGAACAAATACAAATACTCTTTATTGCACACCTCCATCATCAAGGAATATACAACACAACATGAGATACATTAAAATAAGAGGCAGAGGTAAACAACAGGCGCTCTTATCGCTAAATAGCGATCTCTTCCAGACAACCTTTAGGTAGGTAGCGGAAGAACGTTACACAGTAACAATTCGTATCTATACATGGCTTTCATAGTAATTTACTCGTTCGTCTATTGCTCACTTTGTAGCATATACAACAATGTACTATATTTACAAATGCAATATACAAAATCCATTCCAATTGATTGAAAACGTAATTGAATCGTATTCACCTCTATAATTAAAAAAGGGCGTAAGTGGTTTGATATCTCAATACAGAAACGACGATATTGACATGAATTATCCTTGTCAAACCGTTTTAAGTTCAAAGGTAACGTAAGATATCGAATTTACAATACGCGGATAACGAAAAACAATTTTCGTAGAAAATTTCATTTTAGAGTCGTACGGTCCCGTATCCAAAAGGGTTTCAACAGGATCTTTTTATTAAGTTTATAGTATCTGTCTATCATAAGGCTCTGTTTATGTAGACGAAGACAACTAAATACCATCTACGAGAGTTTATGACGGTTGAAAACTTACAACCATATCCTCCTTAGTAGTTCACTCTGGGCAGTGGTCGTAGTTGTATGATGAGACGTATCTCTATAGGTATTGTGGAAAATGCAGCTCGCAAATCAAATAGGTAAGTATCATTATATCCCCGTACCGATTATTGACAAAATGTGTCCAGCCTATCTGGCGTGGTGGCAAGCTTCACAACACGCCGCCAATTCTTCGCTGATAGCCGCCTTCCTCGTGCATTCGTGGCGTGGTGACATCGCAACGATATTTTAACCGATAGAGGGCGTTGGTGTACATGTTAGTTACACTTAAGTGTATAGAAAACCGAATTATGTTTGTGCATTAATGCTACAAAGTAGAACCTTTACGGGCACTCCAAATACCAGTCCAAAATCCCGCCATATTCGTTCTAATACAGCTGTATTATTCACAACTGCTGTCCAGCTATGCAGTGCGTGTCCCCGAATGCGAAGGACTAATTAATGCTTCTAACGTTTGATGGCGCCGCCGCCGGGCACACCGATGCGAGTTGGGGACAATAACTAACTAATGTACCTCTCAAGGCAAAAAGTAACACTTATAACTCGGACCCAGACAGCTATATGCACTCGTAAACGCCCTGTTTACATTACGATCGTACAAGATTCATTCGGTGCATTCGATTCGTCTAGAATGTTCTAAAATAATCGTTGGAAAAATATATATAAAAATAAACACATTAAACAAGTCTTGGGCCGCAGGTACATGTAAAGAAATTGTACATAGGAATGCACATTGAGAGTTCAGGCTTTATGATTTTATTTGGGCTAGGGCCTCATCATGAGGCTAGCATATTTTTGACACGCGACTTTTTGTCGCACGAGAAATACTATCTGCCACTTTCCTTTCAATACCGTGCGAGCAAGACAGCCCTGCAGATGTATGGGGTTTTGCAGCCGAAAAGTATAAGGTCTTTGTGGTGATTAGGTATCTAATGAAAGATTTTGAGACCAATTATTTATAAAAAACCAGCCAAGTGCGAGTCGGACTCGCGCACCGAGGGTTCCGTACAAACACTTTCCATCCTTAAGTGGTTAAGTTAAGTTTGCACCTGGTATGTATAGCGCCCCATATAAATTAGGTGCAAAGCTAGGTATTAAAAAAACTACTGATCTCGTTCAAAACAATTTTCGTTGGTAGTTTTTATAGTAATGTACATAATGTTTTTTTTTAGATTTTTCATTTTCTTATTTTAGAAGTTAGAGGGGGGGGGGGGGGGCAACTTTTTTCCACTTTGGAAGCGTCTGTCACGCAAACTATTCGGTTTAGAAAAAAAATATTTTAGAAACCTCGATATCATTTTTGAAGACCTATCCATAGATACCCCACACAAATGTGTTTGATGAAAAAAAAAATTGAGTTTCCGTTCTGAGTATAGGGAGCCCCCAAAATTTATTATTATTTTTTATTTTTGCATCAAAATCTTAATGCGGCTCACAGAATACATGTACCTACCAAGTTTCGACAGTATAGCTCTTATACTTTCGGAAAAAAATGGCTGTGATATACGGACGGACAGACGGACAGACAGACGGACAGACAGACATGACGAATCTATAAGGGTTCCGTTTTTTGTCATTTGGCTACGGAACCCTAAAAATGGAATTGGGAGACGAAGAAAGCTGGCTCAGCCGTTACAAGCCTAAAATTTTGACCCAATAAGGATGAGTAACATTTGGGTCCACCTGGCGCAGGCGATCTTAAAATACGATGTAAATAAGTTTCTGTCATAAATGAAATTTTAGTGGCAAGCTTTTATAGCCGACTGTACTTTTCTTTAGATATCCACCAATGCTCACTGAGATGATTCTAAAGAGCCCAAGCTCGGTAGGATTGCTTTTTCTATTATAGAGTTCCTATGGCCACCTTCCGGCTCCATCATCAGATCAGCCCCATGGTACCTTATTATTGTATTGTCATCAAAGTTAAGTAAGTATGCAAAATTTTAGCTCAATCGGTTGACGATATCTGCTTCAAAATTGAGTTGCAAGATTTCACCCGAACAAACATACTTAGATACATACATACATACATTGCAAGTTAAATAAAAGCTTTTAAAATCAAACCCCATGGCGCAAAACCATAGCATTAACAACAAAACACGTCACTAACAAACTCAATGCAAACTTATTCATAAACGGGAATCCACAAGACCAGATTTTCAAAAAAACATTTCCTGGTTGTTTTCCTCAAGTGAATGACGATGCTGCTAAGATTTTTCCGAAGGCGTGGGAAACTAGTTAGAGTCAACAGAGTCATCGTCATGACAGTAGAGGGAAATGATTAGCATAAGGCGGAAAAGTTTAATGCTCTAGTTTGTATGTGTCAATGCAGTTGGGGAAATATGATTGGTCGAACTTTCTTTCTTAACTACTGTAAGAAGTTAAGCATAGAGTGTTAAAATTTTATGGGAATAGTTGTAACTGGGTGATTCTCCGAGCATTCTAACTGCACGGTTATAGCGTCATTCCTTTTTCATGATTATTACCACAACGGAACAGCCAGTTTTAATTATGATTTAACTAGGGTTGCACTCAAAAGTGGCTTCGGGATTCATAAGGAATCGACTTCCAACATAAACAGATTACTTTAACAATTTTTACAGTAATGGGAATGAGAAAAAAATGCCTTACAAACGCTGAATTGCCCAACTAACATACCTAGCCAAAAAAACAAATTTTACTAGACTTCCTAGAAAGTGGACAGGAAACTTTATGTGGATCGCGGTAATCCGTTAGATATGGATACAAAACAAAGACGAAGAGGAAACATACGACGAAGTTCTCCTCAAGCATTGTCAAGGATATGACATAAATTACGTTAGGTAGTAGGTTTAAAGAGCAGTGACTTCTAATTTCTGAAATTATTATCGAGTGTTACAAACACAATACCTTGCAGTGCCCAATAGGGTTCACAATGATCTGTAGCTTTGATATCTGTACCTACTTTTGTGACATTGCAATAAATGATTGAGTATTTAGCATTGCTGCTGTTATGTGACATTCGGTGTGACATACGCCCAGGTACGTTGCACGAATCCAGCCACTACCGAATCGCGTGTCGTCAATACCCGTCGACGACTATTGCCGTCCTGGCTAATGTTCGACTGTAACGCATCGTATTAACCACGAACTATATTCAGTGTATTAATGTTAATTGCCTTTGTAACACGTGTAGTCTATACGTATGCTGAAGGTAATGATGGTATCTCCATTATCTATTGTGTATTTGGATTCAAGTTTATTTACTGTAACATATGTTTTCGCGACTGTATTGATATTGTCCTTTTAAATATTATAATCGAATATTGTAGTCGTATGTCGAATTGTAATGGCAAAATTTTTACTTTTGTTAATAAGCTGGCATTATTGAAACTTACGTACAAACTTACATAATTACAAAAATAACAGTTTTTAATTAAAATTAAAATGACGCAGGTGCATTTATCATGCCGAAGATTAGGGTTAGAAAGTCAAACAGTCCGATTACGATAACGGTGCATAAAGAGATTTTTTTCTTGAGACCATGGATGCAAACACTTCATAATGATAAATATTTCGCTCGAATAACCAGATACTGTATAAACCAATATTTGAGGCATAATAAATATACTTAACCTTATAATAGCTGATACTGGTGTTTATTTTTAAACTTCAATATATTAAAGACTAGCTTTTGCCCGCGTCTACGTCCGCGTGGAACTTGGAAGTATGGAAGCAACCTCGTACAACACGATAGATATCCACCTAATCACCTTAATTAATAAAAGGGGGCGCCTAAGCAAATGTGCTTTTGGTCTAATCATTATATTTTCTACAGGGTCATCAATGTCATTATTGTATACTTAAATAAATTAATTCACGGTTTTCATATGTAAAGAATATATTTTAGAATGACAGTGAAAAATCAAAACAGACGTTGCTACGAAACGATGTCAAGTATATGACACGCCTCCGCCGCGATTCCAGGAATCTGCGGTGCCGGGAGCAATTGATCCAGGTGGCGAATCCATATACGTCCACTGTCCGTTGTTATCTCGTAGTGCAGACGTCCGAGACGGCGGTTTACTGTGCCAAATGCCCACTTTTTTCCTGATAGAGTATAGTCCCGGGCTTGCACTCTGCTTCCTACCGCAAACTCTCTGACTTTTGTTTCATGCCGGGGAAGGGTTCTCGGTGGTGCTCGAATCTTAGCTGCTAGTCTGGTTCTCACCTCTCTACCAAACATGAGCATGTAGGGCGGATACTCAGTCGTACTCGGCGTAGCCCGCAGGAGTCTTTTGACAGTACGGATGCTTTGTAATATCCCGCCTCTCTCACCCTCTAATTTGTGCAGTGATCTTTTAATGGTTTGGACGTAACGTTCTGCTTGACCATTGGTTGCGGGGTGATAAGGGGCGATGGTTTTATGCACCACACCAATATCGGACAAGAAATTTTCGAATTCTTGGGATACAAACTGTCGTCCATTGTCGGATACTATAGTGTACGGTATCCCAAAAGTATCAAATAATTCATCCAGTTTCTGAAGCCAGAATGAACTCGTAGTTGTTTTTGTAGGTATTATTTCTACCCATTTGGTAAAAGCATCCACAATAATAAAAAGTTGATAACCGGATACAGGACCAGCAAAATCTATGTGTATTCTTTGCCAAGGTCCAGTAGGTTCTTCCCAATGATGAAGTGGTGCTTTAGAGGGTTCATTCTGTTCTAGTCGGCAAGTTCGGCATGATTTAACTTTGTCATCAATGTCTCTATCAATGTTTTTCCAATATACAAAACTGCGTGCAAGAAGTTTCATTTTCAGAATTCCTACGTGTCCAGTGTGTAGTTCATCCAGAATTTGTTGACGTAATTTGAAGGGAATCATAACTCTCGTGCCTTTCAAAATGCAATCGTTTTGAATTGTTAATTCGTTGTCTTTATATCCGGATTCTCTGATTGTAGTGCCAGCCTGAAGACTTTTTAGTATGTTCTGTAATTCCGGGTCTTCTTTTGTTTCTTTAGCAATTATTTCTGGTGATATGTTGAGTGCATTTATCTGGCTCAGTTGGTATATGTAGTGTTGGTCGATGCTGCTATCGTTAATCTTCTCAACGGGGAAACGTGAAAGGTAGTCGGCGTTTGAATGGTTTGAGGAGCTTCTGTATTCAATGTTGTAGTCAAATCCAGATAGAAAATGTGCGTAATGGAAAAGTCTCATTGTGCTCAAGGCAGGTAAAGTCTGATTTGGATGAAAAATTGACGTAAGTGGTTTGTGATCTGTAATCAAAGTGAATTTCCGGCCATAACAGTAGTGGAAGAATTTCTTTAGCCCCCAGAAAATAGCTGTTGCTTCCTTATCAATCTGGATATATTTCTTTTCACTGCTCGTCAGAGATCGTGAAGCAAATGCATGGGTCGCTCTGATCCATCCGGTAATTTATGACTCAGGACTGCCCCAAGTCCGAAAGGTGAAGCGTCTGTGGCCAGCGTCAGTGGTTTGTTCTGATCGAAAAGTATGAGAACTCTATCACTCAGTATATTTCTTTGTACATTTTTAAAACTTTCTTCACATTTTGTCGACCAAATGAATTTTGCACCTTTTTTGAGGAGATCGTTCAAGGGACTAGTTATAGATGCAAGATTAGGTATGAACTTGTTGTAATAGTTTGCTATACCTAAGAAGGTTCGAAGTTCGTTGACATTTGTTGGACGTTGTGCGTTAGAGATAGCTTTAATCTTGTCTTGATTCTTATGTAATCCGTCTTTGTCTATCGTATGTCCTAGATAATTGATGCATTGTTTGAAAAAGTGACATTTTTCTTTATTCACCCGAAGGTTAGCTTCTTGAAGTTTTTGTAATACTCGTCTTAGTCTGATTAGTAATTGCTCTTCAGATGAACCTTGGATAATAATGTCATCAAAGAAACATTTGACTCCATCGAGATCCACGAGTAACTGGTCCATGAACTTTTGCCAAAGGCTTGGAGCAACTTTGACGCCAAACATAAGCCGGTTTACTTTGAAGGTTCCTTTATGCGTACTTAAGGTTTGTAACAGAGCACTTTCCTCATCTATAACCATGTTTAGATACGCCTGTGTGATATCTAATGTACAAAATAGCGTTCCGCCATTCATTTCGGCTAGAATGTCCTCAATAATTGGGATTGGGTACTGCTCATCTTTTATTGCCTTATTTAGCGTAACTTTGTAATCGGCGCACTGCCTAATACTTCCGTTAGGCTTCACGATCGGTACGACAGGTGTACCCCAATCAGAATGATCAATCTTTGTAATAATGCCCAGTTTTGCAAGTCTTTCAATTTCGTCATCCACTTTGGTTCTCAATGCATAGGGAATTCTGCGTGGTTTGATGAAAATCGGTTGAACATTTTCCTTAAGAGTCAGGTGGCCTCGAATGTTCGGAATTTCTCCCAAGTTTGAACTGAATACAGTAGATTCGTATTCTTCTAATAACTTTTCTAATTTCGGTACTGTTTCACATGTTTGGACAGTTCTCATGTCGGCGAGCTTAATGTTGAATTCCTTCATCCAACTTCTACCCAGAATCGGGTCGACATTTTTATTAATTATGTATAATTTTCCATAGAATGTCTGATTCTTGTAGTTACACTTGACGTAACTTACGCCGATGGGCTTAAAAATTTCTCCTGTGTAGGTTCGTAATTTCATGTTCGTATTGAATATTTTTTTGTTTATGTTTAGCTTCTTATAATCACTCAATGAAATTGTAGATAGCGTAGCGCCGGTGTCAAATTCCATGTTTACGTTCTTTCCTTCAATGTTGATTGTTAGTATGTATTTGGCTGAATTTTCGCTTTTAATGAGATGGATCTCAGCGGCGCTGTTAGTACTTAGGTTACTTGCTGAAGTTACCAGTAGATTCGTTTCATTATTTCCACGTCTCTGTAGGCAAACTCGGGCTAGGTGACCTTCTTTTTGACATTTACGGCACGTGCTTTTTAAAGCACCGCATTCATTTGCCTTGTGATCATCTTTTCCGCATCTGTAACATTTGCCTCTGAGGTCTCTGATCGAAGTTGGTGTTTTTATTGAAGTATTCCTTGGTGGTAATGAGGGTATATTTGATAGTTTATTCATGTTATCAATAAGCGACTTGCGAATGGATGTGGACATAGCAGAATTTTCATGTTTTCCCATCTCCATTGATGTGGCCATGTGAACTAATGATGAAAATGGTGTTGTTTCTTTTTCTTGTAAGATTTTTGTGCGGATTTCTCCATCTTTTAGTCCTCGTATAAATTGCAGTGATAAGAAAGAATCCAAGTTCGGTTTCTTGCAAAGAAGACACTTGAAGTCACAGTTCAATGACAATCTTTTCAATTCCGATGCATAAATAGCTACAGTCTCATCATCGTGTTGCGTACGAGATATGAAGGTGTGTTGAGAAGCCCATATGCTTGGTTTTGGGTCAATGAAATTATCTAAGATATCCGTAAGTTCTTCGAATGACTTATCGATTGGATCATCGGGAGAGCATAGGTCGTGGATCCTTTCGTGTATGTCTGGCGGCAACGTAGACAGTAGTACGTAAACTTTCGTCTTGACATCAGTTACGTTGTTGAGTATAAGATAAACAGAAAGTCTCTTTACGAAATTTTTGAAGGATTCCTTCTCTTGGAATGGTTGAAAGGCGAGTCTGGGATGAGGTTCGCGCCTGTCATTTGATGTTGGGGCTACTTGGTTGACAGCAGATGCATTATGAATCGGTTCCGAAGGTTTGTATGTATTCAACATTCGTAATATTTTAGTTCGCAATTTTGTATACATTTCATCTATTTCATACCTGTACTCGGTTTCTGTTTCGAGGTTTTCGTCTTGTGTTTCTTCTTCTATTCGTGATTGTAAGTTTAAAAGTCCTTGGTAAGTATTTTGCAATGTAAGTAGTCGTGTTTCTAGTTCTTCCGAAGTCTGTGGATTTTCTTCTTGAAATGCGTTGAAAGTTTTTGTCAGCACGCCGCGTAGCGTGGCTCGCGCACGTTTGCCTTTTTTAATATCAAAAGACATCGTCGCCAATATAGTATACTTAAATAAATTAATTCACGGTTTTCATATGTAAAGAATATATTTTAGAATGACAGTGAAAAATCAAAACAGACGTTGCTACGAAACGATGTCAAGTATATGACAGTCATCATGAATTACCTACTCACTTTTCAATCTTTTCAGGGATAATTTCCAGGATGAAAACTATCCTATATCCTTCCTCGGATCATAAACTATCTCCATGCCAAATTTCATCAAAATCGATTCAGCTGTTTAAGCGTGAAGAGGTAACAAATAGACAGACAGACAGACAGACAGACAGACAGACAGACAGACACACTTTCGCATTTATAATATTAGTATGGATAAAACTCTAGAGTATGCATAGTTACGTCAAATATAACACCCAGTACCGTTTGATTCGTTATTTTCACGGTTTTCTGTCGGTGTTTTCAAGCGTTTTAAAATCAAAGTCATGTCGGACCGCTGCCAACTTGGCAGCCACGATCGCGTTTGTTTTCCCCGGCTTTGATTGAAAACGCCGGGACTTTTGAAGATATACGTGGAAGATAAGCCCAAGGCTTATCCGAGCTTTTGTGTTTGTGTTGGTATTTTAGACATGGGAAATGATATGGGATATTTTTTGTAGTGGGCTCTAACTTATTTTAGTGTTGTAGCCTTTGTTCTAAAAAAAAAGTATATTATTTCTTATTAAAAAAAGTATTTTATTGTACCTTTGTAACTAAACTCTGGGGGATGCCTGTCACAGGCAACCTGCAATCAGTCATTTTTACATCCACGCTACACACAGCACAACCTACTTCTCGCACCTGGGTGTTCTGTTCCACCTTGCCTTTACTGGGGTTAAATCTGTGTGCATTAATTAGCCACTCCGAGGGGTACAAACCGTCGGTGGGTGACACCCTCGTTTCACCGCCAATTGCGCCGCATTTTAGACTAACAACCAATAAAATACATTTCTTAGATGGTTTTTCAAATTAGAGAACCTTCTGTAGTATTTTATTCTCTGCTACTAATAAATTAGTATAAAGCTGATCCTGCCTTTTAAAATGTACCTTAATTAGCTAAGACTGAGGAAGCACCAGTTGTTAATAATCAATCTCATCTCTTGTTAAATTAATTTAAACTTGATTAGAGCGGAGCGAGTCCGGGGGGATTTGTAAATGCCGGGGTGCCAGGGAGGGACAAACTTCTCACTATTCATATTCAACTAGTTGCTTACTTACTTCTTAAAGGAAAATAAAAGTTATGTCTAATTCGATATGATTACTACATAATGTTTTTAATTTAATGAATGATTGCGAAAAAAAAAAAAAACATTTTTTTATCGTCATGACTAATTAGTTACATTCATTGTCATTTAATAATCGCCGCATCATTTAGAAGTGTGTCGTTCGTGAGTGAGTGATTCAAATGAAGTATATCTTTTCATTCATGTCAGTAATTCACGCACTCACTCACTGCGCTGAAGGATAAATCTTTGGTGAGTACCAGTCTATATGAACTGAACTGAATGATTAAAATAAATTAACGACGTCTTGTAATTTAATTTGTCGATTATTTTGAGAAGAGTCACATTTTTCCAATAGCGACATCATTCTTATGACGCATCACTCAAATGGACTACTGAATGAAATGAAAGACATGAACGAAATATGTCTGATAATATGATGGAGCAGTTTGAGCGAAAGCTAAAGACATTAATCGTTCTCCTTAATTTGAGTGACATGATGTGTGTATCTCTAGCGTCATTTATTGATTACCCAGTCTGTCCTCCCCGCAAGTTGTTTACAAAGAAGCTCCCAGAGCCTCGAGTACATAAATCCGAGCGCGAAGCAGGCTGCATATTTCAAAGGCTTTGTACCAGGATCATCCCCGTTCAGCTTGATAAATATTGATATTAAGCGTTTATTAAGTCTGATGACCATTATACTAAAGTTTATGACTTTAACTAGCAACAGTTTGGCAATTCAGATATACTATTTTTTTACGATATATTATATTGTTTGAGAAACCATTTCGAGGACTAGTATACCGCAATTAACAATTACATTGTGACAATTCGACTCCTATGAAAAGTTAATATTAAATTTTTCGACTTTCACTTGTCCTGTGCCGTATTGCAGTACAAGTCAAGTCAATAGATCGTCATCACAAAATATGTAAAATAAGAAAAAAAACAAATAAATACATTTTACTAGCAAGCGGATAAAATTATTATCTTAAATTGATGTTGATAAAAAATGAGGGGGGCGCGTGGTCTTTATTTTTAAGTACATATATCCCAATTTGGCAATTCTCCTTCTCAAATGGAGGCCACAAACCGCAAGAAATAGCTTAGATAGGTCTTCCGCAAGATGGATGGCTTGGTTAAGGTCAGAAGTGTTTGTGTCTGTTCATTATGGAAATCCTTGTACTAGGATAGTCTTCCTTTTAGTCTAAATTATACTATAATGTCGATAATAATATCGTAGAAAGTAACTCACACAACAGTACCATATTTTTATCTATTTTTTATTTCCTGATAATGAATATTTTAGTCAGTAGGTTATTATGTGTTTAAATAATGATGACCTAACCAGAATTTTATTATAGTTAAAAAAACATCAATGACGTCATCTCTAACAAATATTTGTTGTGTTGAGGAGCTAGCTAGCTTTTTGATGAATAAATCTGTATCTAGTTGAAAATATTGAGTAAGTTACATTTGGTGCCGTAACCAGGATTTTAAACTAAGTCTAGACGAAGTTGGAGGGGTTATTGTCCAACTATAGTAGTTTTTATTTTACAGTCACTATTTGTATACCTATTCGTTGACAAGTTAAAAAAAACTTAATGGAAAAACATATTCTACTCACGCGCTCGGTCTGGTGTTGCCATAGAACCGATGTTCGGTGTAGAAGATGCCAGCCCCGGTCAGCTCAGCGAGCTCATATGCTAGCCCGCCTTGCGTCCACGAGGGGTGGATGGCCCACTCACCACCAACGAAGATCACGATGTTGCCGCGGTCAGCGAACTCGTCGTTGTAGTAGTAACGCTGTAGACAACATTAGAGTTAAGGCTAGTTGACGTCATGGTACTATCGATGTGTCCATCTCTGTGCTACGATAGTAAGAGACGCTCAAAGATCGCATTTTGGCGAACGTCTCATCAAGCGTATCAAAACGTTTGAGGAAAATGGCCTCACAACGTCATACGCAAAACCAGTTGCGTAAAGCCCTCTTACACATACACGTACAGTAAGCTGTCAGAGAAACCTGACCCTGGTTTCTCTTCAGCTTGCTGTACACTCTACTGTCAAGCGCGCAAGAAAGTAAGTATTTAAAACTTAATTTGTCCTAGCCACCCACATCGGAGCTCACAATTGACGAAGTCCATAATGTTCAGGTACTTAGGGTCGCCGTCTTTGAAACCGACGAGGAGGATAATATACTAATTAATAATATCATGCTGAGAAGAGCCGTTTAGAATGACTTCGTCCAAAGTCCCAAATCTCCAATTACATAGTTGTATTGTAATCTCTTTCAGTACTACGACTTAGACTGATTGATTTTCGAATTGATATTAGGAAGAAATACTTTTAGTGAGTGAAAATGTCCATGATTTCGAAATGTGTCCGATTTTGGTATGTAAAAATGTAAACGAAATAGAAAGCCTTACCATGGTCCTTGAAGTGGTCTAGATTGAGGGTGAACTACCTTCACGGACTCGATCCTGGAGACCCGAGTAGGGTCGAGGGTTCGAATTCTCATAGCACCAACTCTATTGAGAGCCAGGAAGAGAGGAGAAAATAGACTTACCATACGGAAAGTGTCATTGTTGCTGGCCTTGAAATGATTCAGTCTGACGGTAAGCCAGCCCTCGACGGGTTCATTCCTGGAGACTCGGGTTGGGGCCGGGGGTTCGAGGTCCCGCAGCGCGAATGCTGATGAGGCCAGGAAGAGAATCAGCCCTGGGATCCCTGGAACGTGAACGTTATACTCATAAATTTCTGTTAAGTGGCTGGTTTGATGTGCCTTCAATCTTACGAGTAAATCAATGTTTTTTTTTCATATTTTCCTTGGCGCGAGCGCTACTCCTAATTCGGTGCTTGTGCTATATTATCGTCCAAACCTAAAACTATGTTCCGTAACAAGCCTGCTATAAATTTATAAAAATGTGCATCTGGTAGACCAATTCAACCAATTTAATGCCTAAAACGCTGCCTGTCCACTGAAGCAGAGAGGATAAAGTTAACCAATAAGTCTGTGTCTGTGAAACCCGAAATTCTAAGAAATGTTATTGGTCCCATTTATGCATCTTAGCTACGCTCCGCTTATGTGAACTAGTAGCTTAAGGGTGCGTCTCCACTGAAGCGGAGCGGAGCGGAGCGGAGTCGTGCGGAATCGACCAATCACAAACGTGAAGCGGTGCTGAGATACAGATTTCAACTCAGGTGATTGGTCGATTCCGTACGTCTCCGCTCCGCCTCGCTTCAATGGAGACGCACCCTAAGGGTTGATTCAAAAACCGCGTACATAAATTGCGAATTGAAGATCCTTATCAAAAACTAATGTCAGTTCGAGGCTTTATTTAGTAGATTCCGTGCAGGCCGTTGAGCGGGTGTGCGCGTGTATTATCTATAATTATCTGGGATTATTCGGGATTATTCGGGGTTATCTATAATTGTGAGACCCAATTGTAATTAGAAGCTAATCCTTTGGGTTCCGCTTTAAATAAACAGTGCTTACGGTAAACCTTTTAGTTTGTGATTGTTAATTATAGGGATGTTTACTCGTGTATTAATCATACCTGTGCTAACCCGGGGCACGCTCTAGGGATTTGATATCGATAAAAAAGATGGCGATATATATTAAGACATGTCTCATTGAAAGTTCTCGATATACGGCAATCTTTAATACCGACGAATATGGAAAATATATTGATTGTGTACTTACTACGAAAATTATTTAAAATAATCAAATAAATACACGTTTTAATTTGTTTATTGTTTTCTTTCTTTCAGAAAAAAAAATATATATTTATGTTGATTAACATTTAGATGTTGACAGTAACATCGAAATATTTATTTGTCGATAAAATATTTTGCTACATTATTTTAGTATCAGTGCCCCGAGTTAGCACAGGCATGTAAATAATTTTATATTGTAGTTACCTAGATATGACTTAAAATGAGGAAGAAAAGACAAATTAACGCGTCAAGATGATGTTTGTTTTAATAACGTATAACAATAGTTTAGGTTTAAATCACTATTACACCTACACACCCCTTGGATTTTTATCACCGTAGTTGGGTAATAAGTATTCTACACCTTTGGATGTTCTCCAGCTATCCTTGTACCAAAATTGGTTAAGATCCGTCCAGCTGTTTCGGTATGATAAGGAAACAAAGATTTTTTTACCAATGTACTGCCGCAATGTACTCATAGCGCCGCGCGCCCATACAAATCCTGCATCGCGACGTTAAGATTTTTATTTTATTTATTTCAGAAAACAAAATTCAGTACAAAGGACGAATTTAATGCCTAATGGCATTCTCTACCAGTCAACCATAGGGCCAAACAGAGCTTCAAGTCGGTGCAAAGGTAGGATAATCGTTCGGAGAGAATGCCTTATGGCATTAAGTCCGCCATTTGTACACTTTTTGTTTTGTGCAATAAAGTTTAAATAAATAAATAAGATTCTTTTATGTATTTTCCCGAGTTAGTGCTCTATACTATTAAACACAATAGACATGTTGACTGATGTTGAATTCTACAGCGTAATGTAGTTATATGAATAAAATTAGCTAAATATATCACGAAACAAAGAAAAAAATCCCGAAAAATAAATCTTTTTTGGAAATATGTGACTTCAAAGGTACCTACGCCAATTTTATGATATTTTTTTTAAACCAAAAGAAATTTTGAAAATGATTTCAGAATCCTCAGGATTTTACAAAACAATAATTGTATGGTAACCATGAACTTAAACGCACTTTTTCATGGTGAAAATGGCAAAATTTCTTAATTTCTCCATACAATTATTGGTACCTATACCGGCCTGTGACGTCACTAGCCTGGACGCCTTTTATATGGAGCGTTTTTAGCGCTACGTAGGAATGTTGAATTTTGATGGTCATTTCTGACTTTTAGAGCAGTTTAAGTGTACATAGTCATGCAGCCCCATATAGACATTTGATCACAATAAAAAATAGAATCAATTGACATACTCAAAAAAAATTAGTCAACATGTCTATAAGGTATTTCAGGGTTTCACGCGCATTGCGTACCTACACGGCCTCACGTACATACAAAAATTACCGCATTCCTGTGGTATATGGTGGTTTATAGGGAAATACCGGACAGGTAAACATAATTATGTTTGATTGTGGCAACATTTTAATTTTTAACCCTCGACGAAAAAAGAGGTGTGTTCTCCGTTTAACACGTGTATCTGTGTATTTGTGTATCTGTGTCTGTCTTTGGCATCGTAGCTGTAAACCTTTTTTTTATCGAACGACTTGTCCCAAGATGGTTCATAAAGTAAGAACCATTTAAGCTAAGTAGTTTCCAAGATATTCAGCATTAATTAGAACTAGTGACTAGATCTCAGCCAATGTTGAAGGTTAGAACTCTAAATTGTGTAGTTATGTTCAGTTTTAGTAGCATTTTCTATATCACTCATTAAATGTGTATATATTATATTATATGAATATAATGATGTATTTATCTAAATATTTATTTATTAAAACTTGTTTAAGTTTGTTGCACCGCCGACAATTTCTCTGCTTTGCCCGAAGGTTGACTGGTAGAGAATGCCTCATGGCATTAAGGCCGCCTTTTGTACGATAAGTTTTCTTTTGTGCAATAAAGATTAAATAAATAAATAAATGAGGATCTCATGACTGACATGATATTTTCAATGTAGGTTGTTGTAACCAGAGTTCGATGGAATGAAAACCAGAGTATAAACCTTTAAGTAAATACCTAAAATTGGCACCCATTTGACCACTGACCTTAATTACGATAACTATTATTAATATATTAATTAATACGTCAGTACTTACACATGATGTATCGTTGTTGTCGTTGTTTTTACTAATGGGTGAAATATTTCCTTATCACTGTTATCATTTGGTAATCGATTATCGCGCTGTAATATTTTAATTCGCACGATCTGTTACAAGGATGCAAGTAAGAAATTAAATTTTTGAAAGTTTGATGCTCATTTCTATTTCCACCCGACTTCAAAAACGAGCATTCCGAATCCAGGATAGCTAGCTTCAAAGGCTTCTTAGGCTTCAAATCGACATTTTGCATCAGTAGAAAAAGGGGTCTACAAACCGTTCGACCATCCTAAAATCGATCCGATAATCTTACAAATTGAATATATAATAATATAGTTAAGTATATAATGTGCTATATTATATTTTTTTCTTAATGTATTAGTCTGACATTTCCCCTTTAGTATTTTGATATGTATGTAATTGTTAGATGTAATAGATGATTATTATTATTATCTCCTTTATTCATTTAAAATCTTAAGTTAGGTTTTTTACAATAAAGTTATATAAAAGGTAAAATACAATAAAGAAATTACAAAATATTTAAACACATTATAAAAAACCTAACCTAGGGTGCCGCCGGCAGCGGGGCAGGGCCCAGGCTACCGGTGGTTAGGGCTGCAGAGAGAGGAACCTCCTGACAATGCGCGCCGTGTCCAGGAGTACCGCCTTCTGTATCTGACCCTTGATCCAGCCATCTAGCGAGAGTCTCTTAAGATGTTTATCGAGACTCTTCGCTATAAGACCGTTCGCCGAAACGACTATCGGGACAATGATCGTCGAGTCAACATCCCACATGGCGGTCAGCTCGTGAGCCAAGTCAAGGTACTTGCTGAGTTTGTCCTTCTCGGCCTTCACGAGGTTCTCGTCATGAGGAATGGTGATGTCGACGAGCACTGCCTGGCGCTTGGATCGATCTACCAACACGATGTCAGGCTTATTGGCTACAATAGTCCTGTCCGTGATAATAGATCGATCCCAATAGAGCGTGGCACGACCATTCTCAAGAACTGGCATCGGTGCGTACTTATAGTACGGCACCTCAGACCCCACAAGACCGTATCGAAGAGCAAGTTGCTGGTGAATAATCCTGGCTACTTGGTTATGTCTGTGCAAGTACTCGCCGTTAGCAAGATGAGAACAACCGGAGATTATATGCCTGAGTGTCTCACCGGGACGGCGGCATGCCCGACAAATGTCGACCGTACCGTCCTTCAGAATATATCTCCGGTAGTTGTTCGTCATCATTACTTCGTCCGCAATTGCACAGACAAAACCTTCGGTTTCCCCGAAGAGATCCCCGAAGCGTAGCCAGTTCACCGACGCGAGCAGATCTACATCGGACCCCTTAAGGGCCTTGTAGAACCGCCCGTGTAGCTCCTTGCTCTTCCATACAGCCCTGCGGTCATCGGTGCTAAGCACCTTTGGTCTGCGCCAGTTCTCGTTTGCCAAGGAGAGAAAAGTGAGGCTTTTGTCAACTGCTACTACATCGCGATGAATCCCACACTCGTTGTTTAGGAAATACTCCCTAAGACTGCACACCTAGCGGTTATGGAGGTCCTTGGCGTTTAAAAAGCCACGGCCTCCACACTTACGCGGGATATACATTCTCATAACTGACGAGCGTGGGTGCCTCATGCGGTGTGTAGTGAGCAGCTGACGGACCCTCTTATTATTATTATTATTATTGTGAGCCCATGATGTCCCACTGCTGGGCAAAGGCCTCCCCACTCTTCTTCCATTGTTCCCGGTTTTGGGCAATTTCTGGCCATTCCTTTATAAAAGAGTCTAGCTCGTCCCGATTGTATATTACAAAATAACAATAATAGATGATTATTGTTATTTTATATTTTTACATGGAATTGTTATTTGACGTCAAAGACTATAAATTCAAATTATTATTATTAAATTATTGTACGTCGTAAGACATGTCACAGAGAACTGACCTATTTGTAAGATCTGTATGAAATTACCTGTGATACACAATAAATGACATTCTGTTTCTGATTCTAAATATATTATCTTTCTTAATTACTTAAAATTGATGATCTTAATGACATATGAAAAACCTATCGAAGACACTAAACTAGGCATAAATAGTTATACCTACATCTATGAATTCCTAGTCACTATTCCACATTTTAAATAGAATTAAAAAAATGCGTGTCATACATTAAATAAAATAATATTTCATGAAAATTGCTAGTTTTATGACACTCAAATTCACTTTAAAAATATGAAAAAGTAAGCGAAAATCATATGCCAGTAATGTAACGCCGGTTTAAAAACGGTCCCCTCGCAGCCGCTGGAAAGACTTGATTATCCATAAAAATGATGCGCAAATTTAACGTCGCCGTAAAAATGAACGTAAAAAAAGTGTAAAAACGAAAAACGAGCTTTTGTACTTATGTCAGTCTTGTAAGGAAGGAACAGTGGCTCCGGGTTATACTGAAATGTGTGTTATGAATAAAAAAGAGAGGAGTGTAATAAAAACGGTCAAGTGCGATTCTGACTCACGCACCGAGGGTTCTGAACAAACACTTATCCCATCTTAACTGGCCGAGTTAAGTTTGCACCTGGTATGGCGCCGGATAAAAATGAAGTGCAAAGTTAACGCAAGCGTGTGTTGTATTTATTTTATTCAGTGTTTAATAATTTGTTGTTATAATTCAGTGAATAAAGGATTTTGACCTTACAAACGGTCCGGTAGTTTTGAATTTTTGATATGTTGTCTAGGATAGTTAGTCAGTGCTTAAAATGCAAAATGCACAATTCCCCCCTCCGCGCCCGCCGCCATATTGAAAAAACCGGCACTCTCTTCATATTTTTGCTCATATCTTCCTTTAGGAGCATTTAAGCTAGAATAAAGCTTCAACAATGTTATAGAGAGTTAAATTTACTACATTTTCCATTTTATATTTTGTTTCTAGGACAGATAGTTACGGAGATATGCATATTTAAAAAAACTTAAGAAATTGCAATTTCCAACTCAAAAACAAACTTCTGGATTAATCTTCGTTTAGGAGCATTTTAGCTAGAACAGTGCTTGGGCAATTTTCTAGAAAATTAAATTTACTATAATTTACATTTAAAATTTTGTTTCTAGGACAGATAATTACGGAGATATGTAAAAAATAAAGTCACGTTTTCCGAAAATGTATGTAAAAAAGGACATGAGTTATTATAAGCAACTATATTTACTACATGTTTTAATTTGTCCTAGACTAGTCCATAACTGAATGACAGCGTTCTAAACCAAGAATTTTGAGACATTTTCAGAAAATTCGACTTTTTCTGTTTTTTAAATGTGCATATCTCCGTAACTAACCGTCCTTGAAACAAAATTTGAAGTGTAAATTATAGTAAATTTAATTTTCTACAACATTGCCTAAGCTTTGTTGTAGCTTAAATGCTCCCAAACGAAGATATAATCCAGAAGTTTGTTTTACAGTAGGTAAATGGCGATTTTTTACGTTTTTTAAAATGTGGATATCTCCGTAACTATCTGTCCTAGAAAAAAAATATAAAATGGAGAATGTAGTAAATTTAACTCTCTATAACATTGTCCAAGCTTTCTTTTAGCTAAAATGCTCCTAAAGGAAGATATGAGCAAAAATAGGAAGAGAGTGCCGGTTTTTTCAAAATGGCGGCGGGCGCGGAGGGGGGGGAATTGTGCATTTTGCATTTTAAGCACTGACTAACCATCCTAGACAACATATCAAAAATTCAAAACTACCGGACCGTTTGTAAGGTCACACATAGTACTTTAGTCTCTATTCACCGTATTATTATAGCGGCAACAGAAATACATCGTCTGTGAATTTTCTCTTGCTTCTTTAATAAAAGTATAAATTATTGGGTTACGTCGCTTTACTATCTCCATACGTACAGATAAGTTATCCAATGTTGGATAAGATAAGAAAATTAGGCGATTGCTTTACGTTTTCACAACTAATTAATTTCTAATTAATTGTTCCATTGAATCGGTACAATAAGGAGATTCATAAACTTTTTTTATATATGTGCGTACAAAATATGAAGACAGAGTTAACTATACCCTCATAGACCTTAACACGCTGTAATAAGGTACTATACCGTGAAATATGCCAACTTTGCCTCCACATGGAACTTTGCCCAAAACGCTACTTAAAAAAAGAAACGTTACTGTAGAAATTTTCAAGATGATTATGGCAACACTACTATTTTTAGTGGAAAATAGATTATATCTGTGGTATCACTGGGAATCACATTTGCGCGCAACTTCATTCCGTAACGTGTTGGAACTAGTCGAATAAGGTGCGTGATTTGGCGGGCCAATTCTAGGTGAAGTTCTGGTGTATTTTTTACAGAATGGGGAAGGCTCAGGTGAATGTGTCTTATTACTTGTTATAAAATAAGAACAGTAGATCATTTTTACTGTAGTTTGTACTAAAAATACTTATTAAAACCAGAGTTATGATGGTGGGCAATGTTATCTAGTAACTTGCTAACCTATGAATGCCAACATTGCCCAGCCTAAAAAAAGGGTTAGGGTTGTCACCTTGTCGTAATTTTACCTGACTGCGTAAATAAAGAAGGGTTATGTATTTAAGGTAAGGTAAATTGTATTTCTATTAAACCGTTGTACTTTTTGTTAGGTTTTAGAGCGCAACCATGTTAATGTTTTATATTGGTAACTCGATCTGCACTCTATTGTCTATTCCCGATGCGTTTTTGTTTGTTGTGCAAATATAACTATTTTCTATACAAATTGCTGACCGTTTTATTTCGATCACGATTATTTAACATGGTAGCAGAGCGTGGTTGATTTAGAAATTAGCATCAGTGTATTTAATAAAACCGAGTGACGTATTTTAATTAGTGAGACATTTAAAAACTGCCGCATAACCTTACTATAGCGGCGCCGGCTATCACATAACATCGTAAAACCTGAAATGCTCAAAGAAGATGACGAACGCAAGTCACAATCCATTCCACATTGATAGATTAATCGGAAGAGAGAACTATGCTAGTTGGAAATTCGCAGTACAAGCTTATTTCGAGCTCGAAGAACTGTGGACTTGCGTGACGGGCACCAACACATATGGGAAAAAAGAAATCAAGGCGAAGTCAAAGCTTATTCTACTGCTTGACCCAATCAATTATGTACATGTTCAGAGCGCAACAAAATGTAAGGAAGTCTGGGAGAACTTGGAACAGGCTTTCGATGACAGCGGGTTATATAGATGAGTCGCCTTACTGAGGGACCTCATCACTACGACGTTGGAATCTTCTCGAAGCGTCGATGATTATGTGAATAAGATAATGTCGTCTGCGCACAAGCTCAGGAATATCAAGTTCGATATATACGATGAATGGCTTGGAACGCTGATGTTGGCTGGCCTGCCCGAAACATATAAGCCAATGACAATGGGACTGGAGAGCTCAGGCATCAAGATCATTGCAGATTCCATCAAGACAAAGCTCCTGCAGGAAGTTCAATGCTCTGAGAGTTCAGAATTCTTCACAAGGAACAAGGCCATTCCAGTACAGCAAAGCACAACGAAGATTTACAAAGGTCCCCGATGTTATAACTGCAATAAACATGGACACTTTGCCAAGAACTGTTGTGCTCCGAAGAAAAAGAACCAGGACAATCAAGAAGAAAAGAAGGGTTTCGTTGCAGCGTTTTCAGCTTCTTCTCAGTCAATGAATCCGGACCAGTGGTATGTGGACTCGGGCGCCTCGATGAATACTCGTATGACCAACAGGAAAGATTGGATGTATGATGTGACAGGTCCTCCTATACCTACCATAACTGTAGCCAGTAAGACACCGCTTCCTGTGGAATGTATGGGAAAGATCAATTTATTGATTAATGGAAATGAAGAAAACAAAATACAGGTAAAGCAAGTTCTGTATATACCTAAACTCGCTGGTAATCTTTTGTCAGTTAGTGCCATGGTGAAAAATTTATGTAAAGTAAATTTTCGAGACAAAGGCTGTGACATTTATAATCAAAATGGCAAACTTGTGTGTTCAGCAACACTAGTAAACAATTTGTATCTGTTAAATACTCATAGAGAAGTGGTATCCAACCTGTCTTGTTCAGATAACTTAAATAGTGTTGTCCTGTGGCATAGACGCATGGGACACCTGAATTTTTCAGATGTTAACAAGCTGCCAGAGTGCGCCGAGGGAGTGGATCTGATTTCTGACAACAGTAAAGGTTCGATCACGTGTACTACCTGCCTCAGAGGAAAACAGACCCGGGTGCCCTTCCACAACATTGGTTCCAGAGCTACACAGCCATTGCAGCTTGTTCACACTGATCTATGTGGGTCCATGGAACATGAATCACTCGGAGTTTTTTGATGCAGATTTACCAACTAAACTATGGGGAGAGGCCCTAGCTACAGCCGCATATGTCATTAACCGGTCTCCCACAAAGTCACTAGATGGTAAAACTCCCATAGAGATGTGGTCCGGAAAGAAGCCCAATTTATCGAGTATGAAGATTTTTGGCTCCGAAGTTATGGTACAGGTACCAAAAGAGAAACGCCAAAAATGGGATTCAAAATCTAGAAAAGTAATATTTGTTGGATATTGTGAATCTACCAAGGGATATAGAGTACTTGATCCGAAAACTAATAAAATCATCAAGAGTAGGGATGTGTTATTTTTAGAAAATGTTCAAAAATATGATAAAAATATATACACACCTTTTGCATCCAACAGTGACTCCATTGTGCAGCCATGCGAAGAACCCTGCAAAGAAGAATCAGAGAGCACTTCAGATCATTCTTCTAGTGACGACTATCAATCTGGTGAGAATGACGATTCTACAAACTTACCTGAAGAATCAGTTGACACAGAGCCACCAGCACAAACAATGAATCTTCGTCCGCGAAAAGTCATCAACTATGCAGAGCCCGAGGAGCATGATGTGAGTTATTTTTGCCCAGTACTAGATTTTAATGATCCTCAGACATTAGATGAAGCTCTTTCATCTCCTGATGCCGACCAGTGGAAGAAGGCCATGCAAGAAGAATATGACTCGTTGATTAAAAATAATACTTGGTCATTACTTCCATAAAGCTTAATAACAACGAGCTCAAACGCGTGTATAAATTTAAGTACCTTGGACACTATCTCACCGACGACCTTAAAGACCAATTAGATATAGAAAGGGAGCGCAGGGCACTGGCGGTCCGATGTAACATGTTGGTAAGGAGGTTTGCACGTTGTAGTCAACAGGTAAAAATAACACTTTTTAAAGCCTATTGTCAGGTTTTCTACACGTGCAGCCTGTGGACTAACTTTACGCAGAAGACCATCAGTTCCCTGCGCGTCCAATACAACAACGGCTTCAGGATGTTGTTGGGGTTGCCGCGATTCTGCAGCGCATCCGGCATGTTTGCGGAAGCCCGCACCGACGATTATTACGCAATAATGCGGAAAAAAATTGCATCGTTGATGTTCAGAGTGCGCGCCAGCTCCAACCCCATCCTGACTACTGTAGCGAGCCGGTATGACTCACCCATTATGCGGCACTACGAATGTGTGATGACCGCTACTAGATAATTATTATTATCTAGTAATTGTATCCTATATGTAATGTTATATTTCTGTCAATCTGTTTACTAACACTGTATCATATGTTACTAACAAATTATGGGCCATTGTTGTCTTTGAAATAAATGAATTTGAATTTGAATTTGAATTAGTGGACTTACCATCCGGTAAAAGAGTATTGCCATGTAAATGGGTCTTTAAAACTAAAACGGACGAGAAAGGAGAGATTACCCGTTTTAAGGCAAGGTTGGTTATACAAGGGTATGATCAACGAAAGGGAAGTGACTACAATGAAGTATATGCTCCTGTCGTAAGATATACGTCTGTGCGTTTTTTGATTGCACTAGCTGCAAAATATGACCTTGACTTGGTTCAGATGGATGCGATAAGTGCATTTCTTCAGGGAGATATTGACACAGAAATTTACATGTCACAACCAGAATGTTATGAAGAAAATGCTCAAGTGTGTCGCTTACATAAATCAATCTATGGACTCAAGCAAGCTAGCCGGCAATGGAACCTAAAATTGAACGATATTTTACTTAAAATTGGACTGGAAAGATCAAAAGTTGATCCATGCATTTATTATTTAGTTAATAAATCAACAATGATATTTATTGCTGTGTGGGTGGATGATCTGTTGATTTTCACCAATGACAAAAACACAACAACAGAAATTAAAGAAAAATCAAGACAGGAATTCAGCGTGAAAGACTTGGGCGAGGCAAAGCAGTGCATTGGCATTCATATAAAGGGAATCCGTGAGGCAGGTGTGATCATGTTGGATCAAGAAAAATACATCAATTTAGTTTTGGACCGTTTTGGCATGAATGACTGTAAACCAGTTCGTACCCCTATAGAAGTCAATGCGAAATTTGAGAAAAATCCAGACGATGGAAATAATACATTCCCATACAGAGAAGCAGTGGGCTGTCTTATTTATCTGGCACATGTTACACGACCTGATATTGCTTATGCAGTCAGTAATCTGAGTCAATACTGCAATAATCCAGGCGATCAACACTGGCTTGGAGTGAAGAGAGTCTTTTGGTATCTCCAAGGAACAAAGGACCTAAAATTATGTTATGTCAAAGAGGACTCCAAAGAGATAACTGGATACTGCGATGCAGACTGGGCCAGCGACCCTTTAGACAGAAGGTCATGTATATCATGGAATACATGTAAACAGCCGACGGTGGCGCTTTCTACAGCCGAGGCGGAATATATGGCGATGGCGTCCGCAACTCAGGAAGCACTGTGGGTCCAGCAATTACAAGCTGAACTAGGCCAAGGTGTGGACAGTGCGTTGACCATCTATTCTGACAATCAGAGTGCAATAAAACTGGCATCAACAGACTGTTATAAACCAAAAACTAAGCATATAGATATTCGTCTACATTTTCTTAGAGAAAACTTAGTGAAGTGTAAAGTTAAGTTTTTGTTTGTGAAGGGTTGTAATATGGTAGCTGATAACTTAACTAAAGGTGTCTCTCTTGAGAAACATTTATATTATATTAATAAAATGGGTTTGCGTTCTGTAGGGAGTGTAAGGTTTTAGAACGCAACCATATTAATGTTTTATGTTGGTAACTCGATCTGCACTCTATTGTCTATTCCCGATGCGTTTTTGTTTGTTGTGCAAATATAACTATTTTCTATACAAATTGCTAACCGTTTTATTTCGATCACGATTATTTAACACTTTTAGCAGTAGCTGCATGTCATGTCATGGGATGTCCATAAAACACAAAAAGATATAAAATTCTATTATGTCAATTTTTATTAAGATTATTCTAACGTGGAGTAAAAAAATAACCGCCTAACTATTAGTACCCAATACTAGCCATACATTTTTCATTTTGATAATGGTATTGGTAAAGATGGTTTACTCAACCAAAAGTGACAACCCTAACAATTTCAAACTGCTTGATTCGGCTTGTATGGAGTAAAACAAAATACCTACGTAACATTGCCCACCCATATTGCACACGTGTTTGTGTAGCTAAGACCAAGATATTTACGTGGAACGCCATTATTACCCCAGATGTTATACTGATCCTTATCTTATCATTGTAGGGGCTATAGTTACGAAAATAATCGATTTGGGCAATGTTGGCAAAAGTTTAGATAACTTTACCCGAGGTGAAAATTGATAATAAAGTTGGTTATATGTAGATTTAAAAATTGTTTCTCGTAATAAACGCATGCATATGAATACGATGGATGCGTTAGACAAAAAAAAACTTTATCCCGTCATAGAAAAAAAGAGAGAAATTCGGGTTTTTACGAAAAAAGCGGGCAAAGTTGGCATGTTTCACGGTATATTAGTTTACAAATGTACAGTTATCAGTGTTTTCGATAGTAAAGGTTTACAATGAAGTGAAAACTTGAAAAATTTAACGGTTCAGGCAGGATTCAAACCTGCGTCTCCAACAGCTTTCCGGGCCAACACGGGCGTCCTACCAACTGGACCACCGAACCTGAACCTTTTCTTCGATAGTACTAAAAAACCGGCCAAGAGCATGTCGGGCCACGCTCAGTGTAGGGTTCCGTAGTTGCTCATCCTTCACAATAGACTTAAGTTACGACAAAGATTTCAAGATCTATAAAAAGGTCGTAAACGCCAAAGTAACTATAGTCACTTATTACCTTCTGGAAGTCAATTTATGTTATTTTAAGAAAATTATGAAATTTTGCGATAACTCAAAAACGGCTTAACTGATTTTGTTCAATATAGTTTACATTGAAAGTTCTTATAAGGCCTCATGTTCATGAATTTTTTCATAATTTTTTGAACCGTGGTTGAAAAGTTAGAGGGGGGGGGACACTATTTTTTTTATTTTCGAAGCGATTATTTACGAAACTGCTAACTTAATCAAAAAATTATGTTTGAAAACCCATATTATTTTTAAAATACCTGTTCAACGATAACCCACACACAGTTAATGTTGGAACGAAAAAAAAAAATTCACCTCCACTTTAGGTGTTCGAGAGGTAGGTACCCCAAAAATATTTTTTTTTTTAGTTTTTATTTTACCGTTTTGTTGGCGTGATACATACACATACCCACACTAAATTTCAGCTTTGTAGTACTAATGATCACGGAGCTAAGCCGCGGACGGACAGACGGACAGACGGACATGGCGAAACTATAAGGGTTCCTAGTTGACTACGGAACCCTAAAAAGCGTCCACAGCAGGGGTGTCGAGTGATGTTGAATTATACAACACTAGCGACACCTGCTCCGGCTTCGCACGGGTGCAATGCTGATAAATTATGCATGTATTATACATATAAACCTTCCTTTGGAATCACTATCTATTTAAAAACAAACCGCACCAAATTCCGTTGCGTAGTTTTAAAGATGTAAGCATACATAGGGACAGACAGACATACAGCGACTTTGTTTTATGCTGTAGTTATATGAATAAAACTGGCTCTATATGTAAAACAAATATGTTTGAAAGTGCCGTCGAATTAGGCCCGATTAGTCTATATGTATAACACTAGTTGTTCCCGCGGCTCCACACGCGTGGAAATCGGTCTGTGTCAGTTTTGCTTTATCACAGTTTCTTGATACCTACCCCGCAGATAGGACTTTCCGTGCTGTCCAAATCTATAAGGATCTTGAAAGTTGTGCGAGCCGTTTTGCCACCAGGCAGCAACGTAACAGCGAATAATCAATTAAATTTGTTGATATCCGTTTCCAAAAAGTCAAGAGTACTCTAAACCGACGAGCATGCATGAGGAGATTAATTAATGTTGATGAAGCGAAAGATGTATGTCAGGATCGTAGCAGGTGTAAAGATGTTGTCTCTGCCTACCTGTTGGGAAAAAGGCGTGATTAAATGTATATTCGTTTCCGTACCACCTATTCTAAACATTTCCTTTTAAATTTCAGTGCCTTCTGTTAGTTTATCAGGGTACTCAATAGTCGTAGCATAATATGTTTGAAAAAAGTTGGCTCCTCATTCTTAAAGCAGCGCCATAAGATTCAGGTGCAAACTTAACTCAATCGAGTGTAGCGGCTACCCCCTTTTATTGGTAAAATATTTACATGGCCGGGGATTTTCTCGACAGCGATAAAAGTTTGAAAATTTCATCAAAATCCGTTCAGTCGTTTTCACGTGATGCGCGGTCAAATAAACAGATAAACAGACAAACATTCTAAAAACTGTTGGAACGTGTTCTGTTATCGATTCTAAGTATCTCCTGCCAACTTTTTTCGAATATCTTCCATGTACAGACTTTCGACCCTCTTCAGTTTTATTATAAATGTATAGACGGGCTGTGACATGGGATAGTAATTACATAAAACAATGTAATATAAAACGAATAAGCGCATGCGCTTAAACATCTAACGTATCTCATTTAATTGCTAAAATTCTTTCCCACAAAGTCATACAATCAAGATTTCTATATGGAAGTTCTGAGTCAACGAGGAAAACGATTATGGGCGCTTTGCATAGCCCTGCCTCGTATGTAGGTATGTATGTATTGTTGGGAAACTTAGATGGCAGTGTGACTCAGGGTATCTAAAACAACTTTCATGTCTTTATTGTATTAAGCGGTTTATACTCATGTGAAATTGTCAGGAACGGGCCGACATGTTTTATGTTAACTTTCATGTAGTCCGTAAACCAAACCTAATCAAAACAAACATAATTATTATTGGAAAATAGTAGACAAGAACGAGATATTGCAGCACTTGATATTTACAGGGATTTCACCTACTAGGGTAAATTATACGTATAATATATACAACATTTGATTCAATGTATGTAGCACCTACGCATTGTCTACATAGCTGGAAATTTTACTCCAAACATTAAATAAATAAATAAATATTGGACAACCTCACACAAATCAATCTAGACCCATAGTAAGCTCTAGTAGGCTTGTGTTATGGACACTAGACGACGATAAACATACTTATTATATAGATAAATACATACTTAAATACAAATAACATCCATGACCCAGGCACAAATATTCGAGTACATCACACAAATATTTGCCCGTGCCGGGATTCGAACCCGGGACCGTCGGCTCAGTAGGCAGTTGCTTAACCACTGCGCCAACCGCGTCGTCATTAAATAACTGCTGCCAGGAAAGGAAGTTAGGTTAGGTTAGAACTGTGATCCCAAACAGAAGATAATTGCAATCCCAAATGTAGGTGTTTGGAATTAAAAGGTTAATAATTCAGTGCAAAAATTCGGCGCAAAGAGGATTTTGCGTAAAAACATTGCTTATAGACATTGAGGTATTATTTATAATAGAGCCACAGACCTGAACAAAATTGTCATAAAAAGTGGCACTGCTGTCATGTTCAAGTAGATGCCAATAACGCTTATTTATAATTTACAACAACATAATTACTTCGTACAAAATAACTCTTTACTCAAATGTTTAAGTGTCAAATTGGCTTACGTACTTATTACCACAAATATTTTTCGTGTAAATTAACTTTTTTAGCGTATTCTGACTCATGTCTCTTGTCAAACTTGGAACATGGCACGAATGGAGCAGATTTTAATAGTTTTACATACTAAAAATATATTCATTATTATTTTATTTAGGTATTAAAATATATTTGTTATTTGAACTAAATAAACTCGCAAATTGTTAATAACAAATTAAGTTACGTTTTTATTAAACAACTGCATAAAAGGGTCCCGACACTGCATAGAAGGGATCAATAATAATGACATTATGATTTCTCAACTCATCTTGTTCTAGTAGGTATGTGAAGTGAGAGTAAGGCAAGTGCATAATATTAACATTTTTAACCCTTTAAAGTTTGATGGCGTGGCGTGAAAGTCGGTGGCGTAGTATGCACGGCAGCACACATTGTCTTTAGGTGTTCTTGGCGTTCAAAGGTTTAAACTGACTGTGTCTAGACTCTGAGACAAAATAAAACAATGACAACAGAGCAATTTTTTTATTAATATTTATTAATGTAACCTGTAGGATCTGCTTGTAAAAGGCATATGCTCATAACACTGGCTCACTCGCCGCCGCACACATAGCAATGTCATGCGTCCACTCTCGCCCTCGGCTCGCGTGTAACTAAACGCAGCATCCCATGTGACGTGCGCCCGAGACAGTGTATATCTATTTATGTATACCACAAACACTACATAACCATTTTACGCTTCTTTTGTATACATTGTCATATTTTACGTTCTTATTGAGATATTAAAGCTGTGTTGAGTGAAAGACTTCAACGCTTCTTTTGATTAAACATAAAAAAAATATATATATGATTATGCCGAACGAACACACGACAGACGAATTATTTGGCTGAAATTATTCTTGACGTCTGTTCTTACTAAACGTGACCTCAATTTTTCACCTTGTTTAGGATCGCGTGGGAATCTTTAATAAAAAAAATAGGATAATTATTTATTGCACTCCTTTATTAATTAATAAAATATAAAACTATAGCGACTCCTTAGATTTTTGTTCTGTGATGAGGTGCATTTTGTAGGGACAAAAAGTTAATAATTCTAATCTAAAATATGCTATGATTTTACATAGGATTCGTTAATTAATCAATAGAATTTGCGTAAAAAAGAATATTCCGACCTTTTTCTTTATTTTATAGCTGTTATTTCTGCAATTTTTCACTGAAAATTAAGTCATTTTTGAGACCCGTCACGTGTCATGGTCTAAACGAGACTGATCGCCCAACTAATGCGATTTCTGATTTTGCATTAGTTGGGAGGGTGCCATTTTTTCCGTCTGATTGTGTGTCCATGTAATTATTACGTCAATGCTTATAGATAGTTATTTATTTATTGAAAAAAAAAACAGGTTACGTCATGAACCGAACAAGTTTATTTAGACGAAGAAGTTTATATTATTTATGCATTCAATTGAATGGCTAGGCGTCTAGCCAAACTACTACCGTGCCGTAGTTGTCTAATAGAATGTATAAGAACTATGCTTTCCTAAGGGCGGAAATATATAGATAAGAAGCCCCACGAAGAGACTGGGTTGAGCGGTGAGTACGGAAATGTTTTGCAGTTGGATTTTTTTCTTACAGTGCCTATGTACTTAATAAATAAACAATTTTTTTTTCAATAGAACATTAGCATATTACAGTCCATCTTATATTCTACATAGTTACACTTGCAAGTTACAGATTTAATATTTGAATCTTTGTACTTGTCATTGTAGTTAATCATTCGTCATAATAAATTAAATATAATTTCCATTACTTATTAATAACAGGTAAGCGTTGATAGTTAAAACCAAAGGTTAAAACATTATTATGTATTTCTGAATGTTAATTTGAATAATTATTTAGATCGTGGTTTTCAAAGTAGCCATTATGAATGAATCATAATAGTCTTTAGAATGATTAATTAATATATTAAGGTAGGTATAACCGTGATTACTTAATTACTCATAAAGCTTCTAAAGTTGCTTATTATTTTAAATTGGCTTATGGACTTTAGATTACAAAATATTAGATCTATACATCTATCTATACCTACATATAATAAACGGAAGAGGGTCAAAAGGCTGTACATGGAAGATATGCGAAAAAAGTTGGCGGGGGATACTTAGAATCGATAACAGAACACGTTCCAACAGTTTTTACAATTTTGTCTGTTTATCTGTTTCTTTGACCGCGCATCACGTGAAAACGGCTGAACGGATTTTGATGAAAACTTCATTAATCTGTCAAGAAAATTCCCGGATATAATTATTTCACCCCTTTCAAGGGGTCTCTAACTCCGGTGTCCGTCCGTCTATCTATCTGTCCGTCTGTCACCAGGCTATATCTCATGAACCGTGATAGGTAGACAGTTGAAATTTTCATAGATAATGTATTTCTGTTACCGCTATAATAACAAATTCTAAATAAAATAAAAATATTCATTCGACAAGCGTGATCGGTTGCGTTAAAATAAATGAATAAATATTAAGGGACAATCTTACACAAATCTACCTAGCCCCAAACTAAGCAAAGCCTGTATTATGGGTACTAGACGACGATATATAAATACATATATAGATAACATCCATGACCCAGGCACGAAATATTGAGTTCATCATAAAAATATTTGCCCCGGCCGGGATTCGAACCCAGGACCGCCGGCTCAGTAGGCAGCAGCACTACAAACCGAGCCAACCGCGTCGTCAGAAGTCGTTAGCTTTGCACCTCATTTGTATCCGTCGCCATACATACCAGGTGCAAACTATACTAACCGGCCAGTTAAGATGGGTTAAGGGTTTCTGATATACGTGTTACACGCGGAACCGTAGCTCCGTGTTCTTAGCACTGGCGGTCCTAAGATCCCGTACTACACGGACACGTCAAAGATACGTAGCCGTTTCTGCGTTCGGCTACGGATCGGCGGATCTCGGCTCCGCTCGGGTATTGAATGAAAGCTTGTCGAAAATTACACGTGCGGAACGGTCTATATCTCCGTTGCCGTGTTACCCGGCAACGGGGATCCGGCTACGGGTACACGAAACACGGACTCGACCGCGAGCCCTAAGTTTGTACCGAACCCTCGGTGCACGAGTCAGACTCGCACTCGACCTTTTTTTATTTTTATTTAAGTACCTACGTCACCAGTTGGAGTATCCAACGTAAGTATCCTTCTTCCCTGGATAAGGTTGTTTACAACCTCAAAATATCCTCAACCGCAGTACATTAAACTACAAGCCATGACGTATATTGCTGGATAACACATTGTAATGTAAACATGCGTACAGGAAAACTGCAATAATGTTCCTTACTTCCCTATTAATATTGTAAACTAACAATGTTTGTCTGTTTTGACAATTTAAGACATACAGATCATCGTGGGACAGGCAATAGTAGATTGTTTGACAAGGGGCTAAAACAAGCCATTATATGACGCGAGGTAATTTCGCTCGCTCACTTCGTTCGCTCGTCCAAATATATCTGAGTGTCATAATGGCTTGTAGCCCCGTGTTAAACACTCTGCTTTTCACTTCGACTGAACAAAAAAACGACTGAAATAATTTATTTTATTTTATCATTTAATTTTCTTAGCCAAGATGAAATGTTTAAGATTAAATTTCTTTTCGTTGATTATAAAACGTGCTAAAATAAAATTTCAGTTAATATTCCAGTGCATTGTAAATAAAAACTTTTTAGTTTATTTTTTTAATTGAGTCGATCTGATCAGGTTGCAGGTTGATTTATTTTATTTGTAAATAGTATGTAGGTGGCCGGTAACAAGATTTTTTTTTCAGTGTCATAGAAATTTGTATGAGATTATATGGTTTCCTTTTAAACCCTAGGGGCTAAATGTACTATTTTAGCCTCGCTTTGCGAACTTAAAACGACGTACTTTTTGAGCAGGAGAAGTGAAATAGTCATTATAACTAATTTCTTAAACCTATGAATTTTGCATATGGTGTATTATTAGTAGGTACATTACATACATACCTAGGGCAGTGAAACGAAATGAAATGAGATGAAATGAGGTGAAATGAGATGAAATGACATGAGATGAGATGAAATGAGATGATATGAGATGAAATGAGATGAAATGAGATGAAATGAGATGAAATGAGATGAAATGAAATGAAACGAAATTCGTGAATGTCCCAGATAGTAGGTGTTTGTGGCCAGAACCGAAGATTGTGGCCAGAATGCGATGGGGCTTGTCTATAGTTTTACGCCTTGCCTTGCCCAAACACTTACGGCCCAGGGTAACGTAAAATATAAGTTATATCTTTGCTCAAACATGCAAGGAAATATTGTGTTCCCTATCATAAGCTTGGAAGAGTTGGAAGTATCACATTTCAGGTGCGGCGGAATGGCAAGACGAGGGGCACATCTAATGTTCAACCAACATTTCAGTCGCCTGACCGGGAAAGGAAATTTAATTTGTTCAAATATCATGGTGTTAAGCCATAAAAAAAACAAGCGTTATGAAGCCTCCAAAAAACAATAAGCGACGTTTGTAGTTTTAATTATGGACACCTCGGAATACAATCACAGATAACACTTAAAACTGCGTTAGAGATAAACTACGGGAGCTCTTGTCGTTTAAAAGAGATTTTCTCTCTTTCAGTCAACATTTAGTAATATATAATAGTAGAACTTATTATTAGGTACAACAATATTTTTTATACCAATGTTTTGTTTTATTAAAATGGTGGTTGGCAATTTTAACAACAAAAGGCATTGTAAGTATTTCGTGAAATATAATTTGCTTTAAATTCAATGTCATGGCTAGCGCTGGTAGTTGGTTAATTATGTGCATATTCTTAGTCAGAATAATTCCCCGAAATGTAGTTGATATAAAAATGCTTACTGCGGTTTTGTTGGAATTAACCGTTAAACAGTCATTGTTCATTGTGTTTGTTTTATTAGCCTATAATTGTGTCCAGTACCCAGCAGTGGGCAAAGGCCTCCCGTCTCTTGCGCCACTCGTCTTTATTGCTGCATGCTCCCTCTACTCGTTACTAAATGCATCCAGGTCATCCCGCCATCTTCTTTCCGGTTTGCCTCTGCTCCGGTAACCCTGCGGTGTCCAATCGGTAATTATAAGAAAATATATGAATGAAAAATAAATGTCAAATTATTGAAAGTGTTACTAAAGCCGGTCAAGTGCGAGTTGGATTCGCTCGCCGACGGTTCCTTAGTCCTTACAAACTACAAAATGACTGCATATTGCTCTTACGAAAAATAAATATAACCGTACTGAGCGATTATGTCTCTAAGAAAAGTAAAAAGGACCAGCATGTAGCGATTTTTTCATTTGAAACACTTTTAAAGTAGGTACCTAGTTATTATTATTAAAATTATACAGTAGGGCTATATTATAATTAATTATTATTACGATATAATATTAATATATGTTTATATTCGAAGTATTCTTTTACTATGGCAATCGTAAATGCAAGTTGTTTGTTTGAAGTTATGTAATCAGAACACAATGGCATTAAGTCTCATAGTTCAACCGTTCCAAATTCAACTTCAACTCGCTGCTTTATGGTGTATAATCGCACGAGTGTATCTTGCAGTTAATGGATTTCATCTATAATGTATAGTTTTGTTATTGCAGGTATGATGCGCCGGCGCAGTGACTCACAGGCACGTGTCAATGTCGAGTGACTGACGATTGTGCGGAAGTATTTAGATTCGCCGATGCGGTACTTCTGCGCCTGCATTCACCATGCATTCATTAGCAAAGAGTAGTTGTCCGAGCGAGCGAAGCGTATCCGTTTAGGCTTGGTCAAAAATGGGGCCTACCTATATTTACTTTTAGAATTATTGTTCGTCGAATGTTTTATTTCTAAACTATTTGAGGTTTTTAAAAAACAAACCGAATCTAATCAATATTTGCAAGAATTATGAAAAATTACTAAAAACACAGCAAATGATTTTTCAGCGAGATGAAACATTGGACGATAATATACCTACCGAGCCGGCGGTCTCGGGTTCGAATCCCGGCCTGGGCAAATATTTGTGTGATGAACTATTTAAAAATATTTATGTACATATTTATCTATATAAGTACGTATATCGTCGTCTAGTACTCATAACATAACACAAGCCTTCTTAAGCTTAATTTGTGTGATATTGTCCGTTTTTTTTTTTATAATTATTAAGTTTCTGGGAGTCAAAGGGCTCCACGCTCTTCGTATGTCTGAATTCTGGATGTAAGGACCTCCGGCCGTTCTCATCTACCGGTCGCATTTCTCAACCGATTCTGGTAAAATTTTGGGAGTCAAAAACTACAGCACATTTTTTTGTCAAGTAATTACAATTTCAAGAATCTATCATTAAGTACCTACCTATACTATCTTGTATGTTTTTCAGCTATTCAGGTGTTTCAAATAAAAACATGAATCAAACACTTCATAAGATTAGTTTCTTCTTAAATCTTCGGATAGTTTTCTAATTGAATTGAATTAATCACGAACTCCATTATAAAGCAGCCTGTCATCAACTCGCCATGCCAGTAGCGTGTCAGTAGCTACCCAGTCACCTGATTTGGACATGCGAACTCGAACGCCTGCACGTGCGGTCGAGTCAACACGCACTGGATGTGGCTGCGTGGTTTGTGCTGTGGACCGTATTTACGAGAGGATTCATCAACTTGCCATGCGAGTAGCGTTCCAGTAGCTACCCGATCACCTGATTTGACCAAGTACGTGCGAGTCAACGAAATACATCAACTAGCAGTGCTAGATGTGGTTTGGATGTTATTTATAGTCTTTGGCGTGTTTTAGTTTATTTATCTTTGAGGATAGTACTTTTTAGATGCCAATTTTTTGTTTCAGATACTACTAGTATCTCTTTAAATAGGGAATATATGCATGAAGTAGAAAATCATAATTTATTTTAATTATACCAGTTTATTGAACGAACACTCATACAACTTCCAAAGTCTAGGTAGGTACTTCAAAAAACTGCATCATTTCAATAATGTGACCAGTTTTTATTATATAATTCATTAAAACTATTCATAATGATGTTATCACATTCTGCAGGAATAGGTCCTGAATCCTGTTCCATACAAAAAAAAGATTTGAGTAAGTATCGTTATATTTTTTATAAAATTGTACTTTTATATTTTTTTGTTGCATGTCTCTCAACGAAGAAAATATTAATGTTAAATGTATAACAGTTGCGACTGACCGTGACTCTTCCAGCGATTTGTCGCAGTGATCAGCGACAATCGCACTTGAGCTCAATGACTAACGAGTATCGTCTGACTCACAGGTGCGACTTATCTGCTTTGACCGCCTGAGCTGATGACAGGTCATGGAATTGAGTTGAGGCGATTGGGGCCTCCGGCAAATTATGTATGATGAAGTGTTTCAACAAATCGTATGGAGGCAGATGACGCCACTTTACCGGGTTATCTGTCTTGTTCTCGTTTTAAACACTCCACGGATGTACTTAAATATAAGCTTTTCCAGTTCACAATTTTCTTTTAACCGTTGTTGTTTTTCTCGATAAAGATAAAGCTGTCTTCTCGTAATTTACTCTTTTGAAAAACAAAGTCATACAAAAATATGCATATATAATTCTTATTGATCTGGATATGCTTGTTTGCCAGTGGTGAATAAAGAAGGATTGTGTTAGGTTTTTCAACGGCATTATGGCCGCAATATTTTTCAAGGGTTTCTCAATAAGTAAATAATAAAAACATATAAATAAATAAATATCGGACAACCTCACACAAATCGATCTAGTCCTAAGTTAAGCTCAAGAAGGTTTGTGTTATGGGTACTAGATGACGATATACGTACATAAATAGATAAATATATATTTAAATACATAGAACAACCATGACCGAAGCACAAATATTCGAGTTCATCACACAAATTTAATATATGACCTGGCCGGGATTCGAACCCGGGACCGCCGGCTCAGTAAGCAGGCGTCTGCAAACTGCGCCAAACGCGTCGACGTCATCGTCAATGGACGATAATAACCGTCAAGTAATTAATTCGTTGTTTCTTTTTGCATAATACTGTTTATGTATTGACCATGACTAAGATAGCTTAGCCCTGCATAATATACATGCCATGCAATATGTCAAAGTAGTTTTAGTTCTTAACAGGCAAACCAGCTTCCCAGTTTGGTCACCGGCTTTCCTAATTGCATTGTTCCACAATAGGATAGACAGGAAAAGTCAGGAATTAATACAGTAAGTTTACTTTCTAAAATTAGTAATATCGTGAGTCAGAGAGGTGCACTAGTACAATTTATAATTAAGTACGTACCTAGAAGTCGTTTACAGCTCGGCTTGATTGAATAACGTCATTTGACCCACTTTTGTAATAGTACGCGTTGTTATGTAAGGCCCATGGAATAAATCGGTAACATTGCCAATATACCGGGTGAAACATATGAATTGATCAATTAACGCCAATCACATGAAAAATTTCCTAAAAGAAGAAAACTAATATGTATTTTTTTTAATGTTATAGGGGGCAAACGAGCATACCTACTGATCGCCTGATGTCTGCCGCCTATAATTTTGTTGCCGGTCTTAAAAAAGTCGCTCTGGTCGGTTGGTTCAAAAGAGTATTTTGATCCATAGTAGCAAAGAACTTGTAATCAAAAAATACAAACAACCGTACATTCAATACGTTTCATGTTAATCAGTATACCATTTTACATAATTTGACAAAGATTTCTAAGAGATTTTAAAATGCTGATTGCTTTAGACATGATTCTCTATGATCAAACATGTTTCTTAACATATTATTAATGTTACTACCTAGAACAGGGCTACTGGCTATATATTTGAAACCTGCAGTTCGAAATTTTCATTGATAATTTTTGTTTCAAAAACTACTCGAAATTTACAAAATTCACGCGGTTATTTCAACTTATTTTCGACTGCACGCAATGAAAGCATGAAATAGCTATGTTACTACTTAAAAACTCAGGGAAAAGTATTATTCACTTCAAAAAGTTGGTTGAAATTATTAATATATTTGTCATAATACGAAAACAAATTTTTTAAAAGGAATAAGGCCTCTTAACAGAACAGCATTTTTAACACAACGTAATAATATGACGAGATATGTCACAGAAAAGTCGTCGCTGACATTAAAAAATCTGGAAAGAAAAAAGCTTTGAAAAAGCACTCGAGTTTATATAGTCATTACGATTCTAATATATTACTCCGCTTTGTTGGAACATATTGCTACATTTATAATACTGGTAAGTTTATTCTGAAACATTTTAGGTTTACATCGCGCTGTAAAGTGAACTGAGTGGGAGTAGTAAATGTTTCACACAATATTAATGATTAATAGCCTAAGGTCTGTATACACAAGGATAATGTGACTCTACGTGATTCATGGCATATAGCTTCGAGTATGATTCATTGTATTGATTATGATGGAAGCAGGGGCCCAATTCGAGAATGCCGTTTGAGATATCGCCAAACGTCAAATCTCCATTAGATAACAGTTATATCGCCATTGAACTGTCATTTAAATGCGATGAGCTTAAAAGTGACATATATCTCATCTCAATTTTGGAAATACGAAGGCGATAATGATTGTCAATAATGATATTCATGTATATTCTGTTTTGAACGAAACGTAACGGACTAATTTCACGTACTACGCGGTCAATTTAAAGTATGCGCCTGTTATTTATGCCGTCACATACAAAGAAAGCGAAAATTTTGCGCGTCCGAATTGACGAAGTTGCGATGTTCTAGGGATATCGCCACTTGTCAAGTAGGCACACGTCAAAAGTGACGGATGGCGATGAAAAGGAGAGATCTCCATTATATCTCTAAAATTGGTCGAATACCCCCTCAGGTTGCTGTACTTATAGCTAAGTGTAGTTATATAGCAGTGAAATCTTACAAGTACATAAAGGTGTAACATCAAACCTATACAGAGGGCGCTATAGATTTTTAAGGGGTGTAAATTTTATAATTTTTATGCAAATGAATGAATATTTTCGGTGTTGGTATTTAGATTTGACTTGCATTGGTTGACCAAATTACAGTTGAAAATAAGTTCCAAAAAGTTGAGAATTTTTCCGAAAACTTTTAGACTTTTTCCTAGTGTCACCTGATCATAAGTGACTATGGGTTATTAAGTTTCGCAACTGTTAGATGGGGGTATTGTTTTTATGACCTTTTTTAGGGTTCCGTAGTCAACTAGGAACCCTTATAGTTTCGCTATGTCCGTCTGTCCGTCCGCGACTTAGTTCCGTGATCATAGTACTAGAAAGCTGAAACTTGGTATGAGTATGGGTATGTATCACGCCGACAAAACAGTCAAATAAAAACTAAAAAAAAAAAATACCTCTCAAACACCTAATATTGGGGTGATTTTATTTTTTAGTTTCAACACTAGTGTGTGGGATGCCGTTAAATAGGTCTTTTAAAAATAATAGGGGTCTCCAAACATTGTTTATTGATAAAGCCCGCAGTTTTGTAAATATTCGCTCCGTTAACTTTTCAACCATGGCACAGTGTGGTATTTTACTGATCTGGGCGGCCAATATTATTTTTGATGTTATGTTGGTAGTTACAGTAATATTAAGCTAATATATAATTTTTTATCTGTAAGGTAAGAAAATTATGGTGAAATAAAAAAAAAGAAGGATTTTACAATTGTTGATGAGCGATGGACTGTATAATGTTAAGATGGAAGAATATGATGGAAACACTGTACTTTAGTTTAGATATTAGTTTAATAAATTAAAAGATAGGAAAACAACGATTATTAGGCAAACGACACTGACACACTGAATACAAAACAAATTGATGTCAAATAATTTAAAAACTGTCAAAGATAAAATATGTATAAAAAGAGGTGGCATCTCTGCCAGTCGCCAACATACCGGACCCCCAGTGGAACACTAACAACTGGTGGTCACTGGCTGAGATGCGGTTTCCAATAAAACGAGCTTGCGGGCCGGTCGGCGTAGTATGCCGCCTCTAGTTCGGACGTCTACCACGCGAACCGCTCCGTCGGGCCCTGGGTAGACTGAGACTACCCTTCCTAGCGGCCATAAGCCACGAGGAAGAGTAGGATCAGCGATCACCACCACATCTCCCTCACTGAAATTATAAGCATTGGTGGAGGGTCCCCTTGGTCTAAGCGTAGGCAGGTACTCACGGAGCCACCGTGCCCAGAACTGGTCTGCAAGCCGTAAACTTCGTCGCCAGTCACATCTTCTGGACAAATCTGCGTCTGTTAGCGAGCTGGTCCATGGTACAACAGAAGAGGAACCCAGGATGAAATGGAATGGTGTTAATGCTTCTAGTGAGTCCGGGGAAGATGGTACGTAAGTGAGAGGTCTGGAGTTGATTATGGCCTCTGCCTCAAGGAGTAGTGTGGTCAGCACATCTTCTTTAATTATTCTGTCGGTGAGGCAGGCTCTCAAAGCGGTCTTCACAGTTCTCACCAATCTCTCCCATGCTCCACCCATGAATGGGGATGCTGGTGGAATAAAGTTCCATTTGATTTTGTGGTTAGTAGCGTATTCCTGGACTGAATCGTTATGTAATGAACGCAGTTCACGAGAAGCTCCAACAAAATTGGTGCCATTGTCTGAATATATTGTTGACGGTGATCCTCGACGAGCAATAAAACGTCTCAGACTCATAATCGCGGCATCAGATGAAAGTGAGGTCACTAATTCCAAGTGAATGGCTCTCGTTACTAGGCAGGTGTACAGTGCAACGTAGCGCTTCTCATGGCGTCGAAATATTGTAATGGTAATCGGACCGAAATAATCTAGACCCACGTGCGTGAATGGCCTTTTGTGATGGTCGAGTCGCTCTTCCGGTAGGTCGCCAATTTGAGGATGAACAGGTTGGCATGTCCACCTTTTACATTGCAAACAGGCGTTGGCTACACTGCGAATGCTGTCTCTTGCTTTAATTATCCAAAACTTTTGCCTGAGCTCATTAAGGACCAGTTCGTTGAAACAATGCTTGGCGTGCATATGCTCGTGAAGTATCAAGAGTCGCGTAACATGATGGCGACCGTCAAGAATTATAGGCGATTTCACTACCTCGCTTACTCCTGGCGCATACTTTATCCGTGAGTTCAGTCGCAACAAGCCATCCTGGCTGAGGGTCGGTGCGAGTTTTGCAATTCGACTATTCTTGGACACGGGCTGTGAAAATTCGACTGCTTTCAGCTCGTCGGGGAAGCTTTCTCTCTGAGCTTGTTGGAGTATCATCTTCTCAGCTGCTATGATGTCCAGCGCGTGAAGTTGTGAGAGGGATGTGGTGCTGTCGATATACAATTTCGAATTTATTGTTATTGGCCGAGACAGTTTAAGCCGGAACAATCGCGCGCCCTGGAGAACACGGGCGGTGGCGCGTAAAAGGCGCAACCAAGAACTAAAACGCGTCGCGTCAGGTACCAGACTCGAGAACGGGACGTCGAGGAGCAACCCCACAAGCTCCGATTTCAACTCGAGGTCTGGTAAAGTCTCCTCGACGTCAGCAACTCGCTCGGTTGGCCAAGCGTATGGCGGCAGTAAAAGAAATGGTGGACCGGTAAACCATCGATGAGATTGTGTAAGATTTAATTTTTTAGGCTTTGTGGCATCGTCTGCGACGTTGAGAGAGGTAGGGATCCACCTCCAGTTGGACGGGTTGGTGGTTTCCAGTATCTCTCCCAATCTGTGCGCCACGAATGGTTTAAACGCCCGAGCATCACTCCGAATCCACTTAAGAACAGTGGTTGAGTCTGTCCAAAAAGTGATCTCGGAGGGCTTGATACGATGAGCTTGCAAGATAGTATGTGCAAAACGAGTGGCTATAAGAGCAGCTTGTAATTCAATGCGTGGGATTGAAACCGGTCTTAAGGGCGTAACACGTGCCTTGCTACCAATTAGAGTCGTAGACACGCAGCCGTCGCCGTAACTAAAACGCCAGTAGGCAACACAAGCGTATGCTTGTTCACCACCGTCGGCTACAACATGCAGTTGAACATCAACCATATCTGCCCTACTCATATACCAACGAGGTATTTTTATGTTAGATGCGACTTGTAGTTGGGAAAACCAGTCTTCGCATTCGCCCACGTACGTATCGGGGAGCGGTGAGTCCCAGCCGACCCCTGCCCGCCAAAGTCTCTGTATCAAAATGCGACCCCAAATAATGACAGGCATTAATAAGCCGAGCGGGTCATAGACCTTCATGACGTTTGATAAGAGACTCCGCTTGGTTAAGGTGTCGGCCGGTAATTGGGAGAATGCGCGGAAACCCAATGAATCCTGGCGTGGGTTCCACTTAACACCCAATACGCCAACCTCGCTACTAGGCGGTAAATAGACATCGGAGGTCGCGTCGCTTCGAAGTTCTTTTGGGATAAGAGAAAGCGCCTCCGGGTCGTTTGACGTCCATGCGCGCATCTCGAAGCCACAAGCTTTGTGAACGGTGACTACGTCGGCGGCTAGTTGCGCTGCGTCGGCGACGCTGGAGTGGCTGCCTAAGTAGTCGTCCATATAGTGGTCTTCGATTATTGCGTTACAGGCGGCGGGGTAGTCGGCTTGAAAAGCCCTTGCGTTTTTATTTTTAATGTAGAGTGCCATGAACGGACTTGACACCGCACCGAAAATCATAGAGGACATGCGATACTCTTTTAGCTTGCCGTCTTTGTTACGCCATAGGAAGCGCTGGGCGTCTCTGTCTCTTGGGGTAATTTTAATCTGTGGAAACATCTCTTTGATGTCGGCGTTTAGGGCTACAGGGCCTTCTCTAAAACGGAACAAGATGTCCAACAGAGAAGAAAGTAAGTCCGGACCTTGTAGGAGTAGGCTGTTCAAACTTACACCCTTTGTTGCTGCGGCAGCATCGTGGACTGCTCTAAGCTTCTTTTTCTGTGGATGAAAAACACCGAAAATAGGCAGATACCAACGAATGCGTCCGTCAGCATTGACGCAGGACTCATTTGGCAGTTTTCGTTGGTGATAAGTTATCGGCTCGCACTCTTCAGCGTAGCCTTTACTGATAACATCGTCTATAAATTTGTGAAAGGCTGTGGCAAACGCTTCATCTTTTGACATCTGACGTTCAAGGGCGTTGAACCGCGATAGCGCCTGCGGGTAACTGTCAGGAATAATTTTCGGCAGCTCTTTCTTCCAGGGTAGGCCAACTTCAAAATGTCCATCGTCGAATTGACGAGCTGATGATTTGATGATGTCTACGGCTCGCTTATCGTCGTCGTTTGGGCGAGGGGCGCTTTTCGTTATGCCTAAGGCATCGATGTCATATTGACTTTTAATAAGAATATCTAAATCATCTGATACGTGATTCACGAATTCGAGTGGCTTAGACGAAACAGAAAACGCGCCATGGATTACCCAACCTAACAAAGTCCGCGAAGCAACAGGATCGCTCTTCTTTCCACACCGCACTTCACGGCTTAAAGACAGGTGCCAATCAGGCGCACCGATGAGGACAGTAGGGGGGACGTCAGTGTACGAAAGTTCGTTGGATAAGTCTATCAAGTGATCATAATCTGAGAAATTAATTTTTCCTGGGTGTTGCGCGCGCAACCCCAGAGGTTTAATTGCACGCGCGTTTTGTACTAAATAACGATCAGATAGATTTCGTCCGCGAATGTAAAAGTCTACGTAACTTACGTCAACTTCTTTTGTCATACCACTGACGCCTTCGATGCGCAGCCGCTCCTGACAGGTGGGTTTCGCACCGATGCGCGCAGCAACCTCGCCGTCAATGAGCGTCGCAGTACTGCCCTCATCGAGTAACGCAGTCGTGTGGAACTCGCCGTCGGGACCCTCGAGCACGATCGGGACTACCTTCAGCAGGCCGCGAGGACGGTCAGTTGGCCCCAAAGTTCCTGTGACATTAATAAAAGTATCAGACGTATTTCCAACTTTGACGGATGATTCAAATTCGTTGCCTATATTTTCTACGTTGACAGGAGTAGCCGGTCTTGCAAACAACGTTTGAGTGTTATTGCATTCGCTGCTGGGTGCTACACTGGGTTTGGCATTCGCTGTCGCTGTGCCGTGGAGGAGTGCGTTGTGACGTCTCGGACATCCATCTACTCCACAACGTTTGGCGCGACAATTATTCCACGTATGTGGATTGGACTTCAAACACCGGTAGCATACTTTTGACTGTCGGACCCAACGCCATCTGTCGTCTATTGAGAGACCTAAAAAAACTTTACAGCTTTTTATGTTATGTGGCCCTTGTTTACAATAGGTACAACGCTCGGACACTTTGTCATTAGATACGGTGGCGTGAATTGTTTCCTTTTTCAATTGAAATCTAGTAGGATGCGTTGTGTTCTGTACCTTAAACGTACTGTCAACGACAAAGTTGTACTTTAATTGTTTATCAGCCTCTACTAGAAGAAAGCGTGACAAGATTTCCAATTTTGTTAAATGTGGTTGATCGGGTACATAAACAGAAGCAAAGTCTGTGAAGCGAGCCCGCGTGTGCTCGCTCAACTTAATCAAAATGCACCGAAACAGCTCTGGTGACGATAAATACTCGTTCTGGTTAAGTAGCTTCAGTGTTGTCACGAAGTTGCGTAATTTATTCGCTAAAGAATTTAATTCTTCGGGAGAACTTAGCTTAGGGCTGTTGCGCAGCTCGGCGACCTCGCGGGCGACGAGAAGTTCCGGGCGCGCGTATGTCTGCTCCAAGGCCTTCACGATGTCGTCGGGCTCGCCAGAAGTCCACAGGAGAGACGCCACGGATTGGTACGCCGGACCGCGCACCGCGTTGTTTAAGCGATCTAAATTATCTGACGGAGAAAAGTTAGATTTAGTTCTTTCGTAACTACTTTTGAATGCCATCCATTGACCAACTTCACCCGAGAACGTGACGAGATCGGGTCTCTTTGGTCGGTTAGACAGAGCATTGATGGCTTGGGTGAGCTGCGTTACAGGGTCTGACATAGGGCGTTCAGACATTTTAGATTGTTGGGCTGCAGTGTCATAGCAATTGTTTCCGGTGACACGTGTACCTTTCGACGGGGCTGCATGGTTGACATTCGGTACGTAGAACGATACCGTGTTGGTAGGAGCGGCCGGCTGTGAATGTTGTCCTTGGGGGTCGCCCAAGGTGACAGTCGGTGCTTCACCAGGCATGTTCGCGGTAGTTACCGTGGTCATATTCTGCCCAAAAACCCACGTCGCGGTGCGTTTTGCAGAGTCGCAATTAGATAAACGTGAACTACGGGATTTGGATGACTTATCTGTTGCTTCCAAAGCGGCTAGTCTAGCCTGGAGTTCCGTCTCTTCCGCCTCAGCCTCGAGACGGGAAAGCTCGCGCTCGCGCTCCGCCTGCTGGCGTTCGCGTTCGCGCTCGCGCTCTGCTTGTTGTCGCGCAAGCTCACGTTCGCGTTCCACTCGGCGCCGCATTGCGTCAGCTTCAATGGCCAACTTCTGAGCGCGCACAGTCGCCGAAGACCGCGAGGAGTGGGTGCGTTCACTGCACGACTGTTTACTGTGAACACTATGTGCGCTGCGTGAAGGTGCTTTGGCATTTGCACCTAATTCCGAACTAGATCGACCGCTTGGGTGATTTGCGTGACTAGGTTGAGCCATGTCGCAAGAGTCGGTACCCATGGGCTGTGCGGTCGAGCTAATTGGCAATGCCGAAACACCCTCCGTTGCCGTGGCCGAAGCCGGTCGGACGCCGCCCGGTGAACGTTCGCGACGTTCGAGCTGCGTCCGCTCGACTTCCGTGGCCGTTGCGTCCGTGTTTGCCTTGCGTTGTTTACTACGTGTTTCCACCATGATGACAAAATGACGAAATGAATCACTAAGCGAAATGAAAAACTTACGTCAAAATGAAAATTTTGAAAATGGTTTGTTTTTAAGGCGAGAATGGACCAAAAATGTTGATGAGCGATGGACTGTATAATGTTAAGATGGAAGAATATGATGGAAACACTGTACTTTAGTTTAGATATTAGTTTAATAAATTAAAAGATAGGAAAACAACGATTATTAGGCAAACGACACTGACACACTGAATACAAAACAAATTGATGTCAAATAATTTAAAAACTGTCAAAGATAAAATATGTATAAAAAGAGGTGGCATCTCTGCCAGTCGCCAACAACAATATTAGCTCAAAGTACCTAGGTATAATAATATATGTACAAAGTGGTTCACTATTATCTTGTAGAAACTTTTTTGACATATATTTGTTTAGCATAACGATACTTGGCAGAAGTAACGTTTGGCAGAAACATCTTACGCAGAGAATGCTTTGGCATAAATCATTTCGCAGATTTTTATAATACCGAATCTTATATTGGCATAATGTTGATGAGCATAACAGTCTTCTAAACGAATAGTACTTTCGCAGATATTTTTTTGCATGATATTTTAGGCGGCATAAAGTTGTCAAGCCGAATACAATTTGATTCCAAGATAGACTTCATTATCTTATCTTATTGTACCGGAAACGTTTGGCAGAAACATCTTACGCAGAGAATGCTTTGGCATAAATCATTTCGCAGATTTTTATAATACCGAATCTTATATTGGCATAATGTTGATGAGCATAACCGTCTTCTAAAAGAATAGTACTTTCGCAGATATTTTTTTTGCATGATATTTTAGGCGGCATAAAGTTGTCAAGCCGAATACCATTTGATTCCAAGATAGACTTCATTATCTTATCTTATTGTACCGGAAATATGCGGAATATCTAACGTAATCCAAGTCGGACCTGCCTTAAGGTGCAATCAGTACCTAATTTATGCATTACAAATTGTTGTGATTACACATTTTGTCCATGGAGTGGTATGGTAGCCGGCCGATGCCGCGCGGCTCGCTCGCTCGTTAGGGTCTCAGTTCAACCTAACACTCCTCCTCGCTTCGCTCGTCGTCGTACCTAACCTAATCCAAGTCGGACCTGCCCTAAGGTGCAATCAGTACCTAATTTATGCATTACAAATTGTTGTGATTACACATTTTGTCCATGGAGTGGTATGGTAGCCGGCCGATGCCGCGCGGCTCGCTCGCTCGTTAGGGTCGCAGTTCAACCTAACATTCCTCCTCGCTTCGCTCGTCGTCGTACCTAACCTAATCCAAGTTGGACCTGCCCTAAGGTGCAATCAGTACCTAATTTATGCATTACAAATTGTTGAGATTACACATTTTGTCCATGGAGTGGCATGGTAGCCGGCCGATGCCGCGCGGCTCGCTCGCTCGTTAGGGTCTCAGTTCAACCTAACACTCCTCCTCGCTTCGCTCGTCGTCGTACCTAACTTAATCAAAGTCCGACCTGCCCTAAGGTGGAATCAGGACCTAATTTATGCATTACAATTGTTGTGATTAAAAATTTTGTGGCAGTTGCCCCGCGGCGGCAAGATACCTAACACTGCTCCTCGAACCGCTCGTCGTCGTACCTAACGGTACTTACATTCTACTACGTAATGTTTACTTAACGCACTTTTCTGCTAGTAGAAAATAATTATGCTATTGTAATCGTATGCTATAGGATTATTATGGTACATAAAATTATGCTAAACCAAAGTCGAGTCGGCCAAAAAGATTCTACAAAACAATGTGCTGCAAAATGTGTCGTATGCGAGGTAGGAGTAATGCCAACTATACCTTTATGCCATCTTACCATTCGACCGAAAGTATTTCTGCGAAACGTCTTATGCAAAGTGTATTTCTGACCAATATTATTCTGCCAGATGAGGGTAACCCGTACAAAGTATATACAAAAGTAACAAAAATCAATCAGAAATCGTGTCACTTTGATCAAACGAAGACGGCTCTGTCGATATTTCATCAGACACCATTTCATCTGTACGAGGCTCCATGGGAAGCAGCATCTCGAGAGTTTCGGTTGCGAATGGTTTTGTCTTTTGACGCGGTGTTGGTCTCATACCTGTTATTAGAGCATCTGAAGCCACGAGTAATCTGTTAAGTACATCCCTATTGCATGAAACCCTCGAAAACTTTCGGGAAAAGTTTTGACGGTATAGACGCAAATTTGGCAATGCCGTTTGCTGCATCAACTCGAATAACTTAGATTGAGTTATTAATTTAACATTAGATGGCCCTAGAAACAATAAAAAATCAAAATTACCAATAAATAACAAATTCATAAAATCATACCTTTTGACCATATAACGTTTGGATGCCTAATTTTCAATTTTCCGGAGTGTTTCCGTGAAAAATCAAAGCTAAATCGTAAACTAGAATAAATGAGGTATGTGCTTCATGTCCTATTTCTGCCGGGACACCTCCGGAACTACAACTAAATGTTTCCGATAAGTCAAAATACAAGCAAAACGAGAACATTAAAAGGGTGTACTTTTTAATGACCACCATATCGTCATAACATAATCAATCCTATTAAAAACATATACAAACGAAACATTCTTACCTGCCATCATAACATTTAAGGTAACTTATTACATATTCTACCGCAAACACGTACAAATTCACTAATAAAAGTCACCCCTTTTTGATGTGCCGTTTGAGAAAATAAGTGCTCGTGAAATACTTAATATTGCAACCAGCTATACGAGCATAGTTTAGCGATAATGTCGAATACATTGACGGATTATAGTGCGTCAATAAGTAGGCTTTCTGAAACTACCTCATTATTCTACCCACAATCAGTTTAAAAAAATTGACTTTTGGCCGCCCACATCTGTGATATACCATTCTGTGCATGGGTCAAAAGATTATGGAAAAAATTAATGAAAATGAGGCCTTAAAAGCACTTTCAATGAAAACTATATTGAACAAAATCGAACGAGCCGTTTTTGAGATCGCAATATTTCATAATTTTCTTAAAAGGACGTAAGTTAACTTCCAGAAGGTAATAAGTAATTACAACTTCTTTGGCGTTTACGACCTTTTTATAGAGCTTGAAAACTTTCTCGTAACTTAAGTCTACATATGTATTGTGAAGGATGAGCAACTACGGAACCCTACACTGAGCGTGGCCCGACATGCTCTTGGCCGGTTTTTTTACTGTTACTTTGCTTTGCCCTTTTCCGTGTACTTACGAATAAAATAATAGTTTCGCAAAGTAAAGTTTTCGTCAGCACTTAATACAGTAGATCAAATACGATTGGTCAAACATGGCCTGCTCTGGTCCACTCACGGCCCGTTCTGTTTTTTATTTATATATTATATTTTTATTTTAACGGCACTAGATCGCTCCCCTTCGCCTGGTAAGCAAAACGTGGACCCAAGTCGCAATGATTGAATTAGTAGAAGCGCACTCTTCAAGAATGTACGTAGACATGACTACGATGTAGAATCACGTCCGAAACGTCGAGGTAACTAAATGAACACCTTTTTGAACTCGATTAAGTCCCATTTTATTAAGTAATGTAATAATATTTTTTTTTTTTTTTTTATAACGGCACAACATAGTGGCTCCACTTCGCCTGATGGTAAGCAAAAAGGGGAGCCCAAGTCGCAATGGCAACTGACGAGAAACCAACGGTGCCAAGTCAGTTGACACTGCCATGCTGGCCCGAGAGATGCTTCTTCACGCTTCGTTTGAAGGGTCCCAAGTTATAAGAAGGAGGAAACACATGAGCCGGCAAGGAGTTCCATACTTTAATAGTTTTATATTTATTATCGAACCCCAACCAGGGGTTTCATGTACAATCAACCAAATAAATAAATATCGGACAACCTCACACAAATCAATCTAGTCCCACAGTAAGCTCTAGTAGGCTTGTGTTATGGACACTAGACGACGATAAACTTACTTAAATAGATAAATACATACTTAAATACAAATAACATCCATGACCCAGGCACAAATATTCGAGTTCATCACTAGGCTTGGGACTTTTCACTGCTCGCCGTGGTTGTCCAATCCATGGAGTTGTCATATGGTAAAAAATATATTCAAAGTAAAAGTATGTTTCAAAGACAATTGAATGTAAATAACTTTGTAAGTAAACTTTTATAAGTATCTTCTACAATCTGTTTATAAATCTTAGCATTGTATTGTATTTAATTAAGCATGATTTTATTCTTACATTCATAGAGTTTCTGTTAGTATGTAAGTTAGATATTTAAGGCTAACATTGCTGTGCCCTTACGGGGTGCATACTATTACTTACTTGTAAATCTTGTAATATTATGTTTTTGCAATAAATGAAAATGAAATGAAATGTATTTACACAATATTTTATAAACAAAAACACGCTACTCTTTTGAGTAGTACTCATACTTGTAGTAGGTATACAAAAGAAAAATGAAACAAATATTAAGTAACAATAACAAAAAAATATCTTCTTCAAGGGCAAACCTCAGGTGTCAACGAGTTGTCAACCAAGGCGGTTGTCAAATTAAATTACGCCCAATTTTAATTTTAATTTATTTAAATTTGTATATTATTCATTGTAAATATAGGTGAAATATACGTTACAATTATCCGTATTTTCATATGAGTACGCGTAGCCGCGGATCTCCCTTTTTAAGTGCTGACAGAAGTGAAATGTTGTCGCCATCGGAGGGTGAGGGTGAAAATTCTGCAGAGGATGTCGATAATATAGAGTGGGACAAAATGTTGCATAATGCGTCGGAAGTTGTTGGTGCACCTGCAGTCCAGGAGAGTGTGGGTGAAAATCGACGTATTGCCGTAAAACGAGTCTGTGGAGGCGAGCAAAGCAGTGAGTGTGAGGAGAGCTTTGAAACTGTGATTGGTAAGCGGCAAAAGCGTTTAAGAAAGGGTGTGACTGCGAGCACGGGCGCTGTAACTGATCCCAGTCACATCGGTAACAGTGGTGAGGTTGAAGTAGCTATTATTTCGAATAAGGTATTACCTAAACAAATTGCCATGGCAAAGTTATTGCGAGCTGAAGGTATTGAAGGTGTACTTAAAGTTAAATTTAAAGGAGCATATAAGGTGTTGATACAGTTTTCACTTAAGTCGCAAGCAGAAAAGTTACTGGGTTGCAAAACATTTAATAACCATGATTTTAAGTCTCAGTGGTCTAATCAGATCAATGGTTGCTTCGGAATCGTGAGACAAGTAGATGAAGATATTGAGGAAGACGAATTATTGAAGGAGTTTAATGTAGCTCAAGAGGTTTCGGCGCTACGACGATTAAATCGGTTGAACGATGAAGGTCAGTGGGTGAAAAGTCAAGTGATTCGTCTTTGCTTCAAGGGTACCTGTTTGCCTGAATTCGTATTCGCTTACGGGTGTCGTTTTGAAGTGAGTCCGTTTATATTTCCCGTAACTCAATGCTCAGGGTGTTGGAAATTTGGACACCGTTTACGAGCGTGCCCAACTAAGAAAATTATTTGTCCGAAGTGTGGAAAATACCATCCTTGTTGTGAGACCGAAACGTACACGTGCATAAATTGCAAAGGCTCCCATATGGCACTCAGTAAACTTTGCCCCATGTATAGAAAAGAAAAACAGTTGAGAAAAATAATGAGCGACAATAATTGCACATATAAAAATGCTTTAGACTTATACCAAGGTGAAAAAGGATTGACTCAACAAATCGGTTTAATTGAAGAAACGCAGCGAGTCACTGTTGATAGTAACCAGAATTATACGTCATATAGAGATGTGCTTCTCTCTAATGTACAGGACACAACAGAAGTCATAGAGGGAAACAAGAAACAGACAGCGTGCTTTTCTCCCCCTCCCTTGATATCTCCACTGATCAGGATGACGCCTAAACAAAAACCGAAAAAGATTCAACAGAAGCGAAAGGACGAATTTTATGAATTTCCAGAGCCATCAAATATACCTTGTGACCATGATCAAAGAGATGAGGACGAGGAAAGGGAACAACGAAAAAATAGATCAATGAGATTCCGAGAGCTGTTTAAAAAGCTCAAAGATATTTGCCTTTCCACGTCGTCATTTGAATGTAAAGTTAAGTTAGTTGTTACTTGTCTTGTTGACCAAATTTTTTCTGTTGTTGTTGATATATTCAAAGGTGGTGACATATTTAATTTATTATCGTTTTTCAATAATGGCAAGTAGGCATAAAGATTTTGTTTTAAATTTAGTTCAGTGGAATGCACAAAGTTTGAGGCCGAAATTAGTAGAGTTTGATCTTCTATTGGCGCAAGAGAAAGTTCATATTGCGTTAGTGTCAGAGAGCTGGCTAGAGCCAGGGTCTCATTTAAGTATCAGTGGGTATAATGTGTTTAGAAAAGACAGAGATGATGCATATGGCGGTGTATGTTTGATTGTTCATAAATCGATAAAAGCGCGGTTACAGGTAGTCAATGTGCCAAATGTAGGCATAGAATGTATAGCTGTAAACCTTTTAAACTGTAATTTATTGCAGAACGTTATCTTAGTGTACTGTCCACCAAACGTAAGAACCACGCAAGTTTAAAACGTAAGAAGCACTGTTTTCAACGAGGTGTTTAGTTGCGGGTGATTTTAATGCTCACCACACAAATTGGTGCAGTAACAGCGATTCAAGGGGGTCTCGGATCTTTGATGCTGCATTAGAGGCAGGATATGTATCAATTAATAATAGGCAAGCTACAAGAGTAAAGTTGGTAAACGGTAGACTACAGCAGACATCGCCAGATATCTCTTTTGTCTCTACAGATATAGCCGTTAGTTTTAGCTGGAATATAATTAGTGAAAATTTAGGTAGTGATCATTTAATAATTAAGATAAAGATTAATTACCAAGAACACGTTACTATGTATAAAAAACTAAACTTCAAGTTAGCTAATTGGGACTTGTACCGGGAATATTTAGAGCACTATTTAAATTGTCCGGGAGAGGTTTCGGATGTACAAGACCAATATGACAACTTTATTAGGCATCTTAATTTAGCCTCAGAGAAAAGTGTTCCTACTGTAAAATGTTGTCCTTATCCTAACACTAATTTCAAACCCAAACCATATTGGAACCCCGCTTTATCGGAATTGGTAGCAAGTCGTAGGCTCGCATTGAGCGTCTTTAGGCGAAACCCTACGCCACATAATCTCAATATTTTAGAAACCAAAATGGCAGAGGCAAAGAAAGCGATATCCAGTGCTAGGAGAGATAGTTGGCAAAAATACTGTAGTAGCGTTGACGAGTCAACAACAGTTTCTGAGATGTGGCAACGTATGAGATGGATAAAAGGTTTCAGAAAGACTAGTTACAACTTCTCCGAAGAAGAAAAGATGGGTATGTTAAATAACCTTGCCCCAGATTATGTTTTATCGCCAACGCCTGAGTGTTTTTCCACGAATGCATTGTTGGAATCAAATTTCTCAATTCAAGAATTGAGCAATTGTTTAAAAAAGAAAGATACGGCGCCTGGAGATGATGGTATCACCTATTCCATGATATACCATCTCCCCGGGAAAGGCAAACGGTATCTTTTAGATTTATACAATCTCATCTTAAGAACTGGCTATATTCCCATTCAGTGGCGTGAGATAAAAGTGGTCCCTATTCCTAAACCAGACAGCAATCCTAACTCGGCTCCAAAGATCAGGCCCATATCATTAATCTCTTGTTTATGCAAAACGTTCCATCTCTTGTTGGTTAAAAGGCTCGAATGGTTTGTGGAATCGCACGGTATTTTGGCTCCGTGTACGAAGGGTTTTAGGAGAGGCCAGTCGTCATTAGACAGTTTGACGCGTGTCGTTTCTCACATACAAATAGGCTTCACATCAAATATACCAACGCTTGCTTGCTTCCTGGATATTGAGGGTGCTTATAATAACGTTTTAGTTGATAAGCTCATTTATATGTTGGATGATCTAGGTGTAGGTAAGCGAGTTTGCAATTACTTGTGGAATTTTCTAAGCGATAGGGTTCTTAAGATACAAGATAATCCTGGCAGCCACACTATTTTAGTGAGGCATACAAGTAAGGGCCTAGCGCAGGGTGATCCTTTGTCTCCACTGTTGTTTAATATAGTTACGTCAAAATTGTGCCAGGAAATAACAAACGTTCAAATCTGTCAGTATGCTGATGACTTCATCTTATATAAAAGTAATAGAAATATCTCAGAAAGTTCTGGCGAAATTCAAAGAGCGCTAAATTCCTTCGTGTCGATACTGGGTTCTTTAGGTTTAGAGTTGTCGGAGCAAAAATCTAAATACTGTATTTTTAGTAGGGGGCATAGGCGACAATATGTGGATTTAAAAATAAATAATGTTGGTATAGCGCCCGTCGAGTTTTATAAATACTTAGGTCTTTGGCTAGATAGATCACTTAGATGGACCAAGCACATAAATGAAATTGTAGTTAAAATACAGAGGAGCCTTAATGTTTTCAAAGTGCTAGCTGGTAAATCGTGGGGTCTTCATCCGAAACATTTGCGTAGGATTTACATTGCGATAATTAGAAGCAGGGTAGATTATGCTAGTTTTTTATATGACAACAGTGCAAAATCAAATATTTATAAATTAGATAAAATACAAAATCAGGCGTTAAGGATTATTGGCGGATTTATACGGAGTACTCCCATTCACGCTATGGAGAGCGAGGTTTGCATCCCACCATTATTTTTAAGGAGAAGGTTTCTTGCAATTAAATATCGTTTAAAAGTTCTTTCTGTGTCAAATAATGAAACGAACGTACTCCTGGATAATTTAGTTTTGCTCAATCAGAATAGATATTGGTTGAATAAAAAGATCCCCCTTCTTACAACTGCCACATCTGACGTCGTAGATGAGAATGTATTCTCATCCGAGCGGCTTCAGATGTTTTCCCTCAATATATGGTTATCCAATATTGATGTGGATAATTTGGTTTTCTCTAATTTAGAATGTATAACAGAATCTAAAAAGGCTTATGAGCAAAATTGTCTTCGTGTTAATGTTCTTGTTGAATTACGTCAAAAGTATAAAGATTGCTACATTTTGTATACAGATGGCTCCAAGGATGCCTCTGGACGGGGTGCAGCTTTCTATGATCCGATAGATCCTTCATGTAACCAGGAGAATTATATGTTTCAAGTTTTTGGTGATGTGTGTATAATGACTGTTTAACTGGTTGCAATCTCAAGTGCATTGTCATATGTTTTAAAAAAGAACTTTAAAAATGTGGTGATCTGTACCGATAGTAAAAGTGCGCTACAACATATTACTCGATCTGTTCGCGGTGAAAGGGGTGTGCCGACAGTTTATGAAATTTTAGAAAAGGTAATTCTTTTAAAACAAAGCAATATTACTATACGGTTGCAATGGGTTCCATCACACATTGGTTTGAGGGGAAATGAGAAGGCGGATCAGCTGGCAAAAACGGGCATAACGGATGGAAGTGTTGTTGTTGTAGCGCCCTGTTATCTTGAACTAGTTAATAAATATAGGAATAAATTTTATACACTGTGGAAGGAGTACTTCGATCAAAGGTCTAGAGACAAAGGGATATGGTACAAATGTATACAGAGCGAGCCTCCGCGGATACCGTGGTTTCAGAATGTTGACTTAAGCCGTAAACATGTTGTGACTGCTCATAGGCTGCGAACTGGTCATGTGCCACTCAATAAGTTTCGATGTCTCATGAGAATAATTGATTCACCTAATTGTGATATCTGTGGTACTATAGAAGACGCCCAGCACCTGTTGATGGAGTGCCGGCGCAATCGTGCCCAGAGAGATGCGCTGATAGCGTCAGCCAACCTAAACCCATATGATATCGGAGCTTTTATGCAGTTGCTGGCAAATCCATCGTCAGACTATGCACTTATGGTGTATAGGTTGGCTCGCATTGTGTAAACTGATTTTTTTTAAAGTAGGTTAATAGTTTTTCTTTTAGTTTAGTTGTACTTTATATTTTGTTGACGATGTAAGTAGTCTCTGTTTTTATAGGACCGATATGTACAGTAGTATAAAGGTCCTTAATAAATAAAAAAAAAAAAAAAAAAAAGGGCAAACCTCTAGTCGCATAACAACTATTGTCATAATTGTCATAACACTTTCGCATAAAGTCGCTGCCCATATTTTTGCCCATACTTTCTTTGCTGACTGTATGTTTATTTATGTATTATTGTAGTAGCTTTTTAATGGATTCCATTGTCATTGTCTTGAGGAGATCGCTCTTTAGATATAAGATAAGTCCGCCTGTCATGTTTTGAATTTTACGTGTTATCTTTGTTTGTTTGTATTAATTTCCCGTTCAGATGTGCATAAAAAAATATTCTATTCTATGCTGGAAAAGTAAAACGTTTTCTTCATGTTACTGTCCTATGATATCATCAATGGATGTACTCGCCTTCTATGATGTAATAGTCCCAACTGATTTTTCTATTGTAATATGTGCGGCGTCGTAATTTATCCTGTGTGTCGGGTACTTACTTTACAGGCATAGGCAGGAAAACTTAGCTGGTGTAAAAAACGCATTATATAAGCGACAGTCTTTGTTCTAGTGGCGTTAACGTTTAATAAGATCGTTTACTGCAGGATAGCATATATACTTGCAGTATTCAATACTGGACAATTATCAACGATTGTTCTACAATTATGGTAATTATCTAAGGAAATAAGTACCTTTATAGTGATGCAGGACTAATGGCCAACACCCAATCAGACGTTACACGATGCCACAATGTACCACGGCACGTCGCGCGTCGTCGTAACGTCAAATTGTGTGTTAGCCGTAAAGTCGACGTTTCTAACGATATCACTCTAAAATATGAATGTTATACTCCACCGACATGATGTATTTATTATATGTACAATGTAGGTCGAATAGCAATAATCGAAATATTTGCGAGCAAAGCATCTCAATTCCAGTGTGGTAAAGCAGCTTACTGAGCCGGCGGTTCTGGGTTCGAATCCCGGCCAGGGCGAATATTTGTGTGAAGAACTCTATTAAGTATGGTATATCTCCGTGCTGACGAGCTTCAGTAGGCTTGTGTTATGGACACTAGACACACCGTCGTGTGACTAGATCGACTTGTGTGAGGTTGTCCGATATTTACAATACATACAACAATACTTTATTGCACACCAATAAAAGTTTACAAAAGGAAATAAGACAAATACAATTGTAATAAATATTTATTTATTTAAATAAAACAATTTAAACGGATTATATCCAGGGTTCGGAAATTCGGGTGCATATTTACCTAAACTATGGCGGCGCCTTTGTTGTTCAGTTGTAGGTATAGGCGGCTTTGTTTGAGGTATGAGTGAGATAGCAATACGATTTTGTCAACTTTAGGTTAATATCCACCCGAATTCCCGATCCCTGATTATATCGCGTATATTAATTATTTGAGCCTCCCTGACGTTTCAGTACCTTTACAGATACCGTTGTCAAAGGTTGACATGTTTTATTTAAATGTGTGACAGTCGCGGAAACCGAAGCTAATATTATTTATTTATGTATTATTATTATTTTTATATTTATTTGTTATTATATTAAATATTATATTTTTTTAATATAAAAACAAATAAATATTTATAATTAAGTAATAAAATCGATTATTGTATTTTTCAAAATGGCTTAGATATGGGGGTTGAAAACGAAATCTATATTTCAGCCATATAAAAAAAAACGCAATGTTTCGCACAAGCTCACGGAGCCACTAGTTATACCTATTTGTATGTCTGTGATATGAACGATACAACAATGCCAATCAAATTAGACCTCTATAATACTAAAACGTATGTTTCGTTTCGCACAGGCCTTTAATCAGCTCGTTAACAGCGTGTCGATGGAACAACTTCGATCCTCGGCAATTATCGACGATTGTTCCACAATTACGGTTGTTATCTCAGGATCTGAGATCACCGGTGCCTCTGTTGCTATGGATACCTACTTCCTACGACTGAGCGACGCGGTTAAATATGCACTAGGAGCCGTTTTACGGTACCATTGACACCAGTCCTCCTGACGACCAGCATTCATAATTTGTCAGTTTAACTTAAGCTTTATGACGAATAGATTGACAGTTTATTATTAATTGAAGTTTATGTACTATGTGTAGGACATTGGAAGCCATACCGGCTCCTTTGTTCTTAACAAAGTTAGCGTTTAAAAAATAAAATAATTTAAACGGATTAATATCGCGTACTTTATTATTTTAAGGTTTCGGTAGCTTTCCAGTTATGGTTGTCAAAGGTTGACTGAGAAAAACAATAAATGTTATTTTTGTTGAATGCGATCCACTACAATCCAAGCGGGATTTGAACCCGCGACCTCAGCGTTTCCGGCGCATTGCTCTTCCAACTGAGCTATTAGTAATTAACATTAGTATGCATGTATTAATCACCTAAGCCCAAATAAGGCCTAGTTTCCCCTCTGGGTTGGAAGGCCAGATGGCAGTCGCTTTCGTAAAACTAGTGCCTACGCCACATCTTGGGATTTAGGTAGCCGACCCCGATTGAGAATTCATTCTCAAAAAATGGGACAAAGGCTAGGAGGATGATGATGATGTATTAGCTAATCATAATTTTGTGAATTAACTGCACAATTAAATTTCTTAAATCCGCACATTCAATGTAGTAGGTGTACAGCGTAATGGTCGTTACTCATATTACGCTGTCATTTAACACTCATTTGTCAATTTATTTACTGTACATTTCTGGCAATTAAAATTTTGTTAGAAAGTTAATAAAGCCTGAATTTAAGTTAATTAATTAAATTAAGGTCATGGATACGTTAAAGATCTATGTTACTTTACTCTACTTTAAGAAAAGCCTACTTGGCGGTAACACATTGTATAGATAAATATATACTTAAAAACATACATACACATACACATATATATATGACTACATATGAATTAAAAATAAAGATGTACATGGGTCAATCAACTATTTTCTACCACTCGTTGCCATGGAGATGTCCCCAGGGTCACTTAGTAAAACTACGATTTGCCGTGTTTATATTTAGCAAAAACTTTGTAATTTAAGCAGTTATAAGTAGCTTCTGAGTCTTCTGACCAAACGAGTAATATAAATTATCAACAATTTTCTTAGAATTTTAATCACTGTTGTCCCTTGCGTCACGGGATAGAATAGAATAACAGCAAGAAAAAGTAAAACCACCCACATAAATGCCAGGTGGGCTTAATGTGTAAATACAGTAACACATGTGCTAGAAGGGCTTTAATTATTTTATAAAAAAACGATTTATAAATATCTATCAGCCTAAAGTGAACCCTATACGGCTTACTGAGAAAGTTTTCTGATTGCTGGTTTATCGTACCTCTTTTAATGCACGGTCACATGTTCGATACATAGCTCGAATAAAATTCAGACGAAGTCTGGGTGCTTATTATTGAGTTTTCTGAATAAGTTCGGTTAAACAGGCCAGGGGAGCAAGTACATAAGTTCATCCTTATGTAGTTTACTTCATCATTTTGTAATGCGAACGGCTAAGTAATGGAACTTGCTCCCATTGTAAGTATCTTTAGTAAATTTAGATTTTGGGTTTCCTTAAGGCAAAAGGGCTGAACCAGCAAACTAAATCCTTGACCCCGTAGTCACTCACCAACCGTTAATACTGAGGTCAAGCGCTAGACAGTTTGTGAATAAAAGAGTGTCTGATTATAACACATTTGAAAACCAAGAAGTTTCATTTAATAGAAAAGTAATGATTTCACACTTTAAATAGGTGTAAAAAAAACATAATATAGCTTAACTATTATTTATTTTATTTTAGTTTGTACTCTTAAAACTAATTAAGTAAATTCATACAAAAATGTACAACGCCAATTAAATACTTTGACATCTAATAAACAGTAAATAAATATTATGATATTTACTACACGTTATGAAGTTAATGACAATTAATAACTTTAACATAAATACGAGTAAAACCAATACTATATATACTATGTATACTTTGTTGTACATTTTTTTCTTTTATTTTAATTAACTTCGATAAACTTTACACATCTACACCTATACACACGTTCAGGTACGTTCAACATAGACTACCATATTGGAATAAGGTTGGTTATTTTGGGAAGACAGACAGACAATAATCGACTAAAATACACATGATGCGATAATGTTGCTTATTCACATTGAAATGTCGCGGAAGTAAATAACAGAATTTTAATATTTCTCTCAAGTATGCTGAAAACGAGGGAAACTCACTCAACCACGTCACTAAAATAAGTATGAATGAATAGCCTTGACACGTATAAATTGATATCATTGCTAAAGTTTACTTAAATCTCACTTCGAATCACAAAACACAACATCACTGAATCTTACAACGGTGTTTTCTTCATTTCAATGTCTGAGGCGTCAGACACCGCTGATTTCCTCTTCATCCCCACCGACAGAGCTAAGGACGCCACCAAACCCAGGACTCCGAAGAAAGCGGTGATCACTGCCGCTGCAGCTAAAGATTTGAGGGCTATCCTGCTGTAGGACACAGCGACAGGCGCACATCCGTGTCTGTCGTTCGCATGCTTCGACGTGAACTCACATTTTATGTAAGATTTCTCTGGATAACCACAGCAGGAGTTGGGGAGATACTTCATGTGTCCTCTGTAGGTTGATGGTCCTTCAACACCACAACATTCTAACCATCTTTCAATGTTGGAGAACATTTCTAGTTTCAGGTCGTTTGTCTTCGCTTCAGATGAACCGTCGTTGAGCGCATCCTTCAAGTAATCATCAGTTGCTATTGAGTCTCCATATTTCAAGGTAAGCACTGCACTGGTGATCAGCACGATGAGAGTCATTAGGGTGAAGATAGCTTGCATTATCGTGAAGCCCCTGTTGTTCTTAGAAGCGCTGCAGCAGCCGCAGCAGCTGACGAAGATCACGAAGAGTCCAGCGATGCAGGCAACGAAGGGAATCACTTGGGGCCAATACAAATTGAAGTCCAGCTTGTAGTGATGGCTATTCCTTAACGCGGTGAAGGACGTGACGTATATGCAATACGCGACGCCTCCGAGGAACAATAGTAGCCCAAAGAAGGCGTACAAGATGTTCAGGATAAAGAGAATTACTTTCCTCATCTTGCTGCTTTGAATACAGGATTGGTTTCAATGGCGCCTGGCAGTATAATAGCATGTGTTAAATAAATGCTCAGTTATATAAACGGGAGAAGTTTCCTGTATGATTCACGGAATCATAGACGGCAATTAATTTGTTTACTTGTTATTCTACACTTACGCAAGGGATGATAGGGACGCTGTAGGTTGGGTAAAAAAAAAAGAACTTGCGTCAGAAACCTTCGAGAATGGTTGAAAACAAAGACTAATATATTATAATCTCTGTTCAGCTTTATAACCTTATCTAAAACAAACCTAACATAACTTAATGACTCTATTTAATTACTTATTGAAAATTATAATGAAACATTTTGCCTTCCGGTAAAAAGAGACAGATGGCATGAAAAAATTCAACATCAGAATGAATATTGGATTCATGTTCCGTGATCGTGATTAATAATGAGAATTTATAGACAACGATATGATTAGAACACTCACTTGAGGCTCCAGTCTATAATACAAAACTAGTCGTAGTATGTGACTATTTTCCAAATTATTTCTTCTCAGTGCATGTTCTCTGTATATATTTGTGCGATACGATGTCACCTGTTTATTTATCGTGTCTAAATAACTCATTATTTAATTATTGACCTTCTTTTTTTAATAATAATATTCTTTGATAGTTGTATCAAAATCAGAAAATAAATTATCAAATTCATTATTAAAAAAAGAAGTATTTTAATCGTCTTTACGATCGTCACACTTTATGTCCTACGCAGGACGCGCAAAGTCCTGTCATATTTCATCCTGCTACCAAGTGCAAACTGCAGTGATTTAATTTTTTCTCAAACATGCAATGAAATATTGATGTTATGTGCCTTATAAAAGGCTGCGAAGTATGACGTTTCCGATGCAGCTTGACGAGAGGTCGTTAATGGAATTTCATACAAAATTGGAGGCCTAGGCCGGCAACACGCTCTTTTTTAATTTCTATTCCACATAAGTTTGTGACATGGCATCATGTCGATCAGCCATAAAAAAAAAAACAAAGAAACATTTGCTTTTTGGTTAACTATGACATTCTGCCACCATGCTTATTAAAAAAAACAATTAGCGATTTGGTATCTTTTGATCAACTTAAGATATAACACATAATTAAGTAATTCTATAATATTCTATAATATTAGCAATAAGATTGTCTACTCAAACCATAAAAAACGCGTAGGAATTTTTAAATCCTTTCGGAGGGAAACTTGAAATATTTTCTCTGTATTTGTTTTATTTTATGAGTTTTGTTGTGCGTTGTTAATTTTAGTATACATAATTAAATATCAGTTCCGACGAAAATACCGACAAAGAAATAGTGTTAATACGTGTTAGTTATAGTTTTTGGTAGCTTATGTAATATAATGTCTATAGAAATAAATGTATATATTTTTTATTTTTTTTTATTTCATTGCTTGTTTGAGAAAAGCACTATACATACCTCGGCGAGAAATGGGGTTGCCAGCCTCATACCTATCCGGGTCTATATGTATTCGGCCGGCAACCCCTCACTTCCCGGCCTCTGTAGTAATGTACTATTATTGTAGAATTTTGATTTGTATACAAAATCAATGGTTCAACACACTAGCACCGCATTTCCATGCGGATGATATTCTATTACATTTTCTAAATCAAACCGCGGTTTTAAGTTTCTTTATATGTAATTTTGTAGTTCACAGTGCCTTGGTTTGATGTAATGCTATGTAACTAATTTGAATAATAAATATATAAATTACCGTTCGCACCTCGCAGCGGGATGCGGCGCCAGCATGATAACCGCCTTAGTATATATATATTATTTTTATTTAAGTTTTAAGTTATTGCTAGATAATTGTAATTTGCAGCGTTCGGATTGGGTGTGGGGTGAATGACCCTAATTAGTAATTACTATACCTAATGTGGATATGCCCCGGGGATTCTCGGAAATCCCCTTTTTTGATGACATTATGTAACATCTTTTAACGTAACGTTTGTAAAAAACGTAGTATGTCTTCATTAGAGTTGGTAACTATATAAATGACGGATAAAAGTACAGGAGTAGAAAAACAATTATGATGGATGCATGTATACTAATATAAGTGTCTATCTTTTTAGGGTTCCGTACCCAAAGGATAAAAACGGGACCCTTTTACTGAGACTTCGCTGTCCGTCCGTCCGTCCGTCCGTCCGTCTGTCACCAGGCTGTATCTCAAGAACGGTGATAGCTAGATAGTTGAAATTTTCACAGATGATGTATTTCTATTGCCGCTATAACAACAAATACTAAAAATAAAATAAAATTAATATTTAAGGGGGGCTCCGATACAATAAACGGGTTGGTTGCGTTAACTTTGCACCTCATTTGCATGGGGCGCTATACATACCAGGTGCAAACTTAACTTAACCACTTAAGGATGAAATGTATTTGGACGGAACCCTCGGTGCGCGAGTCCAACTCGTACTTGAACGGGTTTTTATAACTGAGTAATATTTTGAAACGAAAAACATAATTATTTTATTTTGCATTACGATTATAATCCTGAGATTAAGTCATATCCATATTATTAATATTACGTTACAAAGGCCCAGGAAAGCGCACACCCCAATCCGAACACTAGTAATGGGTGTGGCATTCCTTTGCCTGTAAAATTACTATATACTAGCATCTCGTTTATTTATTTAATCTTTATTGCACAAATGAAAAACAGATCGTACAACACATGAATATTCATTTTTGACAATCATTATCGCCTTCGTATTTCCAAAATTGAGATGAGATATGTCACTTTTAAGCTCATCGCATTTAAATGACAGTTCAATGGCGATATAACTGTTATCTAATGGAGATTTGACGTTTGGCGATATCTCAAACGGCAGTCTCGAATTGAGCCCCTGGTTAATAATATCGTTTATTACTTGTTTGTAATATGGCAAGTCTCCCATTTATTCAGTCGTCTAAATAAATTAATATCTAAGTATGCTTGTTTATGACATTACTGAGTAGGTATCTAGCTGGATTTCCTTGTTATTGAACCGATTTGGTATAAACAGGATATAATCATATTCGGCCAATATTTCTTATGTAAGACATTAGATCGATTAATTGACGTTAAATCTGTTTTAACTGTATCTATTTAAATGTAACCAAGTCAAAATTATTCTAAAGTTAATTATAAGATTTTCTGTATTTTTATTTATTTATTACCATATGTTTTGGACAGGAACGAGTGGAAAAGGGAGGAAGGCATTCGCCCAACAGTAGGACAGTACAGGCTGATATGATAATATTAAATAATAAAAACAATCCATTTTATACAATTTTATCGTAAAAACCCTATCCTAATAAAGTGAAAAAGGTGGTATTCATTGTCTCCGCAAATGATTCAGCTTATACAGTAAATACAAACCATGACATAATCCATAACAAAAACGCATAAACGAGTTGTAAATGATATCAATAAGTGAATAATAATAATTATAAGTACAATACATTTTGTAGCCACTTTTTATACAAAGAAAACGTATACTTTCGTATTTGTTATTCCTGTTCGTACTATTCTTACATAAATCAAGATAAGCATGAAATCGTTCAAAATAGACATTAATGTAAACCTATTGCAATACTTTCAAATTATTATGTCGTGAGTGTTGTATAATATTTAATTTAGTTACCGACTTTTAGAGCTAAAGTACGTTAAGGGTACCTAGTTTACAATTCACAGGATAAGTACCTACTTTCCAAAAACAGATATAAAATACTGTATTATATGTATTTACTTAAACACATTGATTGAAATAAGGTACCAATGGTAATGCTGATAAAAACGTTCAGTCGGTAGGTACGGGATTATTAAAAACATACAAAAATCGAACACGATTTCATTCTAAAATAGTAGTAGTAAGAAGTGATATTAAATATTAACTTTTTTTTTTCAATTAAAAAATATCAATAATAACGTCACAGTTAATTAATATTATACAGTAAATAAATAGTGACTTATTTATAATGTAAATATTTAGCTATAGCAACAATATCAGGTCCCAGGAAAAAATATGAAACCTGACAGGAAAATAAATATATTCTGTAGTTAAATCTAAATCCCTTTTATATGCCTACAACAACGAATGTGTATTGTACTCTCTTTCAGAAACACTATTAAAATATTAATCACATCACAAAACACAATATCACTATTTTACAACGGTAAAGTCTTCGTATCACTCTCTGACGGTGCAAATACAATTGGTTTCCTCCTAATTTCCATTGAGAGAGCTAGAGAAGCCACTAGTCCTAAGATCCCGAAGAAGGCAGTGACAAGAGCTGCGGCTCCCAATGCTCTTAATCCTATTCTGCTATAAGCAATCACAACAGGAGCACAACCGTGTCTGCTAGTCGCTTGCTTGGATATAGACGTACACGTTTCACTCGAATCGTCTTCATAACCACAGCACGAGTTAGGCAATAAGGTCTTCATATATCCTTTGTATCCTGAGAAATCGTCAATTCCACAGCACTCTAACCATCTCTCGATGTCTGAAAACATTTTCCGATGATTGGAACTAGTCTTCGCTTCTGAGGCACCGTCGCTTAAAGCATCTTTTAAATAATCATCAGTTGCTGCTGAATCGCCGTATGTGAAGGTAAGAGTAGCACTTGTGATGAGAACGATGAGAGTGATGATGGTGAAGATAGCTTGCATGATGGTGAAGCCTTTGTGGTTCTTTGAGGCGCTGCAGCAGCCGCAGCAGCTGACGAAGACCACGAAGAGTCCAGCGAAGCACGCGACGATTGGGATCACTTGAGGCCAGTATAAGTTGAAGTCCAATTTGTAATGATCACGGTTCCTTAAAGTGGTGAAGGAGGTCACGTAGACACAATATATAATTCCCATAATTAAGAGAATCAGCCCAAAGAGGGCGTACAAGATGTTTAACAGATAAAGCACGATTCGACGCATTTTGACGTCTGTGTTATTTTATTACTAGTTGATTGAATAGTGTCCGACAGTATAATGGGGATAAAAAAAAAAATGCAACTCTTATATAAACGGGATGGGTTTCCTCTCTGAATCACAATCGTGACCGCCTGTTGTTTCGACTCATCTATGCCTTTGTTGAGGCCAATACGCTGGGAAACCAAAACCATTTCCTTGTCCTACATAGATCTTATGTCCATTACTGTAACAAACTATAGCGTTGTCAAATGACACCAAATTCAGTCAGATTACTTTTCTTCTGTCAGATTAATCTAGTACTTAAGCTTCAATAAGAAAGGTTTTAGCGCTTGGATAGCCCACCTCGTCAAAAAATTGCATTTAGGCACAATTGGTAAGCTAGGTATATAACACGTGTTTTGTCTTGTATAAAATCAAAAAACTATATTTATAAATCAAAAAGTTTATTCAGTAATAGGCCAAAAGAGCAGTCTTGCAAGTCTGAATCTAGCGCCATTTCAGAAGATGAGACCGCTGTTGAGAAGAAAACTGAAAGAAACTCAACAGTATTTTCTCGTAAAGTATACGATTATAATTAATTGGTACACGTAATATACAATAGGGATAAATTCGCCTTTGTACATGTCACACTATTATCATGCTATTTATAACCTTTGTTTGTGTAGAATAAAGTGTTTACATACATACATATAATTTTAAGCTCTAAATTTTCCTACAGATCCAGAGGTCTCTTGGCGTCAAAGTGAATAAGGTACATTACAAAATAATTATTCGATCTACGTTTCTTAGAGACGTAAGTTATCTCTATTATTTTAATACAACGACGGTGGCAAACAGGTATGCAGCCCGCCTAATGTTAAGAGGCCTTATTCCTTTTAAAATGCTGATTGTTTTAGATATTTTTTTGTATGATCAAACATGTTTCTTAACATATTATTGATGTTACTACCTAGAACAGGACTGTTGGGATTTATTGGTATACAATTGAAACCTGTAACTGTTTGAATTTTTCATTGATAATTTTTGTTTCTCAAACTACTCGAAATTGACAAAATTCACGGGGAAAATTCTTTTTTTCAACTTATTTTCGACTGCACGCAATGAAAGCATGAAATAGCATATTTTACTACCTAGAACTCGGGAAAAAGTATTATTCACTTCAAAAAGTTGGTTGAAATTATCAATATATTAGTATTATAATAGAGGAGAAGTTTTTATGAATAATGTTCCACTATGTAGTTTTATGATCATTATTAAATGACATGCTCAATTAATCTAAAGAAGCGCCCTTCCATATTTGGGTGAAATTCCGTGCCACTGAGTGTATTTAAGTACCTATGTATTTATACATATAAGTCGTCTAGTGTCCTGTCCTTTACGCGCGTACATCACCCATGACCCAACCACACACAAGTGCGTAAGTTGAGTCAGCGTGTGTGTAATAATAAAATAGTATTTTTTGTGACTAACAGGGATTTTAAATATATTTTCTCAAACATGCAATGAAATATCATTATAACGTGCGCTAAAACAGGCTCCTAAGTGTCACGTTTTGGGCGGAGCAATTGAAGGCCTAGGCCGGGAAGCACTATTTTTTAAACATGGCGTCTGTGTTCACGAACAGGCTAAACATCAGAATTATGTATTTAAAGTGGAGTATTTTTTTATTTAATTGCATATGTTTGAGAAAAGCGCTATACATGCCTTAGCCGTGAAAAGGGCTTGCCGGCTTCGTATCACTATCCGTCCGTCTATACCTAAACAAGATACCTATACCTTAAAGGGATAAGTTCGCCTTTGTACATGTATTTCTTTTGTTAAGTCAAAGTCAAAGTGTTTTATTTTGTAAAACATAGGTGAATATAGGCGGAATAAAAATATAACGTAACAGTAAAACTATGTTTTGCCATTTGGCGTACAAAAACATCAATTTAGAAGCTAACTATACCATGCAATTAATAACTAAAAGAAAAACAAACTTAAATTAAGAAACATTATTAGGATTAAAGAATTGTATACAAAAAAAAAGAAAAAATGTAATGTCAACCTTATTGTACCTATAGGAAAATTAAAAAAATAAATAAATGAAATCAGTAACTATAAATTGAAAATTAAAATTCACATGTCAAATAGTCCGACAGTGTATAGAAGCATTTACTCAACAACAACTTTAATAACTTCTTTTTAAATTCATGTATCGACAGTTCCTTCAAATTTGTGGGTAACTTATTATAAATTTTACTTGCTACGCAGAGTATACTTTTGCGCTTCATTTTCATGTTTTAATGTATTTCTGTTTTTGTGTACAATAAAGTGTTTACATACATACAAGCCCGGCAAGCCCCTCGTTCCCGGCGTCTGCAGTCATGTACGATTGCACTGAGTTACAGGCAGGAAACATAGAAAATTACTGTGAGCCTCAGATATATAATATACCTACACCTACATAGAGCTTGTGTTTTTCGGCTACCTTTTGACCCCTCCCACCCCCTGGTGATATTTATGGTGAGGTTCTTTGAGGTTCTTTCAGATTTTGTTTACGGTATTCCCATGGTTATGTTATGCCGCGTGACAACTTAATAACATATACAGGGTGATGGGAATCGAAGGATGATCGGTCTGTATGGGAAAGTCTGAAACTATAAGACATACAAAGATCTGTTCTTAGGAACCATGTCATCGATTTTAATAACAAGAAAAACTGCATTGATACATTATTGTTTTCAGCTCGGGAATCAAACCAGGCCGTTTTGAATAATATCACTAACATCATAACGAGGCTGTAATAATGTATGACGATATTAAATTGCATGTTTGACAGAAAATTATTTATTTTAATGATAGTTAATATCTGAACCAAATGAAGTGTCGTCTAAAATAGGCGTTATTCGAATAAACAGTTTAGTGAGCATTCAACTGTATCCAGCCATTCATTGCTGCTCGTTTGCATGTGAATAGCGGATTTATGTGCTCCGGAACGGCTTTGTCGCTGTCAGACCCCCCCCCCCCCCCACACACACACACACATAATACACCATTATAACTATATACAGGGTAATGAGAACAGATATTTATATTATAACGTGTTTCCTAAAACTGTTTTGATAACGGACGCATATATGGCTCTTTGTAATGTGTATTAAATTAATGGTCCTGGGTTCGAATTCCGGTTAAGGCAAGTATTTGTGTGCTTAGTTCGGATATTTGTTCTTGGGGCATAGATGTTTTTATAGATTTTATATTATGCCTCGTACTCATAGATCAAATATTGATTACATTTTATTCAAAGGAAAGATCGATTTATGTAACATTGTCTCTTATTTATTTACACGGATAAATTCGGATTCCAAATTCATTGTGTTATTTATTTAAACTTTATTGCACGAAACAAAAGTCAGTTCATATGGCGGACGTAATGTGGAATGGTATTTTCTACCAGTCAACCATAGGGTCCAACAGTGATACTAAATAGAAGTTGGTGCAAATCAGAAATCGAATTGTGCATGTACAGAGTTAATTACCTTTAATTCAGCGACATATCGACCTTAGGTCACGGCAAAATAAGAAACATGGTATCGTCTTTTGTTACTTGATTAAATGACATGGAATAGAGCAAATTAATAGAGAAGAGTATATAATAAAACGGTAAATTATGAATACTATTGTAATGTGATTTATTCACTGCAAAAACTGTTACTTGATTAAATGACATGGAATAGAGCAAATTAATAGAGAAGAGTATATAATAAAACGGTAAATTATGAATAATATTGTAATGTGATTTATTCACTGCAAAAACTGCACTAATAAATAAATAAATCTAGTACTTCCATTATAAAAACCTACCGTTATTAAAATTATTGTTCTGTATTGCATTTGTAAACTTTTTTGGTGTGCAATAAAGCATTTTGTATTTGTGTATTTGTATAAAAACAGAATCGATTAAAATATTCTAATAAAACATTAAGGAACAGTGATGTCTTAAGGATGATATAATTTTGTGTACCTCAAGGTCGATTACTTGGGCCTTTAATTTTCTTAACATTCCTAAACGGCCTTCTGAGTTAATTCTTACCTATAAATCCCCCATTCTCATGCAAATGAGCAGGAATGGCTGAATTAACTAAATGATATAAATTAGAAGATAACTAGGCGACATAATTGTATTTTACTTCAAGTTTTTAAGCACCATGTTCAGGTGTAACTTTTTTATATACCTCACCTTACTTCTAGTGAGACGTACCTATATCTCCCTATCTCTCCGTCTTGGCCGGTCCTGCACCGCTTTAGAATCCTGCATCAGATCATCTATCCACCTTGTAGACGGCCTACTACATCTTCCCATACATGGTCGACTTTCAAGAACTCTATTTTGCCGCTTACTAATACTTGCATCCGATTTATTGATTGGCATCTGGATATCGAAGAAGCTAAGGCACTCAATATTAACACTTTAAGGTTAGACCACTTTGAGAACTGCGTGATACGGTAGGTACAATCATTTTCCGGCCAAAGATGTACAGTCTAAAGAAGAGATGTCACAGATGCCAGGCCACAGCAGAAATTGTGTATGCAAATGGGCCGTCCATAGATGTAGTGACGTAAACCGGTGTAAGTGAAAGAGTTAGCTTATTTATTTATTTAATCAAAACAATGTGCAAGTTTACAGTGCAAACCCAAAACACTTACACATTAGAATATACACACAAACATTAATTAATTCGTCATTATAAAATAAAATTACTAACAATAAAACCAGAATACAATTGAAAAATAAAAAGTAAATAACAAAGAAATTAGTACAATGTCATAGGATCAAAAAACAATAATAATAATAGTCAAGATCGTTATAATTACAAAGTTACAGAACATTTAAAATAATAAGACACAAAAAATTATAATAATACATTATTGCAAAATAAAACAGAAACGGGTACATAATAACGAGTAAATTAAAATAAAATCATAAATTGTGAAATTATTGTCGAGTCGGTTTCTTTGTGCAGTTGTTGAGATACAATGCGACCAATCTGACAAACATTCCCACCCCATCACCGAACACGTCGGCATCGGGGAGGCGCGCTAGCATGTTGTATTTAAGTTGCATGGTTGTAATACTTGTAATTAAGTAGAGCGCACGCTCGGCGTGTTGGCGCGTTGTCGCCGCGGCGAGTTCGCGCCGCACACCGCGCGAATAGCGGCGGGGCGGCGCCGCGGCACCACGCTCACCGAGCGTCCTTCGCCGCCCACCGCCGGCACGGCCAGTCCTATTACCTCCAATATCGACGGATTGCTCACTCTGTTGTTGAGTAGCTGGTAGTAATGCACTAAAGTTAACATTTTTCTCCTGAGCTCTAGTGTATCTAGTCCTACCATGCCAGACACGAATAATGACGGATAAAGTCCACATCGTCACAGTCCACGTTGGCTATGGAAGAATACAGTGCGCTAAAATCAGCCTTACAAAAATTCCATGCAGGACCTGTGTCAGGATCGCGTGGCGTCGGCGACGGCCGTGGTGCCGGCTCAGGCCCGGCCCGCGGCAGCGTCAGTGTAATCACCAGTGGCGGGTGGCAACGGTCCACAGCTACCAGCGGTTCCACTTCATCGGATACACACACCTTATGTGTCATAGTACAGACTCACAGAGTTTGGTATGCTGATGAATAATGCATGTATTATACATATAAACCTTCCTCTTGAATCGCTGTATCTATAAAAAAACGCTTCAAAATCCGTTGCGTAGTTTTATAGATCCAAACATACATAGGGACAGACAGACAGACAGCAGGAAGCGACTTTGTTTTATACTATGTAGTGATTAGAAGTAGCCGGCTAATGACTGGGCGTTTAGTATCCCGAGGGTCACAATAGACATGTTGACTAATTTTTTTTGAGGATGTCAATCGATTCTATTTTTTATTGTGATCAAATGTCTATATGGGACTGACTACACTTAAACTGCTCTAAAAGTCAGAAATGACCGTCAAAGTTCAACATTTCTACGTAGCGCTAAAAACGCTCCATACAAAACGCGTCAGGCTAGTGACGTCACAGGCCGGTATAGGTACCAATAATTGTATGGAAAAATTAAGAAATTTGGCATTTTCACCGTGAAAAAGTGCGTTTAAGTTCATAGTTGTCATACAATTATTGTTTCGTAAAATTATGAGGATTCTGAAAACATTTTCAAAATTTATTTTGGATTAAAAAAAAAAAACATAAAATTTGCGTACCTTTGAAGTCACATATTTCCAAAAAAGATATATGTTTCTGGATTTTTTTTCTTTGTTTCGTGATATATTTAGCTAATTTTATTCATATAACTACAGTACGCTGTAGAATTCAACATCAGTCATATAGCCTATTGGCATGACAATTGATGCTAAATTCTACAACATACTGCAATTATATGGATAATATTAAGAGGCCTTATTCCTTTTAAAAATTTTTTTTTTCATATTATGACGAATATATTGATTATTTCAACCAACTTTTTGAAGTGAATAATACTTTTTCCCGAGTTCTAGGTAGTAACGTAGCTATTTCATGCTTTCATTGCGTGCAGTCGAAAACAAGTTGAAAAAACGAATTTTCCACGTGAATTTTGTCAATTTCGAGTAGTTTTTCGAACAAAAATTATCAATGAAATTTCAAACTGTAGGTTTCAAATATATACCAATAAATCCCAATAGCCCTGTTCTAGGAAGTAACATCAATAATATGTTGAGAAACATGTTTGATCATAGATAAAAATGTCTAAACAATCAGCATTTTAAAAGGAATAAGGCCTCTTAACTCAATATGTCCTAAAACAAAGATATTATGAGCGATGGTAGCCTTATGTACGGAATGTCATTTGATATTTACCACTCGCTTTTCGGTGAAGGAAAACATCGTGAGGAAACCACCTAAGCCCAATAAGCCTAGTTTCCCCTCTGGGTTGGAAGGTCTGATGGCAGTCGCTTGCGTAAAAAATAGTGCCTACGCCACATCTTGGGACTTAGGTAGCCGACCCCGATTGAGAATTCACTCTCTACAAAGATATGGGACAAAGGCTAGGAGGATGATGATGTCATAAAACAAAGAAAAATATCAATATTATATTTATATTTTCTGACATATCATAAAACAAAAAAAAAACAATATTATATTTATATTTTTTTGACATATCATAAAACAAAAAAAAAACAATATTATACTTATATTTTTTTGACATATCATAAAACAAAGAAAAAAAATCAATATTATATTTATATTTTTTTGACATATGTTATGACATAACATAATGATGACGTCACGATTAGGTGGCCATTTGTATAGAGCGTTATTAGCGCTCCGTAGGAATGTTGAACTTTGACGTTCATTTCTGACTTTTAGAGCAGTCTAAGTGTAGTTAGTCCCATAGACAATTGATCCCAATAAAAAATAGAATCGATTGACATCCTCAAAAAAAATTGTCATGCCTATGTAGTGCCCGTAAAAGTGTTCAAAAAAGCATAATATATTCCCACTGTTTGTATATTCAATCAACAAATACTAAAAAGTTTTATATTGAAACCTAAGATCCAGAGACTGTTTTTATATGCTTTAAAACACAGCTTAACTTTTACTGTTGTGAAACGACTAGCTCGCCCTTTACCCCTGTTCCAAACGGCCCATTTAGCATCAGACAAAGCCATAGTAAAAATGTAACTCTATAAAAATTCAAGCAAAGTTCCGAAGACAAAAATGTTTAACTTCTGCCGAGTCAGCAAAAACTACCAACTAGTTGTCATTCTTGCGTTTGCCCCATACCCCATCGCAGACTCCTTGCAAAAAGGCAGAAATATGTAAATTGAGATCCACAATGAACGCATACACAAACCTAAATACGACCCTCATACAAAACATCAAGCAAAAATAAACTTTAACTTTAACAAAAAAAGCGCTAGTAGACTATTTTCCGTACGCAAAAAACATTGACACTACCGACAACTTTATTGAATACCTTTGATAAACCAAAAGACACCCGGAACTAAACTTTAATGATACGTGTTAAGAGTCGCAGTGTATTTAAAAGGCGGTAACGGTACGTTGTTGGATATAGGGTAGCTCAAGCAAGCTTACAAGGGTTGGGTTGTACCGCATTGCGGGCGGGACGTACCGGAATTTATGGTACAGATTCAATCTCTAGGAGTTACCGAGTAAGGCGGTGTCAAGTAATTGATAGGAAGAAATTATTTTATGATACTCCTCTTACCCTGTTGGTTGCGAACCATTAAGAAAGTCATGTTTATTTTATGGTTCCCATAATTTTAGGGTTTCGTACCTAAATCGGCGTTATCAGGATCTTTATAGGATTACTTTTTATTCATCTGTTCTATCTATCTTCATGTTAAATTTCTTTTCAGGAACGCGCAGAGGTATCAAGCTGAAATAATCAAATACTAAATCCCCCTCGGAGCGGAGCCGTGAGAGAAACTAACTTCCAAGGAAACGAAATCACTTATTTTTATTAAAGCAGTAACGTCTGCTAACGTAAACTAAATGTTTACAAATGAAGCGAAAATTTAAAAATTTAATGACATGCCACCCTAAGGCATGTCGAAGCAACTGGTTGAAAAATTCAATGGCTCTGACATCTGATTCGGTGGTCCAATTGGGAGGACGCCAGTGTTGGCCCGGAAAGCCGTTGGAAACGCAGGTTCGAATCCTGTCCGAATCATTAAATTTTGCAATTTTCGCTTCATTTGGAAACGAAATCAAATCAAAATATACTAGCGCTTATGTTGTTTTTTTATGCTGGCAAGGGAATCAAAACCTATAGGGGGAGGAGGGGCACATTGATGCAGAAAAATTCAAAGTGATTTTTAATGGACAAAAGGCACCATATTTGAATAGTTTTTTTGACGTATGCATTGGCTAATATATCAGTTTTCATTTTTGTTCCAAAATAGCCGCTAAAAGTGATCAGGTATAAAGATAAACTGATTTAAATAAAAAATCGTTTTTGTACCATTCTGCCCCACCTGTGGGGTACTTTGATACATAGGGTGGGGCAGTTTGATGCTTGTTTAAAATTCACGAAGACGGTAAGATATACGGCAGTATAGGTTATTTTATTACTTAAAATTATCAAATAAAAACCATCTTATTAATTGTGATATCAAATACACTTTATTAAGGTGTAAACATTATTTATAATCAGTCTCCAGTTTCTTAAAGAAAGCATGTGGTGATGACGATCCTGCATGTGATGATGACGGTCCTGCATGTCATGATGACGGTTCTGCTTGTGCTGATGATGGTCCTGCATGTGCTGATGATGGTCCTGCATTTGATGATGACGGTCCTGCATGTGATGATGAGGGTCCTGCATGTGATGATGACGGTCCTGCATGTGGTGATGACGAAATGTTTTCTTCACTGATATTTTTCTTTCCGTCTTGGTTTTGTAGACACGGACCATTTTCTGAAAAAATAAATAAAAAGAGACATGTTATGTTATTGTTAAGTATTTGTGACGGGGCACTTTGATACACTAACAGGGCAGAATAATACACTAAAGGGGCAGATTGATACGTATCATTCTGCCCCGTACCTTACTGAATCAAAGTGCCCCAACGGACTTTTTTCACAAGCAATTAATTTATTATATTATGGATTAATATGATGGTCAAAAACATACTTAAAAACACTTTTGAATATATTCACTTACCTTTGGTAACATAAACTAGCACAAACAACTAATAAGACGGTGCTAAGACACGATCACATTTCGTCCAAAATTTTACTACGTGGCAAGAGAAACACATTTGCACCCGTCGAAGGCCAACGGCGAACTGGCGGCGAACGTCGTCACAACTACCATTCTTGTGCACGTCCTTGAGCGTTCTAGTGATGTTCCAGATTTCGTAGCGTTTCTCGGTTTTGAAATATTGGTACTGTATAAATGTGCCCCATGCATCAATGTGCCCCGCCTCCCCCTAGGGTACCTACTTCTCGTTGATCTGCAATCGTGAAAGAACCATTTAACACAAGTAAATAAAAACGTCCGAAAATAAACGTTTCAATATTATTTAACTTTCAGCCAGACTTTATTTATTTATTTGCTCTCTAACTTGAATAGCACTCACAGATATACCTTACATGCTAATTATTAATAAATAGATATATTACATTAATTATATATTTTTTTGCAAAAAAAAATACATAGGACGATTATGATTATCTATTAATGATTACATTAAAAACATTTATTAAATGGTGCTAGTCATCACTAAAAAACTTGACACTTTTGTAAATGGGCTGAACCTTCTACTGACGAAACTCAAACTTTTCCAAAATATAATAATTATGGGCGATATGAACATTGATATCAAAGATGGAAACCTAGATCATCGTTCATCCGATTATTTGGACATGCTTACACTTAATGGTCTTCTACCAGCGCATATCCTACCCACAAGATATAATAATTGTCTTGATCATTGTTTCGTTAAAACCAAACTCCCAGCTACGACAATAGTATGTGATATAACTACTACAGATCACTCTTGTGTAATGCTATCTCTCTCAAAATATCCAGTGAAAAATTCCACTAACCTACGTAAAATAAAAAGAATTGATTATATTTCGACAATTAAAGAACTTGAACAGGTAAACTGGACTGAACTGCTTTTGAATAGAGATTGTAATTCAGCTACTAATATATTTATATCACACTTAACTTGCACTTTGGATAAATACACCACGTATGTAACTAAGTCTCGTAGGGAAATTAATATCAAGCCGTGGATCACGCCAGGTCTGATCCGCTGCATGAGGAATAGAGACAATCTGCATTTAAAATTAAAGAGAGATCCTGAAAACGCTATCTTAAAAATTACTTACCGGAGGTATCGTAATACCTGTAATAATATTCTCAATAGACTTAAAGGGGCATATCAAAGAGCTCAAATTATGTCAAATGCTAACAACTTAAAAAAGCAATGGGAAATCATCAAAAACGTCTGCCACATAAATAGGAATTCCGATATTCATATTCATATTCATATTCATTTTTATTGATAACAGTGTTACATGTCAACTTATTCTAAATTACATACAATAAATCAGTGTTTTTCAAATCTTTTGGTGTCACGGCCCAAAATGACCAATAAAATTCTTTCGCGACCCCCTAAAACCTAGTTTGTACGATTAAACTTGCAAATGTACATGCTTGAAAAAATCTGCATCCCTTGTAGTCGCGAGACTTTCTCGATGCAGATCCTCGCGACCCCCCTGGATATATGACGCGACCCTCCGGGGGGTCGCGACCCACAGTTTGAAAAACACTGCAATAAATTATTCAATATTAAACAACATTATATTTTACACAATAATTACAATAGCAATTAATTTAAAATTGAACATTGATTTGTTGCACTCATTTTGTGTTATCTTCTAATTTGTCTTCCAGGAACTCTTCTACAGTATAGTATGCTTTTTGTATCAAAATATTTTTAAGTCTTTTGACAAACACTGCATATGATATGTCATGTCTAGTTAAGTCCAAGGGCAGATGATTGTAAATTTTTGGACCTATGTACCATACACTTTGTTCTGCTTTTTTTAGTTTATGGGGTATAAGCCTTAGTGCATTTTTATTGCTGCGTGTGTTATGGGAATTCTCACCACGTTTTTGAAATGATTCAAGATTGCCTTTAACCACTTTACATACTTCCAATATATACAGACACGGTAACGTTAGTATTTGCAGTTCACAGAAAAGCTCTTTTGCTGGTGCATCCCAGGGCACACCAGCCATTATTCTAATCGCTCTCTTTTGAATTACAAATACCCTTTGTCTCTCGGCAGCTCTACCCCACAAATCAATTCCATATGCCAGGATAGACTGAAAGTAAGCAAAGTAAGAGTCTTTCACGCAAGACATGTCCAACATTTTAACAAGACGCGATAAGGCGAAACAGGCCTTACTTAGTTTATCGCATACAATATCAATGTGTTGATCCCACTTTAACCCAGCATCTATGACAAATCCTAAATATTTTGCACTTTCAACGCATGGTACCACCAGATTATTTAATCGTATCTCTAGTTTATTAGTTGGGGCACCTTTAAGGTTTATTTGAATTACGTTCGTTTTCTCAAGATTTAATATCATTCCATTACTTGTGAACCACGCCCTTACGTCTAGTATTAAATTGTTCACTTTCTCTTGAAGGTCAGCAAAATCCTTCCCAGATACGATAAATGCGCTGTCATCAGCATAAGCTATTAGTTTGCCATTCGTGGTGCATGAAGGCAAATCATTGACGAGTGCTAAAAACAAGTAATTACCCAAAACTGACCACTGAGGAATAGATGTTGTTCCTTGGGACTGAAAGCTGGATCTTCCTCTCACTCCATTTACATCCACTTCACTTAATTGATGCCTATCATTTTAGAAAGTTTCGATGACACTCAAGAATTTACCTCTTATCCCATAGTGGCTCAGCTTTTTAATTATTAACTTGTGATCAACTAGGTCAAATGCCTTCGACAAATCACACATCACAATAGCTGTATGTTCTTTTAATTCTAATTGATCAATTACAGTTTGTATTAATTTTCTAGTAGCATATACAGTTGATTTATTGCACTGATAAGCATATTGTTCCTTAGCTAGTAGACCTTTGCTTGTTAAATGCTTCATTAGTTCATTACCAATACCCAGCTCAAATAGCTTTGAAATTACTGGTATTATTGATATTGGGCGATAGTTTTTCAATTCTGACTTCTTTCCTTTTCCCTTGAATACGGGGATCACTTTTATATTTTTTAGAGAGTCAGGGTATCTTCCATCTTCAATACATTTATTTATTGCATAGCAAAGTACATCTATAAATGTTGGTGGGAGACTTTGTAATATATTGGTGGGAATGTCATATACATCCTTCGTTGGCTTCATTTTTATGTTTTTTAGAAGGTTGTATATCTCACCGATTGTGAATGGTGTAATCTTTGCATCGTCAATTACTTGGGGTATATATTTTTCAAGAAACTGCATTGACGATTGAATCTCTACATCCTTTTTAGTCTCTGAGACGGTTTTAATAAAGAAGTTATTAATTTCATTCGCAATCTCGCTCGGGTCTAAAGTGTCGGCCATATCTTTTGCGTTCTTACTTGCTATGGTTTCACTTTTTATAATGTTCCATATTGTTCTGGCTTTATTGGAAGCATGCGATATTCTATTTTTTTAAAAGTTACTACGGCTTTTTGTTGTCAGCATAAGATATGACACTTCAAGTTCATTTTTTGTATCATAAAGCAATTCATTGTCAGGAAATTTATGAACTAACTCAGTTAGTTCTTTTAGTAGCATTTGTTTCGCTTCTATCTCCGGCGTTACCCATTTACTATCTCTTCTATGGATAGGGTATTTGCGAGAAGGGAAAGCTTGCTTAAACGTATGAACAAATACATTAACAATTGAATCTAGCAACTCATGTGACTGTTTCCCAGAATTTATGATCTTACTCCAGTCATATAATGTGAGAGATTCGCAAAAGCAGTGTATCTTGTATGGTGTGATTAGTCTCATCATTACATGTGGATCAATATGCGAATTAATATATTGTATAGTATCAAGATTAATTGTTACAATTTGACCATCATGATCGGATATATTAAGTTTTAATGGCTTCGACTGTATTGCCTTACTATCAACGTTACAGTAGGCATGGTCTAAGCATGCCTCGTTATCATTTTGTATTCTAGTTGGGTGTTTTATGAGGCTCTTCAAATTGCAACATTTAACAAGATCCATCAGCTTGGATCTGTTTACAGATTCCTTTAGTAGGTCTATATTCATATCCCCAACAATTAGCAGATTATTTTCAGATTTGCTCGTGAAGTTCAATAATGCATTCATTTTTTTTAAAAATCTGGCTATATTGCCAGATGGGGGTCTATACACACAAATTACAATTAAATTACTTTGTTTTATTTCTACAGCCGATATCTCTATGTGCATTTCCTCAGAGAGATTTACAATATTTGGTACATTTGTTGCTTTGATGCTGTTGTGAACATAAATGCATGCTCCCCCGTGTATGTGCAAATTCCTACATTATGAAGACATTAGGTTGTAGTTCATGATGCTAGTCACATTCAATTCATCACTCGATTTCCAATGTTCAGTTAAGCATACAATATGGATTAGATCATTTGCCTGAATTGCTGCCTCCAATTTATACACCTTGTGGGTTAAGCATCTAATATTTTGATGTAGTATGGTTAGTGATATTTTAGGTGTGATACTTTTAGCATGCTGTTTATTCACGAAAAAATGTGTTCGTTGATTTTGTTATTCCTGTGTTTTCTACATCACTTCTATTGTTGGACTTATCGTTCCGATGTAAGGTGTCATTTTCTTTCTTGGAGTTGACGTCGTTTTTACTGGTGGCTACCGTAGTGTTGTGTTGATTCTTTTGTAGTTCATCGTCATCTACATCATAATACTCTTCCATGTCTTTATTTGAACAGTGTTCGATTTCCGTTATATTGTTTTTCAGTTTCATAAAAATATGTTTAAGTCCATTATTGTTAATTTCCCCTGACTTTCTTTTAAACATATCGACGCTATAAGACAACTCTTGGTTTGAATCCAGAAAGTAGGCATGTCGATGTGTCAATATGTCAAGGTATAAAAGATTGTTGAAAGTCTCTACACGCCAATTGTAGAAATTCTTTGTTTCACTACATTTATAGGTTGGTGCACATAATATGTAGTTTGTGTGATTCAAGGTTTGTAGCGTTTCTTTTAAATAAATAATTAAGTCACAGTAGTTCTTGGTTGTTTCGAAGTCTTCCTCTCCAATTAGAACGACGCAGTAATCTTTTATTGTCAGCTCCTTTGTAATTGAGCAAACACCTGTAATAATATCCTTTAAATTGGAACCAGGATACATGTGGTGACATATTTCTGAGTTTGGGAAGGTACTACGGGCGACGTGTAATACTCTATTCTTATTGTTGGCACTTACTATGACGATTTTATTTTTATTGACCTGATTTTTCTGTTCTGTTGATAGTTTCGGATCTCTTCTGGTATTATTATTTTCTTGCAAATCACGGGTTTGCGGTGGGTGCTCCTCGTCTGTGGAATTATAATTGAATTTATTATCTTGATAATCTAAATCCTTATTATGCCTATTGCTGAGTGGCGTTGAAGATGGTGGCTTCCCCACTGATGCCAAATGCCTAGTCGTCGTGTCCAGTTCTAAACTTCTATTCCCTATTCTACTGTTCTCTTTCTTCTTTGTTTTTTGTTTCTTACTGGAACCTAGCCACGTACTTTTATTAGGTGTCCCATCATATAGTACTTTTTTAAAAGACAGTACTTGTTTCTGACAAGATTGCGTTTCTTTTCTTAGAATAAGAATTTCGCTATTAAGCTTCGCAATCTCTTCATGAGCACTTAACAATTCCATTTTTAGTTGTTTGACTACTTCTCTAAGTTGTTGCGATTCAGATTTGTCCATAAGTGAAATGTTCGGCAAGCTGTTTGATGACCTTAAAGTATCCTCATTCGATAGGTTTTCTTCAGAAAGGTGTCGAAATTATTCTAGGTTTTCTTACTGTAACATAATCAGCATGACTAGGCCCTGTTTCATTTAATTCAATTTTGGTTGGTGACTGGATAATTATGGGATTTATATACTGATTCGTGTGCGCAGTGACTGTATCAGTAGACTTGTTTGTGTTCGAAGAAGATAATGGTGAATTGGGTGTATTTTGAGGTGCTTTATTATATTTTTGTAATAATACTGGGGATTCAGACGGAGATTTAGACGTCTCCAAGTGTTTGTCTGTTTTAATCGATTTCATATGAGAGGAGCCCTTCTGTGTTTTCATATTCTCTTCATTTAGTAGACATTTCCCGCATTTCCATTTATTTCTCGAATCAGGCGTCATTATACGATATAAATTTTCCGAGAACCCGGCACAGTCAAATTCGTATCTATTATTGCAACATATACATCGCAAGGTATCTCTTGCCGGAACAGGCTTTTTGCATTTCACACAAATGACAGGTGTCGCCATCTTTGCATTACTGGTGCTAACTTTTGTAACAAGTTTTTGAGACATTATTATTTGTGTGTAGCGAACTACGTAAACGCTTCGACGATTTCTGAACGCAGCTGAATGTTAACTGTTATGTTGGTACCATGCGTCATAATGTCAGTTGTCAAACTCATGCGCTGCGCTGGTTGTCATTGTCAATCAGCTGGTAATTACCGCTTTTTCGTGATTGTTTTCTAAATCAATAGTCTGTTAATTTAAATGTTTCTATGTGTGAGTGAATCTTAAATATAACTGTCGAGTATCAGTTTCGATTTTCGGTAAATAATTGAAGGAATCGGCTCACCCAGACGACGACTATTGTTCACTAGTGATGATTTTTACGATGTACCAGTTTTTCTTGTGTTTTCCGTGGGCTTCAGTGACTTTTACATTTGTTTTCGGTAATTATTCGCAGGAACTTTAGAAAAAGGACTTGTTTACATGACACACACACACACTCACACAGCGCAGATAACACAGCGCATTTACTGAAATTAAAATCCACCCCTCTAACTTCTGTAAATTACATAAATGAATATTTTACTAATATTGGCAAAGAGTTGGCTAGTGAGAATAATCAAAAGAACAGGTTTAAGTGAACAAAAACGTGTCGATGAATTGAAAGTGTCGGTGTCTTCACCGAATTCAATGTATATGATGCCTACTGATGCTCTAGAAGTTAGCCAAATAATACGCAGCCTTAAATCAAGTGCTACCACTAAGTGGGACGGAATCTCATCAAACTTTCTGAAAATGGGGGCTGATCTATTTAGCAAACCGATTTCTTATATTTGTAACCTCTGCTTTCAAGAAGGTAAGTTTCCGGATGCGTTAAAAAAATCGGTCGTGATTCCGGTGTTCAAATCTGGGGACAGAGACTGTATCTCCAATTATAGACCAATCTCACTATTACCTAAACTAGCTAAAATATTAGAAAAACTCATAAATAATAGAATCAAAACTTATTTAGATAAAAATGGAATCCTATCGGTTAATCAATTTGGCTTCAGAGAACAGAGATCCACTGAAGACGCGATAAAAAATGTTACCTCATATATTGTTGACCACATTGATAATAATAAAAAAGTTCTTGGTATTTTTTTAGATCTTAAGAAAGCTTTCGATACAGTCTCTGTTCCCATCCTCGTCAAGAGGCTGGAGAGTGTAGGTGTAAGGGGCCCGCCACTTCAACTCCTGACTGACTATCTATCCAATCGAAAACAGTCGGTTAGAGTCGGTGAACACCTTAACAATGAAGAAGACATCCTGTTCGGTGTGCCGCAAGGTAGTGTCCTCGGGCCCACCCTATTTTTAATATATATCAATGATCTTTGTCTCCTCTCGCTGAAAAATTCAAATTCACAAGTCGTTGCTTTCGCTGATGACACCGTTCTACTTTTCCAGGATAGTTCCTGGGATGAGTTGGGTAAGACTACTCAGGAGGGTTTTAATCGTGTGATTGAGTGGCTGGACTTTAATCTTCTTACGTTAAGCTTGGCAAAAACAAAGTTCATAACGTTTAGTGTGCGAAACAATACCCAACCACCTTCTGATTCAGTCATTGTAAAAGCACATTACTGCTCTAGATTGTCTGACTGCACGTGTGTCTCAATAGGAATTACAGATACTATCAGATACTTAGGTGTTGAACTGGATAAAAACCTCAATTGGAATAAACATATCGCAAATGTAACAAGAAGGGTCAGAAAATTAATCTATGTATTCAAAAAACTTAGACATGTTTGTGACAGGAAGTTGTTAACTACGATATATTATGCTCTTTGTCAATCGATTACAACTTACTGCATCAGTGCATGGGGAGGTTCTGCCAAAACTACGTTACTGCCACTTGAACGTGCCCAGCGCGCCGTACTTAAAGTTCTGTCATTTAGAAGTTTTAGATATCCGACACAACAACTATATAAAGATATGTCAGTACTTACAGTGCGACAGCTTTTGATTTAATAAATATTAGTGCAGCATCATAAACACCCTGACCACTGCTCATCGCGCCGCAGACTTGACCTAGTCTATACCATCCCCAAATCAAAGCTAGCTTTTTCTCGTAAATTTCAAAAATATCTCGGCCCCTTACTCTACAATCGCGTCAGTAAGTGCATAAAATTGCGGGACCTGAGTTTCTATCAATGTAAAACAACATTAAACACTTATCTAAATTCAATTACCTATGAAGACGCTGAAAAACTCATAAAATAAATGGCTTGATACACACACACTCACACTTACTCCCTCACTAATACACGTATACTTGTCTACTAAGACTCATTTTCAAATAAACTAGGAATCCCTCATGTAAAATTAAATACATATTATGATTTACATTATAAGACATAAAAAACCATCTGTACTTTTTACATATACTACATGTTTACGTCTTAGAACTAAGATAACGCTCATTATTGATTGAGTTGAGTTTGCACCTCGTTCCCATGCTACGCTATGGATACCAGGTGCAAGCTTAACTCAACAGCATACGGTGAACCTGAGGACTATTGAGTTTCACCCTCAATTTTATTTTAAGTTACTACTTATTACGTTTGTTATATATTATAGGTGCAATCGAGGTTAAATGCATGGCTATTTTGAATAAAAAAAAAAAAAAAAAAAGATTCTAGCGCTCATCACTGGTACTGTGTTCTTCTCACAAAATAAATATGATATTTTGAGACTATGGATGACGATTCTTACTCCACCGTGATACAGTTTTTAACTAGTACGGGGAGTAAAGGACATCATTATACTCTTCGAATGTAACTTAACAACTACATAATAGTAACAAGTGCTAGCCCAAGATGTATTAAATAATATTATTAAGTTACCCACATAATTTCTACTAAAAATGTAAAGACCAGAAAGAGATGTTAATTTGTAAGTAGTTGTTTAATGAATAAAGTTATTTTATTATTATTATTATATTATTGATTCCAAGTAGCGGATCGCTGCTGTCAAAAACTTTCTACTCCAAGCTAAAAAATATGTCAAGTTCGCTATCGCTGTTCACGATGTTATTTAAATGCGTTTAGGACTTAGTGTAGAGGAGAAGATGCGAGTCCTGGTCGCTAGGACTAGGATGGCGAACAGGTCGCGGCGGCGAGCGCGGAACAGTTTAGCGGAGACATTGGGGATCCGTAAGGGTATCTGAGCTAGCGGTTGGGGATTGGTTGGTCTCCCACGTATTAAGGCGTAAAAGTATTTAATTACTCCTCCTTGCTTAAAGGGATGTGTAGTTTACCATTCCCAATAAGAAATAAAAAAACCAGCCAAGTGCGAGTCGAACTCGCGCACGAAGGGTTCCGTACCAATATTAAACAAAAAACACGTTCTTTGTATGGGGTCCTCCTTTAATTTTTACTTATTTTTTAATTTTATTATTTGTTGTTATAGCGGTAACAAAAATACATTCTGTAAAATTTCAACTGTCTACCTATGACGGTTCATGAGAAAATGCCCGTTGAACGAAATATCATGCAAAAGCCCTATTTTTGTATGGGAGCCCCCCTTAATTATTATTGTTTTATCATAAATAGTATTTGTTGCTATAGCGGCAACAGAAATACATCATCTGTGAAAATTTCAAATGTCTATCACAGTCTTGAGATAAAGCCTGGTGACAGACGGACGGACGGACGGACGGACAGCGAAGTCTCAGTCTCACCGAACAAACGCCTTCTGTACTCTCTCCACGAGAAGGGTACATTGTTGTTAGTGGGGATTCCATACGACGGCATTCGACTCCAATTTACTGCGTACATAGGCATTGTACAGGGTGCTAAAGCTAATGGCGTGGTGGTGGGTGAATATTTTCGCCTGTCGGATAACCACACAATATTGTGTAATATGGTAATGGTATGGATAAGATAGGGCTCTTTCCGATGACGTCACAACGAGCTAAAGCTATGAGTTAAAGGGCACGTGTATGAATCAACTAGACCACACCCACTCGTTAATCATCTTACGAGTAGATGTATTGTAGTCATTCATTGAGGATGTACTTACTGAAATTGTCATGGTATGGGGCTCGAGAAAAGATTGTATGAGTAACATAGACGAATAAACTAACTTAAGTACCGTAAACCCGCGGGTGACTTTACTAGACGTCGCGATAATTTTTCGAAATAACTGAAATATAAGTAATTTTTACGTTTTCAACGTTTTTTTTTAATAATTATCGAAGGCAAAATATCCGCTTAACCACTATTATTGAGAGCTGTCAAATTGTCAATTAAAAATAAATAAACATTTCGGATAAGGGTGGAAATCAGAAGCCTTTCAACCGCTACCCCGGTTTCGTTACGAAATTTGGACTGTAATCGTAACGAAAGCTGAGGTAGCGGTTGAAACGCTCATGATTTTCACCCATAAATCATGGTAACGAACAATTCATGTCCTGCACTGCAGCTTGTACAGTCTGACTAAAAAGAGTAGGTAGAAATTAAAAAGTGGCAATACTGTAGTGCCATCCCCGTTTTCTTAGATTGATTAGGAAAGGACGACACTGCAGAATTGCCACTTTTTAATTTGTACTCTTCTTGGTCAGACTGTACCTTACAGCGGGGACTACCAAAAAATACATGGTAAAGGTTTTTGAAAAATTGTACTAAGCCTTTTGCCTGTGTTGGGTGAAATTAAGCCCTTACAACTCTCAGAAGGATAAATCTGACGACGCGGTTGGCACAGTTTGTAGTGCACCTGCCTACTGAGCCGGCGGTCCTGGGTTCGAATCCCGGCCAGGGCAAACATTTGTGTGATGAACTCGAATATTGGTTCCTGGGTCATAGATGTTATCTATACAATACAATAATACAATACAACAACACTTTATTGCACACCAACAAGAAAAATATTACATGAGAAATCTTAAATTAAACAATGGTAGACAATAGGCGGTCGTATCGCTAAAGAGCGATCTCTTCCAGACAACCTTTGGGTAGCGGAGAAAACAAAATTAAACAGAAAATAGTAGGTGGTGAGATGAGAACTCACTAACTATCTATATCTGTAATTTATATATTATGTATGTATATCGTTGTCTACCCATAGTACAAGCTTTGCTTAGTTTGGGACTAGGTTGATTTGTGTAATATTGTCCCTTCACGCACACATTTGTCCTCCGCACGCGTGGAAATCTGTCTGTGTCAGTAGACGACTAATTCACATATTAATTTCAGCGCCATCTGTAAGTGTATCAGGGTACTCGATAGTCTTAGCACATGTTTGAAAAAAGTTTGGACCTCCTTCATAGCGCCATCACATTCAGGTGCAAACTTAACTCAATCAAGTGTAGTGGCTACCCCCCCTTATTGGTAAAAAAGTATAGCCTATAATATGGCTGGGGATTTTCTCGACGGTTAATGAAGTTTTCCTCAAAATCCGTTCAGCCGGTTTGACGTGATGCGCGGTCAAATAAACAGATAAACATTCTACTGGTTATCGATTCTAAGTAACCTCCGCCAACTTTTCTTCGAATATCTTCTGTACAGACTTTCGAGCCTCTTCAGCTTTATTATATGTAAAATTATTATAGATAGAAGATTGATCTCATGATATCGCTATATGGATATTTTAATGAACAGAATCCAAGCCATAACTAATAGTGAAGCGTTAGAGTGGCCAGTCTGCCAACCAAGGCAGTATATTAACGCCTCAGAGGGGCCGGAGGGGCAACAGGGGCACAATGGGGCTTAAGCCGGCTTAATTGGCCCCCGAGCTTTGCGGCATTACGGGGGATAGCTTTTCAAAAGGCCAGAGCTTTCGGCGGAACTTTTTGAAATGAAAATGCGGGCTTTTTGCGAATTTCGGGAAATGTTTTTGGTCAGGTTTTGCGGGGCGTTTAATGCATTTATGGGTTTTGTTGGGATGGCAAGATTATTTCGCCTACGCTTGAAATAGTATAACGTTTCTATACTAGTTAATTGACCTTAAAGTAATATTTAAGTTTTTATTTTTATTTTATGTATAATTTTGTTGTTCACAGTGCCTTAGTTTAATTACTGTAATGCTGTGTAACTAATTTGAATAAATAAATAAATACATTTTACCGTAACTTTGCTGCATAGTTGAAAAAAGTTAGTAACCGACTTATTCACTTTATGCAGCGTATTTGACGACCCGGTTGGTGCAGTGGTAGGGCACCTGCCTACTGAGCCGGTGGTCCGGGGTTAGAATCCCGGCGAGGGCAAATATTTGCGTGATGAGCTCAAAGTTAATTGTGCCTGGGTCATGGGTCATGGATGTTCTTTGTATTCAAGTATAATATATGTATTTATCTACTTAAGTATGTATATCGTTGTCTAGTCCCATTACTAAAGCCTTCTTGAGCTTAAGTAGGGACTAGGTCGATTTGAGTGAGGTTGTCTGATATTTATTTATAGCATGTATTTAAATCGATATCTGTATATTCCCTTTTTTCGATCAAAATATTTGAAAGTTTCACCAAAAATACTGACTTGCATACTAAATAATGCGAATTAAATATACTATTTAAAGGTATTTGCAAAACTGTTTTACTGGATATTAAAAAAATAAATGGGCAAGTGCGAGCCCGACTCGCGCATGAAGGGTTCCGTACCTATACATATATATATAATCTATAACAAGTTTGTTGTATGGGAGCACCCCTTAAATATTTATTTTATTTTATTTTTAGTATTTGTTGTTATAGCGGCAATAGAAATACATCATCTGTGAAAATTTAAACTGTCTAGCTATCACCGTTGTTGAGATACAGCCTGGTGACAGACGGACGGACGGACAGCGAAGTCTCAGTAATAGGGTCCCGTTTTTACCCTTTGGGTACGGAACCCTAAAAACTAACCTAACCTAACCCGGCCGAGTCGAACCTTAGTGTGCAGTGCGAGGATAATTAGTGTGCAAGTCAGTATTTTTGGTGTAACTTTCAGATATATCCGATATATCCGAAAGGTCATCTCGTTTTGTATGATGTTTAAGTTTTTTTTGTAGGACATGTTCAGTTAATCAATTGTTTTTTGCACAGCATTCATTTTTCTGGTATGCATTCAGTTAATTAGTGGAGTTACGTAGTGTGTTGAAAAATTAAACAGATGTGCATTTAATAATATCCCTTTTTTTATAAATTCATTTATTATCTAGGATGCAAATATATTCTATAACCAAACCAACTAAAGTAAAACTAAAAATATGATAAGGAATTACCGTAGCCAAGGTGACACCCACATTTGCAATACCTGTTTTGGAGCACAGTTAGGTGTTTTTGAAGCATGCACTTTACCAACACGGCTGGCGAAAAAGAGAGGAGGCCTTTGCTCAGTGGTACATACAATACATGCAGTCTTGAGGAATTATTAGCTAGCGACATTTTTAATAAAACATATGAAAACTGATTTCCGGAGCTATCTTAGCCGGATATTCCATACAGTCAATAAACGTAACTCAGCATTGGGCCTATGAAAATAACAGTCTTAATTATAAAACCGATAAAGCTCAAAATGCCGGTAAAGTTTTCAACGTACAATTTGTATGTTTTCCATGACTTTTATACAATATCAGCTGACCGGACGCGAGTACAGATGGCATCTTACGGCCAAAACATATTTATACTATCATACAATTCTAGAATTGTATTGAAAATCAGATTTCTATGGAAAATCTTAATAGGCTGATGCAGGACCTTCTTTTGTTTTGTATATACGCGCGGCGACATGACAACCTGGCGCTATTAAATTATGCTCAACAGATATGTTGAGCATAATTTAATTTGTCTTCTCATCACGCTGAAACGGTTGGAAAAGTTTTAATCAATTTCGGTTCAGGGGTAGCTGATGGACATCCAAAGATGGTTGTAGGATATTTTTTTCCCGACTACGTTATAAAAAAACTTACACGTACGAAGTTGCACCTTCAGTAATTACTTAAACTTGTTTCATAATTTCTAATGCGAACCGCTAAGGAATGGAACTCGTTCCTATCCTGTGTATATCCTGAAAAGTATAACTTGATGGGTCTCTTCAAGGTTTGTTGCTGAACCGGCGAGTTACATCTTCGACCCCGTAGTCACTTACCATCAGGTGATACTGGGGCCAATTGCTGGTCAGTTTATGAATAAAATAAAATAAATAAATATCAGACACACAAATCAACCTAGTCCCAAATTAAGCTCAAGAAGGCTTGTGTTATAGGTACCAGGTGACGATATACATACTTATATAGATAAATAAATACTTAAATACATAGAACATCCATGACCCAGGCACAAATATTCGTGTTCATCACACAAATATTTGCCCTTGCCGGGATTCGAACCCGGGACCGTCGGCTCAGTAGGCAGCTGCTTAACCACTGCGCCAACCGCGTCGTCAAATAACTACATATACGGTGCTGTGTTGCGGAAATCGACAAAGTGTAACTAAAAATTGTATCTTAATTTGGAATTTTTCATACCATCAGACAAGTAAAAAAAAAACAGCTGATTCAGTGCCACCTAGCATCAGAAATGATGAGATTCGTAGACGAACTAACGTCACCGACATAGCAAACAGGGTTAGCAAACTGAAGTGGCAATGGGCAGGGCACATAGCTCGAAGAACCGACGGCCGTTGGGGCAGAAAGGTTCTCGAGTGGAGACCACGTACCGGCAAGCGCAGCGTAGGACGGCCACCCGCAAGGTGGTCGGACGACCTGGTCAGGGTTGCGGGGACTCGCTGGATGCGGGTCGCTTCTATCCGGCCCATGTGGAAGTAAATTGAGGAGGCCTATGGCCCCCAGTCCAGCAGTGGACGTCCTATGGCTGAAATGATGATGATGATGATGATGATAGCATCAGCTTCCTATATTTTGGGTTTCTTAACCATCTCCCAAAAGAGGAAGTTCTCAGTTCGCTGACTTCATGTGACTTATGTATGTTATACCAATCACTCAAAGACCAATTTGAAGAAAAATAAACTTGGTGAAAAAGTATTCGTTTTAGTTGCTGCCACTGCTTGTAAATACCACAGCAGGATACCGAAAATAATTTTTATTTTATCTGTAAAGTGTATTATCAAGTGATTATTAGCATTTCACTTCAGCGAACTCTTGTCTTTCATGTCACAAACAAAATAGAGAATAAAACATCTGTCGATACACCCTGTTTCGGTGCCCTAAGCCACATTGAAAAATGTACAGTTAGGTAAATAAAAATAATAACTCAAACTTCAAATCTTCTCAGAGATCTACATCTCTGGAAGGGTGAAAGGTCTGAAAAAAATACGTCGACTTGAGAAAAGGAAATAGGGTTCCTTCGTAGGTCGACTACACACCTTTGTGCTGTCGGTACGTGCTTTCTCGCACGTCACGTGTTAGCGACATGCGCCCGCGCACCTGCGCTTCTGCGAATTGACCCATTGTTCTGAGGAAGGAACTGGCCGAGTATTTTGATTGATACGTGATTGTCACGTGACTTTTATTACTAGTGGTTCTGTCAGCTGTATAGAGTCAAACCACGTTAACTTTTCCAAGCAAATGAACTGTCAAACCATACAAAGTTATTCAATTTGTATGGTTTAGTTTTGAAGAGTGGTCTGACTCTAGCTCGCGACGTCTATACACCTCGTGAAATTGTTTCGATATTACTGTTTTTTTTTTTACAGTTTCAACCTCCGTATCTCCGACAATTGTGAAAAGCTGAGCCGACGGTCCCGGGTTCGAATCCCGGCAAGGACAAATATTTGTGTGATGAACTCGAATATATGTTCCTGGGTCATGGCTGTTATATCTATATATGTATTTATACATTATGTATATCGTCGTCTAGTACCCATAGTACAAGCTTTGTTTAGTTTGGGACTAGGTCGATTTGTGTGAGATTGTCCCTTAATATTAATTTAATTTATTTATTTATCGTACCTACTTACAAAATTTCATGAGAATCGGTTCTTGGTCGGGAAATCTGAACATCAGAACATACGAAAGAAATTTTGCCGAAGCTCAAACAGAGATGCTTCGCTCGTTAGGTTAATTAATATTTTCCTTATATTTGGTTATACCGTCATCCCATAGCACAATCCTGAACCTCTATGTGGAACCAGAGTCGACTTGTGTACAATTGTCCGATGACAAAAAAATATTTATAGAACAAAGCTCCCATAACTAAGTGTTAATGCCACGACTGTTACAATAGCATTACGGTCATAATGTCAGCGCGAAACTTTTGTTTCCGCTAAAAAGTGTAGATAAGCGTAATATCGTCGCCACAATGCGCCAGGAAGCTGTTAAAAGTTAGCGCGAAGAGGCATATAATACCCTGGAAGAGCCTTCAATAGTACATTACTGCGGACGCCAGGAAAGAAAGGCTTGTCGGTCAGTAGGTATAGATGAATTGTAATACGAAGCCGGCAAGCCCCTTTCACGGTTAGACATGTATAGTGCATTTCTCAAACGTATGCAATGAAATAAAAAATACACCACTAAAAAAAACAGCTGTTTAGCCTGTTCATGAACACAGACGCCATGCTTAAAAGAAAATTTAATTCCCGGCTTAGGCCTTCAATTTTGTATGACATTTCTTTACAGTTTTCTCGAGTTACTCCGCCCGGAACGTGATACTACGAAGCCTCTTATAACGCACGTTTAAGAAAAAAACATTTATTTATATATTTACAGCTATAGACCAAGGCACTGACAAAGACATTACTTAATTGTAATGTTTACCTGAATGTACAATACTCATACAATTGTATTATACAGCCACCGACAGACAAGTAATTACTTACCTACCTTATGAGTTAAATAACCATTGTTTGTAGACCTGGCGGTGGATTGGTTGTGGTTTAGTTCACGTTTTAGGCTAATGCTCTTTAAGTTGTGACTGAACTGTGACAGGTCGGTGTTACATGTATGTAACTAAACCACAACCAATCCACCGCCAGTACTACAAACAAAGCGTATTTAACTTAGGTAGGGAAGGGTCTGGGATGACATCATGTCTAAATTAACGTATGATTCCCTTTTAAACCACAGCAGCGCTCCAGAACGAGCCAGACTTTTAGCGGCAGGCGCCTTAGAAGCAGGCCATTGGCTCCAGGCATATCCATCCACCAATACGGGAACTTTTTTGGAACCCGACACTTTCCGCATAGCTACCTGCCTGAGTCTTGGAGTTCAGATTTGTGCCCCACACAAGTGCCCCTACGGCAGTGAAGTCGATTCACTGGGACACCACGGACTTTCCTGTCAGAAAAGCGCCGGCCGCTTCTTCAGACACGCCGCCCTCAATGACACAATCCGCCGTTCGCATGCCACCGTCAACGTGCCGGCCATATTGGAACCACCGGGCATCGCACGTGGCGATGGCAAGAGACCCGACGGAATGTCGTTGATTCCGTGGAATTTGGGCCGGGTGCTGGTGTGGGACGCCACCTGCGTAGACACACTGGCCCCGTCCCACCTCCACGGAACATCGGGCAGGGCGGGGGCGGCAGCAGAGGCGGCCGAAAAATTAAAAATTAATAAATATAGGGGTCCCGAATATAATTTTGTTCCTTTTGGGATCGAGACCTTAGGTCCGTGGGGTCCCAGTGCCCACAAACTACTAAATGAAATTAGTAAAAGGCTCATTGAGTCCACTGGTGATCGAAGAGCTGGCAGCTTCCTCGCACAACGCATCAGCATTGCGATTCAGCGAGGAAATGCTAATGGGACTATGCCGCGGGGGCACAGTTTTGTAGATTTATTTTAGCATAATTTAATTTACTTTATTTTAGTTCTTTAGTTTTAATTTGAATTTAATTGTCCATTTATATATTTTGTTATAATGAAATTAAATATACATCTATAACAAGTTTGTTGTATGGGGGCTCACTTAGGTAGGTAATTACTCGTACTTGTCTATCTGTGGCTGTATAATACAATACTTTGTGGCACATTAAAAGGAAATAACAACAATTGAAGAGGGATCATACTTAATTTGCAAAACACATTATTTTACGTGCATAAATGTTTTATATTATTCAAAACACACGGTTATTTTTTTTTAGGTTTTTTTATACAATCTGAATCAACAAAACATTTGTTCAAAAAAAAGAAGAGGTTCTATGTAGGAATGTATGTTTTTTTTTTAAGATTTAGACACAAGGATCAAAGCGTAAAGAACAACATAATTGAAGGGATTACAAAAACAATATAACTGACTTGACTGGTTGGCACCAACTGTAAATATAAATGTTTCGTTATAAGTGTCAACAAGTCTAGTCAGTTATGTTGCTTTTGTAAACATCCCTTCAATTACGATCACCTGTTGCCCACACCAAGAATCGAACCTGGACCTAATTTTATGCCTCTCTGTTATGTCGAAGAGTTACTTGTCGAACCTACTTAGGAGATTTCATGAGAACCGGTTGAGAAATGTGGCCTATAGGCGAGAACAGTCGGAAATCCAAACCTCCAAACAAGCATACGAAAGAAATTTTGGCAAAGCTTAATTAGAGATGCTTCGCTCGCTCAGTCAAAAATGGGAGTATATTAGGCTTTTGTTATGGACACTAGACGACGATAAACATACTTATATCGATAAATACATACTTACAATACAAATAACATCCATGACCCAGGCACAAGTATTCAAAATTCAAGATTTCATCACACAAATATTTGCCCTTGCCGGGATTCGAACCCGGGACCGTAGGCTCAGTAAGGCAGTTGCTTAACTGCGCCAACCGCGTCGTCGACGTAATTGTATGTATAAGTATGCATACAATTTATGATGTATATTCAATTTATTTATCTATACATATTGTATAGATAAATACATACAAATAACATCCATGACCGAAGCACAAATATTCAAATTTATCATAAAAATATTTTTCCTTGCCGGGATTTGAACCTAGGCTTAGTAGGCAGCTGTTTTACCACACTGCGCCAACCGCGTCGTCAAAACTTCACTTCGACTTTGACACAAGTCGCTCAGTATGCGGTCTCGCGAAACCACCCCCTGGCTCCACAGAAAGTCGCTATACCTAGCAAAGCCAACAGCAATGCTGAGTGCAGACCATTTCGGATGCACATCTCTTATACACGACGACGCGTTTGGCTCGGTTTGTAGACTGAGCCGGTGGTCCCGGGTTCGAATCCCGGCCAGGGCAAATATTTGTGTGATGAACTCGAATATTTGTGCTTGGTTCACGGTCGTTCTATGTATTTAAGCATATATTTATCTATATAAGTAAGTATATCGTCGTCTAGTACCCATAACACAAGCCTTCTTGAGCTTAATTTGGGACTAGATGGATTTGTGTGAGGTTGTCCGATATTTATTATTATTTATTTATTATTATTATCTCTTCTTCTTCGTTTCGCTCTTGTCAGAGCATTCGTGGTCTTCGTGAGGGAGGCTTGGGGGCAGCTGTCACCCGCCTAACGATGTCCCGCCATCTCGTCCGGTTCGCAGCACTTCTGGTACATTCATGCAATGGTTTGCCCAGAGCAGATTTTATCTGGTCAGTCCATCGCATTGGTGATCTACCACGTGGTCTCGTGCCCTCCACTCTCCCCTGAACAACTAGGCGCTCAATGGAATCACTATTCCGCTATTATTATTATACACTGTCTATACTTACCTAATATAAAAAATTGTAATGATGTTATCTAGAATAAAGCTTTTTCTATTCTGTTACTCCTGGCGTTTCCAGTATGACAATGATCATCTCTACAAAGAAGCGCCCAAACAAAGGACATTCGCATCCCAACGAGGAGGATTTATTCGGCAAACTTCTAGAGTGCGGCGGTATCTGATCGAGTTACAAGACGTTGTGAGCTGGTTATTGCGTTGTTGGTTATTTTGTGGATAATTAACGCATAAGTAATGAAAAAATCTCTAGAAGAATCTATCTATGATTGATACCACCCTAACGAAGTCATCCATCCATCTAGTCGGAGGAATCATCCTCGTGGATCACCACGCTGCCTTTTCCTATACGTGGTCGCCACTCCAGGACTTTTCTGCCCTAACAGCCGTCCATTCTCCGGGCTACATGGCCTGCCCATTGCCACTTCAACACTGCAATCCAGTGAGCTATGTCGGTTACCTTGGTTCTTCGGCGGATATCCTCATGGTTTCTATGATATTCGTGATTCTAGAAAAATCACGGTAAAATAAAATTCGACATAACTCGAGGAATTGATGTTGCAGATGTTTATGGGCGACGGTAATCGCTTTCTATCAAGCGATCCGTTTGCCCTAACATAAAAAAAATTGCAATACTTAAATAGACGATGGCTGCTGGTGCGACGAGTTCTTGAGTACAAACGAACCTACCTAACGTAATGCCTTCTACATTAAGGATATTTATTTCACTAAAGAGGCTTAAAATAGGGTCTATATTGACAACTAGAAATTATTTTTTGTCAAAAATGTTTCATTTCGCTAAAAGCATTTTTCATTGCAGCCGTAAACTATTTCAGATTAACCTAACTTAACCTAATCAATAGCATGATATTTGCAAGAATTATGAAAAATTGTATGAATACAGAGGAATAAAAATCTGCGAAATGATTTTTCGGCGAAATGAAACATTTGACGAAATAAGTTTGAAGGAATCAAATGGCTTCCCTTAAAATGAGGAAAGAACGTTATTTTTGATTAAATTCGTTTGCACTAATTATAAACAAGCTTTTGCCCCCGGCTTTGCTCGCGTTAAATTCGGGGTACACTACCCTACGAGAAACATGCTTATTTTTGGGCTATTAGGCTTATAAAGTAGGGTATTAACTATCTCTGTTTTAAATTTCATAGAAATCCGTCCAGCCTTGTTATCGTGAACAAATAATTTGTTATTATACCACAGATGTATTAGTGTGGTACCTATAGACCTACCTATACTAATCAAGTGAATTTTAAATATTAAAAAGTTAGAGGCGCAGGCTTAAATCCCACTCGGCGCAAAAAATATTAATCATTTCACTTTATAATAAAATTTATAGTGCGTATATCGTAAAGTTGCTTACTTCTTCCCATGCTCCGCCTTCCATTCCAGGATTACCACCTAATATCCGTTTATCCTAGACTTCCCATCTTCTATTCTTAGAATTCTATTTTTGCTGAGCGATAAATAATTAATTAACTTCTCAACAGTTGAAATTTCCACAGTATGCGTATATACTCTCACACGCGTATATAATATACCCTCGGTGCGCAAGTCCGGACGGAACCCTATCATCTTGCAAATAAAGTCAATGCCTCTGCAGCTCATTAAAACTAAATAAAGCACACAGGTATATCAGATAAAACGATACTATACTAATTGTAAGTATATTTACCATTGTAATATAGTCTGTAAGTTGTTGCGTGCTTTGTACGTTTTTGTATGGCAGTGTTTCCGGAAGAACGGTGTCGGGGTGACCTTGACTCTTATCTCGGTGAGGCACGAGTTACTGTTATAAAATGTGCACGGTTTAGTAACTGTTGCTGTGACTTAATTGATGTACATACAGAGTGTATATTTGATATAACCGAAAATTGAAGGCAGACGTAGATTTGAGTGCTATAATCTAATATTTATAAAAAATATTAATTTAGCGTTAACTGCCATAGAGTAATTAATTTATGAAAATTTTCTGAGCAGCGTATGGCGCAGTTATTACTAAGGGACAGTTGTGACATCACGATGTTAAGTGTCAACAATCAATAACAAACAAATACATTGCGTGCTGAATTATTTTATATGGTTTTTTTTTTTTTTATTAATTTACTGATCAATATATTAATAAGTGCTTATACCCCGTAAAGTTTGTGGTTAAAACAAATATACACGTTGTATAATATGAGGAGTGTCTTTCAAATGGGCTTATTTATGTATAAATTTCATAAGAGAAATAAAATAAGCCCTTTTGAAAAGCCACTCGCTCCTGTACGGTATAGCTAAAATATCAGACAAGCTTACTCAAATCAACCTAGTCCCAAATTCAGCTCATTTTGACGACGCAGTTGGCGCAGTGGTAAAGCAGCCTACCGAGCCGACGGTCCCGGGTTCGAATCCCGGCAAGGACAAATATTTGTGTGATGAACTCGAATATTTGTGCCTGGGTCATGGGTGGGTATATAGTCGTATGTTTTATCTAAAAATAACGAACTTTTATGAAGGAAACAATAAAGCCAATTTACAGACGTAATAAAATACTAAATAGTACGGACATACAACGGGGCGTTAAATTCAATCAACTTAATATTCGGAGCAACTACCAACCAACTTTAAAAAAGCAGGTATTTTGAGTATAGTGTTTACATGAAGCACATATTAATTCAGACCTATTGGTACGAAAACTAAAATAAAAGAAGAAGAAATAGTCAAAAGCTTATGTTAAAATTGCGTTAGCAATATTAACATAAGTTTGTCATTTAAGTATGTATTACTTTTACAACCCTTTCTATTTTATATTTTCTAAAAGCAAATGAATGCTGTTTACTTATCAAACCTACTCACAAAATTTTATAAGAATAATTTAAAAAATGCGACCTATAGGCGAGAACTGCCGGAAGTCGTCTGGATATATGAAAGAATTTTAGACCGAGCTTAAAGCTTCGTTCGCTCGGTCATATTTCTGTAATTATTTTAACTTACCGTCATGTATCAAATTTTATTAAAAAAAAAAACATTTTCAAAAGTCTTGTTAACATAATTCTGATACTGTTATTAGTAAGGAGTCACCATAGGAAGTCTTATAAAACCATGACGACATATTCCGAGAAAGCGCGGTGATGTTCCAAGAACCGGCCGGCGATGACTCATTTACGCACAAGAGCGGAATGAGTAACTTTATCATCGGAGGCTGCGTAGTGACTCATAGTTCATTCACTGATTTTATATTGAGATTAAGGGAGTTCTGTTACTTTTAAGTTTTGCGGTCATAATCTGAATTGCCAGTTAAATCTTATGTTTGTATTTAAGTTTTAAAGGTCGATAAAATAATATTTTCTTCGGTTTCCGCGACTGTCACACATTTAAATAAAACAATTTAAACGGATTATATCGCGTATATTAATTATTTGAGCTTCCCTGACGTTTCGGTACCTTTACAGATACCGTTGTCACAGGTTGATTGAGAAAAACACGTTTCGGTACCTATACAGATACCGTTGTCAAAGGTTGACTGAGAAAAACACGTTTAACGGTATCTGTAAAGCTACCGAAACGTCAGGGAAGCTCAAATAATTAATATACGCGATATAATCCGTTTAAATTGTTTTATTTAAATGTGTCAACAGTGTTTTTCTCAGTCAACCTTTGACAACGGTATCTGTAAAGGTACCGAAACGTCAGGGAGGCTCAAATAATTAATATACGCGATATAATCCGTTTAAATTGTTTTATTTAAATGTCGATAAAATAAGTTTCAATGGACCCATATTTTTAACTGACTTCTAACTCCTTTGAAATTGAAATCATTTATTGTCAGACAACTGTAGCCGATTCGGTGAATATCTTGGCTTCTCAATCTATAATGCTGCTGTAAAGAAACATAAGATTTCTATTAGTTCTGTTCAAGAAGCCAAAAAGCTTCTCTATAACTGGCTCAGTACTCTGGATTATTCCGACACCGAGGCTCTCCTTGTCAAGGGAGTCATCAATCATAATCAAAATCATACATCTTTTTAGTTTTTAGTTTGATTTATTAAATACTTTATTTGGTAAATGAACATTGTATCGGTTGATCTCATATTGTAAAATATTAAACTTGTTACATGACATTGAATTGCCTAGTGTGGAGTCCACTGTCAATTTATGTATTATGTAAACATAGTTCCGTATTTCAATTGTTGCCTTATAAATATATTTTTTTGTTGTTAATTGTGTTATAAATAATTCTTTCTCTTATCTTATCCATAAATATATACCTTAATAACAAGGATGTTAGGTACAGATCCCGAACCGAACCCTAACTCTTTACGGCGCGTAGTCGGGTGAAAAGGAGGGGTGTGTCAGTTCAGTATAATCATTTATTTATAAACAACTAGATTATTCTTGATACTTCTTCCCTATATATGTGTAAGGCTTACCTATTTTATTTATATTTGCATACATGCAACATTACATACATACATATAATCACGCCTTTTCCCCAACGGCGGTAGGCAGAGACCACATCTTTCGACCTGCTACGGTTCTGACATACATCTTTCGCTTCATCAACATTCATTAATTTCCTCATGCATGCTCGTTGGTTGAGAGCAAATACACTCTTATTTGATTTGGTTGAGAGTACTTTTGACTTGCCCTTTTTTCAGAACGTCTCCAATCTCCAAAACATTACCTTGTTTAATAAGTAAAATCACGGTATGGTAATACCTATACCTAGTTGGGATTGTGGATGTCCTATAAATTAAATAATTTGCGGTTTCACAGAAAACCCTGGGAACACCCAATCCACTTTGTCATTAAACAACTAATACTTAAATGGGAAAGCCCGGTTCATGTTCATTCGTAAAGGTTTACGCTAAGTCACGTAAGGAATGTGAAAACCATAATTTATTACGTAAAACGTTGCGGTAAATTGGCACTAAAATGAGATCTAGTAAAATTACAAATGTTAACTAAATTTTGGGCATAATTTTTATCCCAATAAAATAGATCTATTGTATAGTATTAATAGTACCTATATTATACAATCTTAAAATTGTTTTGAATACTTATCAGTTTTCTATAGAGAAGGGTCATTATTTCACAGAAAGTCTTAAGAGTGGGATGCAGGATTTGTATGGGGGGGGGGGGGGGGGGGTTGCCAACCGTATAGCGCCATCTGTTGGTATTTTTTGCGAAATGACTGGACGAATTTTTATCCATTTTGGTACAGGGATAGCTGGACATCCACATTACGTTACTATGTTAAAGACAAAAATATTTACACGGACGAACCATAAATAAATAAAATTAATCTGGCACAATCTTACTCTCGAAACTTAGCAAGCTCGGAGGTATGTAAATACTGATATTAGACGCTTCTCTTTCCCACAAGAGTAACCTGAGAAACCAGCGTGCAGCTCTTTCCCATTCATAGACAGGCACAATATTTATTTATGAATTATTCGGCCGTGGCTGTCTCTCTCGTATCGGGCTATCCAGAACGATAGCACTGATGAACGCGCGATGTTTTTTAATTCCGGAATCACAGGTTTCCATTCTGGAGGTAGAGTCCAACCCGTCTCGATGGACCAGCAGCTGGCACCCGTAAATTCTCAGCATATAGCCGTCCACTGCTGGAAATTTGCCTCTTGCATGAATTCCCAAACTGTTATTAATGGGGCAATCCTACTCCAGGTCAGCCCTTCCGTCTCTTTATAGTCGTCCGACCATCTGGCTTGCGGTCTTCCGACGCATCTACCACCCGTTCGCGGTATCCAGTGTAGCGCTCGCTGACCCCATCTGTCATCGTCTCTGCGACATATTATGACTGGCCCATTGCCACTTCAATTGCGCAACTCTTTTACCGATGTCGGTAACTTTCGTGCGTTGACGAATGTCTTCGTTCCGCATTCTATCTCGCAGAGAGATTCCAAGCATTGAGTGCTCCATAGCTCCCTGTGACACGTTTAACCGGTGGATTCTTCCAGCGGTTAGCGTCCACGTTTCACATGCGTAAGTCATTACTGGGAGGACACGCCACCGCACACAGGTTGTAGACTCTCGTTTTCAGTGATTGTGGGATTTTTGAGCTGAAAACGTCTTTGAGCTTACCGAACGCAAGTTGGATTATTATTGTGAGCACATGAAGTCCCACTGCTGGGCAAAGGCCTCCCCACTCTTCTTCCATTGTTCCCGGTTTTGGGCTTTTTCTGGCCATTCCATTCAAGTTGGATGCGTCTGCTAATTTCCAAGTCTAATGTCATCTCACTTTAATGTTATTTTCTGACCTATGCATATAAATGTGTAGTTACATTACAATAAATATATCTCTTTGTGATTACAAACATATCTGGAGTTGGTAAACTATCCTAATCTATGTCGATGTATGAGATTAACAGTTTTCTAACGTGTGTTAAGTTTGTTGCTCAGTATAGATGCACATCAACCTTGGAGGCCGACCTCCAAGGCCACTCTCTATTAACGTGGATGGAGCAGTGCTACCCCAAGTGGGCACCACGAAATTCCTTGCGTGACCTTGGATGCGGCTCTAAAATGGGACGCGCACATTAACGTCACCTGCGGAAAATTATCTGGAGCATGCTTTGCTCTGAGCAGACTATCAGGAGTGCTACCCGATCAACAGCTAAGAACAAGCTATTTTTCTCTCTTTCACTCTGTGATGTGCTATGGGCTCGAGCTCTGGGGTACGGCAGCGGAATGCCAGCGAGTGTTCGTACTCCAAAAGCGAGCCGTGAGAATCATTTCTCACGCTGCACCAGGTACATCTGCCCAACAACTATTTATACAAAAAAATATTATGACATTGCCATCTCAGTACATTTATTATATAATTAAGTATGTAAGAATGAATATTCATCTTTTTCCTCCAATGATATCACACAGCATGCGTCTAAGTAACAGAAATAAAAACAAACTGGCCACCCCTTGTCCTCGTTTAGCTAAGGCAAGCAAAACAATGTCTATTGTGGGGCCACGTATCTACAATAAAGTACCCGATTATATAAGAGAAATAGAGAACGACGTTACATTCCTACATAAAATTAAAAAATGGCTCATATCTAGAGCTTTTTATAGCCTTGAGGAATTTTATAATATATCATACTAATTCTGATTATAAATTATTGTTGATTACTGTATTGAAATTATAAATTGTTAATGTTATTTAAATTTTGTACTATTGTATTTTAATAATTGATTATTTGAAATGTGTAATTGAATGTAATAATGTTACCTAATATAATTTAATAATTCAATATGTGACATGTAAAATTGAAAAACATTTTATAAATAAATGAGTATGAGTATGAGTATGGGTATAGTTATTTATAGTTTTAACGGAATCCTTGGCGCGCTAGTCCGATTCGTACTTAACTGGCCCCCTTTTGTGATTAGTCTTTGTATCCATTTTCAATTGGCAGAATCTGCGGTGTATTTTCGTCTAAAGTTTCCAATATTTTAAATTAAGTACTCGTGCACTCGGTTGCATTAGTTACTTACAATAAGTGAATAGTAATATTTTCGTAGTAAATTAATTTACTTATGTCCTATTGGATCGGTCGGTGACTACCGGCCTGAAGCAAGGGGATGCCCTATCGCCTGTGCTCTTCAACCTAGCTCTGGAACATGTTGTCCGAAAAGTTTTAGCGTTGGACGTAGGGATAGAGTTGAATGGTACGCACAAGGTGGTAGGGTACGCAGACGACCTAGCTTTACTAGGGGAAAGCCGTGGACAGGTGGCGGAAGCAGCTAGTACCTTGGACCGAGAAGCCTCGTTGATAGGTCTCAGGATTAACCAGTCGAAAACGGAATACCTCCACATGAGACGATATAGAAACACGCGTGTCCAGCGTGAAGATCTCCATGTTGGCGGTACCGTATACCACGGAGTTGACAAGTTTCGGTACCTCGGATGCACGGTTACCGACACGAACACCAGAGAGGAGGAAATCCACATACGCGTTCAAAATGCCCTGCGGTGCAGTGCTGCCCTCCATAAGGTGTTGGTGTCCAAGCTTCTCAGCAAAAGTACAAAGTTACGGATTTATAAAACGGTAATTAGACCAATCCTTATGTATGGCTGTGAAGCTTGGACACTAACACTAAAAGAAGAAAGTCAGCTCCTAGTAGCGGAGAGAAAGGTTTTTCGGAAGATCTTGGGGCCTATCAAAAGTGATGACGGCACTTGGAGGATTCGGAAGAACGCTGAGATCGAGGAGTTGGTGGCCGAACCAAGTATCATCGGCGAGATTAAATCCCACAGACTTCGCTGGTTTGGTCACGTTCTGAGGATGGATGAGGATCGGGCGGTCAAGAGGGCATATTTGGGACGACCGACTGGTCGTCGTCCAGTGGGCCGACCCAGATATCGCTGGGGTGACAGTGTGGAGGCGGATCTGTGTCAGCTTCAAGCCGATGACTGGCAAGAAGTAGCACAGGATCGGGACCGGTGGCGTTCTCTTGTTTCGGAGGCCAAGATCTTCTTTGGGTCACTGCGCCACAATAGTTAGTTTAGTTATGTCCTATTGGAGCTACGAAAATACTGGTTGACTTAGTTACGACAGATGTTTGCATGTTACAAACAAGATGACGATGACTCACGTTTTCCTGGTAGACTGCTGAGGTTTATTATGTACTTCCGATGTTGTAGTAGCCACCTTATAGTTTCCATTAAGTCATCGTAATGAAATAAAAATAACAAAGTTGTATGTCATTAAAGTAAATAGAGTAGTTCTGTGAGCTGTAGACCTTGCGAGTAAGTTTCGAAGTTTAGGTTGAGATTAAAACAAATTGCCATTTTGAAAATTTTGAAAGTTATGCCCCAATAAAACTATATAATTTACGAACCTAATCAAACTATTTGAGAGTTGAGAAATGCGACCTCTAGGCGAGGATAGCCGGACATCTGTAGATCCTAACATCCAAGTGGGCGGGGCACATAGATCAAACGAACGGGTCTTGCCTTGCGGCGGAAAGGTTCTCGGGTGGAGACTACGTACCGGCAAGCGTAGCGCGGGTGATCGGACGACCTGGTTAGAGTTACCGGGAGGCCTTTGTACAGCAGTGGACGCCTCAATGCTGAAATGATGATGATGAATGAGGCCATATGTCAGATATCTTGGAATGTTGCTATTCAAAGTGCGCTAAGAGATATTCCAAGTTGCCATTTAAAGATAAACATGCAGATAACGGCGTTACATTAGTTAATTACAGTGGTGATAGATGGTTTTGGGACTTTTAGGTATTAAATTTAATGCTTATGATCAAACAACTGTATAAAGCCTAAAAGTCCTTCGTCCACCGGATAGTTGAGTAACGGCGCACTGTCACACCGGGCTGATTTACTAAACTCATTGCTGGTTTGATTTCCGCTAATTTCACATCTCTACATTTTACATACGCCATTCTTTATTCGGTAATCATAATGCAAATCATAGCATATCATAATATCAGACATCTTGCAAATGGTTTTAAGATCATAACTGAACTAAACGACTTTCATATGAATATCGAAAGGTCTTTGGCGGTAATAGATATCTATCCAATTTTTTATTAAAAAATTTAGGTAAGACTAATAAATAATTATCTCTTAAAAACTGCTTCTATCTATACAGGGTGTCCCAGGAGTACCACGTCACAGTGACACTGGAGGTAGGTCAGCTCAAGAGGAACCCCACCAACCTAACATGACCTCAGTAAAAGTTGCACGGTTTTCGAGTTATTCCCGAAATAAAAACTTTTGAGAATTTTCCCCTTTTCTTTTACATTTTTAGTACCAGCATCGACACGGAAAGCTCTTAATGACAGTTTTTTATGTGTATCAAATCATGAATAGCTAATTCAGAAGTGTAAAGTGTTATTTTGTCAGTAACTGTTGTAAAATGCTGAAGAAAACTTGATTAATCTTGATTTAATTTGTAACAAAAACACAAATTTCAACTTTGACCATCTGCCATGTATTTTTTTTACTAGAAACGAAACAAACAAATAACGTCAATCAATTAGGCATGTTATGCAGATTCTAAAATGGTATAACACATGTATCTTACTGCGATAATATTAGGTATTCTTATCACTTTAGCGATGCCCTATCGAGCCAACTTAAACTCCGCAAGCAGTCACTGTTATGTGCTACAAAGATGCTGTGTACAGCGATGACTCTTCTGTTATCTGATCCGATTATTTTGCCAAATACAGGAGGGCTAAACTAATGTTATTCTCCCCTTTTGGAGGCTAGCTTATTCTAAAGGACTGGATAAAATCATAAAATGTCAATGACAATAAAAAACAGGTTTATTTTTGATACATTTATTGGAATAAATTTAGGTCACAATAAATTTTCGAATTGTCTCCCGTTTACTAATGCACAAAAAATATCGTTCAATAAAATTTCGGCTCAATTTTCTTAAACTGACTTCCGATATTGTACGGGCTGCCTCGAATACTCGTTGCCACAATTCTGCTTATTGGTTTCGCGTAAACTTAGTCTTTTAAATATCCCCAATAAAAAAATCTAGTGGGTTTAGATCTGGGAAACGCGATGGTCATAAAATTGGTCCCAATCGACCAATCCATCTCTCGGGGAATGTTTCGTTGAGGTGCTCACGGACTAGCCGGGCGTAGTGGGCTGGGCAACCATCTTGTTGGTACCACATCCTTCGTCTCTGTGCCAACGGCACATATTCTAATAAACCAGGCAGATCGTTTTGCAAAAATTGAAAATAATTTCTACCATAAAGAATAGGAGGCAAGTCGACCGGTCTCGCAATTCCATTCAGAATTACACTCCACAAATTAATTTTGAATTGGTATTGGGACCGATTTTCTCGTTCTTCATGTGTTTTCTGTCTACCAGCTATGGACGTTATGTAAATTGAAACATCCATCCCCTTTGCAAGCCGATTCAAGAAAATCATGCGAAATTCCGTAAGCAATTCAAAACACGTATCTACACACGTACGTATACGTACCACTTTCCGAGTTATTTACCTCACAATAATAATAACACACGTATGTAAATATAAGTAAGTATATTTTATATCGTATTTATGTAAATTTCAGCTAATACCTGTTTATAAAATTAATCTCAATATCCATTATACAAAAAGGCTCTGCACCATACTGATGTTTCTGTTTAGTCCTACGGTTGACTGGTAGAGAATGCTTTAAGGCATTAAGTTCGCTATTTGTACTGATGCTAGTGTATTCCGTGCAATAGTTTTAATAAAATATAACATTATGTCACTTCTAAAGAGATTTATTTATTTAATCTTTATTGCGCAAATGAAAAACAGATCGTACAAAAGGCGGTCTTAATGCCATTGGGCATTCTCTACCAGTCAACCATCGGGCAAAGCAAATAAGATGAGGTTTAAGGTACACAAAAGGAATCTCTCCTCGTCTCAGGGTCACGGACAACAGAGACACCTTCGCTGAATGTTCTGATGGATGACTCATAGCAAAAATAAAGTCATATAAACTTGTTATTACAAGCTTGGGTTTTAACTAGAAGCCACAAGTATCTGATTAAATGACACACGTTTTGTCATTAATCCACAACTTTGTTTTATTCAATAGTTTATTAATAATAATCATAAAGAAACCTAACTTACGAATTAAAATAAATAAAGGAATAATGATACTCTTTATTGTGCAACAGTAAATATAAATAAAGATAACACAAAGAAATTGCAAAAACAATACAGTTGGTAACAACAGGCGGTCTTATCGCTAAAAAGCGATCTCTAGTTTAAAGTTTTTACTATCATCAGCCATTGTTAGCAACAAGCGCCTTCCCCACGATGAGCAGACTTGTGCTTCTCTCATCCAACGGCTTCTTGAAAAATCGTCGGTCCACCTTGCAAGAGGCCTGCAAGCTAAGTCCCTTCGTCGCAGCTTCCAGGCCTAATCTTTCCTAATTACGTCATCTAGATTATTCTGGACTAAAATTACTATTTATTAGTGCCAGACCTCACTTTAGTGTTCCAATTTACGAGTAAGTCTATAGGAACTGCAATTATCAATAACGACTTCCTTAATGATATCAATTGAGAAGATTATCCGATAAATTCTCCCGAGCCGTCTCTAAAAATATTGAAGGCGACGGTCAAACTCATTGATGAGTGGCCCAAACAATTACCGTCATAGGCGGCCAGCTGTGAATCACGCAGGAAGCGGCTCCCATTTATAAAACCGAGTCAATTTTGCACAGGCCATTCAATTGCCAGGCTCCATTCAGATCACTCCCGTACAACTAAAACAAACAAGATGCGTAAAGTTATTCTGTTTATTCTGAACGTGCTGTACGCCCTTTTCGGCCTCCTTCTGTTCTTTGGAGGCGTCGCGTACTACATATACGTGACGTCTTTCACCTCCTTAAGGAACAGCCATCATTACAAGTTGGACTTTAATTTGTACTGGCCTCAAGTGATTCCGTTCGTCGCGTGCTTCGCTGGGCTCTTCGTGATCTTCGTCAGCTGCTGCGGCTGCTGCAGTGCATCCAAGAACCACAAAGGCTTCACCATCATGCAAGCTATCTTCACCATCATGACCCTCCTCGTTCTTGTCACGAGTGCAGTGCTTACCTTGAAATACGGCGACACGAAGGAAACTGATGACTATCTGACAGACGCGCTGAACGATGGGTTCTCCGAAGCGAAGACCAGCGAGAGAAACCTAGAGATGTTCTCAAACATTGAGAGATGGTTGGAATGCTGCGGTGTGGAAAGTTCTTCGAGCTACAGAGGACACACGATGATATTGCCTAGCTCCTGCTGTGGTTATGATGATAATTCAGATATGAAGTGCGAGTTCACGTCGAAGCAAGCGAATGACAGACACGGCTGTGCCCCGGTAATTGTCTCCTACAGTCGAATAGCCCTCAGGGCTTTAGCGGCGGCAGCTACCATCACGGCGTTCTTTGGATTCCTGGCAGTAGTAGCATCTTTAGCATTATCGAGCGGTTTCAAGAGGAAACCAGCAAGTTACGAAGCGACAGATATCGAAACGAAGAAGGGACTATTGTAAAAGTGATAGTGTTGTGCTCTGAAATGAGTAGGTAAGCTTTAATGTCCCACCAAGTGGGCGGAGAATAACTTCTCAAGTTTTATTATATAAAACTGTGATAGAAGTTTCTAGATCCATGAATTAGAAACGATGTAAATACGAAGTATATTGTTTGCCAGTTTTAAAAGTTTTGGTAGTGTTTGATTGCTGAAACTAATCATTATATTTTTAGAAGTTTTTAACTTAATTTTAAGTTGTAAGTTTTAAGTGCGTATGTGAGTTGAATGTTAGCAAGCTAGTGTGAATTACCAAAGAAAATAATGTATATACAAGTGTGAAATTACAAATAGTTTAAAGTTAATTGTAAGTATTAATCTTTGTGATTCCAAACTGATTTAATTGAAACGGTATGAAATGTAAATAGTTAAATGAAAATGTGTGCAATAATAATCGTGTATCTAAGTGAAACTGAAGCGTATCATTCATAATGTACTGGTACAATGTATTGTGTCTGATGGTCATTGTAATTTTTCGCTTTTGTTGTTTTTATGGCGACCTTTGCACGACAGTCGAGACAAAAAAGGTCACAATACTAGTACAACAATTGTCAAAAGATTTATAAATATCGTATGATTTAATATAATATGACCGGTTGGTACAATAAAACTGGTTCTCTGCCTTTAAGCCAAATTATTTTTCGTTGAATTATTTTTCGTCGATTGTTTAATTTTTCGAATGTTTCATTGGAACTGTAAACTATTCTAACAAACCTAACCTAACCTTATTAATAGGATGATATTAAGAACTATAAGAAAATTATGACTTGTAAAAAAAAGTCGACGAAAAGAGAATTTGATGAAATGAAACATTTAGCTGAAACGAAAATAATTGGCGAAAAAGCAGAGCACCAATAACGTGTGTTAGTTGCAGTTATTCTTGTCACTAGTTTTTTAATTAAAGTTATCTAAAAGAACTACCATCAAAGTTCAGTTACCATGTGAATCATAATAATTAATAATTATTATAGTTTATTTAATAGTTACATAAAAGTGAAGCTTTAACCAGATATATATTGTAGTATTATTCCTGAATCATCCTTGGATGATTTACATAATTATAGCCATTTTTTTACGAGACAAATTATATCAATAAAAAAATAATAAATAAATATTAACCCTTCGTATGTCGAAGCACTGATCAGTGCAAACATCTCATTGAGTTTCAATTTAATTGGCAATTTTTTTACATAACATACGAAGGGTTAAGGGACAATCTTACATGACCCTCGAACAATTCAAATCCATCACACAAATTTTTCGCCTGGCCGGGATTCGACCCGGGACAGCAAGCTCAGTAGGCAGGGTGCACTACAAACTGAGCCAACCGCGTCGTCCGGGCCATGTCACGGATATATGGCTGACTTAAGTCGATGCATTGTGATTTATGCTATTTGCTAAGTTAACTATTAAAGATAGAACATAGGTACCTAACCTCTACCTAGGTAATATGTTGACATTATCGCATACAGATGTGTAAAAATGACGTTTATTTACCAATAACTCTACAATTTACTCTTAAATTCCACAACTAATTCAGTGCCTTTTCATTATGCCTGTTTGCTGTCGCGGAGCGGAGATTATAAACCAATCAGAATGGGTCTTCAGGAAGCCTCATGAAAACTGGTAATTATCAGTTTTCTGCGTGAATTTTGTCAATTTCTAGTAGTTTTTGAAACAAAAATTAGTTTCAAATATACGAATAAATCGCAATAGCCCAGTTCTAAGTAATAACGCTGATGATATGTTAAAAAACATGTTTGATCATAGAGAACAATGTCTAAAACAATCAGCATTTTTGAACGGATAAGAAACCTTAAAGTGATATAACAAACAAGCCCCGAATATACGCGAAAGAATGTGTAACTAATTGAAATGTGTTTGTCCGTGTGTTGCGTTGCCCTTTGTAGAGGACAAATGAGTTAAACAATTGGAGGTGTACTTTCTGTCATTATGCCGTGATGCTGACAAACAAACAAAAGGTTTTTGTAATTAGATGTAAAAAATGTAATAATAAAGCAATGAGTCAGTGTTGCAAAGATAATCTAGAAATGTTAGTTAAAAAAAAACGTTAATTTCAGACCTAACGATCCATGAAGTAATATCAAGACTATTACAGAGGATTGGAGAGATAAGAGAGATTTGCAGTATTTATTACAGGATGGATTAATAAGGTGTAGTTTCATTTTGTGTTAATTTGACATTGAGAAATATATTACTCCATATAAATACAAAACTTGCCAAGCAAATTTTTTTTATTTTAAGCACATTATAAATAGCAATATTATAAATATTGTATTCCGTGGAACATCTGCATTTACTCAATGCAGATATTCTAAATGCACAATTTAAATAAAATTTTATCGCTTTTGTTGTTCATTTATAGGTACCTATTTTAGTTATGAAGTAATTTTTTCACTAAGTCGCGCTTCATTACTTACATAATAATAAAGTTAAATATTGTTGATTATTATTATTCGTAATGTTACTTTTATAATATTAATTATTTCGTCCATTCTTATTAATAACAGTGCTGATATACATATAATGATAATAAAACAATTAATGGGCCACTGTTTGTCATTTTGTAAACTACGAGGGGAGGTCCAAAAGTTCGCGGAATGGAGGGGATGGGAGTGGGGATGACCATCATTTTTAATACAGCACTAATTGCAAACTCATTAAGAGTAAATATACCATATTTCAGACTAATTAGGTCATTACTTTAAAAGTTATCATCGAGCAAGCAAGTCAATCCGGAAGAATTCTGCAAGTATGGAGCAAATTGAGTATCGAGCCGTCATCAAGTTCCTAACCAAGCAAGGAAAATCTCCTCAGACCACCCTAATTGAGATGTCAGCAGTTTGCGGTAATCATTGGCCTGGAAAAACAATGGTTTACAAATGGCATGGTCTTTTTAAATTTAGTAGAGAGTCAATTGAAGACGACCCTTGCTCGGGGCGGCCCGCTGAGGCCATCACATCAAACATTATCGAAAAGGTTGAGAAATTACTATTGGAAGATGCCCGGCTGAAGAAGAAACAGCTTTCTACATTAGTTGGAGTATCAGAAACCACCATCTTGAGGATCCTACATGAACATCTCGGCATGACTAAAGTTAGTGCAAGGTGGGTGCCGAGAATGCTTACGCCGCATCAGCGACAACAACGAATCGATGCGTCAAGCAGCTTTTTGGAACGGTGTGGCGAAGAAACTACGTCGGTTTTGAAACGGATTGTTACTGAAGATGAGATTCGGGTTCATCATTTTGAACTTGAGTCTAAACAGGAGTCAATGCAATGGCACAAGAAGGGTACCCCACCACCTAAGAAATTCAAGGTGTCAGAATCACCTGGAAAGATAATGGCTACGATATTCTGGGATTGTCAAGGTGTATTAATGATTGACTACAAAAGCAAGGGCGTCACTATAACAGAAGAGTACTACGCAACATTATTGGAGCAATTGCGGCAATGTATTAAAGAAAAAAGGTGAGGAAAGTTAACCAAGGGTGTGCTGTTGCTTCATGACAATTCTCCATTTCACAAGAGCTGTATTGCGACAGCTGCCCTGGGCAAATGTGGCTTCTAAGAATTAGACCCTCCCCCCTACAGCCCGGTCCTGGCCCCCAGTGATTATTATTTATTCCCAAATTTGAAGACAGAGTTGCGAGGAAAGAAATTTCACACCGATGATGAAGTAAAGGACGCAAAATTGGCTCATTTCGACATCTAAAACAAAAAATATTATTTTGTAGGTTTAGAAAAATTACTTTCCCGATCAAACAAATGTATTAACCTTAAGGGGGACTATATCGAAAAAGAAAAATAGTAACGTCTTTGTATTCGATTAATAAGTCCGCCATTCCGCGAACTTTTGGACCTCCCCTCGTATATACCCGGCAAGGGTAAATATTCGTGTGATGAACACGAATATTTGTGCCTGGGTCATGGATGTTCTATGTATTTAAGTATTCATTTATGTATGTATGTAACCACTTTATTGTACATAAAAAAATAATTCACAAAACTTAAAAAAAAAAACATGTAAAAAGGCGAACTTATCCCTATAAGGGATCTCTTCCAGTTAACCTTTGAGCAAATGAGAAAATAATGGGATATCCAAGAAGATAGACAAACGAACAAGTTAGTATGCCCAGATACACTAAGGTCTTAATATAATAAAATATGTGTTATTCCAAAATATAATACATATATAGGTATAATTACATATATATCATAATATAAATAAATATCATATGTATGAAGTAATCACTCTAATCAATTAACTTCGACGAGATCAGGGATCTAAAAGCCATAACTTTTTTAAGTTCTCCTTAAGCGATGCCACGGATTGTGACTGCCTCACGGATACCGGCAACGCGTTCCATAATTTACCTGAGTGGACTGTGAAAGATTTCCGATAAGTGCGCGATTTACTGGGCGGAAAGGCAAGAGCGAGATTGACACTCGAACGCAGGCGGTGTGCACTGCCGGACGCAGTATAGTTAAATCTTTCGGATAGGTAGAGAGGTGAAGCAGGGTTGAATAATACATTGTAGAGCAATGACAGGACATGCACATCTCTACGACGGCGAATCGGAAGCCAGCCGAGCTGTGCACGGTAATGAGAGACATGATCAAACTTTCTTAGACCAAAAATAAATCTTATGCACACATTTTGAAGACGCTCAAGCTTGTCCAGCAGCTCCTCCTTAAGGTCCAGGAAAGCAATGTCACCATAATCAAGAAGAGGAAGCAAAAGCGAACGTGCGAGAGAAATTTTTGTGTGAAATGGTAGGAAGTTCTGCAGACGCCTCAGAGAATGAAGTGACGCAAATAATCTCCTGCTAATCTGGGATATGTGCGCTGACCACGACAGTGTCTGATCCATAATGATGCCCAGATTTTTAACAGTTGAGGCGAGGGGTATCGTTATACCATCAAAAAGTATATCTGGTAGCAACTGGTCTGATATTTTGGTAACAAAGTGGGGACTTCCAATGACAATCGCCTGCGATTTCTTTGCATTAATTTTTAACCCGTAATTAGATGCCCACACACGTTTATCTATATAAGTATGTATATCGTCGCCTAGTACCCATAACACAATCCTTCTTGAGCTTAATTTGGGACTAGATCGATTTGTGTGAGGTTGTCTGATATTTATTATTAGGTATTATACACCGTGGCCGTTAATAACCCGAAAGATTTAAACCACGTATTTTTGACGACAAAACGAGTAAATAATGTTATATCAACATGGGTCTAATTATGTGTCTTAATTAAATTACTATTTCAGTACAAATTAAATCATATTAATTGCCCACTTCTTTGTGAACAAGTCTTTAGTTTAAGAAGAGTGAGCGAGCATGACACTTCACGAATCGCTCCGAAATCATACGACGGACGGCGAATGCCGTGACTTCTGTTCTATGACAAGAAGTGTCAACTTATCGCTGTCTCAATATTACAGGGTTCTATGTTTCACTTTGACGAGGTCAAATTTGAACATTGGCATAATGACATGAATTAGGGTGTGTTAGACGGGAGATTTTTTAACTTTTGATTTGTTTTAAATAATTTATATCGCCTTAATTATGAGTTTTTGGACTATATGTTACATAAGTTTATATACTCTAATTAGGCTCTAGTATCGTTAGCTTAAATCTTTCGGGTTATTAACGGTCACGGTGTATAGCCGTTACTCTTCATCTTAACTCATGTTAACGGACGAAACAGGCAGATGCACTGCCTTTGAGCTGCAAAAATGCAGTTCTAGTACAGTTGACGTAACTGCATCGAAACTGGTTCGCACCAATGGCGCAGTTTACTGGTAGTCAGAGTGCAGTTTTAAAGATTGGACAGCGGCTGCCAGTTACCACACGATTGTAAATAATGCAGTTTAATTACAGTCCGATATAACAGTCGTTTTTTGTGGAGACTGAAAGAGAGGTTTAATAATACTATTAAAACTTTCGTGAGGCATCTCTAATAATTATTATAAACGGTTTAATACTCGCGTAAAAATTGTCAGGAACAGCCCAGCAGCATTCGGCGGTAGTGCTTTGTGGATCGCGAGGCTGCACTAGTAGAGTTGTTAGTCCGCTGTTTTCTAACATAATTGTGCGCATTGGGTTACAAGCATGAAATTTTTATCACAGATAGAAGGTTCCTTGGTGATTATTTTCAGATGTGGAGGGAAGTCAGATTCGTCCCCTGTGAGGCGGGAGAGCGGAGTGAATACGGCCAAGTATCCCTCTTTTCTTTCTTTATTGCTGGTCAGTTAAGTCTACCAGTACGTGTTTGGTATCGTTTCCGTGTAAAACAAATATCAGAAATTATTTTTTTATGTTAATTTTGTATAGTTCTATATAAAAACGTGAGTGTAATGGCCGAAAAGGTAAAAATCACAACAAGTTTTTTTATTCAGTGAGGTAAATTAGTTCAATTTCGTGAACATTTTCAACTTATTATTATTATTTCAAAAAGCTCATTTAATCTGGTTTCTAAAAATATATGCAGGTTGGGCACTTCTCATACAAACAGTAGCTTAAAATATATCTCCGAACGCATCCTATTTCGCTTCATTAAATACATTAAATAATGATTATTAACATGCTTTTACATATAATTTTTACTATATACGTCCTAGAAAAACAAATTAATGTAATTAAAACAAAATATTTTTTTGCTAATGTATCACGAGCACACGGGCTAATCTCAACATCAACAATTTATTTAAGTTACTTTTTGTACGAAGAGTGCCCAATATGTATATATTTTTAGAAACTAGATTAAATTTGCTATTTTGCAATATTTTTCTTAGTTGTAAATATTCAGGAAATATAACTAATTTATCTCCCTGAATAAAAAAAACTTGTTGTGATTTTTACAATTTCGGAAATACAACCATATTTTTTATATGGTACCATGAATAAATAACATGGAAAATGAATTGCTGATATCTGTTTTACACGAAAACGACACCATAAAAGTTCTAGTAGCGTTATCTGATCAGTAATATAAAAAGAAAAAGAGACTCCTTTGTTCTATTCACCCCGCTTTCCCGCCGCACAGGGGACGAATCTGACTTCCCTCCACATCTGAAAATAATCACCGCAGAATACTCTATCTGTGGTAGAAATTTCGTGGTTGTATCCCGATGCGCACAATTTCGCGGCTTAGCAACTCTACTACACGGATAGCTGTCCCAGATAAGCTCTTTATCGCTCTTACGAGTTCGAAACATGCCGGACCGTTCCTGACAAGTTTTACGTGAGTTTTAATCCGTTTATAATAATAATAAGAGGACTGTCTGTGTAATGGTTTATTCTGTAATTACTAGCTCAATATTGAGCGCCTATATTAACGTAAATCTACTCAATATGGTTTTATGAAGAGTAAACGTTTTGCCTACACCCACATTTCGGTTTAACCCTAACCTAGTGGTTGACTGGTAGAGAATCTGGCATTAGCGTAAGTCTATATTTATTGGAAAATAAAGTTAAAATGAATAAATAATCTTTCGCGATATATTTTGGTTAGTGTTACGTCGTAACCTTCAGCTGAATTGAAAGTAATTAAACAATTAATGGCAAATTGCTGGGCCTTGAGTAAATACATTGATAGATGTGTGCGCTCACGACACATTTATTTATTTATATAAACGTTATTCATTAAAATTAAGTAATCTAGTGACTCTGTGACCTATACCAGACCTCGCGGTAATCTTTTGAAATGGTTGTATTTTTGTACGTTTTCACCGTCATTTTGAAAAATGACGAAAAATATGAATCATAGGACATTCTATAAACTTAATCACAAAATTTCACGAAAGTTATTGTGTCAGGAAAGGAACGGCGTGACATGTTTCGAACTCGTATCAATCAAAGGATCAGTGACGAAGATACCGTGAATGGACCTGGGTAGCGGCCCCTGATGAAGAGCTCCATACGAGTTCGAAACATCTCGGGCCGCTCCTGACAATTTCACGTGAGTGTAAACCGCTTAATACAATAATTAAATATGGCTCACGAAAGTTTTAATTATACTCCATCCGGATAGGGCTTTAACTAAATGTAAACAAACCATAAATTAGGTGCTTTATCAGGCCGACATTGGTTGGTCAATTTTGTATTTAAAAATATTACTTTAATAAAAAATATAATATTTATTTTGCCTTAATGATATATATTAAGGCAAAATAAATATTATATTTTTTATTAAAGTAATATTTAATATTATAATCCATACGATACCCAATCAAGACTATGAAATTATTCCCTAATACATTAACTTAATAATAATTTCAATATGCCACCAAATATATTACAAATTGTGCACAATAAAGAACCTAAAAACCTAGGAATCCGTAACCTTTCTTCAAATAACTTGACACTTCTCGTGTATTCGTTTTCGCATAATATACTAGTCGGGATTTTCGCTTGCGTTAGTTTTCTTGTTAATTTGTTTTGTTATTGATCATATTATTATTTCATTCGTTCTGTTTATTATTAGTGTTATCAATTAGTGGTTATTATTGTGTTATTAGTTATTGTTTTTCTGCTGAAAAGGAACTGCTGAAAAGGAACGGTTCATTATTAATCTTGGTGATGCTTCCTACTGCTGAAAAGGAACGGTTCATTATTAATCTTGGTGATGCTTCCTACTGCTGAAAAGGAACGGTTCATTATTAATCTTGGTGATGCTTCCTACTGCTGAAAAGGAACGGTTCATTATTAATCTTGGTGATGCTTCCTCATCATCTTCGGTATCAACAAAATTAGACAACAATAGTGACAGTTCAAATTAAACTATGATTACAGTTACTAAACTCTTTTATTTAATAATAGTTTGCCCCACAGGTAAGAAAAATTAACTCTTTAACATACTATTTTTAGAAATAACATAACGTGTATTTTACATACCTAGCTGCGTTAGTGTTTGTAAGCAGTACAGAAAAAATACATTTAAAATATTGAATGTATATTCATACATAACATCTGTGTATTCATTTATTTTACGTCTTGGCAAAGGCCATTTAATTATTTTTCTGCTTTGCCGAACCTTGATCAGAGTCTGACTACCAAAAGAATAATCGAAATCAAGAATTAAAATTTAACAATTGATAAAATGTTGAGTACACCTGAATATGTCAACTTTGACAGCCAATGTTTGTTTACATTTAGTTAAAGCCCTATCCGGATGGAGTATAGTTTATTCATGAATATTGGTCGAGAAATGCGACCTTTAGGCGAGAACAACGGAATCTAGACATTCGGACATCCGGACATATGAAAGAATTTTAGGCCAAGCCGAAACGGAGACTTCGCTCACTCGGTCAATGATGATAAGATTTGTGGCAAATATTTGTATTTATTTGTAATTATTTGACGACGAGGTTGGCGCTGTATGTAGTGCACCTGCCCACTGAGCCGACGGTCCTGGGTTCGAATCCCGGCCGGGGCAATTATTTTTGTGATGAACTCGAATATTTGTTCCTGATGGGTCATGGATGTTATGTATGTATGTAATCACTTTATTGTACACAAAAACAATTCACAAAACTTCAAAAAATAAAAATAAAACATGTACATATGCGAACTTATCCCTATAAGGGATCTCTTCCAGTTAACCTTTGAGCAAATGAGAAAATAATGGGATATCCAAGAAGATAGACAAACGAACAAGTTAGTATGCACAGATACACTTAATTATTCCAAAATATAATACATATAGATATAATTACATTATATCATAATATAAATAAATATCATATACATGAAGTAATCACTCTAATCAATTAACTTCGACGAGATCAGGGATCTAAAAGCCATAACTTTTTTAAGTTCTCCTTAAGCGATGCCACGGATTGTGAGTTGTGACTGCCTCACGGATACCGGCAACGCGTTCCATAATTTAACTGAGTGGACTGTGAAAGATTTCCGATAAGTGCGCGATTTACTGGGCGGAAAGGCAAGAGCGAGATTGACACTCAAACGCAGGCGGTTATCTATATATACTATGTACATCGTCATCTAGTACCCAAATTACAAACTTTGCTTGGTTTGGGACTAGGTGGATTGGTGTAAGATTGTCCCTAAATATTTGTTATTTATATTGTTACTTTATTAGTATTGTTGTATCTGTCACTCATGTTGCTAATGCATTCGCAGCCTTCAGTAGTTTAACAAAACTGCCTGTGTTTGTGTTATACGATACCCGGTCACATTAACATTGCACCTCTTTCGTACACAACATCGGTAATACGAGATGCTAACTTATCGTAGCCAGATAATACTCATACTCACACACGGATAAATATAATAACACAGGCAATGAGACATTAGTTGCATTGTTTACGCTATTATTGCTGACTTCGTGGGAAAAAGCAGAGACAAGGTTATCAAAGGTTCTCTTGCAAAAATGTATTGAATTAATGCGAATAATGTTAAGTGTCTAGGATTTTCCTATTAATTTTAATCTATCCATCTCTGACTGACTGATGACCTGGTAATGGAGTACGCTGAAAGCGGGCGGCGCCCGACCGGTCATGGTGGCGTTCTCTGGGGAAGGCCTATGTCCAGCAGTGGACGTGTTTTGGCTGATGATGATGATGATCCATCTCATAACTCAAGAAGAAATTATTCGAGTTCATCACTAAAATATTTGGGCCTGCCGGGATGCGAACCCAAGATCCCCAGAAACTCAGCTCAGTAGGCAGATCAACAGTTTACAGCTTACTTGTAGATTTTATTACACTATCAGAATAAACCGAAAGTGTATGCTGTGTTGTGTTATTAGACAAACCCTGATGAATTCACATAATATTAATACATATCAGATTATCAAATGTACTAATTACTTATCAAAAAGGAAGTTTTATACTGACATACTGTCAATCTGGGTAACTTTATCCCTTCCGTACAACATTATCCCATATCCAAATATCACTTAGATTAAGCGCTTATATAGCCCTATTACAGTTAAAATAAGCTGTATAACGGCTGTATTACTTATTATGTATCCTGTGTACTGCTTGGGATCTATAGTTTTAATTGTTTTACTGCTACAGCACATAAATAATGTATAAAATTTTCTTTACTAAGTGCCAAACAGTAAAACAATTGATATTGGCAGGAGGCCTTATTCCTTTTAAAATGCTGATCGTTTTAGTAATTTTTCTCTATGATCAAACATGTTTCTTAACATATTATTGTTACTACCTAGAACAGGGCTATTGGGATTTATTGGTATATATTTTAAACCTTCATTTTGAATTTTTCATTGATAATTTTTGTTTCAAAAACTACTCGAAATTGACAAAATTCACGCGGAAAATTAGTTTTTTCAACTTATTTTCGACTGCACGCAATGAAAGCATGAATTAGCTATGTTACTACCTAGAACTCGGGGAAAAGTATTATTCTGATCAAAAATTTGATTGAAACTATCAATATACTTGTCATAATATGAAAAAAATAAATTTTAAAAGGAATAAGGCCTCTTATGTGTGTTTCAATGTTATACGGACAGGGAAAACTTATCTGGATTGACTGTATTATCATTAAGGCATCAGCATTTCAGTAGGTACTTATAAAACCTACTTTTACCACGTTTTGTTACATGGCTTTTGAGCATATTTATGCTTTTAATCTGGACGAAACACAAGTCAAAACTATTCCGGCGTGCCCGATAATACTTTTGACGTCATACCACTACAATCCTGTATTGTCATTCAGAAAATAATCAAATGTTTTATAAGTTTTGCAATTTTTACACCCACAAAATATCTCCAAACATAACTACGTTTCATAATAGTGATAACTGATAAGAATAGCCGAATAGGACATTGACCTTGCCTCTTGCAATGAAAACAAAACCTTCATAATACCTCTTTCCTTGAAAAAGAAATATCACTTACATTAAAAAACCAACTTTATCTTCATATACTCAAAGTTTGAAGTAAGATTGTTTATTTTTCAGGCATATAAGACGAATTTCTTTTAAAGACACAAAAACTGCAATGACGTATCTCTTTCTAAATGTCTCCTTTAGAGAAGGACGGTGACGCCTAAATTTGGTTCGTCGTTTTACGTAGTTTTGTCTTTTGTCTTCTAATGAGGTTAATTTGGGATGTTTGGGAGGTTAACCTTGTTTCGCTATAAGTGAGGTAATTAGCCCTATACAATAGGTACTGGTACACATTTAGCATGCTTGTGTTACTACCGCTTTATTCTTAGGTACGTGTATTAATTTGACTTAGATAATTTGTGTTTTTAACGCGTGTGCCTATTTTGAGCGCCGGAGCGAATTTCTGTAATAACGAAGTTTACTATTAAACCATTGATACAAAGAAAAAAATAATATGTAACCTGGTGGAAGAGACCAGGAATCGAACGCGGTACCTGCCTCTGGATTACCAGTGCAGTGTGTTAACCTCTCCACCACCCTAACGCTAGATAACCTTCCGATTGTTTCCTTATGCTTTGTGTGTTGATCTTTGCATTGTTTATTTAAAAGGTTTTACACCTTAGCGACCTCTATAAAAATATGTTAATATTCACATCTTACCACACTACTTTACAGCAGTGAAGCAGTGAACGAGCAAGCGAGAGATTTTATTTTTATTAATTTAAAAAATAATGACACATTACATGTTTCTAAATATATGAAGTTTTATAATTTTACTAGCTGTGCCCCGCGGTGTTACCCGCTCATCCCACGGGAACACTAAATTTATTCGGGATGAAAAGTATCCTATGTCCTTCCCCGGGACTGAAACTATCTATATACCAAATTTCATCTAAATCGGTTCAGCGGTTTAAGCGTGAAGAGGTAACAGACAGACAGATAGACAGACAGACAGACACACTTTCGCATTTATAATATTAGTATGGATGAAACATGTAATGTCTAATTTTTTTTAATGTGGGTACACCACTATTTTTATTTAAACCATGAATACAAAGATCAAAGCTTAAAGAAAAATTGAAAAAGGAGCTACCTGGTGGAAGGGACCGGGAATCGAACCCGGTACCTCTGGATTACCGGTCCAGCGCGTTAGCTACTTCGCTACCCTCGCTCCACGTAGACCTGACGAATTTTTCCTTATGCTTGTGTTTCGATCTTTGCATTGTTTATTTGAAAGGTTTTTACACCTTAGCGACCTCTATTAGAATACTTACGTTAATATTCACATCTTACCGCACCACTTTACAGCGGTGAACGTGCAAGCGAGAGAGGGCTCTGTTTGTTTTATAATTTTATGAAACATGTAATGTCTCATTTTTTTAATGTGGGTTCGATTCTCGGTCCCTTCCACCAGGTAGCTCCTTTTTCAATTTTTCTTTAAGCTTTGATCTTTGTATGCATGGTTTATATGAAGTTTATTATATAGTTAATGAAACAACGTTTTATTGAAAAAATGCTAGCATCCGCTAGGAAAAGTGTTCATTGATCACGAATTTGCACTCTAAAAGGTGCAATTTCGTCCGCGTAGTCGGTCAAAACGTATCATTAAACCATATTTCAGTGTCGAGCTATGTCTGTATCGAAATTGGTTAAAATCCGTCCCAGCCATTTCGGCGTGACGAGCAGACAAATTATTGTTTACCAACAGAGTGCGCCCATGCAATTCCTGCATCGCGCTGTAAATTTTTATCATGAAACTAGATGACCCGGTGAACTTCGTATCACTTACCTTTTAATATAAACCATATGTATTTCCAAGTCGGTAACTTTATAAAGGCATAATCAGTAGTCTAAGTATCGGCTCCATAGTATGCGAAAAGAGTGAGCAAATCACGCACGTGTGCGTGCATGTGTACATGTCCAGCATAATGTTCATAATTATTTTGCATGTCACATTATATTAGATTATAGACACTTATGTTAACAAATAAGGTACCAGCCTACTTTTTTTCGGTCTGTATCGACTGCGCCACATTACTAAACGTAATAGTAGTATAGTAACCTGGCAACACTGACTGTCAGTGTCACTGTCACCGAACTTTCCAAGAAAATATAATTGATATTTCAAAACTATTTTTCAAAACTTATAATTGATTTTTAACAATGCATTGTCCCTTTTGTAAAAAGTGGATAGAACGGCAGAACAACATAAGTACCTGTCCTAGTTGCACAAATAAATTGTTGTGATGCGACGAATGTTTCACAATAACCACTGATACGCTCAAGTTTTCTATCAAGTGCGGTCACAATTTGAACCGAATAATACGAATGAATAGGGCTAAGGAACAAAAAGATTGAAACTACAACTGTTATTAAAACCGAAATATCGTCTTAACAATGCCATCATCATCATCTGAATAATTTTCAGAACTTAATAAGAACAGTGAATAGTCACCCTATGTAGTACAACTAAAAAAAATAAGTCCATTTTAGAATTAAAGATGGTTGATATCACTGCTACACATATCGACACTCATTCCAAAAAGTGACGTCCGCCATCTTGGATTTCAAAATGGATGTCATTTTCATAATAGGAACCCCGAGGAACCCTGCAAATGACACCCATATCGATATTTAAGAAAAAATCATGTCCGCCATATTAGATTTCAAAATGAATGTCATTTTCGTAATCGGCACCCCGAGGAACCTTGGAGATGACACCCATATTGATTTTAGGAAAAAATAATGTCCGCCATCTTGGATTTCAAAATGGATGTCATTTTCGTAATCGGAACCCCGAGGAACCTTGGAGATGACACCCATATTGAATTTATGAAAAAATAATGTCCGCCATCTTGGATTTCAAAATGGATGTCATTTTCGTAATCGGAACCCCGAGGAACCTTGCAAATGACACCCATATCGATATTTAAGAAAAAATAATGTCCGCCATCTTGGATTTAAAAAAGGATGTCATTTTCGTAATCGGAACCCCGAGGAACCTTGGAGATGATACCCATATTGATTTTTAAGAAAAAATAACGTCCGCCATCTTGGATTTCAAAATGGATGTCATTTTCGTAATCGGAACCCCGAGGAACCTTGGAGATGACACTCATATTGATTTTTAAGAAAAAATAATGTCCGCCATCTTGGATTTCAAAATGGATGTCATTTTCGTAATCGGAACCCCGAGGAACCTTGGAGATGACACTCATATCAATGTTTAAGAAAAATCATGTCCGCCATCTTGGATTTCAAAATGAATGTCATTTTCGTAATCGGAACCCCGAGGATCCTTGGAGATGACACCCATATTGATTTTTAAGAAAAAATAATGTCCGTCATCTTAGATTTCAAAATGGATGTCATTTTCGTAATCGGAACCCCGAGGAACCTTGGAGATGACACCCATATTGATTTTTAAGAAAAAATAATGTCCGCCGTCTTGGATTTCAAAATGGATGTCATTTTCGTAATCGGAACCCCGAGGAACCTTGGAGATGACACTCATATTGATTTTTAAGAAAAAATAATGTCCGCCATCTTGGATTTCAAAATGGATGTCATTTTCGTAATCGGAACCCCGAGGAACCTTGGAGATGACACCCATATTGATTTTAAAGAAAAAATAATGTCCGTCATCTTGGATTTCAAAATGGATGTCATTTTCGTAATCGGAACCCAGAGGAACCTTGGAGATGACACCCATATCGATTTTAAAGAAAATATAATGTCCGTCATCTTGGATTTCAAAATGGATGTCATTTTCGTAATCGGAACCCCGAGGAACCTTGGAGATGACACCCATGTCGATTTTTAAGAAAAAATAATGTGCGCCATCTTGGATTTCAAAATGGATGTCATTTTCGCACATTTGATCGACTTCGACGACTATTACAGTCCGATCAAAAAGAGTAGAAATAAAAACTGGCAATACTGTAGTGTCGTCCCCTTTTTCTTAGATCGATTAGAAAGGAACGATAGTACAGTATTTTTTTTTTTTTTTTTAATATCCCTTTAGGTGTCCCACTGCTGGGCAAAAGCCTCCCCTTCTTTTTTCCATTCGATCCTATTGCCAGTGTGGTTCTGCCATTCTTTGCAGAATGCGTCCAGATCGTCCCGCCATCTCCTTTTCGGCCTGCCTCGGTTCCGATATCCATCTTGTGGGATTGTAGTACAGTATTGCCACTTTTTAATTTCTACTCTTTGGTCGGACTGTATGTTAGGTCGTTTTCTCCTCGGCATGGTTAACAGTATCAGATTTTTTTTTTATTTGTCATTTTTCGTTTATTCTTAATCTTATACTGATTTAGATCGTGTAAACCAAACTTTACTCTTTCAAGTATATTTCTGAACGCACCGAATACAACAACCATGTGTCATTATAGTATTGTCAATATTTTGCATGTTTTAAATCTAAATACGCGATAATCTGACTATTATGCATATATGTTGTCGATTCCAAACCCTTATTTAATCTAGATCTACATGTAATTATTCCAAAAATACCGAACCGACGGGACAAACGTCATATGTTTGACGGGTAAGAACAGATTGTATTTGTATGGGAAATTAAAATTGTCGTTTTTATTATTTTCCTCTCATTTTTTCCATATTTTCTCACCGTTTAAACCTTCCCTTGACTTCCACGAATATTTCAATACTAAAATTAGCCAAATCGGTTCAGCCGTTCTCGAGTTTTAGCGAGACTAACGAACAGCAATTCATTTTTATTTATATAGATAATGTGCCTTCTAGATAGAAAACTGTTTATCAATACAATTTTAGAATGTTATAATGGTATAATAACAGGCTATAAAAGACCCAAAGACAAATACTGAAAAACAGAACAAAATAAATATTTAAGGAGGCTCCCATACAGCAAACGTGATCGATTGCGTTAACTTTGCACCTCATTTTGTATCCGGCGCCATACATACCAGGTGCAAACTTAACTTAACCCGGCCAGTTAAGAGGATAACTATTTGTACGGAGCCCTCGGTGCGCGAGTCGGACTCGCACTTGGCCGGTTTCCTATTTCGTAAGCTATCGAATAAAGAGTGCATGTTACGAGTATGTACTTTTCCCGATATTTATTTATTAACAATATCAAATGACAACGACTCAAGTACGGCGCAGTTTTTGCACGAGTAGGTATTAGGAGTCACGCTTCGTGACCGCATTGGTCAATGTCATCAGATCATTGCATTTGTCATGCGCCAATGCACTGGGTAGCGCAGTCATACCCAAGGGAGGTCACACCGAGACTTTTGCAGCGATGCAGCAAAAGAAGATACGTCATAAGTACACTAACATGATATTCGCAATATTTACTTCTCAGGTCACGGTCAATCAAGTCTGAATGACATAAGCTTATCTCTATTTAAAGCGACATCATGGCATGGCAGACAGAAAGTCTTCTTTTTAGTTTTTGTCAAGTTAACTAGTTATAGTTTATTTGGTTCGGCGTATTCTTAAATGTAGAATTTAGTGGTTTCAATAACATAATTAATTTTCACCATAGTCAGATACCGTATTGTGTTTCGCCATTATAAAATTTATATTTGGAATGATTTGCACTCTTTTCACCCTTTGACTCCCTGCTTTACTTAAGGAAGTAAATAATGACAGAGATCACCGAGCTATGATAACACCCTGTATAACCATATACGACATATGACGCATCGCCCCTCGTCATTCACAATCATACGCCATCATTTCTGTGGGGTTCCTTCGATGACTCATTGTGTTAATGTTGATTAAATAATGGCCGTTTCCGATTAAGGGAAGAAAATATGCCCTTTCGTGATAATGGACAGATTTTTTTTTCTACAGTCAGTTACGTCTAGTAGAGTAACTGTGTCAAGTTTGGTTGAAAAATTCTTTGCGGTTCCGCAGAAAAAAAATAAAAACGGAAATAATGAAATATGGATTTTCTCCAAAACTATTTAACTTTAATGTACTATTATTTTTCCATTCTGTAAAGCTTAGTCAAGTTCATGTTTTAAGTGAAAATGGTATCTCTATATCTAACGATTATGTAAAAAATAGGTAAGTCAAAATTTTAATATATATATTTTTTTACTTTTGTGAGAGATACCACTCTAAATGACATTTCTAAATAAGCCTTAGTTAACGTCCTGTAACACATATTAATTTGATGGATAAAATCGGAAAGCAACTGTGTCAAAATGAAATAAATAACTGGGCTGGAATTAATAACTATTTAATTAGTAAACTACTCTAACACTGCTAAATAACCAAAACATAATATCCTCTTTATAAATAAACAAGATTTGACAGTTACAGTGACATTTTCTAGAAAATGTCACCTTTTTAGTTACGTAATGAAAAAAAATACACTTATTCTAATCCTCATCGCTATCTTCATTGACAGTAACGTGAATTCCGTGATTCAAAAAAAAAGTTAAAAGGCATTTGGTTCCGAACTATCCAGCCTCAAGTGAATCATTGTCCTTGGATTGACCATATTTTATTTAGTAGAAATAAACTTAAAACTGCTCTCAGGTTGCGATCTGGTCACATTCCATCTAAATTGTTCTCATTTTTGATGAAAAAAGTTCCTTCGCCACTGTGCGATGATTGTGGAGTGGGTGAAGATGTTCTACATATATTGATGGAGTGTATTCGGTACGATCCGGTGAGATCCAAATATTTTAATAATAATTCCCGTGATTCGGTCTTGTGAACAGCATTTTGGCTTCACCCATATCGGACGACGCTGAAATGCTGTACAATCTAGCCGATTTAGCGTTAGTTGTTCCTAAGTGATTTATTTGTTTCCTTTTTGTATTTTGTTTGTAAACTGTTTTTACGGGGCGATGTGGTCGCTTAGCGACAAAGCCCTTTCAATAAATAAAAAAAAAAAAAAAAAAAAGTCCGCTTAAAGTTTCAGCAGGCCGAACGATTTTGGACGAGTATCGTGCGTGCGATAAATAATAAACAATAGCAACAATGTGTGAACAACACCCTACTGTTCGCATTCCGTTGGCACATCCACAATAATGCCGCCTTATGGATCCAACACCAATGCTGTTTGGGACATATTCGATAAAGCATCTGTAAATATTTTTTGAAATATGGCGAGATTGGACTTTCAGTTTCAGTATATTAAAATTTTCCTTCACATATTCCAAATTCAACGAACCATCTTCATTAAGTATTTCTGATAGATACGAAATCGCTACTTATATCATTGCGAGGTGATATAATGATGTAGGTTTCTTTCTTAATATTTTTTTGATTGCATTCGCTTTAGAATTCATTTTGTAAAGACGAGTTATCTTTCTAATGTCCCTGAAATGTCATGTTATATTTAAAAAAACAATTCATCTTTATTACTGTCATAATATGTATTTTAATTTCGGTAGAAAGAGGATTATTGCGTGGCGAAAAAAGAATAGTTTTTTAATTACAATTTCAAGATAATGAAGTTATACCCGAAAAGTCTTTTAAATTCCATTTTACAGTTAGTGTCCGATTAAAACCTTTAAATTGATAATCTGGTTAAGTAAAGCTTATATACCAAATAGCAAAAATGATTAATATGTACATAGTTTTTATGTTATTACAAAAATAATGACATTTTCAATAACAATAAAAGGCAAATGTCACTAACTGTCAAATCTTGTTCATTTGTAAAGAGGATGTATGCTTTGGTTATTTGGAAGTGTTAGAATAGCTTACTAATAAAATGTAATAAAATCCAACCCAGTTATTTATTTCATTTTGACACAGTTGCTTTCCGATTTTATCCATCAAATTAATATGTGTTACAGGACGTTAACTAAGGCTTATATAGAAATGTCATTTAGAGTGGTATCTCTCACAAAAGTAAAAAAATATATATATTAAAATTTTGACTTACCTATTTTTTACATAATCGTTAGATATAGAGATACCATTTTCACTTAAAACATGAACTTGACTAAGCTTTACAGAATGGAAAAATAATAGTACATTAATGTTAAATAGTTTTGGAGATAATCCATATTTCATTATTTCCGTTTTTATTTTTTTTCTGCGGAACCGCAAATAATTTTTCAACCAAACTTGACACAGTTACTCTACTAGACGTAACTGACTGTAGAAAAAAAAACCAAGTCTTAATATTAAAGGGCATTTTTGCTTCCCTTAATCGGAAACGGCCTTTGAAACAATGACATACGAGTACTTACCTACCCATTACAAAATTGTAGTAATTGTATTTTCTCAAGTACCTATGCTATAAAATGTCGTCAAAATGTGCGTTATTTACCTATAACAGGTTTCGAAGTATCATGTTTCGGGCGGAACAACTCGAGAGAACTGTAAATAAATTTCATACAAAATTTAAGGCCGGGAAGTTATTTTTTTAAAATGGCCGATTTCATGAACAGGCTAAACAACTAAATTATATTTTTATGAGTAATTTTTTATTTCATTGCAAATTTCAAAGCAGTATACATGCCTAAGCCGTGAAAATGGCTTGCCGGCTTCGTATCACTATCCGTGCCTACTCTCTCTATACCTAGTCATCCGGCAAGCTCTTCTTTTCCGGCGTCTGCAGTAATGTACTGTTGAATGTAACAAATTGTAAGTTTTTGTTGCGTTGTATATATACCATTATATTTAAATGTGTAATTAGTTACCTCTTCCAAGCAAATGAACTCTCAAACATTACAAACTGTTTCACTTTAGGTGTGTAATTTTGGGTGAAAGACCTTAAATGCAATACTTAATATGGATATTGGATATGCATGTATGTAGTTTAATAATAAGTAAACCTTGTTTATTATATAACTGAGTCATATTTTGTCCCTCGTCGTTCTTAATTATATGCTATCAGATCTTGAATGACTCATTGTGTTAATGTTGATTAAATAATTTTGAATATGACATATTATTAACATTTTAGTAATGTATATTAATGGACCTATTATGTATGTATGTAAACGCTTTTTTCTACTCCAGTACTTTTTTCTGTCATTTATATAGTTACTAACTCTAATATAAAGACATAAATTATGAAAGTCTGTAAAAGTCTATACTCTACTGCTCAAAAACACACTGCTAACCGATGTTATAATGTCGCCAAAAAACCATCACTTAGTACCTCAGATTACATGATGAACAGATGCATTCACACAATTTGCAAATTAAAAAAAAAACTTTTGTACTAAGGCATTGCTGCCAACTTAAAAAAAAAGTTTTATCTTCAGTGCATGGATGTTTAGTATAGTGAACGTATACCTTTATGTATAAGTTTAATTTTTTTGACAGATGTTTAGTATGGTGATCGTATACCTTTATGTATAAGTTAATATTTTTTTGACAGATGGATGTCAATAAAAAAAAAGTTTATCAGAGACAATTTTTCTTTTTAATTTTGTTGATTCCGAGCGGGAACATGTAATTATTTTCTTTGTTGTTTATTTGCATTTTATTTATGAAATGTCGAGTCGTAGAAAAAGTATTGTATGCAACGTTGTATAAGTAGGTCAAAAAACGCTCGTGGCATCTTTCTTACGATGTTCGCTGCGCTCACATCGTAACCCATGCCACTCACGTTTTTTGGCCCCTCTTATACAACGGTTGCATAAAATACTATATTGTACACAACAAGTGGTTATAAATACATTGATAACAAATGAAATATGTACAAAGGCGAACTTATCCCTATTAGGGATCTCTTCCAGTTAACCTTTGAGCAATTGAAGGAATGGGTATACGAAGAAAATAGGCAAACTACACTGCGTACAACCAAGATATCTATATTATACTTAATAAAACTATAATAAGTACATAAACTAAGTAAGTAATAATACACATATATTTGTACTATTTATAAGATATATATTGTATATACATATACATATATCTACATATAATACATATAAATGCGTAAATAAATATAGTATTCAATGAATTCACACGTCATCGGACAGCCACAATTTCTTCAAGTTAATCTTAAGTGATGCAACAGATGGAGACTTCCTAAGGGACAAAGGCAACCCATTCCACAACTTCACTGCGCTTACCGTGAAAGACTTGCTATAGGTACGCGTCTTATTAGACGGTACAGCCAGAGTGAGATTGGCGCTAGACCGCAAGCGGTGACCACTGCCATCAGCCATATACGAAAATCTCTCACTAAGGTAAGGAGGAGAAGTAGGATTAAACAGGACATTAAAGAGCAATGAAAGGACATGCACGTCTCTACGCCGACGAATCGGTAGCCAACCCAGCTGCGCTCGAAAGGAAGAGATGTGGTCATATTTTCGCAATCCAAATATATACCTGATACACACATTTTGTAGGCGTTCAAGCTTGTCAAGCAGTTCCTCCTTAAGATCCAGTAGAGCAATATCACCATAGTCTAGTAGTGGGAGCAAGAGAGATCTGGCAAGAGTGATCTTGGTGGAAATTGGCAGAAAGTTCTGCAGGCGCCTTAAAGAGTGGAGAGATGCATAGAGCTTCTTGCTAACTTGCGCTATGTGCGGTGCCCACGAAAGCGTCTGGTCCATGGTGATACCCAAATTTCTAACTGTAGAGGAAAGGGGGATAGGAATCCCACCAAAAAGAATATCAGGTACCACCATTTCAGATACTTTATTTACAAAATGAGGACTACCAATAACAATTGCTTGCGACTTTTTTGCGTTTATGTTTAACCCGAAGTTATTTGCCCAGCTGTAAATAGACTCCAAATCCGCATTGATCATATTAATAAGCGACGGCATATCCTCGATACTAGCCGCTGCATAGATCTGCAGGTCATCTGCATAAAGATGGAACGAGGATCTTAAACACTCGGTGATCCCACCAATAAATATTGAGAAGAGAAGTGGAGAGAGGACGCCCCCCTGAGGGACACCAGCGGAAATTTCACGCCATTCCGACAGTTTGTCGTCGACCCTAACCCGCTGGCGTCGACCAAAGAGGTAGTCGTGAAACCAAGATAGGGATGAGTGAGACACATTAAGTGTACGAAGGATACCGAGGAGGATGTCAAAATCTACGGTATTAAAAGCACTACTAAAATCGAGAAGGACAAGTACGGTGAGTTTTTTGTGTTCTATATTAAGACGGATGTCATCAGTGACCTTAACCAGAGCAGTAACTGTGCTATGCCCGGGGCGGAATCCGGATTGGAATGGGTTAAACAATGAATACCTATTAAGATGTGAAAGGAGTCGGCGATTTACAAAATGTTCAATAATTTTAGACAAAACTGGGAGTATGGAAATGGGGCGATATTGTGAAAAATCAGTAGGATTAGGTTTTTTGGGAAGGGGAATTACATGGGCAAGTTTCCAACATGAAGGAAATGTGCCCGAGGAAAATGAGAAATTTAATATACTAGAAAGGATCGGAGCAATGGATTCCGCGACGAGCATAAGCATGTCTATACTAAGGCTATCTTCACCAATGGCCTTCGTCTTAATAGATTTCAGATAGGCAAGTGTCTCTTGCGGAGAAATGCTACCAAGCTCAAAGGGAGGTGAATCGGGGTGTGGCGTATTAGCAAGAAGAGATAATGTAGATTGTTTAATAGAAGGGTGGAGAGTAACCGGAGAAGAACTAAAGTGAATATTGATGGCGTCAAGATCAAGAACGCAAGAGGAACTTTGTTGAGCTTTGCCCACACCCAATGACCTGAGAAATTTCCACAGCTTAGTCGGGGGACAATCCTCGATGCAGTTGTGGATATGGCGGCGTCTGGCATCTCTACAGATCTTATTACAGCGGTTTCGTAAAGAGATATATGCCTGTTGGTAGTCACTGTTTTGCCGAGCTTTGACGCGTGCTCGGTCCCTTTTAGCCATAAGCGACTTAATATCCGGTGTAAGCCACGGAGCAGGGTAATGCTTCACACGCGTCGGTTTCAGTGGAGCATGTTTATCATAAATCGCAAGCAATATGCCATTGAAAGCCTGCACCTTAAGGTCGACGTCATCCAGGAGCTCAATGCTATGCCAATCTGCACTTGCAACATCGTTATAAAGCGCCTGCATATCTACATCATGTAGATTTCTGCGCATAATTACTTTATGCTTCCTTTTCGGGGGACGAATATTAAATGAAGCATAAATAAGGTCATGATTGGAGAAACCTGCAGCATTAAATTGAGCAAAAATGAGACCAAGTCTGGAGAAGAAGTTAAAATAAGATCTAAAAGCGAGGGGGGGCCGTTATGCGGAAAATGGGTGGGACTAAGAGATAATACACTAAGGTTAAGAGAAGTTGCTAGTGACTGAAGTTTCGAGGTACGAAGATCGTTTTTGAGAAGACAAGTGTTGAAGTCGCCCATGATAATACTATGGTCAAACTGTGGGCCTAAATCAGAAATTGTGCTGTACAGGGTATCAAAGTAATTAATATTCGAGGATGGGCTGTAAAAGACGCCAAGAAGGACTTTGGAATGATGCAAAGTAACATCTAAGAAAAGATACTCGGGAGAGTTATTTGAGTAAACTGTCGGTGACTGAGCAACTACTTGACAAGCAATATCACTCTTGATGTAAATGGCAACACCGCCGCCACGAACGGTTTCCGTCCCGCCATCTTTTGTGCCTGTCCTGTCATTGCGAATTAGACGGTAGCCGGGTAAAGGGTACAGAGTCGATGGCAGCGACGGTTTTAGCCAAGACTCCGAAATAAGAATGGCGTGTATATTTTTATTGGAGCTAAAAGATGCCAGTAGTTCAGAGTAATGTGCCGGTATACTCTGTGCATTAATGTGGACGACATTGAAACGTTTAATGGACGAGCCAAACGTTAGTTGCAATCGGTCACTCAGATCAGGCATATCTGATGCATCACTCAAGGAATCGTAGTGGCTTGAAGAAGAAAGTGAGAAGAATTCGCTATCTAAACTGGCATTGAAAACGTCTGACATAGTGAGTACAACTGAATACTTAAAATTATATATAAAATGTAACAATATAATATATACAATAGACTACCTACTAAAATAATATTTATATATATATAATTTATATTTAAAAGACAACCACAAAAAGCTTATCACCTCATTTGCTCGCCAGTAGCTTGTGAAGAAACAGTAAAATACATTTATGATAATAAATAGCCATTAAGTGGCACACAAGAAAACATTAAAATTTTACAAAACAGGAAAATACGACTCTCACAAAGCAAATACTAAACGCACTGTACGTCAACGTAAATGACACGACACTCGACATTAATGACAGTTGTGATTGTGACGTACAGCGTTTGTTTTCGTATCACCGTTAAACATTAAGAAAAGAAAAAATAAGATATTACCTCCAAGAACACACAATGTACCGTTAGAAACAAGGAAAAGTAACACTAACTATGAAAAAGTACTCCCTAAGAACTCGGCACGGCCCTGGATTTTGGGTTCTTGCCTCTGCCGGAACTGCCTGAACGGGTGGGCCTGGTTCGACGTGATGTTTCCTGAGGCGGTGCGACGCCTTGAACCACATCAACAGACTTTGCCTTCGGCGTTGAGGAAGAGGTCTTCGTCTCCATGACGCCAGTGTCCGCCACAACGTTCGGTGCAGGCAACGCACGCAGCTCAACGAACGACGTCACCTTTCGGCGCACTCCGTCATGACACTGCACCACGATACGCCCGTCGCTCGTCCAGCTGCCCTTGACACCATACAGTTTGCGGGCTTCCAAGAATACTGCATGCCGGCTACTTGTTAAAAACTCAGACACAGTCTGTCCGGAGCCTTTGAGTTTTTTCTTGGAGGACCAAACTGCACTCCGAGTCCTTAGGCAGGCAAATTTAAGTAGCAGAGGCCTCGGCTTTGATGGCACCACGTCCTTACCAAGACGGTACACTGCAATGAAGGACAGTGTTGAGACCGCCTGCAGCCCCATCTTTTGCTGCAAAAGGTTGACCGCTGTTGTTATAGCATCCTCATTCCTCGCCTCAGGAACACCATGTAGCAGGAGGATGTTGGAACGGGAACGGGTCTCCATCTCCTCTAAAGTTCCTAGGACATAACCCATTTGCTCCTGCAAACTTTGGACAGCTTTCCAAACCAGCGCCTTGAATGTGCCTATTAATGGCAATTAGAAAATTTTCAGGTAAATAGTGAAAAAATTCAAAACTCTGACTTGATTAAAAAAACAGTATAATTGTTGAGCTTGCTCACAAATTCACGAGAATCGATTGAGAAATGCGGCATGTAGGCGAGAACAGTGGGAAATTCGGACATGCAGACATACGAAACATTATTTGGCCAAGCTGAAATAGAGACGCGTCTCTCGCTCGGTTAATTATAAAAAAAAAACTATCTTGAAAAACTGGTCGTCACCGTTCCTGCGGGCCTCTGATGGTTGCTTTTATCAGGCCATAAATAAGTGACAAAGCATCCGTCACGTTTTGATAAAATGCCAGTGTAAGTGACAGATGCTTTGTCACTTATTTATCCCGTAATAAATGCAACCGTTTGGCAAATATGGTAGAGGCGTAAAACGACAATTGGTGAGATTCATTCCATTTATGTCGTTGCCACTTAGGTCAAAAAATTACTTAGGCCATTTAGGTCAACTCTAATCTCTTTTAGATAACCTTCAAGTAGCATATACTCGTATGTTTGAAAAAATATACTTGTAAGTGACGAAATCATAAAAAAAAATAAGTTAATTTATTTATTTTTAATCTTTATTGCATAAAAGAAAAACGTACAAAAGGCGGACTCTACCAGTCAACCTTTGGGCTAAGTTGTGGGCAGTGTAAAACAAATTTCAATACTTAGATAATTATATAATTAGATAAACACACATTCCTATAATATGAACATGTACCTATATAAATACAGATGAAATAAAGTAATCAGAAGAGCTAAGAGTTCACATTTCTGCCTACATATAAATCACATAATTATTGTATATATCTTAGGTCTTACCTGGGTCGGATTTCCGACAACGTTGCCGAATTCCCATCTTTATCGTTCATTTCCTCTTTTTTAAATGTTTGATAATATTATGGGGATTTTTATATTTTAGCCACACTACGGAATAACCCAGGAAAGCTATAACCAAACCAGTTTCGAAGATGCTTCAATAAAGAATGCCTTTTAAGTCTGACATTCCTTTTGCAGCATATTTTTCCTTATAGCCCGAGAATTAAATAAAATAAAATAAAATTATGAACTTGGGACCAAGCAATATGAACTAAGTTTTCATTAAAGTTTTATTAAAATTATTCCATACTAGTGCCATGCCAGCTATTATGCATATAAACCTTTAACTTGAATCACTCTATCTATTAAAAAAAAAAAACAAAATAAATATAATGGGAGAATCCTACACAAATCGACCTAGTCCCGAACTAAGCAAAGCTTGTACTATGGGTACTAGACGACGATGTACATAATATATAAATACATAATATATAGATAACATCCATGACTCAAGAACAAAATATACGAGTTCATCACACAAATATTTGCCCCGGCCGGGATTCGAACCCGGGACCGCCGGCTCAGTAGGTAGGTGGCTGCAAACTGCGCCAATCGCGTCGTCTTTTTAAAAAATCAAGCATACATACATAGGGACAGACAAACAGACAGACAGCAGGACACGACTTTGATTTTATACTATGTTGTAGTGATTATTGTTAGTAATATAAAAATATATGTAAAAAAGGTATGTTTGTAATTGTATTGTACTTATAGATATTTTATATTATAAGAATAACTTTTTTTAAGCAATTTAATCAAAATCACACAAAAATAACAATAATTCTTTATTAAAATAGTAAATACTAAGTATGTATATTTGATTGCTATTTATGTCTGTTAATATTACTTTTGGAAACGTATAAATAAAAGTAGTTATAGGTCTCTTAGTTTCAATATGGTTTTACTGTAGTTTAATAAAAAAAGGAATCCTTGTTTGAAATTATATGTTATTTACCTACTTACCTACCTACGTAATGTCTTTAAGTGTATTATTAAGCTATTCTATTGTTTCTAGAGTTAGGTACTAACAAAGATAAGGATAAACAACCTGCACTTGAATATCAAGTTAACATAACTTGTTTTCTTTGATATTTTTATCATAGTTGCAAAACCGTGTGATTAAATACCTAAATCCAATTCAGATATTTAAACAATAACTACTACAATTTTACTTGAACAATACCTACTGTTGTTGATTTGAAATTTTAAATATCAAAATTGATTTAATGTTAGAATCATAAAATCACTGTCTAAAACTTGCCGTTTCGGAAATAATCTTTGGGTAATTTTGGGACCCATGAAAATATTACGCACATTACTTAAGAGTAGTCAGAATATCTTAAACTATCAAGTATTTTCCGCTATAAAACCCCAATATAATTTTAACGCCGTGCGGAGCCCACAAGTACAATTTTATACACCATCATAGTTTTCCACAAATCAGTAGTACAAACTACCAAAACACACATGACGCATTTGCACCTTTAAAATCGTAAATGACTCATCATTCGCCGTATCCTTACAACCTTGATCGAGAACTCACAATGCTATACTTGCTATAAGATCAGTTAGTCGTACGAGACCGCCATTCAATTGTCAGCCTTCGTATACGCCGCGCGCGCCGCCCGTTTCTAGTAAAAAAAGTGCAGTGAAACTCGCAAAATGGCCCAAAAAGCCGCTCTGCACGTGCTAAATATCGTTTTCACGATCCTCGGACTGATCCTGGCCGGTGGGGCCATCGGATTCTTCTGCTACATCAACATGTTCACGAGCCTACGGAACAGCAATCATTACTTACTGGATTACAACGTTTATTGGCCACAAGCGGTCCCTTGGATGTTTTTCGTGTGTGCGTTATTTGTGATCTTTACGTCGTGCTGCGGATTCAAAGGCGTCAAGAACAACAGTAAGTCCATTGTCACTACATATGGAATCTTTGTCTCTGTGGCTACAGTTTTCCTTCTCGCCATGGCCATTGTCGCGTTAGCTTGCGCGGACGGGCCTAGAACAGATAATTTCATTAGAGATACGATCTGGGACGCTTATTCCCAAATGAAAGACCACCCAGATCTAGAAAAATACTTTGGAAATGTCGAGAAACGTCTATATTGCTGTGGCGCTGACAGCCCGAGAGATTATGTTAGCTGGAGGAACGAGTTTCCAACTTCATGCTGTGACGTCATCAGATACGATTTCTTAGATAACTACGCTATTGACTGTAGTACAACAAACAAGCTGGCAAACGAGAGGCACGGATGTTCGGAGGTTGCGGCTCAGTACGCGCGAATCGGAATAAAGGCGTTGTCTGGGCTGTCCATCTTCACTGCAATAATTGGGATGATCACATTGGCCGTCGCGTTCAACATGTCCAAGAGCATCAAAAACAGGAGGCCTCAGGTTATAGACGTGAGACACGAGATGGAGGCCAAAAAAATACTGCTTTAAAGACTTTAACATGATAGTGTAAGATTGCGTTTTGTGTGTCAGTTTCTATTCTCACGATAGTGAGAGTAAGTAACTTTTTTGTAAACAAAAGGGCGTGATGACGTAATTACGTGTTGCAAGACTTGTGCTAGCTTAAGCTCATTTGACACTATTTATTTGAATCATTAGCTTAGCATATAATGGCATTTATCATTAGCATAGTGTTGGACTAAAAACGCATATGAGTCATCGATAAATCATTTGTAATTTTGTGTTAATGTAGATTAATATTAGGATACTAGGACGTCGGCTTTCTAATCCAAATCTTATGTAATCAAACATTTTTCACTTCCATCGATCGCATCATCTTATGTATGTCACGACACGACTGGTTTCGCTCTCTGGCCTTCGCGCGTTTATAAAAGAGGTTGCGCCCGCGCGGCCGCCTCATTTCATCGACAACGATCTCGCGCGGCGGTCGCCATGGCTAAGGAAGATTTTTTGAAGAACGTGCTCTACGTGGTCAACATCATTTACGCGGTATTCGGCCTCGCTACCGCGATCACGGGAATATGGTTCTTCGTGCAACTCATGGAGTTCGTCCGTCTCCGGAACATGAATCACTACCTCCTTGATTGGAGAGTCTATTGGCCTCAAGTGGCGCCATGGCTCTTTATCGTCTTCGGAGTGATGATTATCATGATCTCCTTCTGCGGATGGTGCGGTGCTAGCCGGGAAAGCCGAGGACTACTCGGAATTTACACGGGATTCATGAGTTTTCTCATCTTCTTCCAAGTTCTAACGGCAGTGCTTGTGTTTGTGTACGTTGATGGTGAGGACACGGATCGGTTCATTAAGGACACAGTGTATGACGGCTTCTACAACATTCAGAATAACCGGGAACACGCGAAGCAGTACGAATGGATTGAGAGGAAGCTCAAATGCTGCGGTGCTAACGACGCACGTGACTACAGGGCGTTTAGGAACGACCTTCCACTGTCCTGCTGCCATGACAGTCTTTACAAAGCCCTGTGTGACTTCACGGATAAGGAAGCTAATGAGCGAGTGGGGTGTGCTAAAGTAGCAGCAGTCTACACGAAGATCATCAGCTCCTCAGTGGCTGCCTCATCCTTATTGATGATGATACTCGAGATCGCTGGTGTCGCGGTCGCGTGGAGACTGTTCCATCTGTTCCGGGAGGTGGAACACTACATCCCTGAGAAGAAAGAGGGTGAGACCGAGTGCTAGTATTAGTTGTTGATTTAGCCAGTATTATTACCGCCGATTGTTTAGGTTAAACGATCCGATTCGACCCGATTCCCGATAAAGTCTGATTTTAAATGTGACGTAGTCTTAATCAAACTTGTTTATCGGCACATAGGTATCTTTAACTATAAGAAATATGCAATTTCGAGCTTGATTCTAGACCATTAAGGTTTAAAATTACTTGGAGATTTGCTTGGAATGCCGATATACATAATTGATTTAGTATTACTTCACAATTATACTTTGATTCAAGTTCCATGTTTCCTTTTCGAAGGAAAATCAGGCAACTTGTCTTACAATTCACAATATAATAATAATTATTTAATTGTAAGATCTCCGCATTCTTATGTAGTTTAGATAACTTATAATTAAGGTCCTTAATTTGCCATAATGGAGTCTCGACCAAGCCTGAGGTCAAAATGCCACTCTTGAGTGATTTTAATCAGTATCCTCCTTAACTCGATGATTCATACCTACCTGCTGAGTCAATTGAATGACTTAAGCGTATTTACGATTCAGCTGTTGGATACATGTAACTTGTTTGTGAAATCTTAAGGTCATCTTTAGGGCGATTCGTCCTTTAAATAAATCTTAACTTATCGTCAAATGTTCCATCTTTGCCAACTAGTTCCAACTTTGCCTATGGGTTTTTTTTATGAATTTAAAATTCAACCATTTTTATTCTCGCTCCAAACTCAGTTAAGATAAATCATATATTATTATTAATTGTAAATATGATATAATTTTGTCCCACAGGGAATGTAAATGCTAGTTGGCAAAGTTGGAGCAATTGACGGTACCGACCTCGGGCCCCACCAAGCAACTAAACACGTGACGAATTATAAAACCATTCGCGTATGTACCTCGTCCAAGTCGTGTTTCGCAAGAGACGCTCTAAGTTGGCAAGAAAGCGGGCGCGCCATGGACAACGTGTTTTGGTACTTGTTAGAAGGCCGCTTATGAGAAAATGTTCGACCTCAAATGTTGTGATGTTGTTTAGTGGTCGAGTAGAGTGTTTGGGAACCGATAGGTTCTGGCCGATTGTATATGGAAATTACGCAACTTGTGTTCTGTGTGTTAATTTATTTGGCTTCGCGATGCCGCTCGAAGACAAAAGGACGTAACTCTTTGTGAGTTATCGTACGATACGTCATTTTGACTTGGTTTGGCAAGTTTGCGGAGTATTTTATATGTCAAAGTGCCAATGCACCCATGTTTTTTGGTTGCGAAGTATACATTATGCAATAGACTATGCAATATTTGATTTAGATATATATTTTTGGATCTGCGATCATACTTCCGTCCTTTAAGCTATTTTTTTGGATGTTTAGACTAAGTCTTTTATGTTTTCTGCTCATATGGAAATCTTTAGATGTAACATATATACCACCATTATTTTATAAATATATTTTCTTAAATGTTATCGCATGCCAAAGAAACATATAGGTACAAATATATATCAGATCATATAAATTTATATCATGGATGAGCTAAGTTTGCACCTCTTTTGTATGTTACCATACAAATCACGTGCAAATTTAACTTAGTCCTGTAGTTTGATAAAAATATTTTTTGCATGCAAAAACTATCACGTGTTAGTATAAAATTAGTTATAAGTTTATAAATCACAATATTATAAATGTATATAATTATTAGATTTTTATACGATGCGGATATGTTTTTCAAAAATTGTGATTTTTCAAAAACATATCTCAAAGGAGCTAGTCTTAAGTTACCCTTTTTGTTGTGAAGTGTCAGGAAACTGTAATAAATGACATCATACTAATCACCTGGTTTTACTTGTCTAGAAACGATTAAGATAAAAAACCCATTTTGGTCGCGTATAATACTAATAAATTTTATGACTAACGTCTCTAAAAACCTAGTGAAGACGTCATCTAAAATCAGCGTTAGAATTCTCTTGTAAATGAAATAATGTTAAAAGCATTTTAAACATTAGTACAACACGTTTATTAACGACATATAAATCTAAATTTTTGTTTACTCAGTTGTCATGCGGCCACAGACAAAATGTAACGTTTCACCTTCTGCAACCTTTTTACTAAATTTTCTGCAATTGTTATAAAATTAATAATGAGAATTATAACTATAAATTCTGCCAATATAAAAAAAAACAATCGTCAGTAATTCATTTAATAGTCTCTCTAACTGATTCTAAATTAATAATACGTAATATAATTTATTGTATAACAGCAGAATTATACTATTGATAAATAAAAGCATTATATCAAAGGTATACTATGCGAAACGTTACATTATGTCAAGAATATTATATCAAAATCGCAAACGGGACAATAATATACACGTAACAATGTAAGAATGTTAATTCACCTAACATTTAGTATATCCAAGGCAACCTAGTTTCGCACAAAGTACTATTCATTCTCCATTCGCCTTGAATGGCTCGTGAGAATTATTTATGTCCTTCTGACATTGTCGTGTTTTTGCAAATCTGCATCCGATCCGGTTTAGCACCTGCAAAAACATATAATATTGAATATTATTTATATTTGATAGGTATTACGTAAGGCGCATAGTTTTTAAATGACGTTTAAATGCTCCCAAATGAAACGGAATATAAATAAACTGATCTTACTTCCAATTTACATATTTTTTGGCAAATCCGTTGATGACGTTATTTAATTACTTAGTAATTCGATGTTGTTGGTAAATCTAAGGTTATATTGCAAACTTAACGATTAAAGGTCAATGGAAAAGTTATGCGCTTTAACTATATTATATAAATACATGAGACATAGCAGTAGCTTAACTAAAAGGGGGGATAGAATGTGTCCCCCCTTAAATCCACCCACGCTCTGAGGCCACAGACTTTATACTCTATTTGCTTACCTAATAGTAAAAGACAGAGATGAAAGATGCATCTCACACCTACCTACTATATGTGTATACCTGTATTTGAGACCTTTCGTTTTTGGCCAAATGCTATGCTATGATCCGAAAATTAAAAGACAGAGATACAGGAACATCTCGTAGTATTTATGACCTTTTGTTTTTGGCCGGGCTGTTGCGTATGCTATGATCCGTGGAGTCGACGCCCTCGAAAATTGAGGTCAAATATGAGGCTCAAAAGGAGGTCTCATAATTCATTGCTGTATGACAATAGCTTAGTACCTCAAACTTTGTAACAGTGGCGTTCATAAGACTCGATTTCTATCGGTTTATTTTATGACTTTGGGGCAAAGAGGTTCTTGAGTGGCGACCGCGGACCGGAAGACGCAGCGTGGGAAGGCCCCCAACAAGGTGGACCGACGACCTGGTTAGGATTGCGGGCAGAAATTGCACGAGGGCGGCGCAAGACCGATCGTTGTGGAGAACTTTGGGGGAGGTCTTTGTCCAGCAGTGGACGTTTATCGGCTCATATGATGATGATGATAATGAATTCAGAAACAAACGGAATACTAGTCTTAAAGAAGAAATAATCAAAAACCTGTTTTTAGGGTTCCGTGTACAAACACTCACGGAACCCTAAAAACAGGTTATTAGGCCATACTAATGCGTATCTTGCGAAAATGTCAAGTCTCTACCTATTACGGTTTTTCAACCCTTCCGAGTCCCGTGAGCAAAAACCTGTTTTTAGGGTTGGCATGTAACAACAAATACAGAAAGAAAGGTAATGTGTTTTTATGAGCATGTAGTTCTTTAGGTAGACTTAAGACCATCTGTATGTACCATGTTTGAGCAAATAAATGACTGATTCTGATTCTGATTGTGATTCTGAGCTTTTTTATTAGGGTTCCGTACCCAAAGGGTAAAAACGGGACCCTATTACTGAGACTTTGCTATCCGTCCGTCCGTCCGTCCATGTGTCACCAGGCTTTATCTCAAGAACGGTGATAGCTATTTCTATTGCCGCTATAACAACAAATACTAAAAATAAATAAAATAAATATTTAAGGCAGGCACCCATACAACAAACTTACAGATAATGGTACGGAACCCTTCGTGCGCGAGTCCCACTCGCACTTGGCCGATATTTTTTCAGTATTTGTGGCTACTAGCTACCATACACATTATGCGAAAATTTGAAGTTTCCACTTATTACGGTTGGTAATGTTTAGCGCTGTGACAGACGAACAGACAGAGGGAGAGACAACGAAAACTTGGGAATACGAGTAGGTTCCGTTAGTAGGTACATTTTGTGTATGAAACCTGGAAAATGAATGCTCACTCATGATTATGTGTCAGGAAACCTTAATTTGGCAGTTTGGTATATAGATTTAAAGTAACACGATTTTCGAAAACAGGACTTACCTATACCTAATCGCGTTCAAAAAGTATTTTTTTAATCCTTTCAACACCATGAACGTAATAGCACGTTCAAAACGTCGAGGTATTTAAATAAACACTTTTTAAACGCTACTAAGTTTTGTTACATTAGATATTTGGTATTTGGTTCGCTACGAAGTTTATCTTTCAAGTTAAAAACATAATAAGGCTACTATAGGTTCAAAATGTACTGGGTTTTTGGTAGCGCTATAGTCAACTTTAAGCGTTGCGACTCTTTTAATACGCATAAGTATGACATAACATTATAATTTATATCAAATTAAAAGCACATAAGTACAGGGGTCTCAGCTCTGAATACGGGGTCTATATTGGAATCCATAATTTCCTTTGTCCTATTTGTAAATTCCATAATAACTGTGGTCATAATGATCTTTTGCCATAATAACGTTTATCCTAATGTAAATGCCATAATATTGATCATCCTAATATTGAATATCCTAATGATTATTTGCACTATTATCTTAAGTACTAATGATCAAGTGTCCTATCAGTTACATATCCTAATACTAGTTGCCATAATCATCACATGTCTTAATAGTTACTTATCTTAGTTAGTTTTCGGGGTTCAGCAAGTCTTTTGACGCTTCGCTCGCTCTGCTGTACGTGGTCACAATACAAACCTAACCTAACCTACGGTTTTCGGGGTTCAGCCAATAATCCAACCTACAGTTTTCGGGGTTCAGCAAGTCTTTTGACGCTCCGCTATACGTGGTCACAAAATACAAACCTAACCTAACCTACAGTTTTCGGGGTTCAGCCAATAACCTAACCTATAGTTTTCGGGGTTCAGCAAGTCTGACGCTCCGCTATACGTGGTCACAATACAAACCTAACCTAACCTACAGTTTTCGGGGTTCAGCCAAGAACCCAACCTACAGTTTTCGGGGTTTAGCCAATTCGATATTACACAAATCCGGTTTTCTATTTTTGTTCTAACGTAAAAAATTGGTTAAAAAAATAATCTTTACCCAAATACTCCGAAATATTTAATTCCGAATTTACTTATGAATTTAATTATGGTTTTGTATATTATGACTCGTAAGTTTTATGTGTTAATAGATTAGTACAAAACATATTAGGTATTTAGAGCATTAGGCAATGTTATATTATGGTTTATGATCATTAGGATGTAAGATCATTATGGCAAATAATCATTATGACAAATGATTGATATGTCAAAAGTGTTTAGAGTAAATGTGGTATGGCATTTGAGTTTAGGACATACAATATTATGGATTGCGAAGGAGACCCCTGAATACGATTTTGTTCCATTTGGAGTTGAGACCCTTGGTCCGTGGGGGCCCAGTGCACATCAACTGTTAAGGCAAATTTCTAAAAGACTGGTCGACATCACGGGGGACCGTAGAGCTGGCAGCTTCCTCGCTCAACGCATTAGCGTTGCTATACAGCGAGAAAATGCTGCCAGCGTCTTCGGCACTATGCCAAAGGGGTCCGATTTTTTAAGTCTTTTTTAATATTAAATTTAATCTGATTTAGCCTTTTATTTTAGTTAGTTAAGTTCTTAGTTTATAGTTAGTATTTTAATTTCTTTAGTATTATATGTTGCATTATCTGTTTTATCTTAATTTGCCATATAATATATAATTTATTTATATCACGTACATACAACATTTTCGATAGGTACATTATAGTGTCAAAAATGCATTAGCAAAATTGCCTAATCATAAGAATCATATAACAAGAGGATTCGTAATCTATAATGAACATCGAAATGGAAAATTTGAATACTGCGGTTGTATACTGCCAAATAAAATGAGCTTTGATTTTAGTTAAGAAGAACATACTGGATTTAAGCTTAATTTAACAAATTTTCATTTTGCCTATATTACCTGTTATTTCAAGGCATGTATTTAACGCGGCGACAAATTAATCAGATTTAGGGATTTATAAAAAATTAAAGGGGATAGCAAAAATAATAAGTTGGCGACTAATTGCGGAGACTATTAAAGTAAAAAGTAGCAGCTAAGTAATCAATTTTCGCCTTTGTTTCAATATAAACTAGCATCGAGTTATTGTTTTGGCGACTGAATTAACTAATTAAGCGGAAACATGACAGCGGATAAAAAGTTGAAAATGGCCTACTCTAATTGTTCAATGGAGATTACATATAAAATAAATCAAGGTCATAAAAAAATACTTTGTGCGACAATTTAAGAGCTTTAATCAAAGTTGAAAATTGCATGTATAAATAATAATTTTGGTCTATAGTTTTATTTAGTGGCTCTGATTTTGGTCAATTTTTCGTCAGGTGTGATGTCATATTGACACCTATTTTTTATGATTCTATCGTATAGAATACGTTAAAATAAACGTGTTTTGTATGGACAACTTTTTTCTAAACTTAATAATTACCGAGATATGGACTCCTAAAACCGACAATATTTTTTTGGATATTGTGTCAGACTCTGCCTTAGCTCCGGCGCTGCGGGAAGTGCAGCCCTTCCGCCCTTGCGTGGCAAAGCACGGTCGCCCGTACTCCGTTCCGCAGCTTCGGCTTGTTGGTTGCCTTCGGCGACCAGCCTCAGCCGCTCCGCTCCGCACGGCTCCCGAGCTTTGTCACGGCGGGCGAGGGCTGCTCTCCCTCCGCGCCTCCGGCTTTTTATATACACTCTAGGGGTAGGGCAGACAAGACCACGTGGAATCGGGGTTGACAGCTTCGGTTCTGAGGCAAGTCTTATGATAATGCAATGCTTATTTTAGCGTAGCGTGTTTTAGCTAGATTCGGACTAAAATAAGCGTGTTTTGTATGGGCAAAACATTTTTACCTAAAAAACGCTTATCGCCGTTTTCATTAAATTATGGTTTCGAAAACTAAAAAAATAACTCCCCATTAATTTTATATAGTACCCATTTTAATATTTAAGCTGCCAGCAAATCAAAGCCCAAAATGCTTTTTTAGATGGAGACCTGTAGTTGCCACTAATATAAAGTTTGTTATCCTTCTGCTAATATTAGTCGCCAAGTCATTATTTATAGTACCTCACCTATGATTTCAGTAATCTTGTTTATTATTTCTGCTACCTTAAAGTAGCTGCCATTATTTGAATTTTAAAATATCCTTAGTTTAAAGCTCATTTAATATAAATGATTGCCAAAATATTTAATCGCTGACAAGTTATTATTTTAGTTGCAAATAGTTTGCTGCTCTTTAATTTTTCTGTCGCCGCGAAAATAATAAGCCTTATTTCAACAAGCTGTTAATTTCCTCACAAATTGTAAATTTAGATTATAAGTTAGCACGCAGTGTAAATTGTACGCCATACGATAAATAAATAACAAGTGACAGTCACAGAAATCGAAGTACATACCTGAGCCATACGAATATAGGTATGTATTGTATAGGATGGTTAATTTTTTGGTTAATTTTGGCCTAGCAATAGTACCTATACTATTGCTAGGCCAAAATTAACGTGTCGATCCCACTCGCTCTTCAGAAAAAGCAACGTGTGCGAGCGAGCGACACTATCGGCATTCTTTTTGTCTCTACTATACCAGTAGAGACTGGTAGTATAAAGGTAATAATGCATTAATAAAACAACATTATATAATGGAAGAGATTCGATAACAAAGATGTCGAATTTACTCTTGCTTTATAAAGACAAGCTTTGATTTCATTGTGCACCTCAAGTATTCACCATGGCCGACCTCACTATGAGATTGAGGTCAGACATAACACCATTAAAAAAACACTCACGATTTCTTGCGCAGTGACTCAACCTGCAGTTGTATTAAAAGTTGGAACGGTATCTGAACTATAAGTAGGTATAGAATGAACGGTAGAGGTGCTATTTACTTCCGTATATGTACTTATGTAGGCATTGCAATGCAATGACTCAACTGAATGTGGTTTACTGACTAAGATCTTGGGTGGGAATAGAAAATCAAAAGTATGGTAACTATTAGACAAGCAATAGTTGTAGGCAGTTTTTTTTAAATAATAGTAGTAATAAATAAATAGTAGGTACATTACTGCAGATGCCGAGAAAGAACGGCTTGTCGGGTGAGTATATATAGATACGAAGCCGGCAAGCCCTTTTCACGGCTAAGGCATGTGTATAGTGCTTTTCTCAAACATTTGCAATGAAATATAAAAAAATACACTACTCAAAAACAAATATAATTCATCTACTAGCCAGTACTTACACAGACGTCGTGTTTAAAAAAATGCTTCCCAGCTTAGGCCTTCAATTTTGTATGAAATTCCTTTACAGTTCTTTCGAGTTGTTCCGCCCGAAACGTGACAATTCGAAGCCTGTTATGACGCACCTCATGGCGGCATTTCATTGCGTGTTTGAGAAAATAATATTTCCTGTAGAATGAGTAACTTTTTACCACGGAGGTGGCAAACAAGCGTACGTCTCGCCTAAGTGGAACTTGCGGCCTATAGATGCTTGCAACTCAAGGAGATTCACTTGCGTTTCGTCCCTTTAAAAAACTGTACACTCCTTTTTCGAAGAACTCCATACTGTAGTAGCTTAAAGATTTACCTAAGGCAGTTTCTTCAAAGCCCGTTGACTTGTCGCGCGACATAACATCACCCGTCACTCTCTCACAGTACTACCCATCTCTTACTAAGTTCTCATCTGTCACATCATTACTTGTCAGATGTGTATCATTGTCAGAAAGAGATAGGTAGTCTATCTCGCGCGAGAAAGTGTCGCGTGTCACGGTTGTGTTAGAGGTGCAGGGCCCATCATTTTTTCCACTCTGTTTACTTGTTTATATTCATCTACCTCTAATTCGAAGTTGGTCGCATCGACTTTAATATTAGCAAACCTACCATACTTAGTCACCAGTTATGTAAGTTCATCGGAAGTCAACTAAATTGAATCATCTAACAACTACCAGCCCACTTTCCATCGACACTGTGACGCACGCTTTAATTTTCATGTATGTATACAAAAAAACTTGATCGAACTTAGGTAAAACTTTCTGCTTCGCTCCTCATACAAGAAAAAAATGTTTTACTCAACTCCGTCAGAAGGACGATTATGTTGAGATATGTAGTACGAAGAATGTGTACTAAAAAGGTGGAAACTAGATAGGTATCATAGGATCATTTATTTAGCAGAAGAATCGTTTATAACTACGCGATTTAACTAAGTATTCCTCTTTTTAACCCCCAACAAAAAAAGAGGGGTGTTATAAGTTTAACATGTGTATCTGTGTATCTGTCTGTGGCATCGTAGCTCCCAAACGGATGGACCAATTTGACTGTGGTTTTTTTTAAATCGAAAGACTTTTCCGTCAAGATGGTGCTTAGCTATGTTTGTTGGAAATAGGACCAGTAGTTTCCAAGATATTCAGCTTTATTTGGAACAAGTGACAAGATCTCAGCCAATATTGAAGCCAAGAATTCCAAATTTTGGTTAAATGTTATGTTTTATTATCATTTTGTATATCACTCACTAAATGAAGATCTTATGATGGCCAGTTATAGTCAGCTGATTGGTTTTGATGAGCAATTAACGTTTGTGTAAGAAAGTACAGTCGGTAAAAAACTGAGTTCCAGAAAAAAGAAAAACCATATATTATGATTTCTGTCACAGTACTGAGTCACTGCAGTTTCTAAGTCTTTGCAATTCTGCATAAGCTGAATTGTCATTAAGACTATTGAACAGTTCCTTTGGTTGAGGTCACAAATAACAACACCCTGCAAAGTTTTAACGCGATTCAAGACCACGTAAGCTTGTCTTTTTATAAAAATAGTCTTGCCTAAGTAAATAACAGCTTTTTAGGGTTTTCTTTTTCTTTTTATAGGTTGTCATGTCGGGGGTTTTTAAAATGATTAATTATTGTTATTTAATGTAGGTGTCCAATTGTAAGCAGCGTTTTTAGCGTTTCATAGGAATGTTGAACGTTGACGGTCATTTCTGACTTTTAGTGCAGTCTAAGTGTAGGTAGTCCCATATAGATATTTGATCCCAATAAAATATAGAATCGATTGTAATCCTCAAAAAATTGTCCGCACGCCTATTATTGTTTTGTTATATAATGAGAATTCTGAAAACAATTACAAAATTTGTTTTGTTTTAGGTAAATAAAATAGTAAAATTTGCTATCCTTTGTGACTTGACATATATAAAAAAAGTTTTTTTTTTTCATGATATATTGAGCTAATTTTATTCTTATAACTACAGTATGTTGTATAATTGAACATCAATCTACACCCCTCTTAAACTGTTTCTAATTAAAAACGCCTTTTCTAAGCAGAAGTCAGAAATGTGACCCGATCACATCGTTGACGAGGCGTGGAACTATGTGGTTGTTCCGCCATTGCACGTGCGATTTGGATAAATACTTGAAACGTGAGAACGTTGCGGTGCAGCTTCAGATACTCCAGATTGTGATTAATGATTACGATTCCTCAGGGGTATTAAAGGTTGAAAGTAATGCTAAGATTAGATTAGATTAGATTTTTTTATTTCATAATATAAAATATCAATATAAATTACGCTACATTTACATGCATCTCCACTATGATCGTCAGTTGAAATAATAGTAATCTACAGCAATAATAAGAACAACATATAGGTAGTTAATTACAAAACAAATCTCTGCATGTCAAAAATCTAATAAATTAAGTACCAATACCAAAGAAATGTCAAGACCACGTCGTCATCAGTTATCACCACAGTAAAAAAGAGATAAGAAATATAAAATAATATCATACAAGATAGTAAACACAATAATACGAGTAATATCAAATGGCATCTCTAAAAACGATCGTCGAAGTACTCGATCAAGATCATTCAATTCGTATTTAGGCAAAAATTGGGCAAGTGCGAGTCCGACTCGCGCGTGAAGGGTCCGTACCATAATCTATAACAAGTTTGTTGTATGGGAGCCCCCCTTAAATATTTATTTTATTTTATTTATGTTATAGCGGCAATAGAAATGCATCATCTGTGAAAATTTCAACTGTCTAGCTATCACCGTTCTTGAGATACAGCCTGGTGACAGACGGACGGACGGACAGCGAAGTTTCAGTAATAGGGTCCCGTTTTTACCCTTTGGGTACGGAACCCTAACAACAAGCATGCAGTGGGTAGCCAAGCATTTGTGAAGTCTATATTCATATATCGTGTAGATAACATTTAAAAACTAAAATACTTTAAAAAAAAATAAACACGTCCATCTAAATTATTTTGATTACTGTTCATTTTATTTATTTTAATATTCATTTGTTACATCATTTAACAATTTATAATAATGATAAGACAGGAAAATACAACCTTAAAGTAAAAATTTAAAATTAAATTAAAAGCTAGACTTATAAATAAACAATAAATATTTTTTTGGACTAAATACTTGAATACCCACGTTCATTTGTTTCAATTTCGGTAACACACACAGTATTTTTTACTTCAATATTAGGTTCTAGTTTAAAACCACAGACCATATGAATACTCCGTGTTTAAAACCGAAATATGTACTACACACTAGTGTTTACATTACGTAATATATGATGCCAAAATGTTTCACCAACACAACAGATGTCATGCCCCATTTGCTTTCAATAGCATCACAAAGCGACAAATCGCCGGACAAAAACCAAGGCTACCGTAAGGCTATACATAACCAGTCTAAGTTTGCATATCGTTTGTATGACGTTCCATACAAACAAGGTGCAAACGTCAAATAACTGGGTTATGCTATGCTAAAAACTTAAAGGGCAAAGGAAGATGATAATATAATGCGACAATAATAGGGCTGTGTAAGGTCGTTTCGGTTTAGGGCACTTAATGGACGTAAATAGAGATGACACTGTGCCAGATTTGGTTGGAGTTGCGTTATTTTGTCGTTTTCTTGGGTGCTTGAATGTTGAGAGTTTTATTCTGTCATTACACAGATTGCGGTAAATATTAGCAACTAGAGCGAAGAGACAGTTATACATTTGCGCTCGTCGTTAACGTCCTGTGAATACCTAAATTCAAAATTATAAAACTCCTGATCCAACGAAACGTAGCCAAGATTCATCTCAGCAAGGCTTTCGATTTAAATCAAATCAGCATTCCAATAAGACGCTTAAACTTATAACACCCCTCCTTTTTGTTAGGGGTTAAATACAGAACGAGAAATCCCTTACAGGGATATATTTACCTTTCTACATATCTATCGCTCTTTTGTCTTTCTTATTTTTGTTGATGTAAAATAAGGAGTTAATAGATATACATACTATTCGAGCTCGCTGTCGTCGTTCCCGATTAAGAGGGCCACAATCATACATACCTATATACTAAATAGTTCCAGTATCGTGAATGTTACCTATATGCATAGGTGTTTATGTTATATATATTATTACGAGACTGGTACTGATAGGACAAGCATTGGGAAATTGAACATTATTATGATATTTTGGGATTCGACACAGGATCAGTTAGTAATGGTTTGTAAATAAAAGTGTAAAAAAAACCGTATCCGAATGTAATTCAAAATCACTCATCTTCGTCTATCGTTCAACAAATCAGACGTTTTACAATGTAAAGGAGACGATAATTCTTACGTTTTAAGATCAATAAATAAGATGAAGTATGCATAGAAGAGCGCGTAAATGAGAAGCGAGCGAGAAGAGTGTTATTTTGTCGACATTATACCAATTATTCACACGAAGCGATTTTACGTGAGAGACAAACAATAAGGCGACTGCGACTCTCGCACTCATATGCGTGTCGGAAAGGATGAATACTTTATAATTGATCTATCACACCATCATACTTAAGCCCGCTGAACCAGTGAAAAGCTAATGTCGACGCCATAGTTACACTACATACTATCGAGAGGTGTGGAGTTCACAACTGTCAATAACCAGCTATGGAGAGACGATTGGTCAGAAAAAGTCGTGGCGTCATCAGATTCACATAACACCAACATACGTCATTCGTATTGTCGAAGCCCAGCCTGTAACACTCCCTGGAACCGAATTATCCGCTCTACTGCTCACAGGTCACTAACCCATAGCTTAGGCATAAATTTTAGTAGTCCAAAGTGGGTCAAACGACGTTAAGGTCAGTACTAGCCGTACATTCTTGAATAGTAGCCGGAGCATTCTTAAGCCCAAAAGGCATTATTAGGAATTCATACTCTAAGGACATACGCTCTTGTGTGGGATTGAAGTAATGCGTGCTTTGTTCGCAAAATGCTTGGAGATTACTTAAGTTGTAATGGTCTGTGGTGGATTTGCTTTATGTTGAGTTTTAGTATCTAATGACGTAATATACTCGTATGTACTGGTTTAGGCCCGTGGCTTCGTTTGCATAATACATGTTATATCGCCGTAATTAAACATAATTATTAATTGTGGACGTCCACTGTTGAATTATTTCGCTTTTATGAGTCATGATAAATTGTACCCAATCAACGTTAAAAATAATGTAATTTAAAGTAGGTAAGTAATTTGTCGCCTTAAAAGATAGTAATTATTAGTGTGTCAGTTTGAGTGTGTCAAAACAGTTGAATTGAAAAAGCAGTAAACATTATCAGTTATTTTAGTTATTGACTATATAGTATATAGTCGGGTCGTTCGTCATATCGTGACTTTATGTGATGGTGTTTAGGTACAAAAGTGACGAACCATTTCATTCCGCGATTATAGAAGTTAGTTACATCAGCAGATTTTAAACAAAAGTTTCTGTAGAACTGCTCAAAGTGAACTTACCAAACAACGACTTTGATTACGGTCTCTCTAAGGCAGTGATTAAATTTTGTATACTCTAATCAAAAACGCAGATCAGAGTACACAAAATTCACTTTTCTTCACTGTTGTCCTATTATATATTTAGTATCAAAAAGGAGACAAATACAAATACTCTTTATTGCACACCTCCAACATCAAGGAAAATACAACACAACATGAGACACATTCAAATAACAGGCAGAGGTAAACAACAGGCGATCTTATCGCTAAATAGCGACCTCTTTACAACTACTTTAGGTCTTTACTTTAGGAGACATTAAGTGTTCGGTTACAATTTTCTGTTGAATATCACTAAGGCTTTTTGATTATCACTGCTGAGTTTTGAGCTTCTCTTCCTTGGAAAATCATATACTATTTCTAATATGACTGTAGTTTTATTTACACCTATCTATACTATGAGAGTATTATGTATGTTATTAAGAACATAGATTCATTTACAAAAAAATCCGGTGTTCACAATATTAACACTAGAAATAAAAATAAAATTGCTATTAGAAAGTTTCGTGTTCGTAAAGTATATAAATCATTTTTAGGCCAATGTATTCATTTTTATAACAAGTTACCTGATCATATTTTAAAATTAGCCTTTCCATCTCTCAAAAATTATTTAAAAAAATCTCTAATGTCAAAAGCATATTATACAGTAGAGGACTGTCTGACAGACAAAAATGCATGGCCTGAACCAGAAACCGAGTAACTGACTCCTTAGATTGTACCTGACTAGTTTAAGGGACACAGTTCAAATAAGAAAGCATATCAAACGTACATAAATTGTGTTAAACCGTCATACTTTCTTGTAGTTTCTATATTTTATTCTTACACTAGTCCTCATTTATATCTTAGAATACACTTTTAATATGTTTTCTTCGAGAACTACGTATAGTTAAGTTCATTACTGTAATAGTTAAGTACTTATCCTTTATGAAAAAATGACTGACTGTTGAGTTTCTTTCGGCGTTTCTTCTCAACAGTGGTCTCCTCTTGTGAAATGCCAGTAGATTCAGACATGTAAAAGTGCCCTTGTGGCCTACTTGCAGAATAAAGTTCATTATTTCATTATTTCATTATGCAGCTATTTCTACATATATATGAGTAGCTGCTGATACAAGTATATAAGTACTTATAGATAAGTGTGCGCACATAGCTATCGTCGTCTTCGTCACTGGACGTGCTTTTTGCAAAAACACGTATAGCGACCGCATTGAAGTTTGCCTCTTGTAACCTATAACCCATTTATATTTAATCTTATACATATTTCCATTGAGTACAATTTTGTATGAATGGATTGATAATGTAGAAGCCGCGCATGCTAACGTTTTTGCTCTATTGTTTCGGAGTCATAGCAATTAGAAACTGAGGTTTTCTAATTATATGCCCGCGACAATACACGTAAGTGGGGTCAGCAGTCGGTACTTCAAAAGTTTGAGTGTTTTCGGATACACGTGCGGCTTTTTCCGACTTACAAAAGAGAATTGACTGTAAGTTATGTCCGTCGTAATGCGTTTATTCATTACTAGAAGGTATAAACAAGTCTGAATAAAGTGGTTGGCGCCAAAGAAGTTTATGACTATCGAGTTAGAAAAAAGAAGTTTAACTTAACTTCTTCTTTAAAGCTCACTACGTCACAAACTAGTTTGATCCACGATAACAACCGACGTAGTATCGTTTTCCAACTATGAGCACAAGCATCTTATTATTATGTAGGGGATAAGCTTGTAATATTGCCACTACGGCTACTTTTTTTAATTTTTAAGACATGAACTGTATTGGGGCTGGTTAGCCCTCACTACCAGTAGACGGACTTTGTGAGGGAGTATAACCCGCTAATGGGATTATCTCCGCGCCACATGAGTAATTTGGTGGGGGCGCATGGACTGCGTCGTGAATAGACTAAACCGAATCAGTCTGACTTAGGGCGGGAGGAGAGTTAAAAGAGAATCGGGCTATGACAGAGAAAAAACGCGAACTAAGTAGCGGTAGTAGCGGGGATTAAGCTGAGGCGACGTTCGAAGAGTTCGCGGCGACCATCTCTGGGATGGTTTCCGTGATCTCATCGTCCGGGTGAGATAGTACATGCTTCGGCCGACGGGTAAATCGACCTCTTTGCAATAACAGACTATGGCTACGAAAGAATAGATTAAAGAAACAGAAAGTTCTATAAGTGAAATTCCGGATAGTAAGTATTTATTGTTACATGCCGCAAATTTTTATTAGAGTAATAATGAAATAATGAACTTTATTATGCAAGTAGGTCACAAGGGCACTTTTACATTGAGTCTACCGGCATTTCACAAGAGGAGACCACTGTTGAGAAGAAGCGCCGACAGAAACTCAGTTAGTCTCAACAAGTAATTCTAAGTACTTACACGTATTAGGTTAGTGATTAATTCCACATAATATTGAATTCAAAGAGTAGTATGGCACTGTCTATAAAAAGGTGCGTATGTTATTGTACACACATATGGATGGCATAAATTCAAAGACATGTGATGATACCAAGCTATAGACGTAGAAACGTATATTTTTTTTTAATCAAAAATAGGATGAAAATAGTAAATAAATGAAATGCTAAAGTTACTAGACAAAGGTACGAGTACGAGTATGTATCAATATAAACACACAATAACTTAGAATAAGTACACCGGATTTATTCTGAGGAATTTACCCAACCTAACTTAACCTGATATTAGCAGGTTATTTTATTAATCTACAACACCAAGTTATACCAATAACAACTAAAGTTTCTAACAACATAAGAATATACCATTTGAGAGCAAAATGCGGTCAACGGGCCAGTTTCCCATAAAAACGTCTAGCTATAGTTTATCTTTCGGAAAAACACTTGCGAAATCGAACAAGTTACTCCGCAGTTTCTTCCTGTCCCTCTCGCTCTTTAATTATTCAATATTGGAAAGAACGAGACGACGCCATATGGAGTTCGTAGTTCCAAGTTCGTATTACTCCTTAGCTAGTGATTATGTCACCGTTGTAACTGGTATTTTATTTGACTTGTGTATAAATGTATAATAGCGATGGAGATTCAACTCTATTAAACGTATCAAAAGGTTCAAATTCAAGTTAGTCGAAAACTGATTGGACATTTTTGGTCAAGCGATTTGTACCTATAAGTATGCAAATGTTTTTGAGGAACACGTATACAAATCTCGTATTGTTAGTATTTGCTATGATAAACTATGGATGAATAATGTCACAAATAGCTAACGAACAAAACACGTAAGTTATATTATATAACTAGTTTTAGGTTTCTTTATTATGTCTCCTTCTTTCTCCTGGCTATTGTCCCAATGTATTTGTGGTCAGCCCTCCTAGTACTCTTGCGCCACACCGTACGATTGCGGGTTGTCTCGTAGTTTTCGTTTATAAAACTCGTTTCGAATTTCTTTATTATGTAAATTTTCCATTTTATAACTCTTTAATAATTGGGGACATTTTATAAAATTCGAAAAATTCAAATCGTTGATTCTGTAAGTGGGCCACAACCACAAGGGCACTTTTATATGTCTCAGACTAAATCTGCACCCACATAATAGACCGCTGTTGACAAGAAAGCCGAAAGAAACACAACAGTAAGTAGTTTTCTCCAAATTATACTTAACACTATTACAATAATTACTTACGTTGTGACTAATTATAGGAGATGTCTTCTCCCAATCAATGATAGATTAAATTTTGATCCTGATCCCAGTTTTAGCAGATTTTATTTTTAGATAAAATATCATTTGCACTCATTTGATTGAACTACGTTTAAAATGTTCCTGGTCTATTAAACTCGTATTTTATACTTTATCTGTTTGGAGTGTAATAGACTGTATATTTTAAGGTGCGTCCACAGGATACGACGTTGCGGAAGTTTAAAGCTGTCTAGTCATTAATTGTCAATTAACATCGTCATTAGTAGTCAATGACCGTATAACCTGTCTCGCCTTTAAACGGTTTTAAAGTGTCCAATTTTTACAAGCAATACTTATATAAATTTGATCTCTAATAATAATCTCTATTTAACAAAACATCACCAATTTCAATGAGGGAAATGGGTAAATATTTTATTTTTGGTTGATTTTCTCAAAAAACTTTAAGTCAATTTCGATAAAATTATTATAGGAGCCACCTCTAGTTTGAAGTATGATGTGCCAAACAAAAAAAGATCAGAAAGATCAGAGAAATCATCAGAATCGATTCATAATCGGCGGAATGATTGCTTAACATTCATACAGAAAATAAAAACATACGGAGTCCGAATCCGAATATGGTAAAGAAAAAAAAAGCGGACGAAGCAGAACATCCACCTTCTGGTATTATTATATCTTTAAATTGATTCACGGTTGATTAAGCCTATCTCTTGTGTAAACTCCATCAATAAAACGACCTCTAGATAATGAATTCGTCTAGACTCCCGAGAATGTATATGTATTTCATAATTCGAACGTAGCAAATTGGCAAATAACTTTCGCTTCATTACGGTTCGACGAAATTGGTCGGTTATATTATCTAAAGCTACTCAGGTGTAAACATCTACATTATTCGATGAACATTTAACCCAGGCCCTAATTCCACATAAATCTCTCTGATATCTCGGAGAGATCGGCGAAGTGGCGATATACCTTCGCCTACCCGGTCTCATTGAGTATGCACCTCATTTATATGCGACGCCATAGATATCAGGCGTTAACGTAACTTACATCTAACAGAAATGTCTAGAGATATGCCGTTAGCCGATTTGTATGGGAAAAGGGGTTCACTAATGTTTGACCAAAAAACGTTTGACAAATGATCATTTGACCAAACAACGTTTCAAAAAATATTCATTAGGCAAACGAGACATTTGACAATAGTATCATATTACAAAAACTCACTTAGCAAATGATTATTTTACAAACACTACACTTGGTAAATGTGTTAAATAACAAAATATCATTTAGCAAAATGTTATTTCATAAAAAGTACTTCTTTTTCAAACATTATGATTTAGTCTGTAATAAATAAAGCTACTATCTTAGAATCTATCCACTATGCTCTACAATCTGTATCTACTAATAGACCAATTGTACATTTTCCTCAAGTTTGCTCTGCGAGTTTTACGGATAGAACAAATTGCTCTTTTTAGGGTTCCGTAGCCAAATGGCAAAAAACGGAACCCTTATAGATTCGTCATGTCTGTCTGTCCGTCTGTCCGCCTGTCTGTCCGTCTGTCCGTCCGTATGTCACAGCCATTTTTTTCCGAAACTATAAGAGCTATACTGTTGAAACTTGGTAGGTAGATGTATTCTGTGAACCGCATTAAGATTTTGATGCAAAAAAATAATAAATATTGGGGGCTCCCCATACTTAGAACTGAAACTCAATTTTTTTTTTTCTTCAAACACACGTGTGGGTTGTCTATGGATAGGTCTTCAAAAATGATATCGAGGTTTCTAAACCGAATAGTTTGCGTGACAGACGCTTCCAAAGTGGAAAAAAGTTGCCCCCCCCCTCTAACTTCTAAAATAAGAAAATGAAAAATCTAAAAAAAAAACATATGATGTACATTACTATAAAAAACTACCAACAAGAATTGGTTTGAACGAGATCTAGTATGTAGTTTTTTTTAAATACCTAACTTTGCACCTAATTTATATGGGGCGCTATACATACCAGGTGCAAACTTAACTTAACCACTTAGGGATGGAAAGTGTTTGTACGGAACCCTCGGTGCGCGAGTCCGACTCGCACTTGGCCGGTCTTTTTTTTTGTTCTGGCGCTTCGCCGGCCGCTACCGCGATACGCTTGCTTCGCTCGCTCGGCTCGCGCGCTGTTGTGGTCGCAGTTCTAACATAACCTAACCCATTAATGAATCTATCCACTATGCTCACTAGAAAAAAAGTTAGAAATGCTCTAATAAAAAAACAAAAACAAAAGAAACACTTGTCAAATAATATATTGTAACATTTTTTTTTAGACCAGAGTAGTTTTGTCTATTAACTCAGTTGCTAAATGATCATTTTGTCATTGATTATTTGTAAAATGTAAATTTAACTTCTGATCATTTGGAGAAGTGAGTCATTGTAAAATGACTTTTTGTAAAATTATCAATTGGCGAAACATTTTTTTGTAAAACGTTGTTTGTCAAGTGTAATTTTGTAAAATGACTTTTGGTCAAACGATAGGACACCGGGAAAAGGATATTTCCCATACAAATTGGGAAACATTCTCGAGAACGGAATATCTCTAGAAATGTCTCTTTATGCAGCTCTCATCGCATACATCGCGTTTTAATGACAGAAAAAGCTATATACCTTGAATATACCCGAAACATCACTTATTTGGCGATTATCTCAAAGTAAACTCGATTTTGCCGATAACTTCATTAGAAAGTTAAAGATTTTTAAAACGTAGTTATACAGGTAAAGTTTTTAATAACTGAGTGACGCATAATGCCATTAAGTGTAAATAAATTGCGTAGAAATTATCATTTTATCCCAATTATCCCAAAAAATAACTAAATTGGGAGTGAAGCCTTAAAGTATACGAAATCAGTGTGTTCTTTCGATGTTCTTCTCAACGATGGTCTTGGAAAATAAAATTGTCTTTAAGCCCTTTTCGTACTTATAGGTTATAGGATAAAGTTCATTATTTCAAAACCCAAATACCTTTCCACCGATCTAACATTTAAAGCGTGGCCCAAATAGAGTACTTTAAAAAAGTAAAAGGGCCCTATTGAGTAACGTGTGACGTAACTATGAACAAATCGAGCGTGGGTGCCGCTCGTCTATTGTGTATGCAAGGCGCACTGTACTTTAGTATTTGCTCCGCGTCGGTTTGTGTTTTTATTTATTCACTTTTCCTGCAGACGAAAGTCGATGCATTTCATAAGTTAGGGCCGATACCGACGGACAACCCAGCTGCAAAGTGGCAGTTCTGATGCAGTTTGTGTTACACTACTGCAATACGACTGCATTACGATCCTGCAGCCAGCTTGCAGTTGGTGTGCGGTTGACAGGACTGCACGACAGCTGCAAGCGAATTGCACAGTCGGTTTGCAGTTCTGATGTAGTTACACCAACTGCATCAGGCCTGCTCTGGAACTGCCACTTTGCAGCTGGGTTGCAGTTGAAATGCTGGCCGTCTGTATCGGCCCTTAAGAGCCGTAATAGTTTAATACAGTCCTTAAAAATTATACATCATTGGTAACAATAGTTGATTCGGCAAACGGATTTTTGAAGAGTTTCATTCAACAGAGGTTTTCAGTACTTGAGTTGATCGAGGTTTGTCTTCTGTAGGTAAATGATGGCTAAGTTTGACACGTGCTAACCCAGATAGCAAACAGGCTGTATAAGGTGCTTATACAGCCATTATTATAACTCTAATTGAAGCTGTATGGAGGCTGTATAAGCAGCCTGTGTGTTGCTTGGGATTTTTTTTTTCATTCACAAACTGACCGGCGATTGACCTCAATATCACCTACGGGGTCGAGGATGTGGCTCGCCGGTTCAGTGATAGACTATTCACTCTTACCTTGAAGATACCCAAATTATATTTTTTTTGAAATACACACGATGAAGCGAGTTCCATTCCTTAGCGGTTCGCATTAGAAATGATGAAGCAAATCGCTTCGTGCGAATGAGTGGTAAGCTGACAACATAAGGGTGAAATCGCTCCCCTCGCCTGGTTGTCCGATGGTGAAACGGGGATGGTGGAATTAAATCGTGCAAATTCTGCGCGCACTCATTGCTTAATAAATGACAAAGTTCTGTAATTTCACTTACAATTTCACGCGTCTCACGTTTCTTTGATCAGCTGGTAGCTAATATAATTAGTGGTTATGGCGGTAATAATAACAGAAATTAAATTATAGACTGTAAACGATTCCGACCTCATTACAAAAGGTCGTTCTATGTGTACCTACCTTAAAACGATGCTCAACTTTATATGACAAGAAATATAGGAACAGATATGTAAATATTTGGCATTCATACTCTTTAGCCGGGGGGGATATATTTTGGCCGGTATGTATGTAAGTTTATGTGTTCCCTCATTACTTCTAAATGACTTAAGTACCATCTTATAGTTGGATGATTGGACTATAGTTATCTATCAAAAAATATCTAACAATAACAACAAGGGAATCAAATGGGGGTTAAAGAAGCATTAGGTACGAGAAATACTTAAAAGCGTAGATACGGTCTTAGAAGTGCACGGACCTTCTTGGGGTCTCAAGATGGCGGTTAGCCAACAGTTGCCACAGATGGAACCTCTAGAATTGTACACGCAATTGAATTGCGTAAGCAATGTTTTGGAGAGCAATGCATATCGTCTTTTCCCTATCCATAAAAACGGCACAAATAAAAAGATTTTATTAGGTAATGATACAAATATCCTTAATGATAAGTACGCCCAAAGTATAATATACATAAATATAAATATACCTATATGTATATCAGCATTATCATCATCATCATCATCATATCAGCTGATAGACGTCCTCTGCTGGATAAAGGCCTCCCCCAAAGTTCTCCACAAAGTTCGGTCTTATTTATTTATAAGACACAGCAACAGTACATAAACAAAACCAAAGTATAAAACACACAGACACAAAAACCTGTTTATGAACCAATAACAGGTGTGCATCAGCATTCCTGTCTTGCGCCCCCCTCATCCAATTTCTGCCCGTGATCCTAACCAGGTCGTCGGTCCACCTTGTTGAGGGCCTTCCCACGCTGCGTCTTCTGGTACGCAGCCGCCACTCAAGATCCTTTCTGCCCCATTGGCCATCGGTTCTACGAGTATTGTGTCCCGCGCACTGCCACTTTGAGCTGTTTTTGTTTTAAGTTGATTTTTATCATTATCATATTTTGTTACGACTTATATTTCCCCATTAAAACTCCAGTTGTATGCATTAAAAGAGCCTGCAGTCCAAAGCCCTCAACTTGCATTGACCAATAGTCCAGCATTCCACAAAACCAGTCTAAACCTAGAACATGCCGATACTTTAATTTACATTTTTACTAAGTACTGCTTCGCTGTCACTTATATTCACCTGCTGTTTAAAACCCTGCATTATACAGGGTGATCAATCCAAATGGGCCAGTGGAGATAAAATGAAAACTATGAGAGATAGGGAAAACTGTTCTTTCTTAGGAACTATGGCGTGGATTTTAGATTGAATAGAAATTGCATTTTTTTGAAGTGAAACTTCTAATGCGACTTCCAAGAAGGTGTAGGAAAGCACTGTTGTCTGTTGCGTTAAACATTCAACGCAACAATCCCACGAACAATGCCACGGATTTAAGGTTATGTCAAGGTACGTCTCTTGTGAATATCAATTGATTGTTAGGTTTTCTCTTTTGAAATTACAATTTCTACCCCTTCCTACTTTCATTTCCACATTACGAAGTTTCACTTCTTCCGCGCGGAGGGCTTCCACGCACTATTTTTTTTTAAATCTCATACATAACCTGAAATTGAACCTGGTTAAAATGTTGTACCTAAGTAATCGCATGTTGTATTGTACATTATTTCCTGCGATTTTGACCGGGTTATGTATGAAATTATGTATGTGATTTATAAAAAAATAATAATGCAGTTTCTATTAAATCTAAAATTGACGCCATGGTTCCTAAGAACAGATTTCCCTATCTGTTCTAGTTTTCGTTTTCTCCCTACTGACCCATGTAGATTGATGGGTGTAATGGTGGCACAAACAGGGTGTGATGATTAAGAGTGAGGGCGATAATTCTGTAACGATAGCAGATATCGAAAAACCATAAACTGATTTCGAGAGAACCTTACTCAATCAGTAATAGCAAATCATAAATATTTTTTTAAATAAACTTAAAAATATCCAAAAAATTTAAATGACACGCTTCTATACAATATTTTAGTATGACGTTAATTGGGAAGCGTTTTACAAGTACTAACAAATTATGGACGTATTTTGATATCTGTTATAGTTACAGAATTATCGCCTGGTCACACTTTAACGATTACACCCTGTATACGTATAGTAATAGAATTAATTTATTAGTTCATGTCTATTTTCATCGATAGTCTACAAAAGTATGTACCTAAGTACAATGTGGTTCCGAATTATTATTATAATAATATCGTACGAATTTAGTATCGCAATTAATAATGTGGATAATGTAGACAATGTGATAACCATAAATTGAATTGATTTGTAAAATAATAATATAATATAATAATTCGTTTATTAGCAGGCAAGAAACCCATATTACAATAATACTAAGATTAAAATACAATGTAAAAATAAAACTTACACTCTAAAACATAGAAATAAAACGGCCACAAATATAAAAATATAAAACTACAATTATAAATGTGCGTTCTCAGAGCGGTGCAGGCTAAACCAGTGTTTATGAAACTCGTCACTGTAGTCGTTGGCTATCAGTGACAGAATTTCGTTGCCTGAGGTTCTCAGTCTTGTCTGAAATGCCGCAGACCGGGCTCTTAATATGGCGAAGAAGTCAGGTACTCTCGCATCAGCAAACATACCCTTCGCACTGCTGAAGGGTGGTAGTTTCAGCAAGATACGAAAGGCGTTATTATACTGAACTCTTAGCGCGTTAAACGAGCGTTTGGTGTATTTAACCCACAACTGACATGTGTAAAAACATTGACAGAAGGCCTTAAATAAGGTTATTTTCACCAAACTCGAGCAACGCGCAAAGCGTCGCGCTAGCATATTACATCTTACTGCGAGAGCCCTGCGTTCCCTCTCCATATCGGCGTCATCTTTTAGGAATTCGTTCAAAATATGTCCTAGGTACTTAAAACTCTTTACAACCCTAATTGGCGAGCCGTTCATATACACAGTAGGCACCACCTCCGGACCCTTTCCAGACCTAAAAACAAGCATTTCGGTCTTGCTGACATTATATTTGAGGCCATGAATACTTGCGTAACGTTCACACGTGGCAAGTAATTTCACCAAACCGTTTATCGAGGGGCTGAGAAGCACCATATCGTCCGCGTAGCTCAGGTTGTTAACACAAACATTACCAACGTGGCAACCGACGTTAGTACGTCTCAGCTCCTCAATAAGGTCATTGACATAAAAGTTAAAAAGGTCCGGAGATGTCAATCCACCTTGACGCACCCCGCATTCTAATCTGTAATCATTAGATTGCGAGTCGCCCCATTTTACATAATTAGTTTGGTTCTCGTACCAGAACTTCAACAGTTTAACAATCTCGGGAGGTGTAGTGGTCGTAAAAAGTTTATTCCACAGTAAATCATAATTCACGAGATCGAAAGCGCGACTTAGATCCAAAAAACAAGCGTATACTGATGTGTCTCTATTAACATAATAGTTTACAGTATATTTTAGGCCCAGTATCGCTGAATCCGTTGAAAGTTCTGGACGAAAACCAAACTGCGCCTGATCGATTTTAAGATTCCTTGCCAATTCGGGCTGCAACAGTCTCTCAAAAACTTTACCTATTATAGTACCTAGGGAAATTGGCCTGTAGTTATTAAGACTAGACAGGTCACCTGTTTTATTTTTAACAATAGGCACTACTATCGTTTTCATCATATCAGGAGGAAGATGACTGTATTCTAAGCAAGCATTGAAAAGGTCGGCCAGAACACGATATAATTCGTCACTAGCGTAAAATAAGTGCTCAACGCTGAGCCCGTCGTGTCCCGGTGACTTACCTCGTTTCATTGTTTTCACAACTTTCGCAATGTCACTTGGTGTAAATGTTATCAATGTGTCATTCGAGGTCACCGGGTCCACGGGCCCGTCGCCAGGCACACACTCCACGACCAGCGGCGAGATCTTAAAATGAGTAAGTACCTACCTACTTATGCTTAAAATTGTTGACATGTAACTTGGTGTTACCAATAAAGAATTTGTATATGTATTTGAATTAGAGAATAATGTGAAGTGATTGTATGCTGGAGGAAACTATCAGAAAAAATATTATGCCGATAGAATAGATATTACTGCCAAGAAACTTTATGCATAATTTTACTGGCTTCCCAGCAAGCCGTTAATCGAATGAGACTTCGTGAAGATTGCGAATCATTGTCACTTGCGACTAATTGCGTTGGGTCGTGCTTTCTCAGGCTAAAGAGGATGTGCTGCCGCCATGTGCTGGATAATTGGCTTAATGTCCAGTTAACACCGACTTTTTAGGGTTCTGTGGATACTGTGCCTTAGCTCAGTATTTTTTAACATGTGGTGGGACCCCTGCGTGGTCCGCGAATATATGAAGGGGTCCGCTGCAGTCTCAACCATTGCATGGACTATTTTACTATAATTAAATTAATAAATGTCACACCGTCATCGCTACGCTTATTAAGTACGGCTAACTTAACATTTACTGTTTTTTTTTTTCATTAAGGGGTTCTTGGACTTGTGTTTTGGTTTTCTGGGGGTGTGCGGACGGACTAGCTGGTAAAAACGGATTGTGTTACTGCAGTTACTGAAGAAGAGGAAATAAGAAGTTAAATATAGACTACATTGAGTGTGCCGTGTTCTGGGCTAACTGGGAAGCTGTTAATGAGATTTCGTGGCGATTGCAAATAATTGTCACTTGCCTGACTTGCTTGACTAATTGAGTTAGGTAGATTCTGCTTTCTTATCGTCTAAAGTGGAAGCGCCGGCATCTGCTGTAAAATAATTGGCTTAATGTCTGTTTTGTAATATAATACTAGCTGCGCCCGCGTTGTTACACTCTAATACCACGGTAACACTACATTTTTGGGGGAAAAAGTAACATAATTATGTGTTTATTTAGGGTATCAGCTACCTCCATACCAAATTTTATCAAAATTGGTCTAACTGTCTAAGTGTGAAGAAGAGACCAACATACACAAACACCCACAAACTTTCGCCTTTATAATAGGCTTGTGTTTAAACGCCTACCAAATATGATTAAACGCCTACCAAATATGTTGATAAATTACTACCAATAAATTCTTAATGCTCACCAAAACGGATGAATGCTCACCAAATAGTGTATCCCAAACTATTCTTTTTCTTACATCCTATAAAAATATATGAACACCATTAAAGTTAATTTCAGACCAAATAATCTAAATTACTGTTAAATGGATGTCACCAATATTTTATATTATTACTTCCATTTTAGTCATTTTTGCTGAGGCAATGGCTTTTTTCACCAAAATTTCAAATTGGTGCTAGGCAGCTAAAACTCGGTATCGGGGGGCTCTCGGGGCTCAAAAATATGAATCTGAAATCTTGTCCGAAAATTCGGTCAAATTCGGAAAATATAAAAAAAAACCATTCAAAATTTCAAATTGGTGCTAGGCGGCTAAAACTCGGTATCGGGGGGCTCTCGGGGCTCAAAAATATGAATCTGAAATCTTGTCCGAAAATTCGGTCAAATTCGGAAAATATCGAAAAAAAAAACGATTTATATGGAGAAAATTTCAAATTGATATAGCATAGCTAATAATGACTACCGCACATTATGGAGTGTTTTTTAGGGATATAAAAAAAAAAACTAACCTAACCTAACCCGGCCGAGTCGGATCTGCTCTGAAAGATGATCAGGATTAGATGGTTACCTAGCTGAAACACTAATTTATGAAAACAATATTTGGTGAGCAAAAAATCCATTTTGGGAAGCAAAAATATATTCTGATTCTGACTCAACATAAAATTATTCTGGTGTAATGTAGGTATATCGATTTTGGAATACAAAATGATTTAATTTGGGGAGCACTATATTGTATAGAGAGAGTTTAATTTAAATGGGAGCAATTCATTTTATTTGGAACTTAGTTTTGGGGTATACAAGCCATTTTGGTGAGCGTTTAAATTGTTCCCTTTATAATATTAATGTGCTTTCTAGATTCGTTATCACTTTAACTTTGGGCTGGCACCGTTGGAATAAGGAAGGATAATCGTGCATTAAACCCAAATTACTGTATGATACACAGTTCCTTTGCCATTACACGAAAAAGAGCCTTGAACAATTGTGTAAACGGTGCTCATTTACGTACATTCTCATGCAATATCGTTGTACACAAAGGATCATGCAAGTATCAATGAACTACCACCAATCTTCTTTCTTTCAATCTTCGTGTTTTGTCTTTCTTTGAGGCATCATCAGAATATGCTGGGAATTATGACTGTTTGGCGTTCACCCAAAACTTAGCAAATCACCTACAAGTTTCATCATTCATCATTTCAGATCACATTCACTCACTTTTGAGTCCTTTAAAGTCCAAAGGCTTCTTTACTTTCAGGCTACTCTACCCGCTGTTGTACGAATCGTTTCAAATATCATCATGCGAGTTCATGGCCTGTCGACTGATCTCTGATCCAGTCTTGGTTATGCTATAACCGTCTTTGACAATCTGTCATCGTTCTTTTTCACCAAGTGTCTCACCCATTTCCACCTTAGTTTGAGTTATTCTTTCACCATCATCTTCTCTTACTTTGTTAAATTTGGGGTTACTTATATTAGTATCGATGTGTATGTAGCTTTAGCAATCCTCAGTTGTGCGTTTCTCTATAAACTTACTCCTTACTGCAATGAACTATCGGTCACATCATTTTTGGACCGATACCCATAACCTTCAAGAAAAGAGGGTTCTCCTATCTGAAAGGTCGGCAACGCAGTTGCGACCCCTCTGGTGGTGGCTGCAGGTATCCATGGGAGACGCTAATCGCTTACCATCAGGAAATCCGTCGGTTGTATTGCGTCGTAGTAATGATAAATGTACCGATACCACATGATGATTTGGTTGGTTGGTGTAGGGACTCCCGACCGGAGACAGACGGGCTGGCGATCGCTTCGTTGCGTTCATTCAGCTCAATTCCCAATGGAGTCAACGGTTGCTATACCGGGACATTTCCGTTCCCATACAGCCTTCTTCCTCGAATCTTCTTATTCTCCTGCAGAAGGGCATCTCCTTCAGCTGTTCCTCTTCTGGTTTATCTTTTCTGATGATGCTATATTGTACTGTCGCATACATGCCACACTCTGCTATACCATGTTTACTTGTCTCCTACTGGCCACAGTGCTAGCAGGATGGATTACTTTCTACACCCATAATGTTAAGGTTATTAGTAGGCATTAACATATACGACATGGTCATATGGTTATTGCGAATCCAGTAATTCCCACTTGAGACTAATTGCTGGCTCGTGCTTTCTCAGACTAAAGAGGAAGCGCCGTCATCTGCCGGATCATAATTGGCTTAATGTCCAGTTAACACCGACCGTTCCTCAATTACTCTTTATAAAGTGGGGAGAGGTTATAGTGGAGAGAGGCGCGTGTAAACGCTGCTGCAGTGATTGGTGTTAAAAGGACCTTAGAAATGAAAATATATCGAAAACAATTTGGAATATTGCTTAAAATTTTAAACGAATTCAATTATTCATCCCCATCAATCCCTAATCAGTATTGTAGGATCCCTTCATGAGCAGTGACGTAATTGCTTAAAGATTATGAAAAGTTTTGTTGGGATAAAAATTAGTTTACTTAGCTAAAGGATAATCTGTCATGTAATACTTTCTATGTCAAACTTTGTTGAGTGTACTTATCCATCAATCTTTATATTGTTGTGTGATGAAGTCATAGTTTATATTGTATATTTACTTTAATGTTTAAACGAAGCTAAAACTATATCAGAATTGAACGCCGACTTGACTTTATGTCATAATTTGTAGGTAATTTAAAAGTTTTCAGTGTACGAATGATTTGACGCCTACTGTCGGCCCCGTATTAAATCCTCCTTGCACCGAAACCCCCGGGACATGTTCATAAGATGTTATCAAGATCGCTACCGCTCACCGCACCGCTCGCACTCTGCCCGCCGCCAATCACTTTCAATTTAAAGTCTCACAATCCGTGTGTGGCTCGTGGCTCCACAATGGGTACTTAAGGGCTTGGGTCAAGGTTTGATCTGCCGTTGCGACATTCTGTGAGCGGTAGCTGTTGGTATAGGATGGGTAGGTATGTAAACAGTTTGTACTTAACAGAAGGACCGCTGCGAGTTGGAAGCGCGCACAGACTATTCGTAGGTTCGTTATTTGGTATCCTCTTCTTTCATACACGACGACGCGTTTGGCTCAGTTTGTAAGCATCTGCCTACTGAGCCGGCGGTCCCGGGTTCGAATCCCGGCCAGGGCAAATATTTGTGTGATGAACTCGAATATTTGTGCTTCGGTCATGGTTGTTCTTTGCAGCCCTGGCCGGGATTTGAACCCGGGACCGCCGGCTCAGTAGGCAGGTACAAACTACGCCATTCGCCATTTTGGAAATTTTTGTTTTAAAATGCACAAATTAAATTTCGCTTGGTCGTGACGAAGAGAAAATTTTGAAATTGTTCTTAATTAAAAAGTTATGATAAAAAAACAAAAAGCTCCCATGGATCGACTCGAATAGACTTTGTAACAATGCGCAGATCTCAGCGAGTTCTCAACCGATTTTAGAAATTTTTGTTTTAAAATGCAAAAATAAATTTCGCTAGGTCGTGACGAAGAGAAAATTTCGAAAAAAAAAAACCGCTCCAATCTATGGTGCAAGCTTAGCCGGTGGCTAACTCTGTCATATTACGTTTCGTATGAAGACATGTAATTCCGTGTGTAATGTGGGAAAAAGTGTCTAAAGTAGGTATGTGGTTGAAACAAGTGACGAGCAGCACGTTTACCTCTACGGTTTTTACATACGTATGTAGCTTAATTTAACTCTTATAACTACGTACTCGTATTGGCATGATAATGAGCACGTACTTATATTATAGCCCGCGGTTACCTGCGCGTGAGTTGACCGGTGAATAACCGCGAGGACTTCCTTCTAAGTGTGTGCCTCAATTAGACATTTGAATGTTTATAAAATTGGTCCCTTGATGATGATATGAGTTTCTTACAAGCTATTTGCCGTTGGTATGCTTTTTAATAACCCAGTTATTGCTGTCGTACAGCTGGGGCTAGTACTTATAACTTAGTTTTTAAAAATATTATATTTTACATTTTGGCAAGAGATCTCAATTAGATTAGAATATACTTAAATGAAATACTTAGGTATTTATGCCGTTTATTGCGTGTTCAAGCTTAAACTAGGTATTCTTACTGTGAAAGCAGTTTTTTTTTCAAACGAAGCATGGGATGTACTTCTAATTATTTTTAGATTTCATAAGTTTTATTGAAAATAGTTTTGTATGGAGAGCGGTCATTATTTCAGGAAAAATCTTGACTGTGCCATCCAGAGTTAGGCCGTACAGCGCCATCTATTGGTAAAATTTCATTGTCATCTCATCACGCCTAAACAGCTGTACCTATGGATTTTGAACAGTTTTGTTAAAGTGATAGAATAGACATCCGAAAATGGTTATAGGATAATTGCCCCGACTACAGTAAAGAATAACAATCAAAGAACCGACAACAAACTGAAAAGCCAAAAATAATCCGTTCATGTGCAGATTACGTTTGTATCTTTTACTTTTTGAAGTCGGTGCCAAACCACTCAAATACTGCTATGAAAACAGATGCCACACATGAAGCCTTTAATGATTACTATTTGGTATTTATTACGAGTATTTTTTGTTCGATAAAGACGTTTACGTAAAGTTTGGCACCGACTTCAAAAGGTGATTTAAACGTAATCTGTACATGAACACGTTATTTTTGGCTGTTAAATTTATTTTGAAGTCAGATCTTTTTTTATTTTACTTACTAAATTGCACCTTTCTGTAGATACATACAATAACTGAGCAGCCCGTCTAGCACAACTATGCTTCGCGACTCTTGTCGCGCGACATAGCGCTACCCGTCACTCTCTAACATTACTGCACAGGAAGAGACGGGCAATTATCTCGCGCGAGAAATACTCGCGTATGACAGTTATGCTAGAGGTGCTGGTAACTATTGAAAAGTCGTTGGCACCTGTATCGGCCTGTTGCCATATTATGCCCTTGGGTTGGTTAGCTTAGTTGTGGCAAGTCGGTTAACCCGGTTACATTCCAGCTGCAGAAAGGTAAGCAAAGCTACACGATAGATAAACGTTTGGGAACTATCGGTCAATATGGATTGCGCAAAGTGTTGCTACATGGTCGTTCAATTAAAGGTAAGTACTAAAACACATGGCTTACATTATTAAGGCCTTTATTCCTTTCAATTTTTTTTTTATATGACAAATATATTGATAATTTTAACCTACATATTAAAATGAATAATACTTTTCCCTGAGTTGTAGAAAGTAAAATTGCTATTTCATTCTTTCATTGCGTAGCGTGCAGCCAAAAATAATTTGACAAATCGAGTTTTCTCTCTAGTCTTCTCAATTTCGAGTTGTTTTGAAACAAAAATCATCAATGAAAATTTTTAATACGTTAATTCAGGGTCAGGGTGCTAGCTTCATACCAAACTTTATCAAAATTGGGCCAACCGTTTCAGCGCGAAGAAGTAACAAATATACACACAAACACACACTAACAAAATTTTGTTTTTATACTATTATAGTGTATCGGTTTATTGGACAGTTCCTTTTTACGCTGTAATGGAGTACTGGGACTGTTTTTTTTGAAATTTGAACGAAAGTAAAACGCATAAGTAGTCATACTAAATCACGGTTAAAACCAAATATTTTGGGAGATTTTCGTACTTTCCATTTATGAAACTTAAGTTGATAGTTTCATAATTAGGATTTAACATAGTAGGAAAACAATATTTTGTTAATTCATCATGGTCATCGTTACCAAAATTACCGGTAGCAGATATTTTCTAAATCATTGTAGTAAGTAAAACATTTTTAATTTCACTTGTTTTCATTTTTTTTTTTATATTAGCATAACATAGTGTCGCCATTTCGCCTTCGAAGCAAAAAACCGAGCCCAAGTCACAATGGAAACTGACAGGAAACGAACGGTGCCATGTCAGTTGACACTGCCATGCTGGCCCGAGAGATGCTTCTTCACGCTTCGCTTGGATCCTGTTGTAAGAAGGAGGAAACACATGTGCCACTAACATTAACTCAAACATTATTTTTTAACTACTCGGCTACCTAAAGGTAAGTAAGTAAGTAAGTAAACACTTTATTGTATACAAAAACAGTTAAAAAATACATCTATTACAAAATAACATATAGGTACAAAGGCGAACTTATCCCTATAAGGGATCTCTTCCAGTTAACCTAAAGGTTGTCTGGAACGCTAGCGATAAGATGGCCTGTGGTTTACCTCTCTTATATTAATATATCTCATGTTGCGTGTCTATTTCTTGATGTTGAAGTCCTTGAAGTGTGGAATAAAGAGTATTTGTATTTGTATTTCTGCCGGCAAAGAGTTGCACTTTTTAATACTTACGTCACATCAACCAGATCTTTTCCATTCCAGTGCTGTTAGAAATGTAACCAACCTACTCACCGCTAAGGAAGTAGCCACTAGACTCGTTTGCGCGCTACGGAGGAAACGGAGACACACCCACGATGTTGCGAAATTACGTGGATGTCGTAAGCTGGCTATTTTTGACAACAACATTGCGCTATGACAGTTCTTATTAAGAAACGTGCTAAGGATAAAGGTCCAAAAGGCAGGTCACGATATTGGGGGTGGCGATAATTAGGAAGGTGACCGATGGAAGACCGACGACCTGGTTAGGATTGCGGGTAGACGTTGGATGAAGGCGGTGCAAGACCGATCTTCGTGAAGAACTTTGGAGGAGACCTTTGTTGTGCTGTGGACGTCTATCAGCTGATATACATGACGGAATTTTTCTATGGGCCCTGGAGGGGAACAACCTTAAATCCTTTAGTACGCTCATTTTACTGAAAGGAAACATTCCTTTATTTTTATAAATAAACAAAACTTATTACAAGTGAACAGTAGTCGTACCTATTGTTAATAAAGAACTTGTAATAAAAGAAGTATTAAATTTCATAGAATCTCGTACAACAGATGAGTGTAGGGCTAAGTTTACTGGATACATTTTATTCTGAAGGGTTTATTTTTTTAGTTTTTAGTTGGTTCGATTCCCGGTTGAGGCATGCAAATTTTGGAAAATCTTTGAGTGGAGTTTTGTTTCTTTTTAAAAATAAAGGAATGTTTCCTTTCATTGAAATGAGCTAACTAAAGGATTTAAGGTAGTTCCCCTCCAGGGCCCATAGAAAAATTCCACCCTGTATAATAATAATATAATAATAATTTATTTATTTCAGGCATCAAAGGCCCATAGATAAATACCTTACAATCTAACATACATATTAAATATTAAAATAATAAAAACATAAGTAACTAAACTAGGTCACATTTTTCAACAGCGACGTGTTACGCGTGTTCGATGTGTCAGGAAGCCGTCCACGGAAACGCCGGAACATGACACCCTTCGGCCAGTACTCTTCCTTTGTGAAGGTCGCTAGTTGGTCCGTCGGAACTCTCAGCACGAAGGAATTAAAACTCACGTCGTGGCGAGAGTCCAATTTTACGACCCTCAGGATGATACCGGATTTCACCCTTACATATTCTGCAATATCTTCAGCCTTCGTAGTGTAATGTAGCCGGGACACATAAAGCAGCGTCGTAGGTAGAGCGGGACGCAGCAAATGTTTCCGTCCAGTCGGTGCGGTACCGCACTGATTTCGACAGGCTGGCTTCTTCTTCTTCTTTTCGACCTTCATGAAGCCATCCTCGTCGCATCGGGACTCCCTTGGAGCCGGCATTGGCAGGTCCTTTTTTACGGGTTCCTGCAACCCCTGAGATGACGGCTGCCTGGATTTCGGAGCAGCTGGGCGCTTTGCAATTTCGGCGTAGACACGTCTCGGGGTCGACGTACTCACACGTGACGTGCTCGACCTATCCGCTGGAGCAGGCGAGCGATAATGATGATGGTTATGATAAGTGGCGATGTACAAAGTGTATCGCCAATTCGGAAACTCCGAGATATATCAGAGAGGGGTGCGGTTCAAGTTGCATAAAAACTTTTAGCATATTTTCATATAACTACTTTCAAAATGAATAATAAACACATTGCATAAAAACAAAATTCATAATTTTGTCAACCATAATATTTTAACATCATAACCATTAATAATTATAATAACATTAGTTATAATGTTCATAAGTCATAATGTCACTTGGTATAACATACATTCAGAATATTTATTAAAACTCATAAAAACACCTAAAATAATTATCAAGTTGCATAAATATCATATCAAATAAGTCCTAAAAAAAAAGAATAAAAAGTTGTTACCTACCTACTGAAATATTGTTATGTTTTTTTTACCCTAAAAACGAAACTGCTCCAAGAGATAGGTAGGTTACGGTGGTCCCGGGTTCGAATCCCGGCCGGGGCAAATGTTTGTGCAAATATTTGTTCTTGGGTCATGGATGTTATCTATATATATGTATTTATATATTATGTATATCGTCGTCTAGTACCCATAGTACAAGCTTTGCTTAGTTTGGGACTAGGTCGATTTGTGTATGATTGTCCCTTCATATATATTTTTTTTATGAGCCTAAAAATGAAACTGCTCCCAGAGATAGGTAGGTTAGGGTTTTTTACCCTAAAAACGAAACTACTCCGAGAGAAAGGTAGGTTAGGGTTATTTTTTATGACCCTTTAACGAAACTGCTCCAAGAGATAGGTAGGTTAGGGTTTTTTTTTATGACCCTAAAAACGAAACTGCTCCCAGAGATAGGTAGGTTAGGGTTTTTTTTACCCTAAAAACGGAACAGCTCCAAGAGATAGGTAGGTCAGGGTTATTTTTTTTGTATGACCCTAAAAACGAAACTACTCCCAAAGATAGGTAGGTTAGGGTTTTTTTTATGACCCTTAAAAGGTAACTGCTCCTGATTTGGCTCGGCACTGGGGAAGAATGAATAAGAAAAAAATATTATATTTTTGTATATATTTATTTGGACAACATTTATGCTTTAAGTTTTTATGAAAAAAGTATGATATGACAATGGTAAACTATACAAAGTGACTATTATGCTATTTGTCTATTATGCAAATACATTATTATGCAAATAACTATTATAATTTTCGAAATTATGCAATTCGTTTGTATGCATTTTGTTTTTATGCTATATGATCACTTATGCAGGTTGAAATTATGCAATTCGTTTTATGCAAAATGAAAATTCGCAAATTGTTGTTATGCAAAACATACTCTAAATTGTAGCGGATTAAAATATCATAATTGCATAGAATTTTCATGTTTATTAACAAACAAAACTCGTTCACTGGAAGAAATCAGCAGCAAACACCTACCACATAGCGATCCAACATATTTAGCACTTTGCAAGAATTTAACGCAGGGTAATCATTGTTAGCAGTATATTGTCTGCAGAGAATCGTCAAGCGAAAAATAGTGTGTTTAAATAGTGGTGGAGAAACTAAAATTTCATGATGATCTATTCTCGGAAATCTATTGGATTCGGAAAATCACAGAGGTATTAATAATAACAAGTAGGTGCCCCATCCTTGCGCTCACCAACAAGACATAAGGGCACTTGCATCGAGATAAGATAAGTAGTCGGCACCGTCGCGACGTATTTAGTAACAATGAAATTCCACTCCTCGCAAATTACAGATTATAAAAATCTAGGGATTCCAATCGTAAAATGAAATAGATTGGTTTGGCCTTTGTACGATAAGGGTTTTCATTTGTGCAATAAGCTAATGCTGGTAAAATTTTCAACACTACTTAGCGTCAATGTACTGTTTACATTACTTGTATCCCACGATCGGCGTAAAGTGGGCAGCCGAGGTCATTTGTAAGTGAATTGAATGACGGCCGAGCTTCAGGCGGTCTAGGTACAGTATATATTACGGTAGTAGTTCCATGGACTGTTCATGGCGCTTTGGCACAGTAACGTGAGCTATCACTTGTAGTTTGAATGGCGGCGTTTTCTTATTGCGACAGGGTCCTATGTTAAAACTACAAATCAATTGCACAGTCTGCTTGCAGTTACCTACGTCGACGACATTAGCTGCACTTTTTGTAGCTGGATTGAAGTTCGTATCGTATCACGCCTCAGTCGTAACAGACATGTCGGTCGTGATGATGAAACCTACACGAATTGACATAAAGGTACGTCCTATAAACTATGGCTGCATATATGAATAAATACAATAGATCACTTACTACTTATTAAATTCGTTACATACACGACTCCATAGTTTGAGTTTACTTATGGCTTGCGACGTTTTGAGTTTGTATGAGCACAGTGTTTAGATGTATGAGTAAGCTCGAAGGACAAGCGATTGCTGTCAACAGCGCTGGTATTTAGCTACATAATAAATAGCTTTATTTATAGGTAGTTCAATAAGTTTGGTTTAGTACTCTAGTACTTCTAAGGGTGAAGCCAGACACGTGACATGACCTTACTCGAAATTACGCGAATCTCAAATTTCGCTCGTCTGGCTTCACTCTTAGTCGCAAGGATTGGTCGCGAGGGGTAAATATCCTATAGTGACATGACAAGATGGTTATAGGTAACTTCTTATCAGACTAGGGTAAATAAAAAAGTATTACGCGGACAGTTGCGGATACCTTTTAGTGTATCTGTGTATTTGTGTGTGTTTTTCGAATCAGTGATCGCCAATTTCAAGCTTTTATTCAACTAGGTAACTACATAAGTATGTATCTATGCTTGTTCGGGTGAAATCTTGCAACTCAATTTTGAAGCAGATATCTTCAACCGATTGAGCTGAAATTATGCATACCTACTTAACCTAAATGACAATACTATAATATAGTACCATGGAGCTGGTCTGATGATGTAGCTGAAATGTGGCCCTGGAAACTCTGTAATAGAGTACTGAGTTTGAGGTTTTTAATGGGATTGTCTCAGTAAGCAATTTATGGATGTTCAAAGTACAGTCGGCTATAAAAGCTTGTCACAAACATGAAAGTTTTGACATAAACTTATTACACTTTTTTGTTGTCGTGGGTATTTAAGTCATATAGACGCGCGACAAGTTCTTGTAGTTTCGTTTACTACAATATCCTTGTTGTTGTTGATGTCTTAAGGCACCCTGGCGGTGCAGAGGGCCCTCAACAGCTCGCGTTACTATACTTCCTATTCTTAGCAACTTTTTTAGCCTCGCTTCAGCTCAGTCTGGCTCGCAGCTCGCTCTCAACGGTGCGCCGCCATGATTATACTGGGCGCCTATGATGGTTGCGTTTATCATTATGATAAATAAGTGACAAAGCATCCGCCACGTTCTGACAGAATGCGAATGTGAGTGACAGATGTTTTGTCACTTATTTATCACATGATAAAAGCAACCATCAGAAGGTCCACAGCTACACCTTCCGTCCGGCGGCTACTACAGATCCTTGGTTCCTTATAATTTATGCTTCATACCACTAGATCATCATCAGAAGTTTAAGAGCTAAGTTCTTGTCGGTGGAACAACTTCCATGTTTCTCTATCTTCAAAGTCAAAGTCAAAGTCAAAGTCATTTATTTGCATTGAACGGGTTACATTTTGATCTTATAAATAGTTGGTTTTATCACCATTCAGCCATTTCTGGCGTACAAATTACAATCATTATATCTAAATATCTAAATTATTTAATTCAATAATGTTAGCGATGATATACTAAAGAAAATTACAAGTCACTAAAAATATAATAATAACAATTGGCTGTTCTATGAACTAATTGCGTTGCGTATTTTTTTCAAAAAACTCATTTAGAGAGTAAAATAGCATTCGCTGAGTAGCCATATCTTAAGTTTTGTATAAAATTCATTTCCAGTCAAGCTTATTATAGATTTAGGTATAGTATTATAAATTTTACTTAACATATAGTAAGAGTTTCTTTTAAATAAATTCAGCTTTGCTGCTGGCAGATTTAAAGGTTTATGTGTTACAGTGCGCTTATTTTCATTATTTTTTATCAAGAACAGATCTAAGTGTTTCCTTACAAATGTACAGGCCTCCAGAATATATAAACAGGTCAGTGTAAGAATCTTATTATCTCTAAATTTTGGTTTACATGAATCTGTTGGTTTTAAACCCCATATCGCTCGTATGCATCTTTTCTGTGCTAGGAAAACTTTGGACATGTCAGTTGAATTGCCCCACAGAATAATTCCATATCTCAGTGTGGAACAGACGTGTGAGTAATATACGAGTAGGGCAGTTTCTTGTGAAACAACAAGTCTAATCTTTTTTAGAGCATATACACATTTATTTATTTTACTACATACTTCTTTAACTTGTTCCTTCCAGTTACAGTGTTCGTCGACAATAAGTCCTAGAAATTTTTGACACTGTACTTGGTCTATCAGGTTGTCATCGCATTTCACATTCAGTTCCAAGCTCCTTCCTTGTATGGTTCGAAAATGTATATATTTAGTTCTTTCAGGGTTTATTTTTAAATTATTACTATTCAACCAGTTAACAGTTTCAGCTAATACTTTATTTAACTCTTCGCTATGATTGTTTAAACTTTCACTTTGTACTATAATAGTTATGTCGTCCGCAAACATAACTGTTGGATATTGAATAGCACGGGGGAGATCATTTATATAAATGATAAACAGCAGTGGCCCTAAAATACTACCCTGCGGAACTGCGAACGTGTTTTCTTTCGGTAATGAAAAAAAATCCTCCACAGTTTCAGTTTCTTGGTTAAATTTAGTTATTTGTGTAACCTGGACACGACCAGACAAGTAGCTTTTGATCCAGTTCTCGGCTGGTCCGCGGACACCGTAACTATATAGCTTTTTTAACAATATAGCGTGATCTACAAAATTAAACGCTTTACTCATGTCCAGAAAAAGAGCGACAGTTGGTGTTCTGTTATCTATACCACCAACTTTCTGTTTGATGTCCTGATACGACACGCTGTCTACTTTCTCCTTGATTTGGTCTATATAAGATCTTCTAGGTCTTCCTTTCTTCCTCCTTCCCTCAATTTTTCCTTCAGTAATGGTTTTTATGTAATCGTCGTGTCGTAGCAGATGTCCAAACATCTTTCCCCTTCTGTTTTCAATGGTTTCTAACAACGACCTTTTCTCTCCTACTCTTATACCTAAGTACTTCCTCATTCGTAGCTTTTTCCGTCCAGCTTATCCTTTCCATTCGTCTCCAGCACCACATCTCGAACGCTTCCAACCGTTCTCTATCACGCTGTGTCATTGTCCACATTTCGCTTCCATAGAACCACTAGATAACACATCCATATTAAGTAACAATCAGTTTGTTTTCAAATTCCTCATAATAAGCCATTGAATCAGCCGGTTACATCATAAGCTTGTTGCGCGTGTTAACACCTGGGATCTAAACAACTTTCCTGAGAGAAACCGCTTGTTATGACACAATCGGGAGCACACTAATACGTCTTTTTATCACTATGCCACTTCTTGATAAGATAATAATCACTTTTTCACAGAATAACCGACTAAAAGGTCTAGATAATAATATTATTTCCATGAACAACGAGTTACTATGAAAACACCGAAATCGCTATCATCATATCATAATATCAGCCAACAGACGTCCACTGCTAGACAAAGGCCTCCCCAAAGTTCTCCACAACGATCGGTCTTGCACCGCATCCTAACGAGGTCGTCGGTCCACCTTGCAATAGCTGTGCCTATAACATTTGGGTTCTTTCGATTATTCATGGTTCTCGTCATCAGTTCTTCACTAATATTTTATGGGACCACTTTGTTGACACCTCCTTTTTTAAAAATAAATATTTTTTAAAATCGGTTCACTAATGACAGAATTCAGAAGTAACAAATACTAATAAATAATAATCTTTAAACGCTTTAAACCCCTGACGAAAAAAGTGTTATAAGTTTAACATATTGTCCGTGTGTCTGTCCGTGGCATCGTAGCTCCTAAACGGATAGACCAATTTCAGTGCGTTTTTTTTAATCGATATACTTCTCCGTCGAGATTATTTTTAGCTATAAAAATAGCTAGAAATATGACGAGGAGATTCCAAGATATTCAGCTTTAATTGGAAGAAGTGACATTATCTCAGCTAATATTCAAGGTAAGAAGTTCACATTTTGTAGTTATGTTCAGTTTCACTTCTCTATATCACTCACTGAATGATGGCCTCAGCCTCATGATGACCAGCTAGGTACTTGTGTCGGGGGTTTACTTATTCTCAAGTCAACTGTACAGAACTCATTTCAGTACTGTCATTACACGTGTGTCACAAAATAACATAATGGCTGACGTGTCATAAAATGGCATAATTAAGTAGTTCCACACAAGGTCAATAAACCGAGACAATTTAAACAATAATTCTAGAATGACGTAAGTACTTTAGGGTTCCTAAGATACATACAACCTTTTCGTGAAAAGTTGTAAATTTAAGGAAACGGTGTACCGTGGGATTCTTGAGACGTTTTTAGTATTTTCATTGTCACATATGATGTGTTTGGGATTAAAATACAATAGAAGTAGTGTTTTGTGGTTGGTCATTTTGAAAATTGTGTAAAAACAGTTTTTCTCGTTGTTATTGACATTTTCTTTTGGGTCACTCGTTGTCCAAATAATCAGTAATCACGTCTTTGATATTTCTGGATAACGGAATGTAGTTTCACAAAGCTGTTAGATACAGTTCAGTAGCTTAATGTCGATGAAATGCATGTTGAACTAGAGAAACTGTTCAAAACATTGAAATAAAATAAATATCCGAAAATGGTCATAATATTTTTTTTTCTTTATATGAGTATACTAGCGACCCGCCCCGGCTTCGCACGGGTGCAATGCTGATAAATTATGCATGTATTATACATTTATAAACCTTCCTCTTGAATCACTATCTACTAATTAAAAACGCATCAAAATTCGTTGCCTAGTTTTAGTTCTGAGCACACATAGGGACAGATAGATAGAAGCAACTTTGTTTTATACTTTGTAGTGATAAGTCGGATAACGTGCAAAACCGGAAAACGAACAGGAAAAATATAATTCTAAGCTACGTCATTTGAGTCAGAATCTCCCGGGCCGTGGTGCTTATTTAAATATTTAAATCGAATCCAAACCAACAGGTAAATATTATTATCTGCTGGATTTACCCAAGAATCTCAAGACACGAATTAAGTTACTCATACGTTTATCGATGAAAAATTGTAACAATAATACTTATCACAAGTTACGTGTGGCTCTGTGAGTAAACTACGCGCACATTTTTAGGGTTCCGTACCCAAAGGGTCAAAACGGGGCCCTATTCCGAAACCTCCGCTGTCACCAGGCTGTATCTCATGAACCGTGATTGCTAGACAATTTGCTGTTGCCGCTATAACAACAAATTGTAAAAAAAGAATAAAATTAATATTTATGCGGGGTTCCTATTATACTCGTACAACAAACGTGACTTTTTTTGCGGTTTTTTTATTTGATAGTACGGACGGAACCCACCGTGCGTGAGTTCGACTCGCACTTGGTCGGTTTCGAAACAGAATCGCCATAATATCTGTATAACTGAGAACGAGCCGCCTCGCTCGCTTCGTTCGCTCTTTGAAATGACTTTTAGGACTGAGATAATAAAATGGTATTACGCTGTCTTGGATTTTAATCCTATAAAAATAAGTACCAGAGCGTACGTCAAGTATAATAAAAAATCACTTAAACAAGAACCCAATCTCATGACAATTCGTGTAAACTGACGTAAAGTCGTAAAGCGAGAGGATTACGCGCGTCGCAAAATGGCGACCCTAAAGCAAATGGCGGAGCAAAATGGCGGCGATTTACTTAACAAGGGATTCAACGTTTCTAACAACATATTTCCGAGATGTCTCATTTTGCAATGTGCTCAAGTACCTATACTTTTCTTTGAAAGGTGTATTCAGAATAGCGTCATGTCGCTAAATTACGATTTTGGTATACTCCGCCATCTCTCAGCGTTTCTTTCGGCGTTTCTTCTCAACAGTGGTCTCCTCTTGTGAAATGTCGGTAGACTCAGACATATAAAAGTGCCCTTGTGGCCTACTTGCAGCATAAAGTTCATTATTTATTTTATAATTATTTCATTATTTATTTTATTCCCCATTTGAAATATCAACTCGTTGACATTTTTACAAGGAAAATTATTAACAGCGAGTTTTGTTAGCAGACTTTTCTGTTTCATCAAAAAAAATCCTTTAACCTGTCAATTCCACTTAACTCGAATCTCCTTTATATTCCCTTCATATTGCTTAGTTGGGTATATCACAAAGCCTCGTCGAATTCTGCCCAAGCTCGGAGCAATCATGCAGTTGCTGACGCAGATCCAATTGTTTTCGTCTGGGAAAGTGATCTTATCCGAAGTGGCAGAAAAGGGATTTATTGCATTCAATGACACAGGGTTGGTAACCGCGAGTAGGTATGCTGAGTCCGTAAACTTAATTTTGGGACGTGAAAATAAACTTTAAAATGTTGGAAATAGGGACGTTACTTTTTAGATCGACGAAAAAAGGAGGAGTTTCTCAGTTCGTTGGGATATGTACAATCTACGATTATTTTTATTGATTTTATTCGGAATAGAACTGAAGGAACTCTTCACCACCAACCGTGATTTGGATATTTTCAATAATAGACATGTTGACTAATTTTTTTTGAGGATGTCAATCGATTCAATTTTTTAATGTGATCAAATGTCTATATGGGACTGACTACACTTAAACTGCTCTAAAAGTCAGAAATTACCATAAAAGGTCAACATTCCTACGTAACGCTAAAAACTCTCCGGACAACATTTAATTTTTTTTTACCCCTACCTTTTATTGATTTATCCAATAGTATTTGCAAAATTACACGACACTTTTTTTTCTTTTAATTCTTTTTTTAGTTTTAGACACTTTTTTTGTAAAAGTAAAAGTAATTTATTCCAAAAAGGCGTAACTCAATTTCCAGGCGGGAATGGATACCGCCTGTGCATTTATAAGTAAAAAATGTAGTGCATCTGTGGACTCAATGTGACAGGCGTTATTACTGTCATGCACGGATTAACTAGCCTGATTACGATTCCTAACAAACTTTTTCACAAAGCCTCCTGGAAAAAGATGCGTTATTTCAGAGACACTGCGTTGTCAAATATTAGCAAAAAAGCATTGAACTGTTATTGTTCAACAAATATAGAAATAAATAGACCTTCCTTAGCTGGCCCGCTCTCTCGCTCTTACTACATTGATTACGAATTTTGCTATTCCAGTCACACTTTGAAATAGTGTAGTACATCGCTCGGAAGCAAATATATCGATAAATAATAATAATAAATATAATGTACTAGCTTTTAAAGAATGAAAGTGACTAGTGATAATCCTGCCTAATGTGTGTCAACATATTTCGTAGCTTTTCGAAACAATTATTGTGTTGCGTGTTCGTGTAACTGAGTATATTTTGCATCGATTTTGAAGTTATACTAAGCGTGAAAACTAGTGATCCAGTCATTTGGTTCGAAATATAGAGGTAACTTGGAAAAATTTCTTAAAGATTCGAAAATTGGTGACATTAATGTGCTCTTTTCGAATTTCAATTTGGCCACCTCTGGTCTGCTGCTCACGCCACGATATAAAAAGGGTCTGAATTTTTTTGACAATATATCCTTTCTTACTCATTTTACAGTAAAAACATTTATATGGAAATTATTAATCTAGAGAATATTTTCTACCATTTTCAAAACTCCTGGAAAAAATCCCAGTAACCTCTATTTCTACCTACTTACTTTGACCACAGATTATATACAAGATTTGACCAACAGAAACGAAAATTGTCGATATCGAATAATGAATAAAGTCGATAACTGTGACTTCCCGAGTTTTGTTATTCGAAAATAGGTGCAATATACAAACTTGTCATGCGACGTCCATAAACTAAGAGGTCCGTGTTGTCATGGTAACATATTAGATGTTTGTTTTTATTCTCAGCTTTCAGCAATTTTTATTTTGATTTGGCTGTTTTTTTCTAATAATAATTGAAAGGCCGTGTTATCATAGACTGTTTCGGCACAGGACGAAATTATAAACGCATCATCATGGTGTCCCTCGATAAATAATATTTCTTCTTTGTACAAAGTCAATATCCTAAAAGGTTCACCGTTTGTGAAGATCATAATTTATAAATGTAATGTAATGTGGCTCGCACTATCTATTAATTCTCAATTTACTTAATTATACAATTTTAATTTTAATTTTACAATTTTAATTTTAATTTTACAATTTTAATTTGACAATTTTATTTTATTTCCTTTATTTCATTTTATTAGTTATGCAATTTTAATTTTACAATTTTAATCTTTTTATACAATTTTAGTTTGACAATTTTATTTTCTTTATTTCATTTTATTAGATTTTAAATTAATTACTTATAAATTTTGTTCTTGTGTTTGTAATCTGACATTTTATTTTAATTGGAATTTTGATGGAATTTTATTGGAGATTTGTTTTAATGTATTAACGTATTTATTATTATTTTTAAACTAACATAGGTATAAGTATTTTTTACTAAAAACTAATGTATGGATCATAGTTATCTGGAAATAAAGAATTATTATTATTATTATTATTCACTCATTTAATCTTGTTTCTTAGGATAGGTATTTTTTACAATAAATTTATATAAAAAGTAAAATATAAAAAATACATTACAAATATAAACACATTATAAAAAAAACCTAACCTAGGGTGCCGCCGGCAACGGGGCAGGGCCCAGGCTACCGGCGGTTAGGGCTGCAGAGAGAGGAACCTCCTGACAATGCGCGCCGTGTCCAGGAGTACCGCCTTCTGTATCTGACCCTTGATCCAGCCATCTAGCGAGAGTCTCTTAAGATGTTTGTCGAGACTCTTCGCTATAAGACCGTTCGCCGAAACGACTATCGGGACAATGACCGTCGAGTCAACATCCCACATGGCGGTCACCTCGTGAGCCAAGTCAAGGTACTTGCTGAGTTTGTCCTTCTCGGCTTTCACGAGGTTCTCGTCATGTGGGATGGTGATGTCGACGAGCACTGCCTGGCGCTTGGATCGATCTACCAACACGATATCAGGCTTATTGGCTACAATAGTCCTGTCCGTGATGATAGATCGATCCCAATAGAGCGTGGCACGACCATTCTCGAGAACTGGCATCGGTGCGTACTTATAGTACGGCACCTCAGACCCCACAAGACCGTATCGAAGAGCAAGTTGCTGGTGAATGATCCTGGCTACTTGGTTATGTCTATGCAAGTACTCGCCGTTAGCAAGATGAGAACAACCGGAGATTATATGCCTGAGTGACTCGCCGGGACGGCGGCATGCCCGACAAATGTCGACCGTACCGTCCTTCAGGATATATCTCCGGTAATTGTTCGTCATCATTACTTCGTCCGCAATTGCACAGACAAAACCTTCGGTTTCCCCGAAGAGATCCCCGAAGCGCAGCCAGTTCACCGACGCGAGCAGATCTACATCGGGCCCTGTAAGGGCCTTGCAGAACCGCCCGTGTAGCTCCTTGCTCTTCCATACAGCCCTGCGGTCATCAGTGCTAAGCACCTTTGGTCTGCGCCAGTTCTCGTTTGCTAAGGAGAGAGAGGTGAGGCCTTTGTCAACTGCTACTACATCGCGATGAATCCCACACTCGTTGTTTAGGAAATACTCCCTAAGACTGCACACCTCGCGGTTATGGAGGTCCTTGGCGTTTAAATAGCCACGGCCTCCACACTTACGCGGGATGTACAGTCTCATAACTGACGAGCGTGGGTGCCTCATGCGGTGTGTAGTGAGTAGCTGACGGACCCTCGTATCCAGGGCGTCCAGCTCAGTCTGAGTCCACTTTAGTATGCCAAAGGAGTAAGTGAGCAGAGGCATCACCCAAGCGTTGAAGGCGCGCGCCTTATTGCCACCGGACAAAAGACTGTTAAGTACTTTTGTCAAACGACAAAAGAAACGCTCCCTCAACGCCTGTCTAATGTCTCCGTCCGCAATACCCAATGACTGTGACATACCAAGGTACTTGTAGGTTTCAACTTCGGAGATAGACCTGAGGGACATTGTCTCAGAAAGCTGTAAGTTCGCGGAATTTACGACTTTCCCCCGCTGTACATGCATGACCGCACACTTGTCTACACCAAACTCCATTTTGATGGCGCTACTGAAGGCTTCAGTTACTTCCAGTAGTTCCACCAGATCCTGGCGTTTTGGTGCATACAGCTTAAGATCATCCATGTAAAGCAGATGAGAAATGACCTCACCTCCTCTTCGAAGCCGGCAACCTAGTCCTGAATCCTTCAGCAGAGTGCTGAGCGGATTCAGGGCTAGGCAGAACCACAGAGGACTCAAACTGTCACCCTGAAAAATACCTCTCTCAATCCTTATCAAGTCCTGCGGGCCAGGGGGGCCATACCCGCCACCTGGTTGACGAAGGACTGTGGTCCACTGCCTCATGCACGCGCCTAAGAGGGATCTCAGAGCTGTATCAATTTTATACAGCTCTAAGATCCTCTCCAGCCATGAATGAGGCACCGAATCATAGGCCTTCTTATAGTCAATCCAAGCGGTCGAGAGAGACCCCCTGTTCCGCCGGACTTGTTGACAAATGGTCGTGTCAATGAGGAGGAGCTCCTTAGTACCACGGGACCCAACCCTACACCCATTCTGAGAAAAGGCCAAAACATTGTTCGCAACAATGTGCGTGTTAATTTTAGTTCTCAGAATGGACGTAAGGAGCTTGTATAAAGTGGGCAAGCACGTGATGGGTCTATAGTTTTTGGCTTCCGTGGTACTACCGGACTTATGGAGCAGGAAGGTAACACCAGTAGTCATGAAAGATGGCAGGGAACCAAGCTCGAGGGCGTCTTGAAATTGTGTTGCCAGACGTTCGTGTGAGGATCGAAACCACTTGATCCAAAAGTTGTGCAACCCGTCCGGCCCAGGACTTTTCCAGTTCTGGGTCGTACGGGTCGCACAGCTTACATCATCGGGGCTGATAATCACAGCCCCCATGGCTTCGATCGGCTCACACTCACGTCTGACAACATTCATCCATTCGCCCTCGGTGTGCTCGACTGGAACCGACCAGATACTACGCCAGAAATTAATCATGGCAGTAGGATCCGGCAGTTGCCCGTCGCTCACACATTGGTCGGCTCCCTCCCACTTTCGGTATACCTTCCTTTGGTCACTTTGGAAAAGACGATTCTGCTGGAATCGATCCACACGCTCTCTGTAGCGGCGAATACGGCTTGCCCATGCATAAACTTTCTGCTTTAGGTAGTCGATGCGCTCCGTGACACATGCCATGTAATCGCAGGGCCTGGTGCCAGTCCCCGCAAAGGCTTGTGTCACGTAGCGCATCACACGGGGGCGGTTATTTCCCCCCCTAAAACAGATTAGCTTGGCAATGAGAGTCCTAAACGAGCTGATACGCCGCTCGATCCGTACTTGCCAGGCAGGAACACCCCCGGCGGTCCGCGGTGCTCGGTCAGTGTCCGGGAATCTGACACGAGCAACGCGGCACGCCGCGATGGCCCCACAGCACATGATCGAGTGGGTATCAGCTAAATCTTTGCTAGCCCGAAGGTACGGTTCTAGCAAAGCATCCAGGGCTCCCATTAACGCTAAGTTACGCTTATGCATCGGTAAGCGTGGTAATCGCGGCCTAGAGTCAGGTGCGGATCGATAGCGCCCAATCGCCTCCTCCAAAGCCCTCCTCAGTTGCTCATTGGCCTGGGTACTTACGCTACTCGCGTAGTCTTCCACATCGGCCTCAGGATCCGTCAGCGGCACCCCCGGCACCAGGTTGGGCGCTGGCGCCGGAACCGGTGACATAGCAGGCGGATCCCGAGCCGGTACGGAAGCCGCGCGAGCGGCCAGTACTTCCAGGCGCAGTCGATCAAGTGTCGCGTCGTTCAGCAGCTTGCGCCGCTGAATGAAACGCACTTGATCGGATAGCCGTTGCGCAGATACGGCGATGGTCGGATCAAACGCCTGAAACAGAGGCAGCATCCTGTCCCGGTACGCGGACAGGTTGGTTCCTCCCTCTGTAGCCCCGTAGTAGGCGCGCATGCAGTTCTCGTTCATTACTCGAGTCCATCGCATGCGACGCACTATACCACCGGTAGCGGGAGCCGTGGTCGGGGCAGGTTGCCCCGTAGGCCCCAAGCGTGCCGGCAGCGGTGGCCGTCCTCGTCGCGCAGCTGGTCGCGGCGGCGGGGGCGGCGGCCCGCGCTCGTCGCTCGACTCGCTGGTGTCCGCAGCAGTAGCGAATTCGTCGCCAGACGATGATGGCGAGGAGCTGGACGAGGCGGGCGGGGGTGGTGGTCGTGCGTTTGTTTGTTCCGCTTTTTTGCGCCTTGATCTCGTAATCATTACTTATTCCTTTAATATTATTTTCATTATTTCGCCTTTAAGTGACATACGTCCGCTGTCAGAATTGTCTTCGTTTTCAGAGTTAGTAAATAAATTATATTCGCAGTATGTACACATTGCCGAAAACGGTAAATAAGATAAAAGGTTATAAATGGACGTATAAAATTGCGGCGTAAACGGAATGAAAACACTTTTACAAAGTTAAAAAGGAGCAAGATTACAAAAAGGCATGTGTCAACGTCAGCGGTTTTTTTTTTTTTTTTTTTTTTTATTATTATTATTATTATAATGTAAGTACTAGGAATCTCTATGTTTTGATTATACAATTAGTTAATACAAATGTTTCAGTGGGTAATATTATGTTATTTTATTCAGTTAGAAGAAAATATACAAATCTATGAATTACCTAGTGTTGGGAGGATCATCAAGTAAAACACTAAAGAAATCGAAGGCATCTTGTGTGTCTAAATACCAATGCAGTTCAACTCAAACGACTAACTGTGAATAAAAGTGGCTTCAGATATTGAAATGAAATGTGTATTACCTTTATTGTTTTTATTCCGTAGTAGTAGTCGTTAATTTTTTACACTGCACTAAGCATATATCGAAAAATACAACAAGATCCGGTAGAATTGAAAGATATTAAAAAAACATCTGGATAAACTGGCTTTTCATGTGAAAAAATCGTAAACATTCCCATTAGGATTATTGATAACTTTGGTAAGGTTTACAAAAAAAAACATTCTCATTTACTAGTATATAATTGTTATTTTTAAACAAGATTAAATTAATAATATATCAATGTTAAATTATTACGATATGATAACAGGTATAAATACTAAGTAGGAATACTCGTGATTTACAATATTTTTTCGTAAACCTTACCAACCAAAACTGTCGTATTGTCGAAATGCTCCCTGGATTTTGATGTATATTCAAAATCATAATACTTCCACTTATAAATAAAATAACGTATCAAATTTCACGTATCTTGAAATCAAAGTAATAAATAAAAATAGCGCTAGGTACTAATTAGTATTTGTTTAATTAAATAACTTTTTTTACGAAGTTACACACATGTCTTTTGGAAAATGTAAATCTCGGTCTAGTCCTCGTTTCATTTCACTGATGGAAAATTCGTAATCACTGCATTTGATACACCACAGATATCCATTCTGCTTCATTATTGGTACAAGCATCAAACTGCTCTTCTTAAACTATAGGTAGGTATCTTCCGGTTCGATTGCAAGCACAGAATATGAGTATTTATTAACTCTTCATCTCACAAAGTAGACAGAAGGCCCCTGGTCTTTCTTCTTAGTTTTGTATTTCCCCTTTATTGTAGGACACGGCTGAAAAATATCGGGAAGATATCTGGATTTTGGTTTCTCCAAATTCTATTGCATAAAACTTTGTTTGTCATAATGTAAGTATATAAGCGGCTTGCCGGCAGTGTGCCGCTCCTCTCTAGCGTATATTTCATAATATATTCGTTTTATTCCGAAAATTTAATTGGAACAGAACGTAAAAAGCAGTGAAAATATTAAATATTATTATTATTATTAATCCGTAAATGGCGGCTCGAAGCTTGTGCCAGTATCAGTTTTTTTGGTTTATAACCAATGCATGACTTCCGTGTTAAAAACTTATCAAAAAAATAAGAAATAAATTATTAAAACATGAGATGAAATGAACATGAACAAAGATGGCCGATGAATCCAACACCTAACTCAAATATTAAATAGTTTTATTCTGACAATGACATCAATGACATTTGTCTACTTTCACGCACACATACCTAGATTTTTTTTATATCGCACGTAATCGTAGTGATTTGAAATTAACTTTCTTCAGCCTGGGAATAATCTTTTGCTATTAATAGACATTTTTCTCAAAAAATGGTGGTCTGAAAATTCTAAAAAATATTTTATAGTGCTAAGGAAACCAATTTCTTCGAATAGGGATTAAAATATAGTGACTTCAAAAAAATTAAATGTTGTCCAATAGGCTAGGGACGTCACAGGCCGGTATAATGGAGATATTAAGAAATTTGCCATTTTCACCGAGAAAAAGTGCGTTTAAGTTCATGGTTGTCATACAATTATTGTTTTGTAAAATTATGAGGATTCTGAAATCATTTTTAAATTGAGTACATTTGAAGTCACATATTTCCAAAAAGATTTATTTTTCTGGATTTTTTTTCTTTGTTTTGTGATAATTTAAGTAGCTAATTTTATTCATAACGCTGCACATAACTACATTACGCTGTAGAATTCAACATAAGTCAACATGTCGATTCATTTATTTGGTTATTTCTTTGTTCACAAGTAGTCGTATCACTCGTTCTTAGTTTCAATGTTTTTTTTTAACCTCGTTGTTATATTTTAGTTTATTGTTTATTTAGTATTTGTAAACAAAGCTATTTTGTTTACAAATACATATACCCATAGGAGTACCATTCTCGCTAACGTTTACTAATTTGTCTGGGGAAAGAGCGTTCTCAAGAACATTTCTCATACGAATCTGGAAACGTTGTCGAAAATGATCACTCCTGTGGCGCGGAGATAATCCCATTAGCGGGTTACACTCCCACACAAAGTCCGACTACTGGTAGTGAGGGCTAACCAGCCCTGATGTCATGTCTTAAAAAAAACTCGACAATGGCACATCTCTACATATCCTTTATCGGGATTTATCGCTTCAGCGTTGACTGTTATAGGTGTGCATAACAAATACAGATGTGATTGTCACATAATATCGTCTAGCTTCGTCGAATGATTCGCTGCATTGGATAAAACGTGTATATTTAAGGCCGGACCACAACAAATGCATGTGCTTAACATACCCGTGGACGTGCGCGTTGTACAATATTCCCATGTTTTCTTTTATTTTATTAGTCTGTATTTGTGTCCCACTGCTGGGCAAAGGTCTCTCTCCTCGATTTCCGCAACTCCCTGTTCGGTGCTATCTCGGTCCAATTATTTAAGAAATGATTTACGTTTCTAAATATTATACATTTATCTCTCTCTCTCTCATTCTTCGTTCTCTCACTGCTGAGGATCGTGACTCCTTCTGATCCCGTCAACTAGATGTCTCCATCGGTTACGTTCCGTTGCTTGGTGGAGTGCAGCACTGACCGATATGTCCAGCTCCTCAGGTATCTGGTCTGCCCACCTTTTGGGACTTCTGCCTCTAGGTCTTTTACCTTCGATTTTACCAGTTACCATCAGGCATTCTAAATTATTCATCTCTCTGTATAAATTTATATTTATTGATAATTTTACGAAATGAAACAAAATTATATTTTAATGAGTAATTTTTGATTTTCTGAATTGTTTGAGGATAAGTATTACTTTATTTCTTATGAGACATCATATTTCAACTTCTTGTTTGTGTTATTTTAACTAATGTTTGTGTAAATATGATATATTAAGATAAAATCAAGACAGGGGGACGTTATATCCCCGAAACTGTTTACGGCCGTTATGGAAGACGCCTTCAAGCTCCTGGAATGGCAAGGACTTGGCATCGACATCAATGGCGAATACATCACTCACCTTCGGTTTGCCGACGACATCGTAGTCATGGCAAAGTCGATGGAGGAACTTAGCATGATGCTCGATGACCTCAATCGAGTTTCTCAACGGGTGGGCTTAAAAATGAACATGGACAAGACGAAACTCATGTCAAATGCCAAGGTTGTGCCCATCCCAGTCTCTGTTGAAAACTCGGTACTCGAAGTTGTTGACTCATACATCTACCTAGGACAAGTGGTCCAATTAGGTAGGTCCAACTTCGAGAAAGAGGTCAACCGCCGAATCCAACTCGGCTGGGCAGCGTTCGGGAAACTACGCAATGTCTTTTCATCCGACATACCTCAGTGCCTCAAGACGAAAGTCTTCAACCAATGTAGTGATGACTTACGGCACCGAAACGTGGTCTTTCACTATCGGCCTCATCTCAAAGCTCAAAGTCGCTCAACGAGCAATGGAGAGGGCTATGCTCGGGGTGTCTCTACGTGATCGAATCAGAAATGAGGAAATCCGTAGATGAACTAAAGTGACCGATATAGCTCACCGGATTAGCAAGTTGAAGTGGCAATGGGCAGGCCACATAGCACGCAGAGCAGATGGCCGATGGGGCCGAAAAGTGCTCGAGTGGAGACCTCGGACCAGCAAGCGCAGCGTAGGACGTCCACCTACAAGATGGACAGATGACCTTATAAAGGTCGCCGGAAAGCGCTGGATGCAGGTCGCTTCCAACCGGTATATATGGAAGTCCAAAGGGGAGGCCTATGTTCAGCAGTGGACGTCCTATGGCTGAGATGATGATGATGATAATGAAGATAAAATCAGACATAGAAACTAGGATGAATCATTATCCAGTACGAGTATGAGTATGATGTGACGCTGCTTCCATGTCGTACACGTGCAGACAAGCAATGTGGCATCTCTAACGTCCCGGCCACAACTTGAGTGACAAGCGACAGCGGCGAGCGGTGACCATAGGTAGGAGCGGATAGGTCCGAGCGCGGCGTGTCGCTGACTCGTATGGTTGCCGCTTGCCATCGAAGCCGTGGCATGTCCATTATAAGGACTTTACAAAAATGTTACGTTCACATGCACCGCTCGCACATGCATTTGGTGTACTGTACCTCTAAGTGAATTTAGTGCATAATGATAAAATCGCTTACCAATGCAATTACCGACCCGTTTGCGGTCACCACCCACACATACACACTGTTTATTGTGTTTTAACGTCATTATTAGTGCTATTTTCTAGTAAATGTAATGCTCATATACCTCTCGCTCTTACACATGAAGTTGAATGAGAGATGGAGATTGAATGGGTCAAATTGTTGTCAATATATTCGTTTGATATTTGGTTACACTAAAACTTGGCTGAACATGACTGTCGCATGCATCCGGAAACGTGGGCCACAATAGCAACCCAATGGATCCCACAAGATGGATACCGGAACAGACCGAAAAGGAGATGATGGGAACAATGCTGTTTTATTTTATGTCTATCTTCTAGTTAAACAAGGTCCCTGTTATCGCATTTCTATTCGTAATTGTGCTAAATTATAGGTACTAAAAAATCAACTGCAATTTTGAATGAAGATGTAAAATTATTATTTTTTCCCATTAATTGACGATGAATTGACGTAGACGTAGGTACACTGCGATACGAAATGAGTTTCCTTGAAATGTCTAAGTTTAAAGGGCAGAATGTATTTTAATACGGCTTGTGGTCAGTTGGGTCCTTAACGAAGTTTTGCTCGGTCGTTAAATACGCAATGATCAGGCACCGGTGGAGACATAAAAAACAGGAATATTAATCAAATCTATATTCGATCGTGAAATTAAAGGTTAACCGATTTACACTCACGTGAACAGCCCGACTTGAAACACGAAAGTTTTAATAACATTCCATAAGTATTCGTTAACTCCAAACTAGCCCAATCAAACCCAATCTCTTCCTAAACTCGCAACACTCATATTCCAGGAAAAGCAGAAAACATTTCCTCGATAAATACAGTTTGGCGCCAATTTACTGACAGGTCGTTACGGCTAACACGACAGGCTGTCAGATGCATGGCTTGCATGGCTTCGATCGCTGGAACGGTGTTGCCAATTTGGCACGTCTAAGGCAAAGAATATATATATACTAACGTAAAAAGAAACGACAGCGACACTTGTGTGCAGTAACAAAACTCGCGGCTATGTGTGCGTGTCGAGGGGCGAGCGCGGGACGCGCGAGGTGGGGGAAGGCATTCACGTGAATGCCTTGTCGAAGGATTCGGCATTACAAGGTCACCGACACCTCAGTTACAGCGATAGGCCGCTGTCGCGCCTGTGTCTAAGGGCCACAGATGTTCCGTATGCAATTAATGACGTCAGAAAGTATCGCTGTCTCTGTCGGTCGTATGGCGATGTCTCGCTTGCTGACGTCATTGCGTACGAAAATCGAACGAGAATTCCGAATGCTAAAGTTGACACATACTCCTACTGGTATATAAAAAAAAAAACATTATATATGGTCACACTAACACATATTATGCGCAGGCCAGCCTCTGTGACAGATAGCAGAAGCTTAGTAACAGGGTCCCGATAAACTTTGGGTACGAAACCTTAAAAAGTGATCCTTAGAACGGTCCTTTTTGTGACCTTTTATCCTCTAATATCCAAATGGCCGTCCCGTTTTCCATCCAATTTTTCATTGCTTTATACGGCGCTGAAACTTGGACATTTAAAACTACCGACAGAGGAAAAACGATGCTCTTGAGATGTGGTACTGGCTCCGTATGCTGCAGATACCATGGGCAGCTTTCTGCACAAATGTCTCTATTTTGAAGCAACTAGATAAAAGATAAAGAATACGCAGCGCTTATCATTATCAACTACTTGCTTGCAACGAATAGTGCTTTGGCCATGTTGCACGCAGAGAGACGAATAATTTGGAACGCCTGATGGTAACAGGCAAAAGGCAAAATCAAAGGTTTTGGAAGCAGACGACTCAAAAGGTGGTCAGACCAGATATCTGAAGAGCTGGACATATCAGCCAGTGCTGCACTCCACCAAGCAACGGAATGTAACCGATGGAGACAACTAGTTGACGGAATCGGAAGGAGTCACGATCCTCACCAGTGAGGGAACGAAGAAAGAGGGAAGAAGAAGAGTGGAAATATATTTTAACACATATTTCTGATTAAAAACGTACACCTTCATCAACCCTCAACCACAGAGAAAGAACTCTCATTAACTAAAAGAAGCGATCTCTGTCACAGACTTGTATCTAACACGACAATATTGTGAATTCCCGCGCACTGGCCTCCGTCCTTTATTTCTATCGCTTGATTGCGTCCTTCGATATTAAATTCCGAAAGCAGTGTGGAGAAAGGCAGAAGTTTAAATTGGATTTTTCAAGGGCACGTTATTCCCGTATTTGTGACCATCAGTCGGTATGGTTTTATTCAAGCGGAAATAGATGTTTTAGATAGATTGGTGTAATTTATTAGTGCATTATTGCCGAAGCCAGGGAAGTAAGCAATTGCTGGCTTAATTTTAAATGGACGACCTTGGGAGTTTTAATTTACCTAATACGAAGCTAGCAATTGCCCTCCGGCTGAGACAAATATAGTGCTTTTCTCAAAAATGGTGCAAGAAAACAAAATAAGTACAGATACGTTTTATTATTAGCCACTATAATAATCGTCGTTCCAATGCTAAACTAACATAACTGCCATTTTGTCAAAATTGAGTTTTTGATGTAAATCTGTACCAAATATAATCCCGCACAATGTCACAAATTTATAGAGCTCTATCTTGTAAGGTTCCAGAGATACAATATTGTGAATATGAACTTTTAGTTTTTTGCCCCTATGGTAAACTTACAAAATGTAGGTCAACTAACGAATCTGACATTTTCGTTAAATTTTTATGGTGATAATTATGACTAACCGATTAGATAACCAATAGCAAATTTGCGAATCTGCCAGATTCGTTAGGTTTCTATGGTGGCTATTATGATCTGCTCATATAACAAGCCTATACCAAATGTGCGAATCTGGCAGATTGGTTAGTTTACAATGGTGGCTATTACGATCTGCTCACATAAGTAGCCATAGCAAACTTGCGAATCTGCCAGATTCGATAATTTACTATAGTGGCGATCACGACATGCCAACATCGGTAGCCTACAGATATTTACGAATTTAGCATTTTCGTTAGTTTGTCATCGTGACTAATGCGTTTATAGAGGTGCGGAGGATGCGTGAAACTTGAAGTAAATATGCGAATCAGGCATTTTCGAAAATTAATTATTGTCAATTTATTATAAATAATAAAATTCATGCGATTTGCGTATGAACAAAGGGATAAACGTATCAAAGGGGAAGCATATAAAACCCTAAGTCATAAAAACGCCGCAGCCAGACCAATGAAAGAACTTAGATGTGTGTCAAAATTAATCCATTAAAGGGAGGAGAAGGTTCTTTGAGCAATAGTAAAAACATTTCGAGTGCAGGTTCTTCATCAAAAACTAAGGAAACAAGTTGCCGTTTTTTAAATTCATCCCTGATAGGAATTAAATGAAAAGCGGAATTTTATGAGAAACTTAAGTAAAAGGGTGCATTATTTTGCGTGTAGATTCTCATTTCTAAAAAATACACTCGTAATGGAGTAAAGTTGGACTTAAAAGTTTGTTAAACAATTTGAACGCCATATTTCGATAGATGAATTTATTTTTATCCGTCACCGATGATACTGGGAAATAGAAATACGATTTTTTATTTGCCAAAATACTCTGGAAATTGTCATAACAAATTAAACTTAATACTAAGTGCGTTTGCATTTGACGCAATATGAACATCATCCAATTTAATCTTAAAAATAATAATTTTAATAACCCTATAATGCAATATGTCGATGTGAATAAATTAGTCAAAATAAATTAATTTTAATACTCCAAATAAAAATAAAATATGAATCGATAAAAAGATTCTATACAAATATTAAATACTCCATTTAAGGTGAAATCTTCATCATTATCAAATATATTCTAAAAAATAATTACGCAAAGTCAAATGTAGGTATAGGAATACAATTTTAAATCTATAAATATAAATGTCCAAAGTTACTAACACGGTCGAGACAATCATCTGTGACGACGTAGTCAGTTTTGTCTTAAACATTTTATAGTCCAACAATTAAAGAAGACGATACATATGTTGCACGCATTTTTCCTGTAGATATCGTATCTACAAGGTGGGTAATATAGCAAGTTTTTGTATTGTACCCGCATTTGACATAAGATTTTTGATAATAAATACAGATTAATTTGATAAATATGGGGATATATATTATAGTTATGGTACTTAAGATTAGTGACATATCTAAACTTTACTGAAACACAATAACTCTTCCAAGTAAATGAACAGAACTGTCAAACACGTAAAGACTAAGTATGGCAATATTAACCAAAGAGTATTAATATTAGTACTACCATATTTTTATTTCAAATTTACTTATACAACTTTTATCTTGTTTTAGTCCCCTTATAGCCCTTAGTGTAAGAATGTCAAAAATACTGAAGTTACTGTTTTGATTTACAGTATTCACTTAATACAGCGCAATAAGTTCTCTCTCTATCTCTTATCTTTTATAATTTTTTTGTAAATATTTTTCTAAATACAAAATTGTGATCAGTGTTGTATTTAGAAAACTGAAACAATTAAACATTTTTTTTTTTATTTTTTTTATTTATGTATTTCCACACTTACAGCTATTATTACAGGTAACTTAGCCTAATGCAATAGCGTAACTATTTTATTTAAACATTGTATTTACACTACATTATACCATTTAACGATGTTAACTATTATACAGGCTCTCGATTATAACAGATTGTATATAGCGCACACTTTGCAAATTCACTCATAGAACATGAGAATAAGTCTATATTTTCCGAGATCACATTAAGGGTACGTATAGCGCGCGCCATCGGCGCCTCGCGGAGCAAGTTGGTGCGCCCGCGCGGCTCCTGGAGCAGGCCGGGCCGGCGGCGGCGCCACACAAATCTATCCGGCACACAAAGGCTCACATGACTTAACACCTTGCTGTTGTATATTTTCCCCCTGATTAATTTAAATACGTAGGTCGCCAGACTCAGTTCTCTACGCACTCGCAGTTCATTGCACCCCACCATTCCCAAAACAAATAAGTTAGGATACAGCAATGGGTAAAAAGGATAACACTCCATACTTTTTCCAATAAATATATCTGACAAATTTATTTTGAATTCGCTCCACCATCAGATGATATTTCGTTTCATGTGGATCCCAGATGACTGCATTCGTTTCCAGTTTACTTCGCACCAGCGCATTGTACAAAGCGACAACAGCTCCAGTGTTAGTAAACTCGTGGGCACGGCGAAGTACAAATCCTAGCATTCTATAGGCCTTTTTACAAATGTTTATGATGTGCCCTCGAAACCTCAGATCGGATGTAAATCGTACGCCTAGATCTTTGACCTCCGTTACTCTTTTCAACTTCGTATCGTCGATCTTATAGTCATGATGTATGGGATTGTATTTACGAGTGAAAGTAATAATTAAACATTTTGTAACATTGAAGTAGAGCTTATTACCTTCAGCCCATTCAACAACCCGGTTTATGTCGCTTTGAAGCCTGTTACAGTCGGACGAATTTCTGATAGGTAAATATAATTTCAAGTCATCCGCAAACAGTAAGCAACCTGAATTCTTGATGACCTTGGGTAAATCATTCACCATAATAACAAACTCCAAAGGACCCAGGTTGCTTCCTTGACTTACACCAGACCGTACTAAGTACGGCTGCGATCGAAAACCATTGTATTCTACAAATTGTTGTCTGTCACGCATGTAACTTATAAAAAACTTTAGCAGGTGTGGGGTAAGGCCAACGCCGGCTAATTTTTTGAGCAGAATATCGTTGTCCACGACATCAAACGCCTTGCGAAAATCAAAATAAGCGGCGTCTACCTGACCCCCTCCATCTACTTCTGGTATTATATCCGTCACATAGCTAAGTAAGTTACTGGTGGTACTGCAACCCGGCCGAAAACCATGTTGCTCGTCCGATAGTTGAGACTTCAGTTGGTTAAAAAGACTACTATGTAATGCCGACTCAAAAGCTTTCGCAGGAGTAGACAACACTGCTACCGGACTGTACTGGTCGACACTTTCACCTCCTCCCCCCTTTGGAACAGGAACTACCCGAGTTATTTTCCATGCCTCTGGAAATACCTCGTGCTTCAAACACATATTATAAATATGTAATAATGGTTCGGCCAAAACAAATCGACAGTCTCTAATTACATAAGCAGGGATGCCGTCTGGACCGGCTGACCGTTTCGGTTTGAGACTTGTTAGTGCTCGCTCGACTTCGGCCAACTGCAACCTCTCAATGCTTATTCGCGTCGAGTCCGACGGGCATTGTTGCGCCGGCGCCTGCGACACCGCCGCGTCTAAGTCAAGTTTTGCTGGCACGCTACTATAGACAGACTGAAAAAAATCTGCGAACTCATTAGCACCTTTTGCGTCACTTAGTACTACTCCGTCTTTGGTTATTTTTTGAGAATTCCTCTGTTTACTTTTCGACTTAACATAATTCCAAAAAGCTTTCGGATCCTCTTTTAAATGTTTTTGGACCCTATCTTGGTATTGTGCGTGAGCTAATTTGATTAAACTTTTCACCCTCGCCCTGCTCCTAGCAAAAGCTATATAATTTTCTCTTGACCCGTTACTCGCTTTGTATTTTCTATGAAGAGCAGCTTTATTTTTAATTTCCTTAATTATGTCAGCAGAATACCATTCGGGATAGCTATATTTTGATGTTATGTTTTTTTTTACTTTATTAGGAACCCAATCATTAATAACTTGGTTAATATTAGCATAGAAAAATAATACACTATCCTCCGCATTATCGATACTATACAACCGAGTCCAATCAATGGAGGCTAAAGACATGTACAACCCCGGATAATCGGCCTTCCTAAAGTTCCATCTCTGGTGGTGATGTTGGTCCCCAAAGTTGGCATCGTCCTCGCGCGCCGCGTCCTGCGCCTGCGCCGGCGAGCCCCCCGCCACCGTCACCAGTACCTCTAGCGGCGGATGGTACGCATCAACTGGAACCAACGCCTCCGACGCTGCACGCACCCTTACTTTTTCCCCCAGCGAAGTTAAAACTAAGTCCAACTGACGATTATTACAATTTTTTATTTCATTCCTCTGAGTGAATCCACAATAAGTACAAAAACAATTAAAGTAATCACTAACATATGTAGTACACGAAAACAAGTTAAAATCTCCTATTACTATTACATTACTATATTTTATACATAATTGTTCTATAATTCTAAATAGTAACATATAATCACTATCCTTACTATTAGGCGGAATGTAAACAACGCAACATAAAAAGAGTACTCGAGCGCGCGCGTAGATATTCGCACAAACCAGTTCGAACACCTTATCACTGACGCTGACGTCATCTGGCAAGCGCACGGGTCGCATCTCGGTGCCCGGTGTGGCCACGAGACAAGTGCCGCCCTGCTTGCGTCCGTCGGTTCGATCGCAGCGCATAATGTTATAACCTGGCGGTATTATTTCAGCATTTTTGATTGATTCATTACAGCCGGTTTCAGTTATCGCAAATAACTCTGCACTTGATGATGCAATGCCCGCGCAAAATTCTTCCAACTTTGTTCGCAAACCTCTAACATTTTGGTAATACACTTCCAACGGTCTATGTTGGAGTGTATTTAGTTTCTCTGGGGTTACGAAACCACACCCATTCACAGAACTCCACATTAATCGGCCAAACGTTAGGCTCACATAGTTTTTCATAAGCACTTTCCGGAACTCCTATTCGGAACGAAGCATAGTCCCTCTCAGATTTATGCTTAATCTGTTCTACTTTCATTATGCATTCCGCACCACATATATCTTTCACATAGGCCTCTAAATTTTCTACGGTGGTTTCTTTTTTTAATCGCCACACATGCAGATATTTTTTCCGTTCTGTGCCCTGGATGCCACCTGAATTCTCCTTTCCGCCTTTTTTAATTTCATTATTAGGAAATCTGCTTTTCCTCCTTCTCACTTCGTGCCATTCATTGCTACCTTTACTATTTGAATTCAATGCGTTTTCTGGGTGAACTTCGACTTCGAACCGCTCTGTACTCGCTGCCGATATCGCTTGTTTCGTAGCCCCACACTGTTGCATACTCGTAGTTGCTACCGCTGCGGCGGGTAGATTTCTGGCAGTACCGTATGCATTAGATTGTGCTTGTTCTTCAGGCGATAAAACTGGCAGATTTTTAGCACTGACCTTTGCATATGAATCTACTATCTTTTCTTGGGATGGCATTAGCGGTTTTGACGTCTCTTTTCCATTGGATCCTGTTTGTATGTAAGTCGGTAATACAGATTTATCTGTATTAATTTTCATGTTTTTAATGTAACATTCCAGTTGATCATTCTTGTTCCGTAATTCTTTTATTTGACCTTCTAATACGCTCACCTCTTTTAATTTTTCTCGCGCTACCCTCATTTCTTCTCGCAATTGTTGCAACTCAGACTGATTTTTAAGAAATTGAGTTTTTAACCCTTTGAACGCCTCCATCTGGTTATCCATTCGAATTCGCATTTCAGTCTGCAAGCCGACGAGCATATCTAATACCTTAGATTCACATTCATTCACTGACACATCCAGTTGATGACGATTTCCCCGCACTGTGTTTACATGACTAATAGGCGTGAATGTCTGATTCAAGAGGTTTCCTCGTACCGGGGTTTCGACGTTGCCGCTCTTTGGTATAGAGCTCACGCATTCTGGACAAGACCATTGCTTCTTGTACTCCTCCGTGAGAGCTTCAAGTTTTTCCGCGGACATGCCGAGGCACTTCAAATGAAACAATCTCTTGCATGATTCTCTTGAGCATTCTATATACGATAAATCATATATATCGGTCTCACAGGCACCACATCGCGTTGTCATTGCATTGACACCGAACAGCACTATTTTAACAGTTCTACACTAATTAACAGTATTTAAATGTATCGACTCCACGGCAAACACGTCCACTCCGTAACAGCGCGCGTCACATAATTTACCAAGATATTTTTTTATTTATATAAAATTTGCTAGAATCTTATAGTAGTTTACAGATTAGGAATGATACACAAGTGTCAAGACGCCCAAGAGTGCCCTATCATCAGTGTTGTAGTATACCGATAAAAAACTATAATTGCTGGAGCAAAGACGAACCCAATACCGACGATATTATTGTAAAGCTGCCAAATAAATAAACTAATATTTTTGTTTCATTACTTGATTTCGCTATCAATTGGCATTTCAAGATAACGCTTATTTTATTATTAACTTAACTAAACAAAAGATAAAGTAAATAAAAAATATATAGGTATATTTTACACTTGTCAGTCGAATACAGTTTAACTGCAATTATTCACTGACAGGTATAATAAACATTAGTATAACTTTGTGACGTTTTGATTAAAAAGAGTCCACTAATGTCGCTTACCATGAGCGCGAAATTTGTTTACATGTAGTAAAGAGAAGAGAAGTGATGAAATGGTATCTTTTGCTCTAAACCGTCACATTTGTAAATCTAAACATAATTTCTAGGGCGAATGCCATTCATTATAGACAATATACAATAGTATTATGTTATTGGAAACAAAAATAAGTACAGATTCGCAACCCTATTATGATAGCAAATGAAAGGAATAGCAATTACATTCACCATACGAAAACTACGAAAGTGGCATTTTCGTAACTTTACTTTGGCTTAACAATAAAAAAATCATTTTGAACTGGCGAAAGTGGCACTTTCGTAAATTTACTATGGTGAATAATCTTACCTTTTTGTTCTTTTCTATGGAGGTGCAAAATTGCGAATGTGCCTTAATTTCTAAACCAAATGAATTAATAGATATCTGACACAATGATAATATAAAACATGCATTTTAAAAACATTGTGTGAAATCAGTTCTATTATAACTACAAAAACAACCGAGAAAAAAAATATATAAATTTTTTACAAACTTAAAATCGCTCCCCTGTAAAATTAGTTTTTTGCAGTTTTGTTAGTTTAGCATTGGAACGACGATATATATGTCCATTTTGTTGTAATTCACTTTTGTAATTCTTGCATTGCCGCCTTTTTTATATAAAAGTAGAAGTGTATTTTTCTCCCGAAATCGCCATAAGCTATTTAAGGCAACTAAAAAAATGCGTAGCTACTGATGGGCCTTTTTTTGTATGGCTTATAACATTTTTAAAGTTTGTATTTACCTCAACAAATAAAGGAATTTCATAGGTACATTATTATATTTATTATTGTCGAGCAACCGAGCCGGCAAGGTTTTTTTTAATTTTTGAAAGACTATAAAATATGCACTTTGCATCCTGATTTTTTATCGATAAAGTCAACATTCCCGACTATTTTTGAGAAAATTTCATGGAATCTTTCTGCCACTTCAATCGCGCTATATTCAACGACTTTAGTTTTACCACAGAATAGATAATACGAGGGTGGTATGATAAGTAGTGAGCCTATCCATGAAAAAAAAAATTTTTTTTTTATTTATTATTTTTATTTTTCAACGTGTGCACCTTTCAAATGTATGCACTTTTCCCAACGTGTCTCCAACTTCTTTAAGCCCTCCAAAATATATGTCTTCGGAATCTCTGCAAAATACTCATCCGTGGCCTCTATGGCCTCTTCATTTGACATGAAGCGTTTGCCTCCGAGCCAAGATTTCATGTTTGGGAACAAGAAATCGCAAGGAGCCAAGTCCGGGGAATAAGGAGCATGCGGCAGTATTTTGTAACCCAATTGATCCAGTTTTGCCTTGAAATTTTTTGATGAATGGGTCGGAGCATTATCCTGGTCAAATAGCACTTTTTTGCGAGCTAAACGGGGCCGTTTTTTTAATTCTTCATCAAATCGAGATAACAAATCAGAGTAATATGGCCCCGTGATCGTTCTTCCTTTCGCTAAATAATCTATGTGAATAATTCCTTGCGATCCCAAAATACGGACGCCATCACCTTCCCGGCCGACGGAACCGTTTTTGCTTTTTTTGGAGCACTTTCGCCGGGACAAGTCCACTGCTTCGAGTGTTGTTTTGTTTCGGGAGTATAGTGGTGGATCCACGTTTCATCCACGGTAACGTAACGCATAAAGAAGTCCTTCGGATTACGCTTTAATTGTGACAAACACTCTTTGCAAGTAGCCACACGATTCTGCTTGTTTTCTTCAGTTAGCAAACGCGGTACCCATCGGGCCGATAGCTTCCTCATGCCCAAATGTTTATGAACGATATTTTGTACACGCTCCAGTGACAAGCCATTTTCCTCAGCTACCTCCCTTAATTTCAGTCTACGATCGTTCATCAACATATTACGGACCTTTTTGATGGTTTCCTCCGTGGTAACTTCATTTGGACGTCCTGGGCGGGCCTCATCAAACACAGATGTTCTTCCATTTCTGAACTCATTATACCACCGCTTAATTGTGGTAATCGAAGGCGACGCATCGCCATACACGCTATCTAACTCGGTTTTTATTATATCACGCGTTTTTCCCTTCAAAAACAGGAAGCGAATCACTGACCGATATTGTTCTTTTTCCATTTTACACAAAGAATGCCACTTACTACTGTTTAAAAAGCTATAATTTATGAAGTAATTGACAGAGGTCTTATCTGGATCACGTCAGAGCGAGCCAGACAGATATAAAACTCGAAGCACATTCTGTCAGCTCATGCACTGTACATCGATATTTAGGGTTCCGTACTCAAAGGGTAAAAACGGGACCCTAATACTAAGACTACGCTGTCCGTCCGTCCGTCTGTCACCAGGCTGTATCTTGTCGGGTGTAGGTAAACTTAACTTAACCTGGTCAGTTAGAATAATTGTTTATACGGAACCCTCGGTGCTCGAGTCAGACTAGCACTTGGCCGGTTTTTAATGTTTAATAGTCGTGGTGCAATGAGAAGTTGATATTTGAAAGCAGATATGGCGATTTGGTAGAAGTCGACGCCCTCTAAAAGATCAACAAAAAGACACGAAAATTACACTGAAATTATACACAAGAGGAAATACAATAATACATAATTTCAATATAATTTGGATTTATAAAATGAGGAGTCTTCTCAAAAGGACTTATTTATCTATGCAACTCATACAAAAATAATTCCTTTTGAAAAGACAGTCCTTAAATAATATAAGCTAACTTAACTTTAATGTCCACATGTAAGTAATGTTACCTCTTTAAGTATTCGTTACAAATTTTCACTGCAAATTTATGCAAATTGTGCTTATAATTCCAATGATTCCAACTTAGATTATATTCCCAGGCTACATAGATTAAGAGATTATTTAGATTGAAATACTTATCTTAATGCAAACTGGAGAATGCCAAACAGTGCAACGTTCCCCAATTTGACCCTTTATAAGATCCAAGGTCACCCGACTGACCCCGCCGTGACCTTGGGTTGATTTCATTGAAATCTGCAGCCTCGATGATGAACTGCAGGAAAATGTATGAAATCATCTATATCATTGTATGTGTTTACCAGCACCTCTAAAACAACTGTGACACGACTCTTTCTCGCGCGAGATATCTTAGTTATTGCTTTCTGTGCAGTACTGTTAGAGAGTGATGGGTGACGCTATGTCGCGCAACAAGAGTCGCGACGCATAGTTGTGCTAAACGGGCAGGTAGTTAAATTAGCCTCTGGGACAGGAATAGGACATTACATACCTAGGGCGGTGAGTTAGTCAATTTCCCAGATCACAGGGTTTTGTAAATATGCGATCTGTTTGTCTAAAGTTTTACGTTTTGCGTTGGCCAGAAAGTGAGATCTTCACCCCCACTTATGGCCTTGGGTGACGTAAAATGTATAGTACCTAAAGGTATTCGCAGGACAGTAAAACTCCATCTTGATGTCAAATTGGTTTCCCATATCGTATTCTGGAGAGACATAGTTCGCTTAACACATTAGCGCTTGCTAAGTACCTATTTACATAGATATTAAAAAGAGCGGGACCTAAGATACTGCCTTGCGGAAAGCTGAAAATTTATTAGTGAGAGCGAAGTTTAATATTCATCATTTATGGTACATAGAACTTAAAAAGTAGAGAGTAGTTAAATCCAATCAAAACCGAACACTACTGGATTGATAACTTTATACTTAGTACCTACTCCATATTTACTATCATTAAAATTCTTTTTTTTATTGAAAATCATTTTTCTATGGAGAGAGGTCACTATTTCAGGAGGAATGTTAGCAGCGCGATGCAGGACTGGGCTTACAATCTGAACTTTTATACGCCATTTCGTATTATGTATTGTATTAAAGGTAATATTGATTGGTTCAGTAGTGTTTGAAATTTGAATAAATAATGTTTTAAGGAATGTACATATTATTCATGTACAGTAACTATTTGATAGGTTATATGGACCAGAATATTTACTTTATTTAAAATTAACAGTTTTTACTTACTTTCTATTATTCTGGTGTCTATAATGAAATATTTCAAGTTACCTAATAGAAAATTATCAAAAATATGAATTGAATATATAAGATATATGAATTTAAAGCTATTCAATTGATATTCTATAGATATAATTATGATAATCGATGATGTCACTGACTAAGACACCATAGCACCTCGGATCTATGATACGTTGAACGTTCACTCACAAACCTGTTTGCGATAGGTATTTATAGCGATGACAATACCAAACTCACTAAATCTGTAAATCACGTTTTGTCAGTACATACATCCACACACATTTTACTCCCATACATACATATAGAAAGTTATAATATGTTATATTTTTAAAACTATCGTGAGACATTTTTAGTAATTATAAAAACGGTTTAAACTGACGTCAAAAGCGTCCCGACATGTTTCGAACTCATATGGAGTTCTTCATCTATCCGCCCTCTGCTTCATATGTGTTTAAACTGATTATGCGCATTAGCCATGCCCTAGGATATGCGTCCAATTTATAGAATCGATAAAAAGATTCAATTAAAAACCGTTGAGAAAAGCGCCATCTCTCTAGCGGTCCTTGCACTTGCTATAAGGCCAAGCGCGCACCACGATTTTTTGTCGTGAGATTATTTTGTCGCAGAAATGCAACGTATGGGTTTTTATGTCCGTGCGCGCATATACGAGAAAAAAAATCGCAGCGATTTTAAAATTGTGATTCGTCACATTTTGCGGAGTTGTATGGCCCCGCGCGCACTGCGATAATAAAATCGCCGCGGCGGCGTCAGACGGCGTTCCGCTCTTCAAGCGTCAACATGTCAGAACCTGCTTCTCCGATGGAGTCTCAAGACAAGACGCTAGACGTTGACCATTTAATTAAGAAAATAGAAGGAAAATCCCCTTTGTGGGATAAATACAATATAAATCATATAGCGATCGCATTTTGAAGACACGTTTGTGGGAGGAGATTTGTCAAAAGGTTATACCTAGGGTACGAACTCTCCAACGACAAAAATATTTTTAATTTTTATTTTATTCTTCCTCCTACTCATACGAAGGAGTAAATAAGGCAAGACAAGCTACTTGTACGAAATCCATGCTGAGACTGAACAATCCAACGACTTTTTCATCGCAGTGCGCGCAGTGAATTTTCTGCGACATTTTTACAACGCGATTCGAAAATCGTGTCGCATAAATAAAATCGTGGTGCGCGCTTGGCCTAAAGTATAAAGCAATGGGGACTTGGGATCGTGCGTAAGACACCTTAGGGTATGGCTAATGCGCGTAATTTAAACACATCGCAGAGGACACTCCGGTAGCGCAGAATTATGGAATCAAAGATTTAGTGTGATTGACGTAACGATGTGATACCTCAGTTGGGAGAGCACTGCGCCAGAAACGCAGGGTCGCAGGTTCGAGTCCTGCATACATTACATTTTTCTTCCATAATTTACCTTTGTGTCAATATTTATTATTTACTAGCTTTTGCCCGCGACTACGTACGCGTGGAACTTGTTAAAAGCTCCTAAACAAATGTAAGAGCAATTGTGATTTTGGCCTAATAATTACATTTCCTACAGGGTCACCGCACCCCAACAGAAATGTTCACTCACTTTTCAATCTTTTTAGGTATAATTTCCAGGATGAAAACTACTATCCTATGTCGCTCCTCGGATCTTAAACTATATCTATGCCAAATTTCATCAAAATCGATTCAGCGGTTTAAGCGTGAAGAGGTAACAGACAGACAGACACACTTTCGCATTTATAATATTAGTATGGATTCGTTATTACTTGCAACGATTGGTATACCCATATATCTCCTTTCCAGGAATGTTAGCGCACTCTTGGCAGCGGATTTCATTGAATAATTCGGCCACATATGATAGTCAGGTTTAGATATAGCCAGGTTCGCAGCTCGGGCAGTAAATCAGTAATATCTACTCGTACGAGTTCTGGGACACGTCCGAGTACTTGGGGACAAGAAAAGTATGCATCAGTTTCGAAAAGTTTTTAGCAAAATTGGCAAAATTATAATGACGGAGATATGGCGTTGGGGGGTAAAAAACCGGCCATATGCAAGTTTGACTCGCGCACCGAGGGTTCGGTACAAATACTTATCCCATCTTAACTGGCCGGGTTAAGTTAAGTTTGCTCCTGGTACGTGTGGCGCCGGATACAAATGAAGTGGAAAGTTAGCGCAACGGATCACGTTTGTTGTATGGGAGCACCCTTAAATATTATTTTTACTCTGTTTTTTAACAGTTTAACAGATACTCTGTTTTTTTTTTTTTTTTTTTTAATCTTTTCATTAAGGAGCTTTGATCATTTTTATGAACATGCCAGCTCCAGCAGGCCTAATATATTATAGCAGAAATAGAAATACATCATCTGTGAAAATTTCAACTGTGTAGCTATCACGGTTCATGGGATACATCTCGGTGGAAGACAGACGGATAGCGGAGGCTTAGTAAATAGGTTCCCGTTTTGTACCCTTTGGGTACTGAACCCTAAAGACACAAATTTCATCCATCTCGAAATAAACTAGTGACGTCTACAGCTTAAAGAGTCACCAGTATAATTTGTTCCATTCTTCCGAATCAGTCACTAAATACATAGTATACCTATTTATTAATGCGTAATGTCCACAAGACATCCGGTGTCTCATTAATTACCAGCGTTGACCAAGTGTTTGTTCAAATTTTAGATCAGTTGATTCACTCACGCATTCTTTAATTCGCGGAGTACACGGTAAACAGTTGTGTCATATAATAAGCAAATTAAATATATTTGACTACATTTTTAGAAGTCAGCTACATTAATATCGCATCACACGAATAGCTGATATTGAACATTTTCTGTAACGTTGTATTTTTTAGGGTTCCGTACCTCGGTAAACGTCATGTCGTTTAGGTAAGTCAAGGAAGTGCCTGTGAATAGAGTTAGATGGAAAAAAACTACATAGTATTTTATCAGATACACCAACAAGAATTTGACTCTTAAATCAATGATGATGATGACCTCAATCCGCAAAACCGGAACCCTTGAAGGGTGACTTTGTTATCCGTATGTCTGTCTATCGTGTACCTCTTTCTCAGTAACGCGTGGACGTATTGAGCTGAATGAAAAAATAAATTTACTTATATCAAATACTCACGTACGGCTTTTACTTTTAGAGCCCAAAAAAAATAACTTGTGAGTCAACACGATCAAAAGATACGAGCGTTTGGTTCTAAAGGTTCTTTCCCTTAACCTCAAATTATGAGGCAAGCAATATCATGTTCATGTAGCACAAATAAACTAAAACCGTAGTTTTATTTACAATGCATATACGTATATTTTTGTGATTACACAAAGAAAAAGAAAATACCAGCCAAGTGCGAGTCAGGCTCGCGCACCGAGGCTTCCGTGCGCGATCCTGACTCGCACTTGGCTGGTTTTTTCTTTTTCTTTGTACTTTATCTTATCGTCAATACCGGATTGTGCAATACCGCGTAAATAACATCTGTCTATAAAGTTCTCATTTCAAAAAACATACTTGGCATTTGTTTGAATATTGGTTCGTATCTTTGCGGTCGGATATGCCCATCACGTGCCGTCTTTTCAGCCACCAAAGACGGTGCTTCGCAAGTGAAGGCCCCCTTTTCTCCCGCCCTAAGACAGACTGTTTTCGTTCAGTCTATTCACGACGCAGTCCATGCGCCCAGTGCGCCCGCGTCACTCTAACCCAAATTACCCCTGTGGCGCGGATATAATCGCATTAGCGGGTTATCCTCCCACACAAAGTCCGACTACTGGTAGTGAGGGCTAACCATCAGCCCTGATACATTCCAAGTCATGTCTTAAAAAAAAAAGGACTAAAAAGAACTAAAGTGACGGCCACAAATCGTCTGTAATAGACTCAAGGGCATATGATGATGATTAATAATATTATTTTTGAAACTTTTAAACACTATTCACCCATGACTGAATCAACTCTTATCAATTTACGAATACATGTTAATAAGGTAAGATGATTTGTCCACTGAGGACTCGTGAGTCATCTTCATAAGTCTTCACGAGTGCGTTGCTCCCTCATGAGTAACGGACTATTAACTGGGCAGATTCAAATCCAATCTTCAATGAAGGTTCCTTTGTGCCCAAGTGAGTGGGTGGGCACATTGTAGACCCAAGTGGATAAATTAAGCTACATTATTATTTAACGGGCTTCCATTATTAATTAAATTTTATTGTTGAGGAATCCTAACAATCTTCCCATCAACCAAGGTTGTAGATATAGCCGAGACAGTGGCCAAACTTAAGTGGCAGGGCATATTTCTCGTAGAACCGATGACGTTGGGGCAGAAAGGTTCTTGAGTGGCGACCGCCGACCGGAAGACGCAGTGTAGGAAGGCCCCCAACAAGGTGGATCGACGATCTGGTTAGAATCGCGGGCAGAAATTGGACGAGGGCGGCGCAAGGCCGAGCGTTGTGGAGAACTTTGGGGGAGGGCCTTTGCATCGGCTGATATGATGATGATGATGATAAATACAGTAGACGGTGAATAATTATTATTCTTACCGCAGATACTTTATTAATATTCAGACAGTATCTACTACCAATAGGTCATTTTATTTGGCACGAAGTGTATGCACCCATTCGTCGCCATGTCTGTTTTCGGTGCGCCGCGTCCGTCGCCGGCTGAAAGCCGTCGCATGGTGGAACGGATATGTTACACTCTACTAGCTAGGTACTTATATGGGTATACAGGAAACATACTATAGTCTGGCTAAAATATATTTGCCCCAGCAATTTTGCATTTCATCAGTAAATTGGTATATGACAACACTGGAGATAGGGCACTAATTAGTCTTATTGTGTATTATTCTTAATCCTTAAAATAGTATTAGATTCTAGCAAATTTAATATAAATAAAAAAAACATCTTGGTAAGTTATGCTTTGATCAGTTTTGTACTTATAAAAATATTTACATAAGATTTATAATAAATATTTCGCAGGACGTTTGCGTTGTATTTAATAAGTTTACTTAATAATATTGTAATTCAAAACAGTAACTTCAGCGTTTATTGATATTCTTACTCTAAGGGCTCTAAGCGGATTGAACCAGATGAAAGTTTGTATGGATAAATTTGAAATAAAAATATGCAAGTACTAAGATTGTTGGTCACTCTTTGGTTAATATTGCCATACCTACTTAGTTTGTATGTGCTTGACAGTGCATTTGCTTGAAAGAGTTATTGTGGTCCGAACTCTATACGGTTTGTCGGTGGTACCTAATCCAAATGAATAGGTGGGTGAAGCTCAAAAGCTTTCCCTTACTCAGTCAATTAAAATTTGTATCAAAATTTCCAAAAATCAAACAGGGATAGTGAACATCTAAAGACGGTTATATGGTAAATAAATATTAAGGGATAATCTTACACAAATTGACCTAGTTCCAAACTAAGGAAAAGATTGTACTATGGGTACAGGACGACCATATACATAATGTATAAATACGTATATAGATAATATCCATGACCCAGGCAGAAATATTCGAGTTCATCACACCAAATACTTAATGGTAAAAAAACGTGTAAGAACACCCTAAACAAATATTTAAGTGCCGACGGCGATGAATGATTGCTGGTGTGGTCTAATTAGTATGATTATAAATACCTATCTGTGCAATGTTGTGAGCGGTGCGACACATTCGCGTCACGTTTAAACCTCTATAACGCGTTTTAATTTGTAAATTACGTGTGTTTACTTAACTTAAATAAATGAAAAAAAAATGGCCCTTGCCGGGATTCGAACCCAGGACCATCGGCTCCGTTAACAGCTGCTTTAGCACTGTGCCAACCGCGTCGTCGAAAAACGAAGAAAGGCCACAAGAAAACCTCGAGTCGGTCCGTTGGCATTGTCATTATTTCCCGTGTCATTCATAACTCCTCTGATACCTAACTCACAACAGGAAATAACACCAACTACAATGGATTCACATGGGACTGATAAAAGCTATACGTTATTTCCAATTCCCAAAAGACATCTAACTGGGAATTGGAACGTAGTTTTATGGAACACAACACAAAGTGTAGGTATTAATTAACATAGTCATTCATTGTTTCTATTGATGATGAATACATAATCGACATTGACAGTTTCTAATTGTAAGCAAGTATCGGTACATATTGTAAAAAGTAACTTAATATTTTTTTAGCTCATGTTTTCATAGTTTATTTTTTTATCGATTTTGTTTTTAATGGGGAAATACCACTTCTTTATTTTTAGAAATGTTGACACAAAGATTAGTAATGGCACGAAAATGTGATCCACTGCAATGTAAGCAGGACTCGAACCTATGACCCTATGTTTCCCGCGCAATGCTCTCCAAACTGAGCTATCACATCGTTTCGTCAATCAGACCAAATCTTTGAATTCCAAATTCGACGCTACTAGAGCGCCCTCTGTGTAAAATTTTCTTTCATAATTTACGTTTGTATTAAAATTTATATTGTTTAACGGTATTGTATTTTATATACGTCTGAGTCTGAATCATTTGACATAATTAATATTATCACTATACACGGTGCTTCTGAGGAATCCAAATAACTTCAGCAGCGCATTCCTGAGTATGTGTAGAAAATAAAATGTTGTATAAAGCAAGCCGAATTCTGCTTAGTTTTCGAAATATTAGCATTTTTTGTTTTAAAACATCTCCAGTGTAACTCATCTTTATCATTGCAATGTTGCGAGACCGTCACATTATCTCTAACTGACGTTGACTATTCAAATACGTTCCTGTCATTATCATTGTCAGTTTTATGATAATATTTTTCCAAAACTGTTAAGAATCGAGAAATTTTGTAGAATCTGGGGGCACGGTAGTGCCCCCGCCAAGACGAACAAAAAAGAAGGGGGCACTACCTACCTTTTCTCGAACCGTTTCGTCTCATTTTCAAACCCTCATAGTTTCGTCCCAGTCCCGTCCAGAGCGCCCAAATTCACAGGTTAAGATGCAGTTAGGGAACATATGAAATGTACTAAATTTCATTGATCTAGCTTTTATACTTTAGGTTTTATTGGTACCTAAAATACGCCGATTTTGCCACTCACTCACTTATGTATCAAAGCCTCTGGGGTACTTCCCGATGACCTAGAAAGCTGAAATTTGGTATGTAAGCTAGGTTTAGTACACAAACAATAGAATAATTCTGAAACTTGGAACTTTTACCCCCCAACCCCTTAAACTAGGGGATGGAAGTTTGTATGAGACTTCTGCAAATTTTGATACTAGAGGTCTGAAAATTGATATAGGGACTCCTTTATTATTTATAAATAATAAAATACATATTCTAGGATTTTAAAAAAATCACCCCCCACCCTTTAAATAAGGGGATTAAAGTTTTTATGGGTTTTCCATAATGGGCGATAAAAGTAGTATATATCGGGCTAAACGTAAGTATTTCTTATACACAATTATTACTACTTCAATATTTACACTTCGACTTCGTATTTTAAATATCTGGGGGCACGGTAGTGGCCCCGCCAAGACGAACAAAAAAGAAGGGGGCACTACCTAGCTTTTCTCGAACCGTTTCGTCTCATATTCAAACCCTCATAGTTTCGTCCCAGTTAACACTAGAGCGCCCAAATTCTCAGGTTAAGATTCAGTTAGCAAACATATAAAATGTACAAAATTTAATTGATCTAGCTTTTATAATTTAGGTTTTATAGGTACCTAAAATACGCCGATTTTGCCACTCACTCACTGACGTATCAAAACCTCTGGGGTACTTCCCGATGACCTAGAAAGCTGAAATTTGGTATGTAAGCTAGTATTAGTACAAAAACAACAAAATAATTCTAAAACTTGGAACTTTTACCCCCCAACCCCTTAAACTAGGGGATGGAAGTTTGTATGAAACTTCCGCAAATTTTGATACTAGAGGTCTGAAAATTGAAATCTATAGGGACTCATTGTTATAAATCAAATACATATTGTAGGACTTTTAAAAAATCACCCCCCACCCTTTAAATAAGGGGATGGAAGTTTGTATGGGTTTCCCATAATAGGGGATAAAAGTGTATTATATATGGGGCTAGAATTAAGTATTTCTTAAATACACAATTGTCTACTTCAGGTTGTCGCTAAAGAAACCCTACAGCCCAAAAAAATTAAAAAAACTAAAGCACCTTACAAAAAGAAATGAGATGCCACCAAAAACATTTCATGTAAAATTGACGGCCAAGACTCACATTCTCATAACGCTTTCGCTGTAAAAAAATTATCAGATCCCAGGAAAAGCCAAGCCCCTAAGCCCTGACTTTACTAACCCCACCACCTTGGTTTAAAAAGTATGGCATCAACTGGCTTCAAGCCCCTAAACCCGGAGTTTACTAACCCTACACCTTTGTTTCAAAAGTATGGCTTGGCCGTTTCATAGACTACCGTAAAGTATATATTATCAAAGACATAAACTTAGTTTCTTGATACCATATGGGCCAGACGGTCCGTTGGACTTATTTACGGTACTCTATGAAACGGCCAAGCAATACTTTTGAAACAAAGGTGTAGGGTTAGTAAACTCCGGGTTTAGGGGCTTAAAGCCAGTTGATGCCATACTTTTTAAACCAAGGTGGTGGGGTTAGTAAAGTCGGGGCTTAGGGCTTGGCTTTTCCTGGGATCTGATAACTTTTTTACAGCGAAAGCGTTATGAGAATGTGAGTCTTGGCCGTCAATTTTACATGAAATATTTTTGGTGGTCTAATATTTCCATTGCAACTTAAGATCGTTAGCTGCAAATTAGCGGCGACTGTGATTTTTTAATTGAAAAACTAAATATTTGTTTGCACTTACAATGCCAAATACCTTCCCGCCAGACCACGTCGCAGATATTATTTTTACATATGGTCTGTGCAATGGTAACTCAGTGCGGGCCGCTGACGAGTACCGAAGAAGATTCCCCAATCGGCGAGTGCCATATCATTCTACGTTTGCGGATTTGTTTCGACAGCTAAGGGAAAGAGGAATTCGTCCAAATAATTCCGAGCGAGCTGTGGAAATGAATGCCGCAAATGAAGACAGGGTGCTGAATTTAATTACTGAAGATCCTACGCTGTCAACTCGCCGTGTAGGCATGATGTGCGGAGTTAGTAAGATGGCCGTGTGGGGATGTTTCAAAAGGTACGGTCTCCATCCTTTCCACTACAGGAAAGTTCAGGGCCCCCTCGATAATGATGGATTTTCAAGGATTGTGTATTGTCAGAGAATAAACGAAAAACTGGTTCAGGAACCTAATTTCCTTAAAAAGATTTTATGGACTGATGAAGCCCAATTTACGAGGAAGGGAATATTTAATTCTCATAATTTCCATATGTGGACCGAAGAAAACACGCACGCAGTCTGGGAATCCTCGCACCAACACCAATTTTCTATCAATTTGTGGGCAGGCATTATTGATGACAAATTGATAGGACCGGTAGAATTGCCTGCTCGATTGACTTCGCAAGGCTACCTAAACTTTTTGCGAGAAGATCTGAACATCCTCCTCGAAGACATCGATCTGGAAACTCGACGTTCAATGTGGTACCAACACGACGGAGCTCCACCTCACTATGGTCGCATTGTTCGGGATTACCTAGGCCAAGAGTTTCCAGATCGTTGGATCGGTCGAGGGTCTCAAACAATACAGTGGCCTCCAAGATCTCCAGATCTAACTCCTTTAGATTTTTATCTATGGGGTACGTTAAAAAATATGGTATACTCAAAACCAATTAATACAAGAGAAGAATTGATGCACAGAATCACGGAAGCCGTGCAGGACTTGAAAAATTGGCCTGCTCAATTAAACAGCCAAATGCGCACACGGTTAAATTTGTGCATTGAAAAAGACGGATCTCACTTTGTTTTTTTTTTACCTTGAAGGATGTGACATATCGTCGGGGATAATGCAATACCGCGTAAGTAACAAGTGTAGATACGAATCAATATTCAAACAAATGTTAAGTAATTTATTGAAATGCGAACTTTATCGACAGCTGTTATTTACGCGGTATTGCACCATCCCCGACGATATTTTTTATTTCAAATAATACTTGGTTGTATTTCAAATGTATTAAAAACTTGCGAAATTGTCATTCTATTACTTTATTTCATAAAATGTGTTACTCTTGTCCATGAAGCTTTTACGTAAGATAACAGGAGTGTACAGTCAACCAATTTGATTCCTAATCACACAAATAAATGCCCTTTCTATTCTAGCATTCGAACTTAGGACCATCGGCTTCATATGCAGGGTTACTACCCATTAGGCCAAACCAGTCTTCAAATATTTTACTAAACCCAGGTAGGATTAGGTAACACAAACAAAATAAAAATCTTCGTTAACTATGCAAATTCTTTAATAACTAGAATAACAATTGAATTGAAATACAATAACTTAAACTTTAATAACGAGTAAATGCATCACATCGCTTTTTATCACTTTTAGAAGTCGCGTCTGCAATGACCCAACTTACTCCGTGCAAATGTCTGACGTCTTCAATGACTCCCAAACTTGTTGGCAATGTTGTTAGAGCAGCCCGTGACCTCTCATTTGCGTTTTGCCACATTTGACACATTAGGCCCAAAACAATTTGTTACAGTTGCTGCCTTGTGTATTAGAGCAGTTATCATGGACGAAATAAAATTGAGACACCTCATCTTGCGGATAGAAGTTTCGCACAGTGGGCAGCATGACTTCTTCCAAAATATTCCGATCTGAACTAGAATCTGCAAAATCTTTTTCAGTTTTTACACCATCCTTGTGATATTTTGCACCGTGGAGTACTCAAAAACATATTTTTCTTCAGCTGTTATAAAGGTTGACTGCGTGAGCTAGACACCGCAATTTATTCGATGGCTAATGTAATTATTATTTGTAATAATGAGATTAAATACGTAACACCGTTAAAGTCAATCACAACAATGACTTGTCATAGGACTGGAGTCATTGTCAAAAGTAGTTATAATAGAAGCGAGTCGAAGGGTATTTCTTAGTGACCATAATCATAATCCATGGAGTTTAATAGCAAAGTTATTAAAAAAGAGTGTAGAGCAGCCATTAGATAAATCATAAGATTCATGAGTAAAGAGTTTAGATCGCATATTTAAGTAAAGCTTGTTTTGAAAAAAACATTGCCCAACAAGAAAATTTCTTTATGACATTGACTCCCCTTTTAGTGAAAAGAGATAACAATAACAAACGTTGCCAGCTCGTTCTAAAGCATTGTTTTACTGGTGAAGTAAAGGTAATTTATTTATTATGTATGAAAATATAAAAAAAGTTAAAAATCATATTTCGACATAGGTTCATATAACATTTTTTACTCCATACGACCTCAGGAATCCGCTGTTAAAAGCATTTGGATTCCTCAGAAGCACCGTGTATAAGTAACACATTTAGTTTAACAGTTGACATATAATTATCTACGCGCTACGCTTCAGCAGTAAAAACATTTAAAATAACAGTAAATTAAGCAAAAACGTAGGCCAATGTTTAGAGACGAGCCAGTAGTTACCCTATTTTACTGTAATTAACTATTCGTAATAGATGTATTTTATTTTATTTAGAAACTGATATAAACCGCATAGCCAAAACCACAAATAACCTAAGAGGTTTAAAATTAAAAGATATTGCGTTTAATTAAAAACCGAGACTAGAGATATGCTATATTTTTAGGGGTCCGTACCCAAAGGGTAATAATGGGACCCTATTACTATGTCTCCACTGTCCGTCTTTTTTATCTGTCTGTCTGTCAGATAAATACGGAACCCTAAAAGGGGGCTCCCATACAACAAGCCTGATCGGTTGCGTTGCGGCGCCATACATTACATACCAGGTGCAAGCTTAACTTAACCCGGCCAGTTAACATGGGATAAGTTTTGTATGGAACCCTCGGTGCGCGAGTCAGTCTCGCACTTGTCCGGTTTTTTTGAATGGCCAATCCCCTTAAGCCAGTATTACTCATCCAAATTAATCCAATGATCAAAAACTCTCGTGAAGTGATGTACTAAAATGGTACCTTCTTGCAGCATATTGCAAATGAACCACCATTGTTGTGGTAAACCATTAAACGAAGTCGACAAACAATAATAATAAAAATTGTATTTCAACGCTTCATAATTGTTTGAATGAAATAAAAATAAAATGATTACAAGTGCTAAGGCACTTAACATTTTTTTATAAATAATGACACAAAGGTAAATTAAGAAAGAAAAATTGAATGCGATCTACTATAATCGAAGCGGGGTTCAATTTCTCTTTCTTAATTTACCTTTGTGTCATTATTTATAAAAAAATAAAATGTGGTATTACCACATAAAAAAAATAAGAATCGATAAAAAAGATTCTATACAAACACTTAACATTTTCCTTATAAAGCTACAATACATACAGTCCCATTAAGAGATTACAAAATGAGCCATTTAGTACCTTTTGATTATTCCCAAAATACGTCTCGAGAAAGTGTGTAACTTATGGTTTAATAGGCCTCTGAATTCGCTTAGTAGCTCCATAAAAACTTAAATTCACAGTTTCCATTATTCTAATGGACAAAGAAATTAGATGTAAGATTCTTAAATTTCCTTCCTTTCATTTTAACTTGAATTGAAGGACACTGAAGTTTTCCTTCTAGGGTAGAATAGTTTCTACTCCGTCCGCGACTATGTCCGCCGTTGGCAGATACGTCGACGAGGACATCATCATCATTATCATCATCATCATAACCACCATCACATTACAATAATATCGGGTCAACCTCACACAAATCCATCTAAGCTAAGTAGGCTTGTGTTGTGGGTAGGTTAGGTACTAGACGACGATATACATTCACAGAAACATTCATGACCCAGGTGTAAATAATTGAATTCATCACATAAATATTTACTCTTGCCAAGATTCGAACCCAGGACCACTGCGCCAACCGCGTCGTCATAATTAATACGTTAATTATTATGAACACTTACATTGGGAAGTTTCGGAAGATGATTGGGTCTAATGATGATAACGGGAGTCATTCTATTCTGCCTGTGACAAACTGTCCTCGGCCTGCTACGCGTTATCCAGGCTTGCACCCACCCTGTCCTCTAGCAACCTAAGAAAAGCCTATTTTGGTTACTTCCACTCCATCTTAATACAGGGTGTGGATCTGTGGGCCACATCCGCCAGCCGCGACCGTCTGTTTAAATTGCAGAAGCGAGCCCTACGCATCATTGAGCGAAAACCGGCCGACTACCCAGCTCGTGAATTATTTATTAAACAGAAAATCCTGACGCTGCCGAGTGTGTTCATACTAGCAGCCTGTGAATATGTTCGTTCTAACCTTTCTGATTACCAAACTTACGGCCAACGTAATCCCAGAACGTCGCGTAGGCCGCACCTCCTGGTGCCGCCGCAACGACGGTTGGTAAAGGCTCGTGCTCAGCTCAGCGTTATCGGACCGAACATATAAATACAACTGTATCCCTACCGACATAAAAGAGTGTGAAAAAAGCACCACATTTTCTAGGAAACTTAAAACACTACTTAGCAATCTGGCTTGTTACAGTATAAACGAATTTTTGAATGTGGACCGTTGACCTAAACACCTGTCTGAAATAAACTTAAAAATAATATATCGCTTATATCAAAGCTATGTAAGTTTTAATAGCTGTAATTACTATAGATAGAAAATGACTTGTAATTGATATTGTACATTTACCAATAAAAATCTGAAATCTGAAATCTGAAATTCGTTATTATGGTGTCTTCATCCACTGGATTCCAGCGACCTTCATCAGTTCACCTTGTTTACCCACGATACGGTACTGGATTTCTGGTACGTGGTTACCACTTAAAAAATCACTTATTTCAAACGAATACAGTCCATTGAGACAATAAAAAATCGACCATTGCGATAGCTTCCGAGCTATTCCCATAAATATCGGAGTCGATATCCCACTATCACTTATTCCGTTCTGCGGCGCTGGCATAAATCGGTTCGATAGCAGGTTATGGCAATCGAGGTGCGCTTACTTAATAGTTTCCTAGAAACATAAATTCACAGTTTTCCAGTTTTCGAATAGACAAAGAAATGAAGGAAATTTGAATTTACAAAGTTCGTTTATTTTTCTTTCTAGTCTAAACTGAATCAGTGAAATTTTCGTTTAAGGATAGTTTTAAAAATATTCTTTTACAGAAGAGGGAGTTCAGAAATCGCTTTATAAACTTCGAATTGGTTGAAATGTGATAACTATTTGATTTGATAATATGTTAAAATTGAGAGACCAGAAAAAAACTTTATTTAGAACAATTAAAACCAGATACATTGTCTGACGAACACATGGCTACAGTCTATTGGATTCCTTCAAAACCACAACAAAGAACTACATTTAAACTATCGAGTAATATTATCCTTTTGAACGCCAAGACGGCTGTGGCCGTCCCACTGACGCCAACGCCATCCAAAGCCTTCCAGGCGTCAATGATCAAAAACTTTGTAATTTATTTTTCCATTTCGCCAGATGGTAAGCAAAAAGGAAAGCCCAAGTCGCAATGGCAACTGACAAGAAACCAACGATGCCGTGTCAATTGACACTGCCATGCTAGCCCGAGAGATGCTTCACGCTTCGTTTGAAGGGTCCCATGTTATAAGGAGGAAACACATGAGCCGGCAAAGAGTTCAATTTTTTAATGGTTCGGCAGATAAAAGAAATTGCCAAACTTCTTGTTACGTGTGGGAATATTATTCAAACCGCTACAAGTACCTATATTTCAATCCCTGTTGATTTTGCAGAACTATTTGTATTTTTAAGGATAGCGTCTGGGGTACAGTGAATTGCTTTATCGCTTTTCGTTAAAAAGGTGAAAATATCGTAGTCAACAGATATAATTGGGGAATCAAAAGATTCGTCACTCTTCAACTTTATGTAATTCAGGTCCAAAAGTGACAGACCTCTTCAATTCGCGACTGAGTCCATTGAGACAGTAAAACCTGATCATTGAGCTATTCCCATAAACATCTGAGTCGATATCCCACTATCACTTATTCCATTCTGCGGCGCGGGCATAAATCGGTTCGACAGCAGGTTATGGCGATTGAGGTGCGCTTAATAGCTTCCTAGAAGGATAAATTCACAGTTTTCTAGTTTTATAAGACAATGAGATGAGAGAACCTTAAATTTTTGTTTCTAGTTTGGATTAAGATCTTTGATTTCCTTCTAGGCTAGTTTTAAGATGATCAGTATCCCTCAAAGAAGAGTAGGTTATGAAAATCAATCTTACAACTTCAAATTCCGTTAAAGTATGTTTAACTAGTCGATTTGATTTGTTAGATTTGTTGCCTCAACTAACAAGTCAAAATATATATATTTTAAACAATTAAAGATCAGTAAATATTTACAATAAAATAATTAAGAACCGTGTCCAAACGTACCGTATATTGGATTTATTTGAAGCCACATAAAATAACACTACATTTCAAGTATTGCAGGGTTGAAATATCACAGTCAATAGATACACTATTGAGACAATAAAAAATCGACCATTGAGTTAGCTTCAGAGCTATTCCCATAAATATCTGAGTCGATAACCCACTATCACTTATTCCGTTCTACAGCGCGGGCATAAATCGGTTCGACAGCAGGTTATGGCTATTGAGCGCGCGTAATTGCTCCGGCCTCGGAAAAGAATATTAAAAGCATAAATTCACAGTTTTTCCAATTTTCGGATAGTCCTGTAGTGGGGTCATAAAATGGCGCTCTATTATTTTTAGCCCTTTTTTGCATAGACTTTTTTATGGTATTTATTACCTACCACTTTCGGATTTTGGTTATTACCAAACGCAATTCGGCTATTTTGTTCAGTGTAAAGATGATAAAACGAGGAATTGTGGGTTATACTCGTATTCTTATCTGATCTTAATGACAATAATGACAGACACAGGAAAGTAATCCTGGCATCGCAAGCGTCCGTAGGCGGCGGTAACTGGTTAACATTAGGCGGGCCGCATGCTTGTTTGCCACCGTCGTAAAAATAGCTATTTAAATTGGCACTAAAAGCAGCATTTTATCAAGTTAACGCCTCGCCGACCGTCCCGCCTGTCTCTCGCAGCTCGTTAGGGCCGCGTCCACTGTCCGCCGCAGTGTAGTTATACTGTGTTAGGGTGAGCATCCACTGGTACATGGAGTTGTGTTTAAACGTGTGTTTATTGTTTTCTTTATGAAGGAAATTCTCTATCGATTTCGTTTGTTTGATGCTCTTTACAAGTATACATTACTTATCATTATTGAATCATTCATTAAGTAATTTTACAACTTTTTCTCACCATAAGAAGCATCTCAGTTATATAGGCAATAAAAGTGTCTATCTATCACATAGGTCTACTAACCGGCCAAATCAAGGATCATGGGATCATGTTCAGGAAATATTGATGAGTTGAGACCCACATTAACAATGTTAATCCTCGTACAATCTACATTTCTTATTATACATTTCTTTTTTCCAGAATTGAAATTTTTTAATTCGTTCATCGCCACTTGTTCCTTTTATTACATGAGTGGGAAAGGCAGAAAGTGTTCATTTGTATAATTGTCGTGGTTACTTGCACTGCATTTCGTGTTTATAAAATGAACACAAAGTAACGCAGATGTTATTCACATTTTCCAGGTATTATTTCTTCTCGAGCGGTTTACATTTTTGTACTAGAAGGTACAACTTCGTTTAAGCGTGAAAGATCAGTCATAACCCTCTGGCTATGGGTACAGTAGTCTGGTATTCAAATATCATAATGTAGCAAGTCAGCTATGGAGTCTTCTTTTGATCCTCATGGCTAATAGAGATGGAAACGATAGGAAATTTACAATATGGGAATAGAACGCGTAGTGGTGTTGATGAGTCTAAAATTTCACAAAATTGAAACGTGAACAAGTGAATCTAAAGGTTTGACGACGCGTTTGGCGCAGTTTATACCTGCTACTAAGACGGCGGTCCCGGGTTCGAATCCCAGCCAGGCCAAATGTTTTGTGTGATGAACTCGAATATTTGTGCTTAGGTCAAGATTGTTCTGTGTATTTATTAAGTATATATATTTATTTATATAGGTACATATATATATCGTAGTCAGTACTAACACATAACACAAGCCTCCTTGAGCTTTATTTGGGTCTAGATCGATTTGTGTAAGTTTGTCCGATATTTATTTATTATTTATATGTATACCTATTATAAGTTGTGTACCTAGTTTTTTACTCATAGTGACATTTAATATATTGTTTTATCTGACATTTCATTTTATGATTCTATTATTATTGTTTTAATTATGTTATGATGGTGTATTTGACTTAATTTAACAATTTTATTGCACAAAATACACAAGTAAAAGTACAAATGGCGGACTTAATGCCATAAGGCATTCTCTACCAGTCAACCATAGGACTAAACAGAAACATTATGTATGGTGCAGGGTCTTTTATGTAATCTATTACATGAAACAATTAAATAACACATAAGTAATATAGCTTTTATGTTTCTATTGACGATCATAATATCAAGATTCCTGTTAATTAACTTAGAATAAATTTATAATGTAATTTGTTGTAATTAAATAAATAAATCTAAGTCTAAAAAGGTTTTAAAGGTCAGATTATAGTGGCGGTAAGCCCGGCGAAGCGCGTTGGTAAGTATCTGTTACGGACAGCTTTACAGTGCAACTTTAGTCTACGTAGAGTACCACTCCGTAGTACAGTTCAGCGTTGATCATCGATCCGCCATAGTTCACTTCACTTCCAGTTCTTGTTCTCTTGCATTAACCATCTTGTAACAGTGTAGCGTAGTACCATCGGTCCGCGAGTTAGTTTGTTAGTATAGCGTAGTACCATCGGTCCGCGATTTAGTGTGTAAATTCATAGACAGAGACTATAATTAATTAAGTGTAAATTTAAGTGTTATTCCGATCCTTGTTGTTTTGTTTGTTTGTTAATTTGTGTAAATATATATCGTCTGATTTAGTTTGCGTTTTCGTTTCGTCCGTTATTACCTTAGCCTACAGTCCACTTCGCTCCATAACTCATCCCTGAGTTTCGGAGTGCCATTGTAGACGATAGCCGTCGGACGCGGTTGTCCTCTACATTGTTTGGTCCTTCGAGTAGCCGGATCGGAATTAGTTTAGGTTCGTGTGTGTAGTTGGAAAAGTGCGGTTTTCCAAACGTTCAAGATGGTTTTAACGCGAGGGAATAAGAGTGAGGAGAGTGCGCGCTCGCAGCGTGAGCGCACCCAAGCTGCAGTCGACCTACAACGGTTCGCGGTGACAAATGTTGCAGTCACGCACTCACCGCCCGCTGCCCAGGCCCGGCCGGGCCATTCGGGACTGCAGTTCCAAACCGACTCACCAGAGTCCCCCGCTGAAGAAGCTCCAACTTCGCCACCAACCGACACATCGGCGTGGCGCAGCGAACTGGAGAAGCGACTGTCGAAGAGCGCCGAGCGCTTCGACCAATCACAGCGCACCGCGCCGGCCGCGCACGCCGGCCAATCACAGCACTCCGCGCCGCCCGACCAATCAGAGGCCCGCGCGCAGCGGCGCGACTTCAACGTGACTTTCACCGATAAAGCCCACGCGCCGCGCAAGCCTGCATCACTTCACTCACGCGCGTCGAACGCGACGGACGTGCTCCGCCGCGAGGCGGAGCTCGCCGCTATGGAGCGGCTCAAGCAACTTCGCTGCGAGGAAATTCGGCTGGAACGCGAGCTCGTCGAGAAGAGGCTCGCGGTTGAAATGGAGCGCATCGATGAACAATCCCGAGCCGGCGGTTCTCAAGCTGACTCTCAACGTCGAGTCGACGATTGGCTGACAGGCGTACAAGATGCTGACGCGGACGATGCGAAGCATGCTCGAGCACGGACGCCGCAACGCGAGACACGCGGGCGGCAACAGCACGAGCCACAGACGCCACATAGCCAGCGGGAGCGATCGACGAGCAGAGGACGAGCTATCGACCGCCTGACGGACACCATCGAGACCATGATGCGGCCACCTCCACGTCAAGTCTACGAGTTGCCGCCATTCTCCGGGGAGCCGAGCGAGTGGCTCACATTTTACAACGGCTACACCGAGAGCACTGCGCGCTACAAATTCTCACCATTCGAGAACGTCGCGCGCCTGCGCCACAGCCTGAAGGGAGAGGCGAGGCAATGCGTACAACACATGCTTGCCTCGTCGACCCGCCCCGAGCTCATCATACGAGTGCTGAAGAAAAACTTCGGGCGGACTGACCTTCTCATCGACCGAGCCATAGAAGAGCTGAAGAGGATGCCGCCATTGGGACCAAGCGCCATCGATCTCAACAACTTCGCCATCAAGGTCATGAACATCGTCTCGACGCTGGTGGACCTCGATCGCCGTAGCTACGGCGCCAACCCGCTGCTGATTCGAGAAGTGACGGAGCGCCTAAGCCCGCACTTACGCAGCCGATGGTGCTCCTACGCCAAGGAGCGCCTACATTCCGCCGAGAGCGAACTCATGCTCATGGCGGAATTCCTGCTGGAGGAGAGCGATGCGGAAATGGAATTTTCCCACGCCAAAGCGCCGACAAGAAGACCGACGCCCGCCGCCGAGCTACGGGGATCGCAGCGCGTCCCAGACAATCGAGCAACAAGCAGCGGCGCCGGAAGAGGAGCCGTACGACGCCCTCTCAAAGATCGAGCGCAGACCTACACCACAGAGCACGCCGACGCCTGCCTATGCTGCGGCGGCGCTCATCGCACTACAGAATGTCGCAAGATACTCAACATGACAGTCGGAGCCCGATGGGATTGGGTCCGCAACAACAGAGTCTGCTTCAAATGCCTGGACCGCCGGCATCGCCGCGACCAGTGCCGCGCCCGCGGCTGCGGTGTTCCCGGGTGCACTTACCCGCATCAACGCCTGCTACACTCTGAAGCGGGCCCGCCAACAACGAAGCAACCATATACGCCGAACGCCCCAGCGCCGTATATCCCGATGCAACACGCCGTCCCGTACGCACCCTATCCGTACGCGCCGGCCCCATACGCGACTGAGCAAGTCGTCGCGACGCCGAGAGCTGGCCCCACCGCTCCGCCACATCAAGCCGCTACGCATCATACAATGGCGTCGCGGCGCCAACCTGCTACGCACGCAACTACGGACGCACCCGAGACGACGGCGTGCACACATGAAGTTACGGCGAGCACTGCGGAGTTCGGTCGTACCACTTCGACCGTGCTTCTGAAGATTATCCCAATCATCATCGGCGGGCCCCGCGGCGAGACGCTGGCCTACGCTCTGATGGACCAGGGCTCAACAATCTCGCTCGTTGAAGAGAGCCTCGCGAACGAGATCGGCGCCAACGGCGCCACCACACGCCTACACATACAAGGCGTGGGATCGATGGCTACCGAGCAGAAGAGCCGTCGAGTACACGCTCACGTGCGCAGCCAGACAGGCGGTCCAGCACACTCTATAATGCTGCGTACCGTGGATGATCTGAGCCTCCGCGCACAACGAGCCGATAGAAGATACGTCACGCAGTTCCCGCATCTCGCTGACATGGGTGCCGCCTGCTACGACGAAGCCCGCCCACGCATACTCATCGGAGCCGACAATTGGCATCTGATGCTGCCGTACGAGATCCGCGTGGGCAGAATCAATGAACCCGCCGCCCTCCTATCTCCATTGGGCTGGGTGGTGTTTGGAACGGCGCCGAAAATCATTCGGAGAAATCAAGAAGAGGCCGTTCAACATTGCTACGCCGTTCGAGACGACGACCTCAATACACAACTGAAGAATTACTTCGACATCGACTCATTGGGGATAACGGCAGCAAAGAAGACTACCCCGCGAGACGAGCGGGCTATCGCAATCTTCAACAACACTGTACGGCGAGTCGACGGCCCACGCTATGAAGTCGGGCAGCTATGGCGCGACGACAACCCTAACATGCCGCCGACTTACAACATGGCCCTACAGCGGTTACAAGGCATCGAGAAGAAGATGGACCGCGACCCGCAGTTTGCTGAAGCCTACACAAAGGAGATAGAAAATTTAATTGAGAAGAAATACGCCGAGCGGACGGTGCCGGCGCCGAGCAGCACTACATGGTTCCTGCCCCACTTCGCGGTTACGAACCCGAATAAGCCTGGACGCATCCGGCTTGTATTCGACGCTGCGGCCACCTCACAAGGCCGCAGCTTGAATGACTACATATTGGAGGGACCCGACAAGCTGCGCTCAATACTGGGCATACTATACAGCTTCAGAGAAGGAGCCTACGCCGTGACGGCCGACATCGCGGAGATGTTCCTACAAATCAAACTGAGAGAAGAGGACCGGCCGTCACAGATGTTTTTATGGAGAGGCGCCGACAGATCGCGACCTCCGACCGTGTACCAGCTGACTTCGATTTTCTTCGGTGCGGCGAGCAGTCCGTTCCTGGCCCACAGCGTGCGGGATCATAACGCCGAAGAGAACGCGCACACACACCCGTTGGCTGTACGAGAGATCACTGAAAACCACTACATGGATGACTTCGTATAGAGCTTTCAAACTGAAGAGGAGGCCTGCGAAAAATCCCTAGAAGTCGCCGCCTCACACAGACTGGGCGGATTCTTGCTGCGCGGATGGAGCTCCAATGCGACTAAACTAATACAGTCGCTACCTACGGAGCTCCGAGCCACAACGCCCGCGCAGCTAGGCGGCGACAAGAGCCAAAAGATACTCGGGCTGATGTGGGACCCGAACACAGACACACTCGGCTTCAACACGAAAATGATTCGGGTCCCGACGGAGGTGCGTGAGCTACGCCGCACTCCGACGAAGCGAGAAATGCTGAGCGCCGTCATGAGCATCTACGACCCGATCGGACTCTTGGCGCACTACACCGTGACGGCGAAAATACAACTTCAGAGGCTGTGGGAGCTCAAACTCGACTGGGACTCTACGCTGCCGCCTGAAGAAGCCGCCGAGTTCGCTACGTGGCTACGCGGACTGGAGTCCGTAGCAGCGCTACGCCTACCCCGCCCGTACACTCTAACGGGGGGAGCCACGAGACGCGAGCTACACATCTTCGTGGACGCCAGCTCGCAAGCCTACGCAGCCGTCGCCTACTGGCGAATTGAGGCAAACAACGGGACACACGTCAGCCTCGTAGCGGCCAAGGCGAAAGTGGCGCCGACTCGACAGCAGAGCATCCCACGACTCGAGCTACAATCGGCGCTAATTGGGGCGAGGCTGGCAAGAAGCATCGAGCACGAGCACCGAGTCACCATCGACGCGACGGTCCTATGGACAGACAGTCGGACCGTCCTACACTGGGTGCGCGACGACGCACGCCGCTACAGCGCCTACGTCGCGCACCGACTCGGTGAAATCGCTGAAATCACTGAAACAGAGCAATGGAGATGGGTGCCTACGAAGAAAAATCCTGCCGACGACGCTACGAGGGCCGACAGCGCGCGTCGCCTGGACATAGGCGCCCGGTGGTACAGCGGTCCCGAATTCTTGTGGCAGCCTGAAGCGGAGTGGCCACAGGAGACGCCGACGCCGCCCACAGAAGAAGCAATGGAAGCCCAGCCGCATCAAGTCGCAGCTACGAGCGTGTGGACATCACCGCTGCCTGACATCAGCCGGTTTTCTCAATACAACCGGCTGATAGGCGCGACGGCGCGACTGCTTCAGTTCGCGGAGCGCCTGAAATCGAAGCGGCCCACGGGACTACAACTGAAGCACATAAGGCAAGCCGAGCACATGTGGCTTCAGCAATCGCAACGAGAAGCCTTCCCGGAGGAGCTGCGGGCGCTATCCCGAGGCGAGCCCATCACTCGACGCAGCCGTCTGTACAAACTCGACCCATTCATCGACACAGACGGCCTAATGAAGATGCGCGGGCGAATCAACGCCGCGCCCGCCTACATCAACAAGACACCGGCCATACTCGACGGCCGCAACCCGTTCGTGCGGCTGTGGCTGCAGCGTGAGCACGAGAGGGCCGCGCACGCCAACAACGAGCGCGTTGTGAACGACGTCCGGCAACAACACTGGGTGCTGAAGCTGCGGCCGACTGTACGAGCCGTCGCGAACGCCTGCCGGACGTGCATCCTGCGCGCACACAACCCCGAGTACCAGCACTTGGGGACCTACCGCCAGCCCGCGTCGAGCCACACCATCGGCCGTTCACCTACGCGGCGACCGACTACTTCGGTCCCGTGTGGGTCACCATCGGCCGCCGCCGCGAGAAGCGCTGGGTGGCGCTATTCACCTGCCTGACCACCCGCGCCGTGCACTTGGAGATAGTGCACACGCTGTCGACGGACTCCGCAATCATGGCGCTACGACGGCTGGCGGCGAGGCGCGGCTGGCCGAGACAAATTTGGAGCGACAACGCTACGTGCTTCCGGGCCGCAGACATCGAGCTACAGGCGGCCTACGAAGAATGGCTGCCCGCACTCCAGAGCTACGGACTACAGCGCGGCCTGGAGTGGCGCTTCATCGCGCCCGGCGCGCCGAACCAGGGAGGCGCCTGGGAGCGGCTAGTGCGGTCCATCAAAACCGCACTGACGACAACGCTGCACACCAAGGCGCCTAAAGAAGAGGTGCTGATAACGCTGCTCACCGAGGCCGAGGCGACCGTCAACGCCCGGCCGCTCACACACGTCTCCGTGGACCCGAGGGACGAGGAGGCGCTTACGCCCAACCATTTCTTGTTGGGCGGACCGACGGCGACACCTATCATCGGGCCGTGCCTGGAGGCCGACCGCCGCACTTGGCGGGCCAGCCAGGCGCTCGCCGATCAATTCTGGGCGCGGTGGATACGGGAGTATCTGCCGACACTCGCGCCCAGACAATCATCGCCGTCGGGAGCAGAGCGACGGATCCAGCCAGGCGACTGCGTGGTCATCGCCGATCACACGCTGCCGCGCAACGTCTGGCCACGAGGGATCGTCGAGGCTACACATCCGGGTCCTGACGGCGAGGTGCGGAACGCGGACGTGCGCACCAAGGGCGGCGTGTTTCGACGTCCTGTACGGAAGCTGGCTGTCCTCCCCATGCAACCCGAGTCTACGCGGCAGCTCGACGGGGGGAGATTGTTACGGACAGCTTTACAGTGCAACTTTAGTCTACGTAGAGTACCACTCCGTAGTACAGTTCAGCGTTGATCATCGATCCGCCATAGTTCACTTCACTTCCAGTTCTTGTTCTCTTGCATTAACCATCTTGTAACAGTGTAGCGTAGTACCATCGGTCCGCGAGTTAGTTTGTTAGTATAGCGTAGTACCATCGGTCCGCGATTTAGTGTGTAAATTCATAGACAGAGACTATAATTAATTAAGTGTAAATTTAAGTGTTATTCCGATCCTTGTTGTTTTGTTTGTTTGTTAATTTGTGTAAATATATATCGTCTGATTTAGTTTGCGTTTTCGTTTCGTCCGTTATTACCTTAGCCTACAGTCCACTTCGCTCCATAACTCATCCCTGAGTTTCGGAGTGCCATTGTAGACGATAGCCGTCGGACGCGGTTGTCCTCTACAGTATCACTTTTGTAAATTTTAGTGAATACAGTCGCTGAATAATGTTTATTGAAATGCCAGAATTTTTATTTCTCGTGCAAAATGTGAACGGACTTTTTTCGCGTTTCATTTGGCACAATCAATGACGCAGTCTCGTATTTTACTTTTTTACGTTTTCACGTTATTTTTGCTGCATGTAGCTGCAAAATAAAATGAAGTGTCTTCATCATGTGTTCCCTAGTTTCTTTGTTATTTATTGTATTAATTGAATAAATTGTGTGTAACGTTCATGGCAATTTTAGAATAACAATAACGTTTAAGTCCTTATCGGTGGTTATTGAACACATGGAATGGCTATAAAAAAGTATTAGGTTATTCTTAGTTTTCCGATTTTCAAAAATGTGGGGAAATTATTAAAAATTGGCTGAACTAATAAATGTTGTTCGGTTTGAAGAGTAGAATGTATGTTTTAATTTATTGCTTCTGTTACAAGCAACACCCATACTGAGATGACAGGTGTCACATGCACGAATCTACACGAAATAACCTATAGCTAATTTAATAACTTGTTCCGGGCCGTGATTCAAGATGGCCGCATGCGGTTAAGTTTCGTTGTTCGTTATTTATTCATTTTTGTTGTTCAATGTGTAGTATTGATAGCGTATTGTGCAGTGATCTAACGAATGAGTGAATAGCTAATGAAGAATTTATCTTGAAGCGTACAATAGCCCTTCCTGGGTCAAGGCCCGATAGCCTGTGTGGTTTTTTGTAAATCGCTATCACTTTACAAAAAGCTCGATTTTCTCAACTCACCGTACAACGTGGTATATCCCCTATTTTGTCGCCGTGTGCGATTGGCTACGAGACATTGGCAGTAATGGTCGCTTAACTGTGACCGGTTGCCATTTTTTATAAAAAAATGTATAGAATAATATAATAAGTTCCTGACACTTTAAAAAGATTGAATTATTAATTTGCTTCGCAAACTTTCCTGATTATCTCGAGTTTCGAGCAATAATGAGTTTGTTCAAGTTTCAATTACCATCAACTGCATAGTTAGATTAGTTTGCTTAGTAAAATTAAATCAAAGGGAAAGTAAGTTAGAGATCGCTCTTCAGCGATAAGACCGCCTGTTGCCTACCTTTGTTTAGTTACGAAACGGGTTTACTCAAGTTGTGTAAGTCGAATATCGTTCGACGTGTTTCGAGTCGGTTCGCGATTCATCATTAGGAGAGCCGATCAGTCGCGGCGGCGGCCAATCGAACGCATACATTTATTATTATTTTTTTTTTTGATAACCTCACACAAATTCATCTAGTCACACAGTAAACTCTAGTAGGCTTGTGTTATGGACACTAGACGACAATAAACACACTTATATAGATAAATACATACTTAAATACGAATAACATCCATGACCCAGGCACAAATATTCGAGTTCATCACACAAATATTTGCCCTGGCCGGGATTCGAATCCGGGACCGCCGCTCAGTAGGCAGGTGCTTGCAAACTGAGCCAACCGCGTCGTCATAATATTAATTATCAAATTATCATTATTATAGATTTTCTTTAGTAGGATTTGTATGTAGTACCTATTCAGTACCACCAGTAACTCCCGCGGAGTACCACAACATCATATTTTTGTACTGATTTTGCTCCTCCATGCCCCACCGCCGCAGCATAGTAATAGGTCTAAACTATAGTATCTGACCTCGTTATATTACTGTGTTGGATGAGGGCGGCGTTGTGGAGAACTTTGGGAGAGGCTTTTGTCCAGCAGTGGAAGTCTATCGGCTGCTATGATGAAGATGATGATGGTAATGTATGTAGAATGCACAAACATCTTTGCTTAGTGAGCGGATTACGTGACTTTATTTCAACACTCTCACAAAAACTTATCTTTTATACACTCTGATATCACCAGCAGAGAAAAACAAGCTCCAACGATTTTGGACCACTGCCAACGGCTGTCTCTGTCGGACACAGGCGAGGGAAGGGGATGGAACAACCAGATGCCATAGATAAGCGTAATCAGGTTAACTTTTTGAGTTAATCTGGATGGTTTTAAGCAGATTAAAAGTGTGATGGAAATTAGTATGGGACAGAGTTCTTATCTACCGGTTAAATACCGGTAGATAATGAAATAATTAACTTTATTCTGCAAGTAGGCCATAAGGGCACTTTTACATGTCTAAGTCTACCGGCATTTCACAAGAGGAGACTACTGTTGAGAAGAAACGCCAAGAGAAACTCAACAGTCAGTATTTTTTTCATAAAGGATAAGTACCTACTTAACTATTACAGTAATATGAACTTAACTATACGTAGTTCTCGACGAAAACATATTAAAGGTGTATTCTAAGATATAAATGAGGAAAAGTGTAAGAATAGAATAGATAGAAACTTTGTCCCATATGTATAGCCTAGCAAGTGTCAGTCCTGCCTAGGGATATTGCCGCTAGAAACAGCTTTCATATGGCAATAATGTGCATATGTCATATATTTTAATTATTAAACGTCAGTAGAGATTTCTCAAGGATTTGTCATTAACCAAATTAAAAACATTGTTTACCGAAATGCTGCTCAATCCTTCGTTCTTCATACGAGTATTTTTTTTTTCTTTTTTATGTCATAGTGGGCAAACGAGCAAACGTATCGCCTGATGGAAAGCGATTACCGTCGCCCATAAACACCTGCAACACCAGAGGAGTCACAAGTGCTTGCCTACCCGGAGGACGAAGATAGAATGCCTCTATGCTAGTAATTTCACCGGCTATCTTACCCCCATACCGGAACACAACAATGCAACAATGCGAACATTGCTGTTTGGCGGTGGGTTAGCAGGCAAGACGGTAGTAACAATCCGGACGGACCCTGCACGAGGCCCTAATACTCCAAATAAATACTGAATCCTATTGAAAACAACTTGGCTTTCATCACTGTGGATAGTTTTGGCTTTATGCAAAAATTACTTGAGTGGAATATTTAGTCCTGCTTCCCGGTTCGGTCACCTATTGGACGAAATAGACAGTCTGGACATTTAGGGTATTGGACCCAGGTGACCGAACCCTTGTTTCCTTTTTGTGTAATTCAGTAATATTCACTGATTTTCAACGTTAGTTACCAATAGTTAGTCGTTGCCAGTAATAGTACATTACTGCAGACGCCGGTAAATAAGGGCTTGCCGGGTGAGTAGGTATAGACGGCCGACCGGGGAGGCCGTCTAGTGATACGAAGCCGGCAAACCCTTTTCACGGCTAAGGCATGTATAGTGCTTTTCTCAAACATATGCAATGAAATAAAAAATACACCACTCAAAAAAACATAATTCAGCTGTTCAGCCATTTCATGAACACAGACGCCATGTTAAAAAAAAAAAAACATTCATCATTTTCCCTCCCATCCCTCTTTATTTTTTTGTTTTAATAAGTCGTCCACGTGTGTAGTGTTCGAATATTAAGGCCATTATACACAACCTGATAATAAGAATCTTAATTTCTATAATAAATAAAATAAAGGCAGAGGATTTTTAATATTGTCTACTGGTGACTTGCGTATAGACAGTATTTTAAATTTATTCATCAACACATTGAATCATACAGATTTGTATTCTTAATATCAGTTCGTGTGTACTAGGCATTAACGCGGTTATTGTTGGTCCGATGGCTGAATGGGTAGCCACTAGAAAAAAAATATATATCAGCTGTTCATAAACACAGACGCCATGTTTACATTAAAATTAAAAACAAATTATTTCCCGGCCTAGGCCTTCAATTTTGTATGAAATTCCTTTACAGTTCTCTCGAATTGTTCCGCCCGAAACTTGACACTTCGAAGCCTGTTTTAACGCACGTTATGACGACATTTCAAAAAAATTAGTACCACTAAAAATCCACAATATGGTGTGGCGTGTTTTTCAAACACCCTGTTGAGCTATACAAGTATTTTATGGACATGTGGGTTGTTCTTCTTTCGTGTTATAACTGATTGACGTGATTGGTTGACTGCTTAGTTGTGGAGAGCGAGGTAGGAAGGTTATCATAAAATCGTCTACTACTATGCTATATAAAGGCCTCTAACAAATATTTACCCAACGAGTACAACGACATATAAATAGGTAACCCGCGATCTTTAGCAGGTCATCTATAATCATGTTTGCGTCTGTCATTCCCACTTTAGCGAAATTATCTTGAATTTTACATCTATAAAAAAACCTGTCTGTCTCAGTCCTATTAAGCACTCACTTTTGTAGCGCTAATAACATTATGTGCTTACAAAATATAATTGCACACTTTATAAAGAGTTTATCGCTAAAATAGACATTTAGCGTTGCATATAAGATTTAATAAGAAATGTCAAATGTATCCATGAAGCAATATTTTCCTTTGTCCGTTTGCTAAGAATTGCCAAAGAGCTCAGGTCACCTCAGTCGTTAACTCTTGGGAACGGATGTCCTATTGTGTTTTGGAAATGCAGCCACGCGGAAAATTGGCTCGAGTCAAAAGTAATTTAATAAAACTTATGTATTGAACCATTGATACAAAGATCAAAAGCACAAATAAAGATTGGAATCAGTCAGAATCGAACCCGGTACCTCTGGTATCCGATACCAGATTACCAGTCCAACGCGTCAACCTATCCGCCACTCTACTTGTTTCAAAAGTTGAAACCACAGGATTTATGCGCGGATATTGTGAGTGCCGTGTCTTTCCGATTAGGGCTTGCAGTACCTGGAATTTTTCATATGTCAGTACCGGGAATTCCCGGTGATCCCATCCAAAAATGTCCCGGTTCTGCAAGCCCTATTTCCGATAAATTACTACAAAGTATAAAACAAAATCGCTGCTGTCTGTCTGTCCCTATGTATGCTAAGATCTTTAAAAGTACACAACGGATTTTGATGCGGTTTTCTTTATAGATAGAGTGATTCAAGAGGAAGGTTTATATGCATTGCACCCGTGCGAAGCCGGGGCGGGTCGCTAGTACTGAATAAATTAGTCATAGTTGGAAGCTTATATTGGTGCGGAATTAGCAAAATATACCTATACAACTAAGCGAAATTGAAAAAGAAAATGGTTTAGGCGGGATTTGAACCCGCGTTTCCCACGGCTTCCCAGGCTAATACAGACGTCTTATCTATTACACCACCGAACCGATGCCCGAGCGATAAAATGTTTCAAACAGTAGCCTCATTTCAATGTTGATATATTTGTTTGACGCAAACAGACGTTAATAAAAAAAGCTTTAATAAAAAAAATGGCAAAATATGTTAGCAAATAAGACAAAACCACGACAAATACCTAGTAACAAATGTTACTTAATAACAACAGATGCGACATTATCTGCATCTCCGAGGTATCTCGACGTGAGCTCGTCGCGAGTTGTAACACGTTCTGCGTGTTACTTGTAGATAAGCAATGTACGGAACGAGGAAGGAAGGTTTTTATGAATAGTTTTCTGGTGACTAGTTGTACAACTGGTGGTTTTACAAACCACGCCAGATCGCGATTTTTTAGTGGTACTTTTAATGTAACTAATTTATCTAACCGGCAATGTCAATTTTTAGGGTTCCGTACCGAAAGGGTAAAAACGGGATCCTATTACTGACTTCGCTGTCCGTTTGTCCGTCCGTCTGTCACCAGGTTGTACCTCAAGAACGGTGATAGCTAGACAGTTGAAATTTTCACACACTGAAAAAAATATCAAGTGGAGCCTACTGACATTACAGTAAGACTTACTGCAATAACAGTTAGGCCTACTGACATTTCAGTAAACCTAACTGTTATAACGGTTACGCTTACTGTAATTTCAGTAGGCTCCACTGGGTATTTTTTTCAGTGCAGATGATGTATTTCTATTGCCCCTACTATAACAACAAATACTAAAAATAAAAATATATATATATTTAACGGGGGCTCCCATACAATAAACTTGTTATATATTATGGTACGGAACCCTTCATGCGCGAGTCGGACTCGCACTTGCCCAATTTTCTTTAATGGTACTAATTTATCTAACTGGCATTGTCAATTTTTCGGTAACTGACGTTGAAAGTCGGTGAATGTCACTGATGTAAACAAAAAGGAAGCAGGGCTAAATATTCCACAAATTTCAAGTAGTTTTTGCATTATAAGCCAAAACTATCCGCAGTGATGAAAGTCAAGTTTTTTCAATAGCACTCAGTATTTATTTCGCAAATGTTTTAATCCTTCAAAAATTGCTACTGACGTCAAATATATGGCGTATGCACATTATTGCCATATGAAAGCTGTTCGTAGCGCCAATATCCCCGGGCCAAACCTATTTCGCCCTCTGTTTAACATATCTGACATAACAACACTCAAATCCAAACCAATTAAACAACAGAAAAGCACACATCTAAAAATTTAAAAGTTACACACATCACAGAGAGTCACAATCGTGTTCGAAATTCAAATAACTTTTGCATGCTAGCAAATAATAGGTATAAACATTTGCACGCAGATTTCGCGCTATAGTCTTACTTGTTATGGACGGTTTTGGCCTGGAAGCTGCACTTTGTGATGGAAGCAAGCGGTTTTGCACAGTGATAATATAGACCAAAATAAACGATTTCACTCGAGGCGAAATTAGTTTCACCCCTTAGGAACAGAGATGGCGCCACTTATTCAAAAAAAGTTTAAAAAATTCTAAATCCTAAACGGATACTCCGATTTTGACGTAAGAGGTGCCAATCGGCAGATAATAACCCAATTTAACATGAAAAAAATTAAAATCACGTAGAAAATAATTTTGGATACCTAAGAAATAATATTTTCTGAAAAAATATTTAAAATGTGTGATTTTTGGAATGTTACTCGTAAAAATGTATGTACATGGTACGTTTTTTAATTATTTATATTAATACACAACTAATTTTACATTTACGAAAAAAAACCGCATATCCTTAGCTCGTATAATTCCAAAGTTATTGAAGAATACAGACATGGCGCCGTTGGGTCAAAACATCTTACAAAAAATCTAAAACCTCAACGGATATTCCGATTTGGATAATTAAGGTGCTAATCGACAGATAATTACTTAAATTAGTTTAAAAAATAAAATAAAACTTCAAATAGGCAAAAAGTGATAATATTTCCAAAAAAAAAACATACATTTTGAAAAAATATATTTTTTTTGGGGCTTTTATGTAATTTCATATAAAAAAATTTGAATATGGCTTTATTTTACTTATGTATATTATAACACTATTAGGTAATTGATCGTTTAATATTAATAAAAAACCGCATATCGAGAACTTGTACAGTTCCAACGGTATTTAAGATTTTACTATAGGGTGCCGGTGCGATGTTGCCGCCACACGTGCAACTTATGTAGGTACAAGTATCTAGAAAAGTATTCTCCCGTTTCGAAGGTACTGATTACCCTGAAAATATAACCACAATTGAAAGTACAAATAATAATCATCCCAAGTAGCACACACCACACTTATAACCCTTGTACAGCTTAAATTAGAGTTTTAACGGGTGAATAGGGTCCTATACAACCAGTTTGCTAATATCACAAGTATATTCTGCCTATTCTCACTAAACTGTGCATTGTAACGTGCATGTTAGGCCGTTGCATCGGCTGCAACAACGCATTTTTCCACAGCTCGATTTGCACCCATACTAACTGTTCTATTGTGGATCGCACCTGCAACCTGCTTTCAACGCCATTCCATTCCCAAAAAGAAAGGACTTGGGACAGGATATATCCAAATTAAGACGTTCATTTCACATTTGGCTCGCTTGAAACGCTACACGCAGAACATGTTGTTCAATGGCAGTTGAAGTAGTCGGCGAAAGGCTTGTCGCCAGCTCTGTGAAAGCATCGAAGCATTCAAATTGCAGTCGTCAGTGCAACGGTCTACTAGTAGCAGTTTACAAAACAGTTATTACTTTAAGTAATGAAATGATGACTGCACTTCAAGGCTTTCACAGAGTATGACAAGACGTCTAATTTTAATACAATAAGAAAAGAGACCTGTTTTAAAACTTGCATGTTATACCCTGAAATAACTACTGATTTTGCAAGTACATCGCTATCTATAGAAATTCTCTCTCGATACGTAACGGCTCATGTGAAACGATTACTTAGGGCCATTTTTGTTTCTTTTTTTTAGGGTGTGTTTACATAATTAATGTCATTCATTATTATAACAAAACGGGATTTAACCGAGTTTAAAAATGTTTATTTACCGCAATTAAGTCCCGTTTTATTATTTTAATATAATGTGTGAAAATCGTGTAAGATTCAATCACTATATTAATGTCATTAATTGGTTCTCAATTAATCGTAACGTTGTTGGTCCCAGATTCACATGCAGGCTATACGATGCTCCAACAGAGCATATATTATTACTGTTAATGCGATTCGAAAAGATCTGTTTAAACTAAAAAACACTAAACTAAACAAGCTTGTGAGATACCTTCCATCTATTTCAGCTGCCATTGAATACCGTTTCATGCAAACCAAATGTGGGTTCACGTTTTTAATTTGGAAATATCGAGTCCCAAGTCCTTCTTTTTGGGAATGAAACGGCATCAAAGGTAGGTGGGGTCCACAATAGTTGAAGGTTAGTTCAATTTGGAAACTCCTTGAACATTATGGATACAAATTGGGCTGTGGCATAATGCGTTGTTGTTTTTTTTTATGATGCGACGGCCTAACTTGCACGTTACAATGCCTGCAAAGACTAAAGTGAAAATAAAACGTAAAGTAAGTAAAATATTGATTCAGAAATGCTATTTAGCAAGTATATTAATACTTGTGATATTAGCAAACAGGTTGTATAGGAGCCTATTCACCCGTTAAAACTCTAATTTAAGCTGTACAAGGGATATAAGTGTGTTGTGTGCTACTTGGGATGATTATTATTTGTACTTTCAATTGTGGTTATATTTTCAGGGTAATCAGTACCTTCGAAACGGGAGAATACTTTTCTAGATACATGTACATAAGTTGCACGTGCGGCGGCAACATCGCACCGGCACCCTATAGTAAAATCTTCAATACCTTTGGAACTGTACAAGTTCTCGATATGCGGTTTTTTATTAAACGATCAATTACCTAGTAGTGTTATAATATACATAAGTAAAATAAAGCCATATTCATAGTTTTTTTTTATATGAAATTACATAAAAGCCCCAAAAAAAATATATTTTATCAAAATGTATGTTTTTTGGAAATATTATTACCTTTTGCCTATTTGAATTTATATTTTATTTTTTGAAACTAATTTAAGTAATTATCTGTTGATTAGCACCTTAATTATCAAAATCGGAAAATCCGTTGAGGTTTTAGATTTTTTGTAAGATTTTTTGACCCAGCGGCGCCATGTCTGTATTCTTCAATAACTTTGGAATTATACGAGCTAATGATATGCGGTTTTTTTTCTTAAATGTAAAATTAGTTGTGTATTAATATAAATAAATAAAAAAAGTACCATGTATATACATTTTTACGAGTAAAATTCTAAAAATCACAAATATTAAATATTTTTTTCAGAAAACATAATTTCTTAGGTATCCAAAATTATTTTCTACGTGATTTTAATTTTTTTCATGTTAAATTGGGTTATTATCTGCCGATTGGCACCTCTTACGTCAAAATCGGAGTATCCGTTCAGGATTTAGAATTTTTTAAACTTTTTTTGAATAAGTGGCGCCATCTCTGTTCCTAAGGGGTGAAACTAATTTCGCCTCGAGTGAAATCATTAATTTTGGTCTATATTATCACTGTGCAAAACGGCTTGCTTCCATCACAGAGTGCAGCTTTTTTTCATAACAAATAGGACTACTATAAAACGAAGGTTTTCTGAGCGAGTGCGTTGAAAACGTCTATTTGTCTATCAAATAATTTACTTAGATCAGCATCCTCAACATTGTGCGCCTTTAAAACCACGTATTTCTTAAAGATTATATTTTTCAGCAATGCTGCAATGCATTAATTGTATGACCAATCGCAGGTAATACCGCTACGGTGTATGAGTCATCTAATACAAACGGTGACTCATGCATTCTTGCTGGCATGTGATTCATGTGTCACGGTGGGCATCTGATTTGGCTCCGTAGTTTACTAAAGTGAATAAGATATGCAAAAATGTACCAGACTAGTTCACTTGCCTACCAATTTTGAGCCGACGGTCCTGGGTTCGAATCCTGGCAAGGGCAAATATTTGAGTGATAAACTCGTAGATTTGTGCCTGGGTCGTGTATGTGATTTGTATTTATCTATATAAGCATGTTTATCGTCGTCTAGTGTCTATGATCACACGACAAGCCTACTAGAGCTTACTGTGGGACTAGATCGATTTGTGTGACTTTGTCCGATATTTATTTATTTATTAATCTGTCTATCTAATTAACATTTAGTTAGATAGACGATATTGATTCTTAAGCGTCAACGCATGCATCGAAACCCCAGTCAGTAGGCATCGGACGTCGGATAGCACGGTAGTACTTTGAGAGATGTCCACAGTTTTAACACTAGAAATAAAAATAAAATTGCTATCAGAAAGTTTCGTGTTCGTAAAGTAAGTTAATCATTTTTAGGCCAATGTATTCATTTTTATAATAAGTTACCTGATCATGTTTTAAAATTAGCCTTTCCATCTCTCAAAAATTATTTAAAAAATCTCTAATGTCAAAAGCATATTATACAGTAGAAGACTATCTGACAGACAAAAATGCATGGCCTGAACCAGAAACCGCGTAGCTGACTCCTTCTTAGATTGTACCTAACTAGTTTAAGGGACACAGTTCTAATAAGAAAGCATATCAAACGTACATAAATTGTGATAAACCGTCAGGCTTTCTTGTAGTTTCTGTTTTATTCTTACACTTTTCCTCACTTATATCTTAAAATACACTTTTAATATGTTTTCTTGTAGAACTACGTATAGTTAAGTTCATATCATTGTAATAGTTAAGTAACTACTTATGCTTTCTGAAAAAATGACTTACTGTTGAGTTTCTTTCGGCGTTTCTTCTCAACAGTGGTCTCCTCTTGTGAAATGCCGGTAGACTCAGACATGTAAAAGTGCCCTTGTGGCCTACTTGCAGAATAAAGTTCATTATTTCATTATTTCATTAACATTAACATACAATTCACACGCATACTCATACTCATAGGTAGTTTTCAAGCGGTTGCTACGTAAGCACCTGCTCGAACAACAGCTCGAATAGTGTCCATCATCCTATGCTGTAGACATTTCATCGTGTTTATTATTATATTATATATAATAAACATCTTATAGTATGTAAATATATGTATCATTGTATTTAGTTGTATCTATCTTAGATGGTTTCCGAACAATTAATTTTCTACTCTGCGCCCACTTGAAGCATCTCTGTTTGGCCCTATGGTTGACTGGTAGAGAATGCCATTAGGCATTAAGTTCGTCATTTGTGCTGACTTTTGTTTTGTGCAATAAAGTTTATATAAATGAATAAATAAATAAATACTCAATCATTTATTTCATTCCAAACTGCCTTTATGGTTGTTGTGGCTAACCTTCCCAAACATTAAATAGCTTAAATTAGAAATATATTTCTTTTTTTGAAGTGAAAACTTCTTTAGCGGCGCTCGGTAATTTTTAGATGGGTAAAAAATGTTAAACTCGCGACAGATCCGCGCGTCAAATAACAGTCAGTCGGTAACCTAGCAACCGTGTCTGTTTCAAAGAAAGGGGGCCTTCGAACAACAAAATGTTGTATTGTATTGTATTGTATAATATATATAGAAGTAATTCTTTTGGCTGAGCGAATCCACTTAGCTTTGAACCCGATGAACAATACCCATTATCTGTATTGTTAGCTGTGGCCACAACTGCCACTTCAAAATGTAAGGCGTTATAAGTGCAAATTACTTTTACACTAAATTAGTCTTAAAGTCAAACGAAATAAGGTTTACTCATTGTCTTATAAGTATCGAAACGAGCTTCACTGCTCTTTCACTTACGAAGTGACCAACATCTGTGTTCTCTTTGTTTAAGAGTAAACCTTATTTCGTTTGATTTTAAGACTAATTTAGTGTAAAAGTAATTTGCACTTATAACGCCTTACATTTTGAAGTGGCAGTTGTGGCCGCAGCTAACAATACAGATAATGGTATTGTTCATCGAGTACAAAGCTAATGGGATTCGCTTACCAGATGTGATTCGAACTATACCTTACTAATTATTCTTGTATAAGCCTTGTACTACAAATTGTGTGTGACTACTAATTGATCAATTTTTTTTTATTGAATTTCAATTGTTTTTTATTTATTATTTTTATAACTGGTTGAATATGCTTACGATATAAGGATTATAAACCATTGAATGTTAATGTGTATACCATGTAAACTGACATATAAATTAGCTTTACCAATAAATTGATTATGATTATGATTATGATTATGTCTCTTTATTGCAATTAATTGGTTTCACCATGCAACAATTTATAAATATTCAGAACAAATAATTTACAGCCACAGCCAATAAAATTATAAAGAACAATCCATTAACAGTAAAATTACAAATTACAACATTAAATTCATACAATAAAATTACAAATTCCAGATATTAAATCCGTAAACAGCATATACAGGGTGTACTTTTTCAATTGCTTTAACTTTAAGGGGTAATTCTTTACGTCTTATTGAGTCAATTTCTCAAAGAAACCAAGTTCCTAACTCGCACCGTTTTCAAATTATTTAATATTCAAATTTAATCACTAATCTCAGTTTAACCAGTGTAAAATCTTCTTATAACCAAAGACTATTATCTGCTGGTTCGTATGTAAAGAGTTTTCAGTGTTCCTTATGTACGACAAGGTCTAAATCAATAAGTTCTTTTTTATTTTGCTCTCACTTGACTCGCATGTGTCACGTCAAATTGACAATAGTAATTTATTATTGTTGTTATTTACTTAATTTTTAATGAAATAATTGTGTTCACTTGCTTTGTGATGCCACGGATAAATTATACGGCCGAAGAAGAAGCCAATATGCACTTTGTTTACGGTTTCTGCAATGGATATGCGGCGGAAGCAGCAAGGGAGTACCGACGTCGATATCCCAATAAGAACTTGCATAATTTGGATTATTTCGATGATATTCCATTGGAAACACTGCGGACACACTGGATCCAGCATGACGAAGCACCCGCACATTTTGCTGGCCGTTTTAGACAGTATTTGGATGTACACTTTGCTGGGCGTTGGATTAGACACGCGGCAGTCAAACTCTTGCGTGGCCCGCCATGCAGATCTCCGGACCGAACACCCTTAGACTTTAATGTCTGGGGTACTTTAAAAGAAAAGTCTACTCTAAACCTGTGGCTTCGAGGGAAGACCTACTGCAACGAATTCAGGAAGAAGCCGATGCCATGCGTGCCACTCCTGTCAAACTAAATCGCGAGATACGATTTCGGTTGAATATTTGTTTAGAAAATAATGGCGGGCACTTTGAAAACAAGTTGTAGTATATTATTATTTTGGTTTAAATAAAAAATATTGAGTGTTAAATACTGATGAGGAGATCATTTTATTTTATTAGGCCAATATTGTTTATGTAATTAAATGTTTATACTTAAACTTAATTAGTTTCATTTGTGACTATACCATAACCCGAAAGAATTTAAATAAAGTGAATTAAAATTAAAATGGATTAAACACATCGCAAAAATTGTTCTGAAGTAAAAAATAAGCACAAAAAATTTAACTTTCACTGCCAATGAACAAAAATAAATACAAAAAGAAAATTCTTTACCGGGGTTTGAACCCAAGACCATCCACACGCATTCCACCTAGCTAAAGTTTTTAACGAGCTCTCAATTCTGTCATCGATGAAGTTTTATCAGTGACGTTAAAATGACAACAAGTTGACTCTAACTATTGCCTAACTCAAAAGGACCTTTTACAATAGCCACCAATTAAATAATTAATTACTTTGTATGGGATACCAAAAAAAAAATATTTTTCGAATATCATTAAACGGTTTAAGGGATGAGTTTACGTTAATGTTCCAAGCACTATGTCGAAGTTAAAGCAATTGTATAAAAACACGTTGTATATACTCGTAATTAAATAACAGAGTACATCATTAAATCCTTAAACAATAGGTTTAAATGTAAGATAAAATACTTATGTGAGAACAAGTGTAAAATCAACTTATAATAATCATTATTTTATTTTATTTTGTATAAATAGGACAGTTAAAATATAAATTATAAAAAGTGTATGTGAGGACTAAAATAACAGTACTTGAGTGACTAGTATGATTAGACTACTAATTTAAATGTCATGCATAATTTATTGTTTAGTATTTTCAAACCTTTTTCCAAAATACTTGTCTAAATTGTAAAACGGTCTTTCATTCAGGTATGTTTTTAGCTTCCGTAAGATTATCTGACTTCTTTATTGACTCATCTAGGTGGTTGTAGGTTTTAATAGCTATGTAGTTCAGGCTATTTCTAAATAGCGCGGAATGAGACTTTGGAAGTTCTATGTCTAAGTTCCTTCGAGAAGGGTACCTTTTTGTTTGCTTGTTGGATTTGTAATGTTGCAGATTTTTATAGACATAAATACAAACATGATAAATGTACAGCGAGACTACAGTATACATGCGATTTTTTATGAATAGATGCCTATGAGTGTCAGGAAAGTATCCCTATATCAACCTTATACATTTATTTTGTAAAAGTAAAACTTTATTCACGTCATTACTTGTTTCCCAGACCTCTATCCCATAGCGAATTATACTTTCGGCGTATGCATAATACACTGTCCTAAGTGTAGAGTTATTGCTTACCCTTGATAGTGTCTTTAAGGAGTAACATGCACTTGCCAATTTCTTGGAAATATTGTCTATATGATTATGCCACTTTAAATTAAATTCTATATCGACACCCAAGAACAGAATAGAATCTGATTTACTTATTGGAAGATCAAGATCATAATTGGTGGCAGAAATTGAACACCCAAAATTCAAATAACAACATTTGTCCAGATTTAGTTTTAATTTGTTTGCCTGAAACCATTCTGTTAAGTTTTTCCAACCCAAAGTTACTAATTCCGACAGTTTGTTATAGTGTATATTCTGTATATTTATAGTGTATGTTCGTTATATGTAAGTGTAATACATTAGTAAGAAATAGAGATTAAAATAGAAATCAAGTGTCAGTGAGATATAATAAAATAGGAGTTTTCACTTCTGCCGGCACTCCCGGAGTGCAACCCGTCCTTTTTTTTACAATATTACAAATGTATTACAAACGACAAATTTTATATGTATTAAATATTGATTTAAGGTGACTCGGGGCTATTGTAGCTATGGGGTTATTGTATCTTATTACCATTATAATGGTCTATGTATATATAGGATACTCAGACCATTAGACCGTCTGTGTATCCTATATATACACAGACCATTATAATGGTCACAGACGATTATAATGGTAATAAGATACAATAACCCCATAGCTACAATAGCCCTGAGTCACCTTAATGCATTTTATAGTCATAGTTAGCTGGCTATTCGATCAATTTAGAACCCTATTTGCCCCAACAAATATGTAAAGAGTTGCAAATATTTACGTATTTTATCAGGCGGGGCGCACTCCGCGATTAACGTTTCCCGCTACAAGTACATGCCGGTGGCCTCATGCATGGGGACTATTCAGTGGCTGCCACGCACTGTCTCGGAACGCACGTACACGAAATTCGCGCGCACGCTCTTCCGATTTATGTACGTCGCAAGTGATCGTTCCTCATTCATCTGTTGATACCAGTGTTATATTATAATATAAAGTGTTTAAATGAGTAAAAAGACAGCGAAAAGATATTGTATGGCAGCGGGTTGTAGGAACAATGATCGAAATTGGAATCACGCGTTTTTCGTTCTCCCAAGCTCCCAACACGTCCGAAGGATGCCGATAGGTAAAAAAAATAACATAATATATAATAAGTAGTTACTGAATAATAATAAAAAACATATTGCAGGTGTATCTACTTCCATATTTAACACTGGTTACACAGATCAATTTTAATTGTTAAGTACTTATGTAATTTTGAATTGATTATTTGCTGATATTTGTCAATTTAAATTCTAGTAAAATAAGTATGTCTACTACTAAATCAACAATCATAGAGGTTTTTATACTAATATTTGATATCAAGTTTGTAAAATTACTTGTAAGTAATGAATAAACGATTGAGTGATAGTTTGATAGGTAAGTATATAAAATATATAAATAAAGAGTTAAAAGAAATGTATTGGAAGAGATCCCTAATAGGGATAAGTTCGCCTTTGTACATGTTTTATTTGTAACTAGCGACCCGTCCCGGCTTCGCACGGTGCGTCCGTGCGTATTTTTAAAGATCTAAGCATACCTACATAGGGGCAGACAGACAGCCAGCAGGAAACGACTTTGTTTTATACTAGGTGTGTAGTGATGAATATAATATATGAACAAATAAATAAATATCGGACAACTAAGCAAAAACAAAATGAAGCTCAAGAATTTAATTGCATGTTAAGGTAACGCATTCGTTGCATTATTTTATTATATTATATAGAAATAATTATTTTGGTTGAGCGAATCCACTTAGCTTTGTACCCGATGAACAATACCATTATCTGTATTGTTAGCTGCGGCCACAACTGCCACTTCAAAATGTAAGGCGTTATAAGTGCAAATTAATTTTACACTAAATTAGTCTTTAAGTTAAACGAAATAAGGTTTACTCTTAAACAAAGAGAACAGAGATGTTGGTCACTTCATTGTCATTATAAGCATCAAAACGAGCTTCACTGCTCTTTCACTTACGAAGTGACCAACATCTGATCTTATACGTATTAAAATGTTTAGAAATAAAGCTAAAATGTTTTGCGGCCTGGTTGTGGATTCAATTCGTCCAAATTCTGAGATTGATTATTTTATAGTTAAATAATGAAATAATAAATATAATGTATGAAGAATATAAATATATTACTATAATATAGAGATATATTGAATGCAAGGAATAAATGGGAAATACATTTTTATTTTTAGTCGTTGACAGCCCTCGCTCTCGGCGACGCGGCAAGCGAGCCAATTCATTTTTACCGTTGGCACGCAGCTTTAACGTTCCGTTTGGCTTGCGCTGGGGACGACGACTTTAGAAGGGCCATAAATCATATTTTTTCGGCTAAAAAAAGCGGCTTTTGTAAAGATCAAAGTAGTGTGCCTTCTGTACTTGTACTATTATCTATTCTGTGATTTTATGCCGAACAAAAAAAATGCCTTCACAAATCAAGTAACATTATTCTTCTTTTTGACTTTAAAATTAAAATTACGAGTTAAATACACTTACGAGTATATTACATCGGCTTCATAGCTCTCTTAAGTTATACCGTGCTATAGTACTTTTATCTCACGAGCGCGGGTGAGCCATGTTTGTGTGAGTAATGTACATGCACATTGGCTCTGTGTGGGTGAGCCGGAACTGTTCGCTCCCGAGCTCACCCACACAGAGCCAATGTGCATGTACATCTACTCACACAAACCGACGCCCAATTATAACGTGTCCGCGAGCTTCATCAACATTTTACATCATCATCCTCCTAGCCTTTGTCCCATATATCTTTGTAGAGAGTGAATTCTCAATCGCGGTCGGCTACCTAAATCCCAAGATGTGGCGTAGGCACTAGTTTTTACGCAAGCGACTGCCATCATACCTTCCAACCCAGAGGGGACACTAGGCCTTATTGGGCTTAGGTGGCTTCCTCACGAGAACACTTTACGTCTAGTAAAAATAATATCCAATATACTAGACTGGAGGTACATACGTGTACTGCAGATGCATATAGGTATAAGGAACGCATGTCGGATGTTAAGTAACGTTATAGAACATACAGTATAAATATGTAATATCATGTTTATCTGAGCTCACGGTAGCTACATAATATAATAGGTCGTTTTGCTGCATTCCTATGCAGGGACTGATCTCTATTATATGTATATTTGTATAAAGTTATGAATGTTATTGGATAATACATATAGAAACGTGTCGATTCGATAAAATCAGTGGCTCGATTTTATAACGACGTGTATCCGGGTTGTTATATTATAGCGACCAAGATTAACTGTCCTATAATGTAGAATCTCAGCCAGAGGACTAAATCCTTGTTAATTATTAAGTACTAGCATAGTTTTCCTAAGTTTCATAACACAAAATGGACCGTTATAGTTGTCTGAATTAAATAAATAAATGAATATGTTTACTTTAGTGGTGTGCTTTATTCAAAGTAAACGTTATTACATTTTCCTTTGACGCGGTTGGCGCAGTTTGAAGTGCACCCGCCTACTGAGCTGGCGGTCTTGCGTTCGAATCCCAGACAGGGCAAATATTTGTGTGATGAACTCGAATATTTTTGCTTGGGTCATGGATGTTATCTATTATGTATTTACATATTATAGTAGGTAAGTATATCGTCGTCTAGTACCCATACTACAAGCTTTGCTTAGTTTGGGACTAGGTCGATTTGTGTAAGATTGGCCCTTAATTTTTACTTTTCATTGAATGGAATAAACTCGTATAAATAATCATAGGTGTGAAATTCAAAATAGCGAATTGAGTCAAGTCTAGTTTTTAGGGTTCCGTACCACAAGAGTTAAAAACGGGACCTAACTAAGCCTCCACTGTAGTGGGCACATCAATGATCATGATCAATGTACTTAGGTTAGAACAGTCGTAATAAAACACTCGACATACTAAGACGTGTTCTTTCATCGAACCTAACACACACCTCTCCACATGGCGACCCTGCCAGGATGGCGCGTCGCGTCGGATGCAAGCCGCAGCGGCGTCATACGCGTCAGCATTTCTAGCGTCCGTGTGCATGGGACTTATAAGTGATGACCTCGGGTGCGAAAATGTGCGAGACACACAATACAAAATTCGAAATCCGTCTGTCTGTCTGTCTGTCCGTCTGTGACCAGCTTTATCTCATGAAACATGTTAGTTAGACAATTGAAATTTTCAGATGATGTATTTATGTTGCCGCTATAACAACAAAATACTAAAAACAGAACAAAATACATATTTAATCCCATACAAAAAATTGCATATTGCCTTAACTTTGCACCTCATTTGCATGCGGCGCCATACAAACCAGGTGCAAATCTAACCCGGCCACTTAAAATGGGAAGTGTTTGTACCGAACCCTCGACGCGCGAGTCAGACTTGCACTTGGCCGGTTTTTTTTTCTTACCATAAACGTCAACGCCTGGAGGTGACAGAGTATATATAAGTACCTACTTTGATTATGTTGTTTTAACTTAACAAAACTAGAAATACATGAAAGCACACAGATCAAAGTGACGACATTGAATTTAATATTCGTTTGTGCGAACTTTTGATTGCCCTCCCTTTCATGTGACGGAGTTTTGAAGTGTAAAGTCATAAGTCATAACTCATCGTTCCGCTCATGAGCAATGGTCTCTCTGACAGCCGTCACGAGCAGATACGCAGCGGGACTCCCCGCTATATACATATTCGTACATACCTGTTTGATAGTAGATAGATATGTGGGAAGCTCAATGATGGTTATTCCCTTGCGATTATTTTCGTTTTTTTCTGTCACATTCATATAACAGTCGCATTTATCACGTCGTAGGTAAATGGTAAAACGTATATAGGAGAATTTTAACTTAGGAGAAAAAACATAATTATATTCGGAGATAAATAATTCAGTATGGGTAAAAACATACTAACGTTTTTTAATTGAAACTGTTATCAATTCTGTTTTATTATTTCCGATTCTGTTGACGTAACGATGTGATAGCTCAGTTGCTAGAGCACTACGCCGGAAACGTAAGGTCGAGTCCTGCTTACATTGCAATCAGCTGCTACATGCCAAATTTTCATACAGAAAGACTCATTTAGAAAATTGTTATGCGGAATATTTGAATACCCCAAAGAGTGAGTATCATGTCCTATACGTATAGTTGGAATGCAATAAGCCCGGGTCACCTTAAACAACTTTACGTTTGATTTGGGGTCCCGTACACTTAATATAACCGTCAATTTACATATTTACGGCCCCCGGGACCCGCACAATAAACATTTCAGCCGATAATATTCCCATTCCATTCCGAATCTCATTATAGTAATTCTCCCGTGACCTAGGGCCAAATATCACGAGGAAATAATATGAAATAATATAAATTATGAGGACATACATTTGTGAAACATGTAATGTCTAAACTATTAATACAAAGATATGAAAGCCCAAAGAAAAAATTAAATGAGTTACCTGGTAAAGAAAAAGAGATTACATGTTTCATAAAATTTATGTAATGTATAAACAATTTTAATATTAACCCTTAACCACCTACCTCCCGTCTCACAGACTCTTTCAAACCTAAAATTGTTTACATACCTATGTGCGAGCATCCTACAAACGTTTGTGTCCTTGTACCTTCTCCCCTCCAGCCTCAGTGCCGCGTCGTCGATCGACAGGGTCGGTCGTGTACGCATTTAATTTTGGTGAGGATATTACTGTCTCCAACCGTCTCTGAGACGGGTGGTAGGTGGGTACGTATTTTTTCTTAAGGGTCTCGGAGACGGGTGGTAGGTGGTTACGTGACTAATGCACACTTTTTTTCTTTACTTAGCCGACCGATTAGTCAGTTTAGTAGTGATTGGAAGTACGAAAAACCTGTTCTACTTGTGACCCGAAGAAAAAACGAGAACCAGTACGTATGTTTCTAATGCAAAAAAAACGATTTGCATAGAATGTACAAACAAACTTATATGCACTGCCGCGAAAAAATCTAATAAATTAGCGGTCTGCAATTTTATAAAAATATTACCTTTATTTTAACGAAATTTATTGATTTAGCATTGTTAATTAACGAATAATTAGAAATAATTACTTAGATCTGTATACGCGGTCCTCGTGAGGAAACCAAATGCTTTTAACAGCGGATTCCTGAGGTCGTATGGAGTAAAAAATGTTATATGAACCTATGTTGAAATATGATTTTTAACTTTTTTTATATTTTCATACATAATAAATAAATTACCTTTACTTCACCAGTAAAACAATGCTTTAGAACGAGCTGGCAACGTTTGTTATTGTTATCTCTTTTCATTAAAAGGGGAGTCAATGTCATAAAGAAGTTTTCTTGTTGGGCAATGTTTTTTTCAAAACAGGCTTTACTTAAATATGCGATCTAAACTCCTTACTCATGAATCTTATGATTTATCTAATGGCTGCTCTAAACTCTCTTGTAATAACTTTGCTATTAAACTCCATGGATTATGATTATAATACAGACTGGCCACTAAGAAATACCCTTTACTCGTTTCGTTTATAACTACTTTTGACAATGACTCCAGTCATATGACAAGTCATTGTTGTGATTGATTTTAACGGTGTTACGTATGTAATCTCATTATTACAAATAATAATTACATTAGCCATCGAATAAATTGCGGTGTAGCTCACGCAGTCAACCTTTATAACAACTGAAGAAAAATATGTTTTTGAGTACTCCAAGGTGCAAAATATCACAAGGGTGGTGTAAAACTGAAAAAGATTTTGCGGATTCTAGTTCAGCAGCCGTGGATTCCAATGAACTGCACGTAGCTGATACAGTGAGAAGCATACAGCAATTGTTAAGAATAATCATACGGCTTGTAGTGTAATAAATAAATAATTTGATTAATGATTGTGTTTGTTTATTTAGGGAATTAGTAACATGATGTTTATTGTAAACTTTAATCAAATAAATTAGGTAATAACAAAGTATTAAATAAATATTACATATGACCAGTAAAAAAACAATACGTTTAGTATCACGAACCATTTAGTTTTCAAGGTTTTAACTAGATAACGCAGTTCTCACAACTTAAGCCATCGTTTTTCCACCATCAAAAGGAATATCAAAACCGGCGTCATACTGTGCAAATCTGTTGTACGAAGACTATCGTTCTAGGCGTATTTATGCTAAGACTCTACATAATTAATTTCTTAACTGAATTTTTGAAGGAAATTTGTAATGATTGACACATAAACAATGATCATGACAGAAACGGTTTTCAATAGTCAACGTTTGTCAGATAATGTGACGGTCTCGCAACATCGCAATGATAAAGATGATTTACACTGGAGATGTTTTAAAACAAAAAATGCTAATATCTCGAAAACTAAGCCGATTTCGGCTTACTTTATACGACATTTTATTTTCTACACATACTCAGGAATGCGCTGGTGAAATCATTTGGATTCCTCGCGAGCACCGTGTATAAAGTCAAAATTTTTGTTGATCTCACCTTCCAAAGGATATATAGTTCCTTTAGTAGAAATAAGGACTGTTGCCATATGTTTACAGCAAAAAAATTTTTTGTTAATGTTTCCAGAATGATTAATAGCTTAATAAATATTTTAATATGTCTATATTGCCATTATTATTTTAAATTTCCCATCTGATCTATAAAATTTAACATAATAAGGCCGACATTATGTATCCGTCCTGGGGACGGGAGGTAGGTGTTTGTGTGACTAAAGAAGCAGGTAGGTAGTTAAGGGTTAAACCATTGATACAAAGATCAAAGCTCGAAAAAAATTGTGAATCGAACCCGGTACCTCTGGATTGCCGCCGGTTCAGCGCGTTAACCACTTCGCTACCCAAGCCAAGCTCGCCAAACAACCCTTCGAATTTTTCCTTATGCTTTGTGTGTTGATCTTTGCATTAGTTATTTGAAAGGCTTTCCCGATTTTTCGATCCGCACACTCTTTCACCAGGTTAACGCATTTCATCAATGCTTTGTATCAGTGGTTCATGAGGACATGTTAAAATGCATAACTGGACGTATTTATGCAAAAGTCCGCATATCAAAACCTATACATTGAACACTGTAACTATAGCATAGAGTACAAACGTTTAATGTGGGTTCGTTCCCTTTTGCATATATTTTGACGACGCGTTTGGCTCGGTTTGTAGACACCTACCTACTGAGCCGGCGGTCCCGGGTTCGAATCCCGGCCGGGGCAAATATTTGGGTGATGAACTCGAATATTTTGTGCTTGGGTCATGGTTGTTCTATGTATTTAAGTATATATTTATCTATATAAGTACGTATATCGTCGTCTAGTACCCATAACACAAGCCTTCTTGAGCTTAATTTGGGACTAGATCGATTTGTGAACCAGTGCCCATCACTTTTATTATTCGACCAGACGGTGCCCGCAACTTCCTCCGCGTAGTTATTTATACCTTAAAAACTATTCTATAACCATTTTTGGATGTCCAGCTATCCCTGTACCAAAATTGGTTAAAATATGTCCAGCCGTTTCGACGTGATGCGAGGTCATAGGAAATTATGCCCAACAGCTGATGGCGCCAGACTGACATGGCGCCGCGCCCATACTAATCAGAGGATGATCCTACATCATGCTATAGATTTTTCCTGAATTCATGACCCAAGGGGTTAGGGGACTCAAAGGGTTCCGTACCATTATCTGTAAGTTTGTTGTATGGGAGCCCCCCTTATTTTTTTTTTTTTTTAGTATTTGTTGTTATAGCGGCAATAGAAATACATCTTATGTGAAAATTTCAACTGTCTAGCTATCGCCTTTCTTGAGATACAGCCTGGTGACAGACGGGCGGACGGACGGACGGACAGCGAAGTCTCAGTAATAGGGTTTTTACCCTTTAGGTACGGAACCCTAAAAAAACGATCTGTTAGTGTGAAGTTTCTATGAAGATACTGGCTTGTGATGACATAAAGATCAGTAGTCAAAGCACGTATTCGTTTTAGTTTTCGTAAATATAAAAATAGTGTAGTATTCAAAAGTTAGTGGTAGTTTACTTGGTTAAGTGTATTTTTGAATGTGTGTTTAGTAGTTTCAATGATGTTATTTATTCTCACTGTAGTCCAAATGCGAAGAATTGCCTGTCAACGCGTCCTTATTATTAAGCCGAGAATGGCATGGCAGCTCGAGGCTTTTGCCAATGTCAGTTGCGACAGTAATGTAATGTAATAGAGGCGCGTTTTAATTCTGCTTGATGCCAAGTTTTGAAAAAAGCAAGAATATTAATTTATGTAAGTAAACAAAACTGGCATCAACATCAATGGCGAATACATCACTCACCTTCGGTTTGCCGACGACATCGTAGTCATGGCAAAGTCGATGGAGGAACTCAGCATGATGTTCGATGACCTCAATCGAGTTTCTCAACGGGTGGGCTTAAAAATGAACATGGACAAGACGAAACTCTTGTCAAATGCCAAGGTTGTGCCCATCCCAGTCTCTGTTGAAAACTCGGTACTCGAAGTTGTTGACTCATACATCTACTTAGGACAAGTGGTCCAATTAGGTAGGTCCAACTTCGAGAAAGAGGTCAACCGCCAAATCCAACTCGGCTGGGCAGCGTTCGGGAAACTACGCAATGTCTTTTCGTTCGACATACCTCAGTGCCTCAAGACGAAAGTCTTCAACCAATGTGTGTTACCAGTGATGACTTACGGCACCGAAACGTGGTCTTCTACTATCGGCCTCATCTCAAAGCTCAAAGTCGCTCAACGAGCAATGGAGAGGGCTATGCTCGGGGTGTCTCTACGTGATCGAATCAGAAATGAGGAAATCCGTAGACGAACTAAAGTGACCGATATATCGGTCACTTGCTATCCGGTGAGCTATAGCTCACCGGATTAGCAAGTTGAAGTGGCAATGGGCAGGCCACATAGCACGCAGAGCAGATAGCCGATGGGGCCGAAAAGTGCTCGAGTGGAGACCTCGGACCAGCAAGCGCAGCGTAGGACGTCCACCTACAAGATGGACAGATGACCTTATAAAGGTCGCCGGAAAGCGCTGGATGCAGGTCGCTTCCAACCGGTATATATGGAAGTCCAAAGGGGAGGCCTATGTTCAGCAGTGGACGTCCTATGGATGAGATGATGATGATGATGAAACAAAACTAAACGGCTTTATGATCCCCAATGTGATTTATCAATTCAATTAAAAATAAAATCTGACCTATCCATTATGCATGCCGAGTTGGTGGCCATTGCAGAGGCCCTGTCTTACCTGGACTCAATTACTTTCGATAAATTCGTAATTCTTACTGACTCTAAAAGTGCATTACAACATCTGGCTCGCTGTACCTCGAGTTATCGAGGACTGCCGATCGCCTATAGCATATTGGAAAGTATCAATAAACAAATATCTGCAGGTAGGTCGTTGTCTCTGCAATGGATACCCTCGCATCTAGGTATAACGGGGAATGAAATTGTAGATAATTTAGCTAAGAAAGCTTGTCATAGTGGCATACAATGCAATATATTACCAGCTTTTTTCGAATGTATTAAATCGGTTAAAAAACAATGTTGCCAACTTTGGAAAGAGTACTTTGATGAAAGGGCAAAGGAAAAAGGAATTTGGTACAGAACTATCCAACCTGAGCTCTTAAACACACCATGGATTGATTGTTCGCTTAGTCGCCGAGAAAGTGTTATTGCACTGAGGCTTCGGTCCGGACACATTCCATTAAACAAGTTTGGTTTTATGATGCACAAAGTTCCATCTCCATATTGTGAAGAGTGTGACATGATCGAAGATGTGTACCACATCTTAATGGAATGTGTTCGAAACGAGTCGTTCAGGAATCATCTGCGAACTTCTAGCAATCTGTTTTCAAACATAGGTGGCTGCAACGGGTGCCCGACGTTTCATATAACTTCACTTAATCTATTTTGGTTTGATATACCATTGCTTTTTATAATGTAACGAATGGTATAATATTGTTTTAGATAATTTTCAAATGATCTAATGTAACAATTGATATAATGGTTTATAGGTATAATTACTTTTAGTATAATGTACATTTACTATATTTATTACTGGTATAAAACGTATTTATCATAATTACTTACTTGATATAATTCTTCAATGCTATAAACTACAGAAGATACAAGTTGATTTTACTATAACCAAAAAGGTGGTTCCCACTAGATATATTAGGCTGTCACCCCCTATATCACCTTAAGGCAGGTCCGACTTGGTTTAGGTTAGGTACGACGACGAGCGAAGCGAGGAGGAGTGTTAGGTTGAACTGCGACCCTAACGAGCGAGCGAAGCGAGCGAGCCGCGCAGGTTCGACTTGGCTTATGATTCCTAACATTACCTATTACACCATAAGGCAGGTCCGACTTGGCTTAGGTTAGGTACGACGACGAGCGAAGCGAGGAGGAGTGTTAGGTTGAACTGTGACCCCAACGAGCGAGCGAAGCGAGCGAGCCGCGCAGGTCCGACTTGGCTTACGATTCCTAACATTACCTATTTTACCTTAAGGCAGTATTTATATGAAAACGCTATTAATAATTTATGTGATAAATATGTTATACGAAAGTATAATTATGCATATTGTCAATTATGCCATTTAGCCTATTATATCAATCGATAATTAGAGAAAAGCAAAATATAGGAAAAAACCATTATATGAAACGTTACATTATATGAAACGTTACATTATATGAAACAACTTTATATCAATCGATTGTATATCAAGTGTATGTTAGTTTATCTGACATTATATGAAACATTACGGACCCGGCTGCAACAGCGCACTGGCATATCCTTTATCGGATGATGCCAAGGCGCTGTTTAAGCTAGGTAAACAAATCAGAATACTGTTATATACAACGTAGTAACGCGTCCTTATGGGAACCCGAACAATGACACCTTTTTACTAAAACACTGTCAACATGTGTAATGCTTGACACTAGTAATTATGTTTGACACGGGTTGTAATGGGTAAGTAATATAAGATATAAGAACTTATGCTATAATATTCATATTATATACGCTCATATTGTATAAGCTTGTTTTGTATACCGTTCAAGGTGTATAACGAACGTTGGATATAACATCAAAATCTGGGGGCACGGTAGTGCCCCCGCCAAGACGAAAAAAAAGAGGCGGGGCACTACCTACCTTTTCTCGAACCGTTTCGTCTCATTTTCAAACCCTCATAGTTTCGTCCCAGTCCCGTCCAGAGCGCCCAAATTCACAGGTTAAGATGCAGTTAGGGAACATATGAAATGTACTAAATTTCATTGATCTAGCTTTTATACTTTAGGTTTTATTGGTACCTAAAATACGCCGATTTTGCCACTCACTCACTTATGTATCAAAACCTCTGGGGTACTTCCCGATGACCTAGAAAGCTGAAATTTGGTATGTAAGCTAGGTTTAGTACACAAACAATAGAATAATTCTGAAACTTGGAACTTTTACTCCCCAACCCCTTAAACTAGGGGATGGAAGTTTGTATGAGACTTCTGCAAATTTTGATACTAGAGGTCTGAAAATTGATATAGGGACTCCTTTATTATTTATAAATAATAAAATACATATTCTAGGATTTTTAAAAAATCACCCCCCACCCTTTAAATAAGGGGATGAAAGTTTTTATGGGTTTTCCATAATTATATCGGGCTAAACGTAAGTATTTCTTATACACAATTATTACTACTTCGATATCTACACTTCAACTTCGTATTTTAAATATCTGGGGGCACGGTAGTGCCCCCGCCAAGACGAACAAAAAAGAAGGGGGCACTACCTACCTTTTCTCGAACCATTTCGTCTCATATTCAAACCCTCATAGTTTCGTCCCAGTTAACACTGGAGCGCCCAAATTCTCAGGTTAAGATGCAGTTAGCAAACATATAAAATGTACAAAATTTAATTGATCCAGCTTTTATACTTTAGGTTTTATAGGTACCTAAAATACGCCGATTTTGCCACTCACTCACTGACGTATCAAAACCTCTGGGGTACTTCCCGATGACCTAGAAAGCTGAAATTTGGTATGTAAGCTAGTATTAGTACACAAACAACAAAATAATTCTAAAACTTGGAACTTTTACCCCCCAACCCCTTAAACTAGGGGATGGAAGTTTGTATGAAACTTCCGCAAATTTTGATACTAGAGGTCTGAAAATTGAAACCTATAGGGACTCATTGTTATAAATCAAATACATATTGTAGGACTTTTAAAAAATCACCCCCCACCCTTTGAATAAGGGGATGGAAGTTTGTATGGGTTTCCCATAATAGGGGATAAAAGTGTATTATATATGGGGCTAGAATTAAGTATTTCTTAAATACACAATTGTCTACTTCAGTTGTCGCTCAAGAAACCCTACAGACCAAAAAAATTAAAAAAACTAAAGCACCTTACAAAAAGAAATGAGATCCCACCAAAAACATTTCATGTAAAATTGACGGCCAAGACTCACATTCTCATAACGCTTTCGCTGTAAAAAAGTTATCAGATCCCAGGAAAAGCCAAGCCCCTAAGCCCCGACTTTACTAACCCCACCACCTTGGTTTAAAAAGTATGGCATCAACTGGCTTCAAGCCCCTAAACCCGGAGTTTACTAACCCTACACCTTTGTTTCAAAAGTATGGCTTGGCCGTTTCATAGACTACCGTAAATAAGTCTAGCTGACTGTCCGGCCCATATCGTAAGGAATTGAGTTTATAAGTATATATTATCAAAGACATAAACTTAGTTTCTTGATACCATATGGGCCAGACGGTCCGTTGGACTTATTTACAGTACTCTATGAAATGGCCAAGCCATACTTTTGGAACAAAGGTGTAGGGTTAGTAAACTCCGGGCTTAGGGGCTTGAAGCCAGTTGATGCCATACTTTTTAAACCAAGGTGGTGGGGTTAGTAAAGTCGGGGCTTAGGGGCTTGGCTTTTCCTGGGATCTGATAACTTTTTTACAGCGAAAGCGTTATGAGAATGTGAGTCTTGGCCGTCAATTTTACATCAAATGTTTTTGGTGGGTATCTATTTTTGTTAAGTATAACGTTATTTAAGTATAATATCTTTGTATATAACGATCATAACGTATAACGTTCATAATATCTCAGATTTATAATGTATATTACTCAATACATCTAACACCAAAATGCATAATGCTCGTATAGAATAACCGTCTGCACATCAATTGTGTACATACTTATGCAATAGTTCGCTGTAAAATTAATATAATTATGTACCTCCATGCAAGCAAGCATTTTAACGCTCCGCTCGCTTCGCTCACTCCGCTATCCATGGTCATAAAACAAACCTAACCTAACCTACAGTTTTCGGTTTTTGACCCATATTCCATTTTGTCGCAGTTCTTCCAAACGGTATACTCGTATTCGCCAGAATTTCATCTGCCATTATCATTGTGTACATACTTATGCAATAGTTCGCTGTTAAATTTTAATATACCTCCATGCAAGGAAGCATTTTGACGCTCCGCTATCCATGGTCATAAAACAAACCTAACCTAACCTACAGTTTTCGGTTTTTGACCCATATTCTATTTTATCACAGTTCTTCCAAACGGTATACTCTTACTTGCCAGAATTTCATCAGCCATTATCAATTGTGAACATACGTATGTCGTATGCAATAGTTCGCCGTTAAATTTTAATGTAGGTACCTCCATGCAAGCAAGCATTTTGACGCTCCGCTCGCTTTGCTCGCTCCGCTATCTATGGTCATAAAACAAACCTAACCTAACCTACAGTTTTCGGTTTTTGACCCATGTTCCATTTTAGGGGCATAGGGGTAGCAGTTGTAACCTATTTAGTATATCATACGCTATTATATTTTCTAATCATTATACTAAAATAAAGTATATACTATGTTCGATATAGGTTATGTATGTTATATCAACTGAATTTAGAGTATTTGAGTGTTATATAAAAAAATATTCTACAACATGAGTATTATGCTAATTGACCGTTATTCCTAATAAAAATATTGATTTTGATGTTATAGCAAAAGTTCATTATATCTTGTGAACGTTATTAATATGAAATTATATATTATGTACTCGTAGTTATATCTCATGGGACGCACCCGGTTGTAATAGATCACATCTTCACCCTTAATTTGTAGTAAATAATATGCACTAAAAGTGGAATGCGTTATTAAGAGCTATTACACAGCGCCTACTCCGCAAAGAATAGCAAAATCTTTAATTTGCCACACTTTTCTCGTTATTTCTGTTGTTTTTGGCCATACACACGTACATGAACATGACAAAGAAGCAGGCAGCCTATCTATTGAAAAGAAAAAAAAACTCCACAACAAAAGTCTCCGTTCCTAAAAATACTTATTTTATAGATTAATCAACATTCATTTTTAAGATTTTTTATTTCTATTCTACAATAAATAAATCGCCATTTACCCTGAAGTCAGAGATTTTTCATGGCTTCCCAAAGGTACATTTTAAGTAAGGTTTTCCAGAGGTAACCAAGGGTAAAACGGATACTTAGTACTTACAGACTCTGTAAATATTCAACTGCTTATACATCACGCTTGAACATAATACATGCAGTCCTTTTAAATAGTAAAATTTTGAATACCCTTAAACTAAAACCCATTTAGATGGCATTTGGTATAGAGCGAATACCCTTGAAATGTCGACAAACGTTTCACCGAATACTTCATTTTGTCGAATTTTCATTTCATCGAAAGCATTTTTTTTCTGAAACCATAAAATATTTTTGCATGTTATAATACAAACCTAACCTAACCTAACCTAATCTAAAGGTTATAATTTACAAAATGTCTGAAAAATTTATGACACCTACGAGTAAAAATTTGCCGACGAAATGAAAATTCGACGAAATGAAGCATTCGGTGAAACGTTTGTCGACATTTCAAGGGTATCCGCTCTATACCAAATGTCATCTAAATGGGTTCACCGGTTTAAACGTGAAGAGGTAACAGACAGACAGACTTTCGCATTTATATTATTAGTATGGATGTACAAGTCATGTAACCCCTAATTCTAAAGAACTAGATCTTGATCCGCTGTCAATGTCCAAACTACACTAGCACCAATTTAGTACTTAATTAAACCAACAAACTGAAACTACGAGTGTCTCCTAAGTCCTAACTTCACCCAACAGTCCAAATTACATTCAAAATCTCCCACACAAAATATACAAAGCAATCGTGATGCATCTAAATAGGATTTAGTTTTCAACTACGTCAAAGGGAGATAGGAAGATGGGAAAGTTGAAGTGGGATTAGCAATTTCGTTGGCGTTCGAAATCTAGTTAATCGAACAAGTGTCAGTGACGCGAGTAAGTGTCAGTGGAGAGTGACACTCGATTGTGCAACGAGAACGACTAGTATAGGGTCTTATTGTGACTTTATCTAAGGGTGTTCAATCACCTCGAGCTTGTAATGTTACAAAATACCGGCCAAGTGCGAGTGAGACTCGTGCACCGAGGGTTCCGTACAAACACATCCTATCTTATCTGGACGGGTTATGTTAAATTGCACCGGGTATGTATGGCGCCTGATACAAATGAGGTGCAAAGTTAACGCAACCGATCACGTTTGTTGTATGGGAGTCCCTTCAAAATTTATTTTATTCTGTTTTTTAGTATTTTTTGTCATAGCGGCAACCGAAATACATCATCTGTGAAAGTGACAGACAGGCGGACGGACGGAGTCTTAGTAATAGGGGTCCCGTTTTTTACCTTTGGGCACGGAACCCTAAATAAAAACAAATGAGATTTTCTTATATTTTTGTTATATTACAGGCGAATGCTCACGGTGAAAGAGCTCCCTGAAGGCCAATACAAATGTAGGTATTTGAAGTCCAACCCAGCTTCAAAATGGCAGTTAGCGGGCAGTTCTGATGCAGTTAACGTAACTGCAAAGCAAGCAAACTGCGAAAATGGTTTGCAGCTATTTCAACTACATAAGAACTACCATTTTGAGTCTGTATGGGCCATAAGGACAAAAAAAAATACTTCACTTCACCTTTGGTAACCATGGGTATTCTGCGAAAAAAGGCCGATGTCATTACCGTCCTCAATTATGTTCTGTCATCGATAATCATGTAAAACATGGTTGCTAAAATAAAGACAAAGTAACCATTTAAACAAATCAAATCAAATCAAAAATCATTTATTTTACAAAAAGGTTAATACAAATATAACAAATTATTTATCGCGTATATCAATTATATGAGCCTCCCTGATGTTTCGGTAGCTTTACAATTACCGTTGTCAAAGGTTAAGATGTGTGACAGTCGCGGAAACCGAAGAAAATATTACAAAGTAACCAGCCAATATAATTATAACAAGAAACAATTCACAACAGACTGTGCAGATGTACATAAATGCTATTTGTCAGCTTTAACTCTTAGTAATTTTATAGCCTCGTGAGTACGCCTAGAATTATAATTGTAGCAATTTTTTCTACAAACTTGCCATTTTCCTGCTGCATTATTATTTAAATCTCTCTGTAGTGTTTGTGCTCTTAACTATGGTTTTGCAATATGTTAGTAATAATTGATAACAATCTTACACAAATGAATCTAAACCCAAACTAAGCAAAGCTTGTACAATGGGTACTAGACGACGATATATATAATATATAAATATGTACATAATATATCAACATCCATGACCCAGGAACAAATATTCGAGTTCATCACACAAAATATTGCTCTGGCTGGGATTCGAAACCAAGACCGCCAGCTCAGTAGGCGGTTGCATTACACACTGCGCCAACCGCGTCAAATGTAACATGATTGTAATATAAACACTCTATTCCCAGACGGTTTCTGAATTTGCAAAATTGTAAAACCCAATCCCTAACTGCACCATGATGAAAGAAGTGCAGATTTAAAATATGAAAAAATACATTCTTGTGGCAAATACAATGCCCATATTTCTCAAAGTTATGTTAAATTCGGGTCCTAGAATCACCATAATATTCCCTTAACGTTCTTGAAAACCTGTAACTATCCTCAGAATAGTTCAACAGTCGAAGGTAGGAAGATAGGTCAGATAACAACTTAGGGCAATATTTCTCGCGATGAAATCCCCCAAGTTTTATCGAAATTGTTTCATCTAAGGTTTGACTTGCGAAGGGCAGTTTGATTCCTGATTTATCATTTCTATTGGAGTCTGAAGGGATCGAGAATTTGAGACGAAGGTTGGGTGAGATGGATGGGCTTTGGAAAGGATAGCTAACGTTTTAATATGCCTGGGTTTCGCTCGAGTTTCTAGCTGTCAGGAACGTTTCCCGGGTCAAATAAGGTCTCAAGAGGTCTTATTCCTTTTAAAATCTATTTTTTCCATATTATAACAAATATATTGATAATTAGAACCAATTTTTTTAAGTGAATAATACTTTTCCCTGGGTTCTAGGTAGTAACATAGCTATTTCATGCTTTGATTGCGTGCAGTCGAAAATAAGTTGAAAAAAATAATTTTCCACGTGAATTTTGTCAATTAGGTATGAGTAGTTTTTCAAACAAAAATTATCAGTGAAAATTTCAAACTGAAGGTTTCAAATATATACCAATAAATCCCTATAGCCCTGTTCTAAGTAGTAACATAAGGTAGAAACATGTTTGATCACAGAGAAAAATGTCTAAACAATCAGCATTTTAAAAGGAATAAGGCCTCTTAAAGATGTCTGGAACGCGGGACAAAGTCATAAATAGTTGTACAGTCAATTCAAATAATTGTTGATGATTTAAAATAAAAGATTTTGACGTAATAACGTCTTATAAATTGATGAACGCCGGCTGCACGCACGAAGCATGACTCATTGTCACGTTCCGCCTGAGCCGAGCGTGCAAGCGAGAGCGCGGAACAAGCGATAGAGAGGCACGATCGGCCTAAGCATTCGGCTTGTGATGCATCTATCTCTCTTCCACTACATCAGGCATACGTTATCGCGTAAAATTATCGTCCGTAAACCGACTTTACAGACAACCAATTTTTTTATGTGATGCTTCCGTACTGCACATTTTCCGATCTTAGATTATGGCAGCCAGTTTAATGACCCCTCTAATATCGCTAACACCTCCCCTCCTGCGTCAGCGACAGCAGCCACAAATCTCGCTGAAACGCGAAGAATCTGCGTTTGATAGCGCCATTATAAATTAAGGTGGCGGCAGCGAGCCGTTGAGATAGCACTCGAAATTCGGAGATATTGCAACTACTTGACATGACAAATTTTGACTGAAATTCTATTTTAAAAATATACAAGTCTTATAAAAAATCTGGCTAAGTGTGATTCGTACGTTTGTTGTATGGGAGTCGCATTTAAATATTTATTTTATTCTGTTTTTAGTATTTGTTGTTATAGGGACAACAGAAATAGGTACATCATCCGGACCGACAGTCAGACAGACGAACAGCGGATTCATAGTATACTTAGTACAAATTTTGTCACAATAGCATTGTGTCTTATACAATCCTATCTGCTTTTGTTCTCTTAAGCGCCAACCAGTTACTACAAAAAAAGGTTAGAATCTCATTGCGTGGATATTGAATTTTCAACCTTATTCCTTGTTGAATAGGTTTAAAATGGTTGATGATGAGAGTTTATAATCCTTTTTCAAGAGAATACGTTCTTGTGGAGTCGGACGGTTGTAAAATTCCAAAAAAGTTATGACTACCATTATTCTGTTAGTGTATTTTGTAGTTTCATGTCCAAGGAAATAGGGCGATAATCTATATTAACCTTCCAAGGTGGTTACAATCTGCTTTTACTACGAGCTCGCTATCTTAATTTGTGGTTTACGACTCAATGGTATTCAGTTCTTAAGTGGATAAGCTTAGCTTAGAAAATTTGTACTATAATAGGGTCCCGTTTTTTACCCTTTGGGTACGGAACCCTAAAAACTAATCTAAGCGAAGGTACTGCCCTGGATAATGCCAGTTAACGAAATATAAAAAATGGCAGTTGCCATTGTGACTTGGGCTCCCCACTTTGTTGTACCGTTATAAAAAAAAAGAAATGAAAGAGGGTAGTAAATGTCGTCATCTCCCTGAATAGGTTGCAGGCTTCCAGTGTGTTTCCACAGTGACTGGCACAAATTCGTAAGCTGGTTCTTGGGTTGGTGTACTTCCTTTTCGCCGAATTATGTTTCGCAAACGTTTCATTTCGCAAAAGTTTCATTTCGCCGTTCAGTGAAAAATGCTTTTGGCGAAATTAAACTTTTGCGAAATGAAACGTTTGACGAAACGTAATTCGGCGAAAAGGCAGAGAACCTCTTGGGTTACACAAAAAAGAGATCCATAGCTATAAACACTTCGTATTTAATATTACATCTACCCTGCTTTAAAATAATACAGAGCAATCATGTATTTAAATTTGTAAATTATCATAATATTTCAATAAAATATTTTTCATTAGTCCCATTCATCGTCAATTAAAATAATAAGTCGAATTATTATAACGACTGAATCTACACTAATTTGGCATGAATCGACTTTAATTCGGTTATCGATGAATTAATAAAGTTTGCGGGGGTGTGAGCGAGACAGCGAGTGGGAGAGAGACGGACACTCATCGTGTCCGGTCGATCCTCTTCCGTAGGGATACCACGATGTGGGGAATAGGTGGGTAATTTCTGTTCAAGAAATACTTATTTATATCACAGATGAATAATAATATGTAGCTAGCTAGAATAACTGTGTGGAATATTCCATACTTACTACACATATATTAATTGTATGGATCGATGAAATTGAATTGTAAACTGAGGAGGAGGGAACTATTCGAGGAACTTAACACAACCAAGACGGGAGGACGCAAGAAAGCCGGCCGGCGCTCAACGTTTACAAACAATTTGAAAACAACCGTGGACAGTCGGAAATGTGCAACGACTTATCAAATTGAAAAATTCGGGCATAGAGTAACTTATATATACTTATTTCTGTAAACTCCTTAAGTATGGAGACAGAAAATATTCTAAGTGAAACCGTCCTGAATTCGAGTTTGACAGCACCTGAACCACAGATTCGGTAAAGTACTCCGCAAAATTTGGAACTAAGCTGTCAGACCCCTGATTTATATTTCTGGTTGAAACTTGATTACTTGTCATAATTGACCGAGGGAGCGACGCTTGCTTCGCTTCTCCATCTCAACTTGGCCAAAAATTATTTCTTATGTTGTCGTGTTACCCGGTCCTCCGAGGAGTCGAAGGACAGGATAACAGACGTGAAAGAGAGAAAGATAAGAGGAGAAAAGAAGTAGAAAGAGAAAAACAGTAAATTCAGGGTTAGGGTTCTTTATTTTCACTCAAGTCACCAAGGCAGTGGGATAACGGAGTACAGGGGAGGTTGGAAGTCCTAGGTCCGGGCGGTTGCAGATGAGGCGATGTCCGTGTAGCCTGATATCAGTCCGTAGCAGGTGGGTTGCAGATGAGGCGATGACCGTGTAGCCTGGTATCAGTCCGTAACAGGTGATCACACAGGTGGTCGCAGGAAGGCGTATGTGCAGTAACAGCAGGAGGGCGTTCACGCAGTGGCAGCACTGGAGGGCGTATACGCAACAGCAGCAGAAGGGCGTATACGTAACAGCAGCAGGAGGGCGTATACGTAACAGCAGCAGGAGGGCGTATACTCGGTCGCATACACAGTGGTAGCAGATACGCAGTGGCAGCAGGTGGACGTATTCGTAGTTGCAGCAGGCAAGGCCTTTCAGCGTCCGAGTGAGTCAGTAGTCTTGTTTGGGGATAGCCAAAGGGGAAAAGGGTCTCTCTTGAGTGCAGGGCCAAGCTTTGGCCCTGCACAGACCAATTTCGAGTTCCTCCTTAGTTGAGAGGCACGAGAAGACTGAATTTTGAGCTGATGGCAGCGCTTTTATATTAGGCTCGCTGACAAAAGGTTCCAGAATAGATAAAAATATGAATTTTGAATTTTATGAAGTACTAGGGAACCAGCCAAACGATAAAGTTAATACGACCTATCTCAAATATATCCAACCTCACCGCTTTGGAAGTAAAATTACGTGAAATGGAGAATTTTATAGGACAAGACGTTGCTATGACATTTTTTCTAACAGAAATGTCATAACAAAGCTAAATTGTAAATTAGTATTTTTTACAACAAAACGCCACTATAATAATAAGAAAAAGGAGGTGAGAAAAATAATGTAAGTAGCAGCCTGCGTCAAATCGATTTTCAGTGAGTTAGAGTTATTATTGTTTATCGTTTCAGTCAATACATCGAAGCAAGCGAATATACCGAACGAACAACGTGCTAGAGAGATAAACAGAGCATTGGATAATATAAAGGAAACCCCAAATTTCATCGCTTAAAGGAATTACCAAGGTACGTGAACACTACATTACCCCAAAAACCCAGGAAAAAAAAACTTTTTCGTAGTCTTATGTGAGGAAAAGTTTTTCTTTCTTTTTTTTGTCAAAGATCTAAAAGAAAAGTTAATAATAAGTTTAATGAAATGAAATGGTTGGTGAGATACGAAAATGATTGAAGAACTTCCGGACCTAACATTCATCTCTGTCCTAGTCACGCAGTCATTCATCTCTTACAAAGGAAGGGGATGTGGTTCACGTTCAATGACGCACACTCCTACGGAAGTCCTCCCTATGACCTAAGGCTTCTTTTTTAGGAGTAGTCAGCCGCTCCATTTTATGAGAAAAATTTGACCTAGGGCTTATTTACCGAGTTGTCAGCCGCTCGATGAAGGGATATACACTATTTACAAGCCTAGTAGATTAGAGCCCACTAGGGAAGTTGGTTCTAGAGCCAACTTTTAGTAAGAGTAAGAGGTACCTGTGTTTGGGGTAGACCAAGCAAAACACAAGCACAAGTTTAAAGAAAGTTTTGTCCATTAGGCTTATTTTTTTCCAGAGTTGGACGACCGCTCTAGTTTAGGGAAAGAGAAGAAGGAAGAACAAGATATAATACAAGTAAACATAATTGGAGTACTGCAAAGCGGGCCACTAGTCTGAAACCGCACACAGTACTACCAAGGAAAAGAAAAACAAAATAAAAATATTCAATGGAGATGGCATAGTGAAATGTGATACTATTATATACACAAATATACATATGTACAAGCTAGTGAAATAAATATTTTAGTTACTTAAGTAATTCCTTTTAAATTTAGATTTAGATGACGAGAATGAAACAGACCATAGGTTTCGCGACCGAAGACCAGAAATGAAGGAGTCATCATGTTAGTAGCAGTGGTAATCACAAACTGGAGAAGGGCTGTAACGATCGTAAAATGTATAAGAATTAGCTTTAGAGGTGGATATATTAAATAGGCCGAGCCATGGTGACTATTGAAATGTGGCCAAAGCTAACCGAAAAAGTTGTGCGCTAGTGCAAGCGTTTTTTAGAATTTAGAGAAGTGAGTGAAAATAAAAAGAGTTGGGCGCCAAACTGTCGTGTTACCCGGTCCTCCGAGGAGTCGAAGGACAGGATAACAGACGTGAAAGAGAGAAAGATAAGAGGAGAAAAGAAGTAGAAAGAGAAAAACAGTAAATTCAGGGTTAGGGTTCTTTATTTTCACTCAAGTCACCAAGGCAGTGGGATAACGGAGTACAGGGGAGGTTGGAAGTCCTAGGTCCGGGCGGTTGCAGATGAGGCGATGTCCGTGTAGCCTGATATCAGTCCGTAGCAGGTGGGTTGCAGATGAGGCGATGACCGTGTAGCCTGGTATCAGTCCGTAACAGGTGATCACACAGGTGGTCGCAGGAAGGCGTATGTGCAGTAACAGCAGGAGGGCGTTCACGCAGTGGCAGCACTGGAGGGCGTATACGCAACAGCAGCAGAAGGGCGTATACGTAACAGCAGCAGGAGGGCGTATACGTAACAGCAGCAGGAGGGCGTATACTCGGTCGCATACACAGTGGTAGCAGATACGCAGTGGCAGCAGGTGGACGTATTCGTAGTTGCAGCAGGCAAGGCCTTTCAGCGTCCGAGTGAGTCAGTAGTCTTGTTTGGGGATAGCCAAAGGGGAAAAGGGTCTCTCTTGAGTGCAGGGCCAAGCTTTGGCCCTGCACAGACCAATTTCGAGTTCCTCCTTAGTTGAGAGGCACGAGAAGACTGAATTTTGAGCTGATGGCAGCGCTTTTATATTAGGCTCGCTGACAAAAGGTTCCAGAATAGATAAAAATATGAATTTTGAATTTTATGAAGTACTAGGGAACCAGCCAAACGATAAAGTTAATACGACCTATCTCAAATATATCCAACCTCACCGCTTTGGAAGTAAAATTACGTGAAATGGAGAATTTTATAGGACAAGACGTTGCTATGACATTTTTTCTAACAGAAATGTCATAACAAAGCTAAATTGTAAATTAGTGTTTTTTACAACAAAACGCCACTATAATAATAAGAAAAAGGAGGTGAGAAAAATAATGTAAGTAGCAGCCTGCGTCAAATCGATTTTCAGTGAGTTAGAGTTATTATTGTTTATCGTTTCAGTCAATACATCGAAGCAAGCGAATATACCGAACGAACAACGTGCTAGAGAGATAAACAGAGCATTGGATAATATAAAGGAAACCCCAAATTTCATCGCTTAAAGGAATTACCAAGGTACGTGAACACTACAATGTGCAGATGTTTGGATATCTTTTAAACGTAAACCTGTTGTTGAGTAACATAAATCCAAATATCCTCATCTTAGCAAAATTTCAAATTACGAACCAATAACCAAGTACAGCTTTTGACGAATTGGTAAATTCATTTAGCAATCATATAAAAATTATAAAGCATCTACGCATCCAAAACATAACACAGTCTTCGCTATGCCAACTTGATAAAAGCCAAGTAAATGAAATTGTTATTAAAAAATATCAGAGTTTGTCCTGTAAAATTCCAAAAGCTTGGTCACCCCACAGCAATGGCGCCCAATCGGTTCTTCCGCATTTTCCGTTTAATTTCACTCAAAAACAGACTAATTATTCTCCGACTAATTACCCAAAAAAATACCCGCAAAATTCCCTAGAAAAATACCTTTGTCCTGGCGCCGCGGGCCGAAATGATGGCCGCCGTAATTAAAAGAAATTTGTCTTAAGAAATTGTTATTCGGAATTTTTAAATCTAGCGCGTTTTTAACATGATTTATTTTGGGGATTTTAGAGGTTTGGATTTTTGACACACGCATTAATACGTTCACAGACACAGACACATTACAATTTACAACAATGCACACAGACGAAATTCATACCGTGATACAGTTTAAAAACTAGTACGGGGAGCAGAAGACGCTTACTCTCGCTCATTACATTAATCAGCAATGTAGTACCTAACCACAAAGGTTTTACGTAATTAATAAGTAACAACTACCGATACATACATGTAAGCAATTTGTAACCTTTACATCGCTCAATAAAGTTATTATTATTATTATACAAAAAACTATGAAAAATGTTCGGCTGTAGACGAAGTGGCATTTTAGCGAAAATATAAATCGCCGTCCAGAGACGGGGCCAATTTACGTCTCTCGACGAAAGCGTCAATTTTGAGGCAAATATCCGATAGTTTGCCAACCTTATTCCATTAGTTGACATCCTGGTTGTCATCTTTTACTACCTACGAATTCAAGTTTATGGTGCCATTTATTGGGACAGTGGCACTAGGACATTTACATCATGTTTCCGAGTATTGTATACATATTGTATTTCATTGAGTATCCCCTTGAAATCTCGAAATCTTGAAATCTCGATGCTTCATTTCGTCGAAAAATTTTTACTCGGAAGTCATACATTTTTCAGACATTTTGTAAATTATAACCTTTAGATTAGGTTAGGTTAGGTTTGTGTTATAACATTCAAAAATATTTCATGGTCTCAGAAAAAAAGTGCTTTCGATGAAATGAAATTTCGATGAAGCAACTTGGTTGAAAGATTCAATGGCTCTGACATCTGGTTCGGTGGTCCAGTTGGTAGGACGCCCGTGTTGGCCCGGAAAGCCGTTGGAAACGCAGGGTCGAATCCTGTCTGAACAATTAAATTTTTAAATGTTTCGCTTCATTGTAAACATTATGTTTTCCTGATCGAGTATAACGCCCCGATTTATGAAATTGTAACATTTGCCTGTAGTTTCACAAGCAAGAGAAGCAGAAAATAATTGACATATTTGTGTGACAGGTCGCCAAATTCGTATAGTGGCACTGACACTGCCGCTAGCCGACGCGCGTGACGTGGCGCAGTGGCTGGGCTGCAAAATTTTCACAGATGATGTATTTCTATTGCCGGTATAACAACAAATACTAAAAATAAAATAAATATTTAAGGGGGGCTCCCATACAACCAACTTGTTATAGATTATGGTACGGAACCCTTCATGCGCGAGTCGGACTCGCACTTGCCCAATTTTTTTAATAGATAGAGTGATTCTAGAGGAAGGTTTTATATTGTATAATACATAAATTGTAACATTTGCCTGTCGTTTTTTATTTTTAGGCATTTGAAAGTACTTATAAGGCTTCATCTTCATGAATTTTCTCATAATTTTATGACCTGTGGTTGAAAAGTTAGAGGGGGGGGGACACTATTTTTTTTTATTTTCGGAGTGAATATTTACGAAACTGCTGACTTTATCAAGAAATAATATTCAAAGACCCCTATTATTTTTAAGACCTATTCAAGGACTAGTGCTGGAACGAAAAAAAAATCACCTCACTTCAGGTGTACGGGAGCGACCCGAAAAAATTTTTTTTTTACTTTTTATTTTACCGTTTTGTCGGCATGTTAAATACACATACTCATACTAAATTTAAGCTTTCTAGTACTAATGATCACGGAGCTAAGCCGCGGACGGACAGACAGACAGACAGACAGACAGACAGACAGACAGACAGACAGACAGACAGACAGACAGACAGACAGACAGACAGACAGACAGACAGACAGACAGACAGACAGACAGACAGACAGACAGACGGACAGACGGACATGGCGAAACTATAAGGGTTCCTAGTTGACTACGGAACCCTAATGTGGGTGTGGCCTGTAATAGGAGCAATAAATTAAAACATAGATTCGACTCTTCAAATTGAACAACATTTGTTCACCAACTTTAAAAAAAAGTCAGTTTTCAGTATTTTATTATTTCAAACAAATTAAATATTATGTTTAATGTACGTCGTCCAACATTGACATTTCCTTGAGCATTGACATAGCTGTCACTCTACCAATATCGGACACTTCGCAATAGATTGCTTCGTTGTCTAAACAATATTCTACAAAATATCATTTAAGTAATACACGTTATTTACGTCAGAAGTTGCTTAACAAATGCTGTTCAGTTTCAAGGGAAGAATCATGTTTTAATTTAATGCTCCTATTACAGGCCACACACAGCATACTTGCTTGGTCAATAACAGGTGGCTTCTGCTAAGAACAAAGGAGAGAACCTTTTTGTAATCCTATCCTGTGCTACAGCTGCCTAATACGTAATTTGGTTGAGATTTTTCCACGGCCCTAAGAGGTTATTCCTTAAAAAAAAACATGATAAATAAATTGATAATTTCAACCAACTTTTTGAGGTAAATAATACTTCTCTGTGAGTAATGAAAGTAATAGCTATTTCATCCTTTTATTGCGTGCAGTCGAAAATAAGTTGAAAAAAAAAAACAGTTTTATGCGTAAATTTTTGTCTGTTTCGAGTAGTTTTTTAAACAAAAATTATCAATGAAAATTCCAAAGTATAGGATTCAAATATATACCAATAAACGGCAATGACCCTGTTCCAAGACTTCTAAGTAGTAACACTGATATCAGAAACATGCTTGGTCAATTGATCATAGCGAAAAATGTCTAAAACAATCAGCATTTTTGAAAAGCGAAATGTCTAATCTTATCACAATTATCTCCATAATAAGTGTTCTTTTAATGCACCTTAAATAACCAAAATCCTGCAATAAAATCCTGCCACGATTAATGGCAAAATAATTCTGAATTTGGGTATTGCAAGGCCTCGTAGAATTGCCTTAATTTACAAAAATCATCAAACAAAATCTTCCCTCAACCAGTACCTGGTATCTGGTCCATTACAGACTCTATTCATGTAATGGCGGATGATTGAAACTTCCTTTTCTTGATGGGTTTCGTAAGTTGAACAGTTTTCCGGGAACTTCCTTAGGAAAAACAATTTAGTATTACTAGGAAAGAAACTCTCCTCGTATAATATATTACACGCGCACTGCTATAAAACATAATAAGTATCTTGAAAACTTCAATAAATTAAATTTTAAAGGTTGCCGAACTAGCACCTTCTGACCGGTATTATTTGACCGAGAGTATATTTCAACTTATTTAACCTTTCTCAATTTTTGTCCGCGATCCTAACCAGGTCAGTAGTCCACCTTGTTAGGGGCCTCCCACGCTGCGATTTCTGGTCCGCGGTCACCACTCAAGAACCTTTCTGCCCTAACGGCCATCGGCTCTACGAAATAGGCAGAATGCAGATACGGGCCGAAATTGGATAAGGGCAGCGCAAAACCGATCGTTGTAGAGAACTTTGGGGGAGGCCTTTGTCCAGCAGTGGACGTCTATCGGCTGATATGATGACCCTTCTCAATTGTTGTTAGAGAAAAAAGTAAGCAATTGAACCAACTCGAAAGTCATAAAGTCGACCGAGTTTTCCCGTCATTACTATTGAAAAACTCAGGTGTTTTTTTGAGGATCCCGAAATCGTCTAAAAAAACTCCGGCATTGAAAGCCCCGTCACTAAATCGCAGCTAATCCGACCCATCATGGACTATATTAAAATAATGGCCGAGATTTAAGGTCCCTTGTCTTGATGGCTTCTCCGGTTCGGCGGTTTGTTGAGGCGACGCCATTAGTGGTGGAAATAATTTATCTTTGTGAAGATTTTATGGATGTGGTAATTGAACGAGTTTTAACAATGTGCTGAATTATTTGTTTAGTTCAAAAGTTGTGTGATCGAGAATACCGCACTTGTCTTATTCTTAATGTCGGCGCGTTGATCTGTCAGATCTGTGGCGCAGGATACAGTCGTCCACATAAGTTGCATTGACACTTAACAATTCAATACCAATGCAACAATTATTTATAGCACATCAGTAAGTCAAATAATAATAACTGAAATTATATACAATGCAATGTTAGACAATAGTCAGTTATATCGCTAAAGAGCATTCTCTTTCAGACAACCTATGGGTAGCAAGAAAAACTTAACTTATAACAAAGAAATAGTAATAAAAATAATAATGTGTAGCAAAAAGTTATAAAACACATCTCTGCAAGTTGCAGTTTAGCTAGTGCTGCGAACTGGGAATGGCTGCTCCGTCGTCAAACCCCAACAGTTTCGCTGCAGGTTTGAATTTGTGACGTGTGCCTCGTATGCACATACTGGAGGCTCGAATTATAGCAGTGCATATCCTTGTTCTAAGCCAACCCAGTATCGTACTCAGCGATTTGTTCCAACGGTCCGAGAGGGCTTTGCCTAAGTGTTTGACGAAGGAGGCCATCTGTGGTGCGAATATGCCATCGACAGAGGTCACGAGGGGGGTGAAAGTAGCATGTTTTTTTCATTTTTTTTTATTATTTTTATTACTATTTCTTTGTTATAAGTTAAGTTTTTCTTGCAATAAACCTATGGGTAGCGGAGCAAACACAAAGTGAATTGAAATAAATAGGTAGGTGCTATGTGAGTGTGTTTATGTGTATGTTTGTTACTTCTTCACGCTCAAACGGCTGGACCAATTTTAATAGTGGTAGCTGCAACATTGGATTATTACAAAGGCTACTTTTTATCTCGAAAACGGGTAACACTTATAATAAAATGAGAAGTAAAAAATGCATTCCATACCTTCTAATAATTAACCCTTAAATTGGCAAGGCATAAAAATTTAAAAATATGGTTTTATATATATTTAACAAACTTTATTATCGTATCAGAGACCTTAGAAAAATATTTAAAAAAATCTAGAAATGTCCGTTTTTTGGAAAAACTATGTACACCACAAAGTACACTGCCAATTTATCAATAGCAATGACCTCTTTGAAAGTGTACACTGCGGTTAACGTTGCCAAAGGATTAATGAAAAACAAGTTATGAAGAAATAAGCAATTTGTTACTAAAACTATTGTGAGACATCTTTAATAATTATAAAAAACGGTTTAAACTCACGTAAAAATTGTCAGGAACGACCCGCCGACATGTTTCGAACTCATTTGGAGCTCTTAGCACGGATAGCTACGCCTGATGAAGAGCTCCAAATGAGTTCGAAACATGTCGGGCCCTTCCTGACAATTTTTACGTGAGTTTAAACCGTTTTTTATAATAAATAATAAGCAATTTATAAAAAAAAATACCATTATTTTGTGTGAAATTAACGAAAGCAGTTTCTTTTTTTTCACAAAGCAGGTGGTTGCAGAAAGTTAGGTTCATCTTCAGAGGCAGACCCGATCCGAACATGCATTTAATGTTGGTACCAAAGCCAGGATTTTGTGAGAACGTGTTTGTTTTAAGCCCTGCACAAAAATAAACAAGAATACGATGTAACAAAACATAAAAAACACAAAAAAGACAGTAAATGCATCGCATATAACAAAAAAAAACCATTGCTATGAAATTGGCAATGTACACTGTGGTTACCGTTTACTATTGAGGTAAGTTTATTGTTCAATTGGCAACGGTAGCCACAGTGTACATAATGATTTATAAGCCTTTAATATTTTAATTCCGTAAAGTACATACAAAAAAACTACTTGATTCCATTCTTTGGATTATCAGAATAAATATAAACACACAAAATACATACCTTACATAATAAAATAGAGCAAAATGTTATTTAAACTTACCCGAGGTGGCAACAAGTGTTTCCGCGTCGATCTCATTTTGACATTGACAAGTTTCTAAAGGTGTTGCTAGTATAAATTATTTTTTCTGCCAATCACAGTAAATAATATTGCTGATTTTTGTTATTAGTTGCTTGAATATTATCCTGTACCGATGTCAGTATTTTTCATAAGTGAGTGTACACTGTAGCTACCGTTGTCAATTTAAGGGTTAATAGCAAAGGTTGTATTTATGTGATATCTTTTTTTATTAAGTAGGCACCTATTTAAAAATATAAAGCACAAACTTGATTAATGGCGAATTTACATAAATGACACAAATCGACCCAACCACAAAATACAACTTCTTTCTTTTTACTATTCCTAAGACTTAGTGTCCAGAGATTGCGACCCCGCAGAAGGTTCCAGCAATATAAAATTATCTCCACAGATAATGTAACGACTGAGATAAGGGCCCAGGGGTATCGTGAAGGCTGAGAGCTGAGCCCTGGGGCCCTAAGCGTAAGGTCGCATTGGATGCTCGAGCTGAGCGTGCACAAAAAAATTGCTCAACTAACTAAAAAAAATAGCTCAACCAACTTAACTACTCGAGAAATTGCCAAAATTGTGTTTAGTAGTACCTAACTTAAATGATGCTCATTTTACAAAACTTATTTTGGTTACTAGTAGCCCTCAGTTTTTCAGTCCTCCAATTTATGTAACCAGTTACCAAAATAATTCGCATTAAATTTTTCTTTCTTAATTTTACCTTTGTGTCATTATTTATAAAAAATAAAAATGTGGTATTACCACATAAAAAAATATGAATCGATAAAAAGATTCTATACAAGTATTAACAAAATAATATTATCTTTTTTTTCTGTGTGGAGCGGATAGGAGCATGCGACATTGACGAACAAACGCAATCGATGTCTCGTAAGATTATTCGATAAATCCAACTTTTGTGAAAATTATAAGGATAATGCGAGAACACGAATAATTAGGTAAATGTGTTGGTATATAGGTTGGTAGACGATATTTTTGAAACGATCGTGAGACATCTTTAATAATTATAAAAACGGCTAAGAGCATAATGTCGGGCCACGCTCAGTGTAGAGTTCCGTAGTTGCCCGTCCTTCACAATAAATACGTTTATGTTTAAATTACTCGCTACTATTATTACTTATTAGTACATTCGCTCTTTAGCGATAAGACCGCCGGTTGTCTACCGTTACTAAAATTATTGTTCTTAGCCCGATACGGGAAGGGTATAATTACACCTTAAACTAAAATAATTCGCATTGTACGTTTTTTTTCTTTTATCAGCAAAGTAATATGGAGTTCTAACGGGTATGAACATTGTCTAACGGATCGTGAGTGTGCGTTAGGTATAAAAAAAGATTTTGTAAGCAACCTTTATAACTCTAAGAAAAGATTATCCAAGTTAATTTCTTCTGCACTAGGGCATAGCAGTTTATTGTTTTAACATACGTTATTATTTTCTAACAGACTTGTCAAGAGATTATGTCAGAACAATACGAAACGAGTGAAAAAAATCTCACTCCCTGAAAAGATTATACAAGTGACTTTTGGCAAATAAAATGTGTTTAAAACTATGGAAAGTAATGACAGTTTTAATTTATAACAGATTCATCAATAGCTTTATTTTATATAAACAATCGAATTTTTAAATCGTTCTCTAGGCCACAAAATTTTACGCAAAATTGTCAAGTCGGCGTAGTGAAGTCATTTTCATGAAAGTAATCTATAAACATAGAATTCTAACCAATTCACCCACGGGAACAAATTATATTACTTCATTAGTTGTACGCGACATTTAAATTTGAGCGCGAACGCTTTGCATCAAGTTAAGGCTGCACCGAGCGTTAGCGACTAACCCATAGAGAGCGAGGAATGCGTATTTAGATCGGCGCGCGGCCGCTATTGTAAAAGTGTATGGAGAATTTAAAGCACTTGTTATAAATCTGGACCTTTAATACCAAACAATAATTGAAATATTTGATGCGGACAGATTGTAATGTAAACATTCATCTTTCAGAAAGATAACCTTAATTAACAAAATGAATCGGTTCTTGGAAATATACATTTGACTTTAAGGTTGTTTACAAATATTATTCCATCATCTAAATAAATAGGTTTGAAAAGTTAGTTCTATTCATATTGCACCAATACATTCCCGAATTATATTCGGGTAAGTAATTCCGAACGTCATGTCATTCAAAATTTCAAACAAGAGCTGTATTACCTTAGGTTAAGGCGAGTAGATACGTTAAATGGTTAATAATACATTTTAAGTCCTAAGGCTTGTAATCTAGCCAATGTAAAATTTTGATAAAAATATTTGTTACTTAACCTGGTATCACAGACTACCCCCACTAGACGGAGCATATAAGGCACATGTAAGGCCACCCGCGCGCACCACACCAACGATATGGTACGGCAAAACATTAAAGTATCAACAAGGCGGCCACCGTTTAGTTGCGTCCATGTTTATGAGGTCTCTCTACACCACTTAACACTACAATTTACCATGTTATTTATTTAATTTCTTTTTTCGTTGACGTACGCATGGATCATAAACAAGGACGCAACTAAACGGTGGCCGCCGTGTTCATACTTTAATGTTCTGCCGTACCATATCGTTGGTGCGCGCGGGTCGCCTTACATGCTCCGTCTAGTGGGGGTTGTCTGTGCCTGGTATATACTATCCTACGGGAACGATGTTTTATTTTTTCCAAGATAATAAGTAGCCTATTTCTTAAGTTAGGGTATAAACTATCTCTGTTTCAAATTGCATACATATCCGTCCAGCTGTTTTTACGTGAAAAAGAAACAAACATAGACACATACTGTCGCTTTTACAATATTAATGGGAAATTTTACTCGCAGTACGGATACTGCTATCACAATATAGTTGTATCTTTTATATCTATAAATAGTATTTTACATTGAAAACTCCCGTGAGTCTCTATATGAAACGGGTTTCCTAACGTCATTTGTCGAAAAAAATAATTAAAAACGGGCGAAGAGCATTTCGGGTGACGCTCAGTGTAGGGTTCCGTAGTTGCTCATCCTTCACAATAGAAACGCTCGACCGATTTTGTTCAATATAGTTTTCATTGAAAGTACTTATGAAAGTATTACGCGTTTAGGTTGCTGTTGGGGCTGCCGCGTTACTGCAGCGCATCGGGAATGTTCGCCGAGGCGCGCGTTGATGGCTCATGCTATTTTACGCAAGCGAGTAGCCTCAATGATGCGACGTTTGCGCGGCAGTGCCAACAGCATCCTAAAGGTTGTGGCTGGCAGGCTGGACTGTCCCATACAGGCACATTGGATGCAACTCCATGTGCATGGGACGACTGACTTGTGAGCCACGCTCCCACTCTGTCTTGTGTCTTTGGTTTGTTTTAATTTATTTTTAGTTTTTGTATTTTTGTTTTTATATTGCTCTGTCTAACACTAGGGGTAAGTTCTATGTTACTAACACATTATACGGAGCCAAGCTCTGAAATAAATGATTTTTATTTATTTTATTTTATTATAAGGCCTTATTTTCATGAATGTACCATAATTTTTTGACTCGTGGTTGAAAAGTTAGAGGGGGGGACGCTATTTTTTATATTTTCGGAACTAATATTTACAAAACTGCTAACCTTATCAAAAAATAATATTTAGATACCCCTATCATTTTTAAAAGACCTATTTAGCGACACCCCACACACTAGTGTTGAAACTAAAAAAATAATTCACCCCCACTTTAGGTGTTCGAGAGGTGACCGAAAAAAAAAATTTTCTTAGTTTTTATTATACCGTTTTGTCGGCGTGATACATACACATACTCATGCCAAATTTCAGCTTTCTAGTACTAATGATCACGGAGCTAAGCCGCGGACGGACAGACCGACGGACAGACGGACATGGCGAATCTAGTTGACTACGGAACCCTAAAAAGAAAATAAAAGAAGTAAGAAACAAACAAAAAGAAAAACGATTGTATAGTCACTAATAAAGCATCGAGTGCTGTTTACTTTTACAAGTCTCACTAAATGTATGTCTTGATTTGGTAACGGATAAAAAAACTGGAGGAGATAAATAGTACATAACTGCAGAGGCCGGGAAAATTCAGTTCGTGTTTGAGTATGATTTTGAAGGAAGTCCGAGTCCTTCAATTAATACGAATCCACGAACTGACATTTCCGTCGAGCCCTGTACGTTCAATATACAGACATTTAATTTAAATTATATATTATAAATGGATAAGGATATTTAGTAATCAGCAATATATTTTTTTTTGTTGAAACTTTATTTTACTTGTCAATTTTTTAAATTCCGTTAAACGAGTAATACGGTTCATCTCCATTCGTCACTCGCACTACAAGAACGTATGCAGCAACCCAATGAGTTTTTTTTTCATTCAGACCTACTAAGATTACACTCAAGAATATTAAAACTTTTATTGTAAATTAATTAAAACATCATAGTAATGATTTTTTGCTTACATTAATACGTCAACCTTGTAATTTTACAATTCCACATAAAAAAAGGCCATAACATAGGTTTTTATTGACTTGTACAATTAGAAAATCTTAAATATTTTGTCCTGACAAATATTTGAAAATAATGATATACACTCATATATCTGAAATGATTCCGTCCAAACCAATAGAAAAAGTTATTTTGGACTTGCGATCTCCGAATGATAAATAAGGTATGGCTTCTAAAAAAAATCGTGCGTTTAGAAGTTGCTGATTTAACCATTCAAAATAAAGATTGGTGATTACTTCCAAGCATATTTGGAGAAAACAGGCTACAGGAATACGGTGGAAATGTCAGTTCGTAGATTCGTATTAATTTAAGGACTCGGACTTCCTTCAAAATCATACTCAAATAGGAACTGACTTTTCCCGGCCTCTGTAGTTATGTACTATTTATCTCCTCCAATTTATTTATTTTTATCAGGTAATACTGTTACCCAATCAAGACATACATTTCGTGAGCCTTGTAAAAGTAAGCTCATGTAAAGCACTCGATGTTTATTGGTGACTTATTATAACATCGTTTATCTTTAAACTTTTTCTTTCTTACTTCTTTTATTTTATATTTCTATTTTGTGATAGCATTATCCATACTGCGAGTAAAATTTCCCATTAATATCATGAAAGTGACAGTATGTGTGTATGTTTGTTTCTTCTTCACGATAAAACGGCTGGACGGATATGCGTGCAGTTTAAAACAGAGATATTTTATACCCCAACTTAACAAATAGGCTACTTTTTATCCCAAAAAAAAAACATTGTTCCCGTAGGATAGGTTTTAACGGGAGCGAAGCCGCGAGCAAATGCTAGTAACATATATTTTTTACCAGAATTTTACATTGGCTAGAATACAAGCCTTAGGACTTTAAAATGTATTATTCACCATTCCACGTATCTACTCGCCTTAACCTAAGGCAATAAGCTTTCGTTTGAAATTTTGAATGATATGACGTTCTGAATTACTTTCCCGAATATAATTCGAGATTGTATCGCTGCAATGCGAATAGAACTAACTTTTTAAACCTATGTATTACCATGATGGGATTATATTTGTAAACAACCTTAAAGTCAAATTTAGTTTTATATTTCCAAGAACCGATTCATTTTGTTAATGAATCATTGATTTAGTAAGATCAATAAAAAGACGCACTGTCAACTCTTCTAAAAGTTGCTAAATAAAAGAAGGACAATAATACACCTAATGAACAATACAATATAAGATATCTCATTTAACCAAGATAAGATAGTAACAAAAGTCTAATTTTAGCATTGTATTTTATATAAAATCTGAAAGGCCGTCCGGACTTGGTGTCAGTAAGACTGCACCGAGCGAAATGTGAAAAAATAGGCAGTTGCCGTTAAGGCGTTAAGTAGACACCGTCAATACTAGACGTTGAATCCATTTCTAAACTACATATTTAGCACTTTGAAGAATGTGTTAACAAGTTCTCTGTGGAAAAATTAAAAGATTATTAATATTTCACCCTAGACAACTAAGTAAAGTTGGACGAAAATTGTAAAATCGTAATCTGGCGTTAAGTGTTTTTATATACTTTAACAATTATTTCATAGTTCAAAAAAAGATGAATATTTAGATTACAATTTGTCCGCATAAAATATTTCGATTATTGTTTGGTATTAATAAAGAATAAAGTCAAAAGTTATGAGAATAAAGTTTGCCACCTAAAGTCTCTAAGCCAATCTATAACCACAAAAAAAAACAGTCAACACTCGCGGTCAACGAAAAAAAAAGTTAACAGTACACGCAACAAGCTAAGTCTTAATCAGAGCTATAGAGAACTGGACATGACCAATACAAAGAAACACCTACCACATAGTACTCAGCATATTCTTCATGATATTTCTCCTTCTATGCAAAGTGAGTGTAGTCCTCCGGTTTCTCCTATAAACAAACCAACACACTCGAGTACGCCTACTCGAGGTAAGTCGAAGAAAACCAAGAACATTTATATATTTGGTGACGAACAAATACGAGGCCTGTCAACGCGACTTATTAACTCCCGAGAATGTGTTGGTGTTGGATACGGAGTAACCGCAATGATTAAACCGCATGCGCCGATTTCTTTAGTCCTGGAGAGTCTTCACAGTATGTCAAACAACATATCGAAGGATGACGTAATAGTTCTTTCTGTTCGGAGTGATCAAAAGGACCCTCATACACTATTAACTATTTTAGGTAACATGTTTGTTAGGTTTAAAGACAACCCTATTATAATAGTGAATGTTTGTCACAGCCAGCTAAATCTGGAAAGTAGTTTATTTTATAACGAATTGAAATTGCTTATGAATAAGTATAAAAAATGTAATTTAATCAATATATATAGAAACGTAAATAGAGTCTACAATTCTTCATTTTTAAATTTGTTATGTTTTAAACTAATCGAAGAATTGAAGCCTATTATTACTCAATTAGGCTTCAATAAAATGCTCTGTAAATCGCAGGTGTGTCAGTCTGCAATGATGAATTGTTCTGACACATTTTTTCGTCCATAAAAGTAACACACTAGAACTCAACAAATCTACATCCAGCTCGGACAGTTTAACCATTTTCCATCAAAATATAGGGGGGCTATGTTCAAAACTTGACTTAGTAAATATTACGTTAAGTGAGTTAAGTAAAAAAGGAAAGGAATTTGATGTAATATGTTTAAGTGAGACTTTTGTCAGGGAGGGTTGTCAAAAAAATATAAAACTTAATGGGTACAAACTGGCGACAACCTACTGTCGCAATAAAAGCAGGGGCGGGACGTGTATTTTGTTAAAAAAACACTTAGAATATAAAATATTGCCCTACGTTACAGGCTTAGCAAGTAAATTCTATTTTGAATGTTGCGGCATAGAATTGGTAGGCGCTGGGCTAATTATAGTCAATATTTACCGAGTTCCAGAGCAAAATAAGGCTCACGTGGGCATTTTCCTTCACAAACTTGACACTCTTTTAAATTACCTAGTATCGCATTTTAAAAAGAAAAAAATTGTCATATGTGGTGATTGGAATATAGACACCAAAAAAGAAAGTAAAGCTTCTAAAAACCTATTGAGCACTTTAGAAAATCATAATTTCAACGCACATATCCGGGATCCGACGAGACTGGGATCCTGTATTGATCAGATAGCGAGCAACATAAACAAGGTAACTGCAAACACCCACCGTCTTGGTCTTTCTGATCACGAAACTGCGCAGTCAATTACCTTGCAAACTGTGCAAAGACAAAAAGCTTATACTACTTGGTATGAGCTTAGACGGGACTATAACCAAGATAATATAAATAAGTTCGTTGAATGTATGTCGTCTCTCTCTTTCACGGATGTTTTGCGCTCCACAAGCGCGACAGAAGCATTCAAATTATTTTATGAATTGCTATGTATGTTTTATAACCTATGTTTTCCGATTGTAAGAGTCAAGGTTAACAATAAACCACTAAGATATAATTGGTTGTCTAGAGGACTAAAAAGATGCTGTAAAGTGAAACGAACTCTTTATTTTAAATTTAAAAGAGCAGTTGTAAATAAGCAGTCTATAAAAGTTAAATATAACAATTATAATCGAATATTGAAAAAGTGTTTAATGAATGCACAAAAAAATAAGAATACTAGATATATACAGAATAGCAACAATAAGTGTAAGGCAACATGGAATATGATTTCTAATACTATATCAAATAATTTTCACGACAGTGACATAAATATATTAAAATCAAATAATCAATTTTTTTCAGATCCAAATGACATTTGTGACATACTTAACAATTATTTCATTGAATCAACGCAATCAATGAATTTATTACCAAATAATTTATCTAATGGGGTTAATTTGAATAAAAATATATACACTGTAAATCAACATACTATGTTTTTGAATCCAGTTGACGCGAATGAAATACATAAAATAATTATGGCACTGAAAAATACCAAAGCATGTGGATATGATTGTATTATTACAAAAATCCTGAAAACATGCGCTCCGTATGTGAGCCTTCCTCTTGCTCATGTCATTAATTTGTCTTTTGTTGAAGGTATTTTTCCAAAGGAATTAAAGACTTGCATAGTAAAGCCCCTGTTTAAAAAAGGTGATAAACAAGATCCTCGTAATTATAGGCCTATCACCCTAATACCTATCCTTTCTAAAATCCTTGAAAAAGCTTTTTATGTAAGACTAAACAGTTTTCTATCAAAATATAATTTACTTTGTTCTGAGCAATACGGTTTCCGTGAGGGCAAGTCAACGGCGCATGCTTGCTTTGAACTTATTAAATACGTAACCGAAAGCATCAACAACGGTATTCCGGTTGCGTCTGTGTTCTTGGATATGTCTCAAGCGTTTGATTTTGTGAACCACTCGAAACTCATTCGTAAGCTTGAACGTCATGGTGTAAGAGGAAAAGCGCTTGATTGGATCAAGAGTTATTTAGAAGACAGGCTACAATGCACAGAGATTAGCAGATTTTCTGAGGCAAAGCATTCTATTTTAAAGTCAACTTATAGATCACAGTATAAAGTTAATCAGACAGGGGTTCCACAAGGCAGCATCTTGGGACCACTCTTATTCTTACTTTACATTAACGATTTACCAAATGCAACGTCTCAGAAATGTATCATGTTTGCAGATGATACAACACTAGTTATTAAATGTAATAGTAAATTGACATTCGAACAGGACATAAATAATTCTTTAAATGATATTATTAATTGGTTAAATATGAACGATTTGAAAATAAATATTAATAAAACTAAATGTATGCAATTTACTTCTTATAATTCTAATTCTGCACCAATCTCAATCAAATATAATAATGATAATGTAAATGAAGTGGCTTCCTATGATTTTCTTGGTATTTTAATTGACAGACACCTGAATTGGAAAGACCATATAGAAAAGGTCTGCGGTAAGCTAAATCGTTTTGTGTTTGCTCTCAGAAGACTGAGAAATACTGTGTCAATGGAAGCGTCAAAAACAGCCTACCATGGCTATGTGTCATCTGTTCTTCACTATGGCCTAATTCTGTGGGGTAACTCTGTGGATGTGGATAGAGTTTTTAAAATCCAGAAAAAATGTGTCAGGGCGATTTGTAATGTGCGGGACGATAGCTGTGTGCCCTTATTTAAAACACTGCGCATACTCCCTCTACCGTGCCTTTATATAAGGGAAGTTTGCGTTTTTGTTAGCACTCACCAATCATATTTTAAGAAGAGAGGTGAAATTATACACAGGGAAACCAGAAAAAAAGTTATGAGCTTGATATACAAACCACGAGCAAGCAAAGCTGTGTACCGCAAGAATGCTTTTAACATGTGCATAACTTTGTACAATAGCCTTCCTGAGGAGATCAAGCTACTTAAAGGAAATAGTTTTAAAAATAAACTCACCGCTTGGCTTCTAGAGCATTGCTTTTATAGTGTGAATAGCTATTTAAACCGTACCTGACTTTTAAAATTTAATTCTATTGTTATTTTGGCTTATTTATTATTATTTCCTTTATTAATTTGAATTATTATTATTATTTTCTGACATTGCATTTATTTTAATTTAATTTGATGTTACTTTTTGTTATAATTATTACCTATTTAATTTAATTTCAATTAATGGAGCGCGCTCAAATGTTTGCACGCCTGCTTGCAGGCAGAATACATGGCGGAGGAACGTTTATACGTACTTAATATTAAGATCTGTTATGTGAAAACTGTATTCATGCAAATAAACAATTTTGAATTGAATTGAATTGAATTGAATATTAAAGGTCCAGATTTATCAAAAAGTGCTTTTAATTCTCCATACATTTTTACAATGGCGGCCGCGCGCCGATCTAAATACGCATTCCTCGCGCTCTATGGGTTAGTCGCTAACGCTCGGCGCAGTCATAACTTGATGCAAAGCGTTCGCGCTCAAATTTAAATGTCGCGTACAACTAATGAAGTAATATTATTTGTTCCCGTGGGTGAATTGGTTAGAATTCTATGTTAATAGATTACTTTTATGAAAATGAGTTCACTACGCCGACTTGACAATTTTGCGTAAAATTTTGTGGCCTAGAGAACGATTAAAAAATTCGATTGTTTATATAAAATAAAGCTATTGATGAATCTGTTATAAATTAAAACTGTCATTACATTTCATAGTTTTAAACACATTTTCGTTCCCAAAAGTCACTTGTATAATCTTTTCAGGGATTTATATTTTTTTCATTCGTTTCGTATTGCGCTGACATAATCTCTCGACAAATCTGTTAGAAAACAATACGGAATGTTAAAACTGTAAAATGCGATGCCCTAGTGCAGAAGAAATTAACTTGAATTTTTTTTTCTAAGATTTACAGAGGTCACTTACAAAAACTTTTTTTATACCTAACGCACACTCAAAATCTGTTAGAAAATGTTGATACCCATTAGTACTCAATCTACTCTAACTGACTACAAAAAATCACGCACTTGTATTTTATTGAAGTTCAGAACTGTTCGCGTATCGGGCTATCTGTATTGATTTTGTAAACTTTTTTGGTGTGCAATAAAGCATTTTGTATTTGTATTTGTATTACGAGAAAGAATTCCAAGTCTATAAAAAAGGGCGTAAACGCTAAAAATTTTAATTAATTATTACCTTCTGGAAGTTATCGATTTAATACGCGCCAGATTGAGCGGAATGTTTTAATGCAGTGTGGCAATTAACTAATTATGTGTAACGTTCGACGTATAAGGACACCGCGCTTACGTCATTTTAAAGAAAATTATGTCATTTTTCGATAACTCTAAAACGGGTCAAGTTAAAAAAAGTTAGAGGAGGGGGGGGGCTATTTTTTATCTTCGGAGGTTATGTTTACAAAACTGCTGACTTGACGCGCGCGCGTTTGCCTATTTGATCTCACCACGCCGCGTCGATCCCCGCTCCGCTGCACGCTCAGCTCGAGCGTCCAATGAGGCCTTACGATGAGGCTGGCCTACTCAGAATATCGCGTTATGTCTTGAATAGGAATCTGTGTTTAGCGCGGTAATGTTATCTTATCTTTTATTGTTGGGTAGCAGTACAGTAAGGGCTGATAGGCATAAGGGCGTCTCAAATAATGTCGGACGATATCAGTTAAGACAAAAAAACGGTTTTATAACCTCTAACTACTTTTTTAGGGTTCCGTACCCAAAGGGTAAAAACGGGACTCTATTACTAAGCCTCCGCTGCCCGTCTGTCACCAGGCTGTATCTCATGAACCTTGATAGCTAGACAGTTGAAATTTTCACACATGATGTATTTCTGTTGCCGCTATGACAACAGAAACTAAAAAGTTTTCTATGTAAAGTAGGTACTAAAAAACAGAATAAAATAAATATTTAAGGGAGCTCCCATACAACAAACGTGATCGGTTGCGTTAACTTTCCACCTCATTTGTATCCGGCGCCATACGTACCAGGTGCAAACTTAACTTAACCCGGCCAGTTACGATGGGATAAGTATTTGTGCGGAACCCTTGGTGCGCGAGTCAGAGTCGGACTTTGCCGGTTTTTTTAATATTATGTTGAAATGTATGAAAACTACCCATTTTAAGAATCTGAATTTAAATATGGTGCTAGATAGTCCCAGTCCCAATGATTTTAAAAATCTACCAGCGCTTTAGTTATGACAAAGCCGACCAAAACAACACGTAAAGAAAACATTCAGACAATATTATTATGGATATATATCCCTTTTTAGACACTTCTTGTTTCATTAAAATATGTGACAATCGCAGAAAACTAAGAGAATATTACAAAACTGGGCGTAACTTTTTTGGTTAATTCCAATTGTGTTGTGACCCTATTAACACGTGTAATCGGAATGACCCCGACCATTCATTACAACGATTAAACCGCCGCTCTGTCAATCAATTCCGAATTCAAAACGCGATTCATTAAACCGAACCGGAATTCCAAATTTGAAACTTTTTCCAACTTCGTCCGTTTCCAACACTCCTACCAATAACCGAAAATCGAGAAACGAAATTCCGCTTAAAATTTCTTTATCGCATCCATTGCTGCTTTCATTCTAATGACTGTATTATTTTCGTTGGCGAGCCAGCAATGTATTGTAACAGTGATAAATAGTGGTTTGGGGTGTGCCCTGGTGGTTATAAATCAGAATTGTAGATAGTTTTGTGGTAAAGTTGGTCTGTCCGTTTAGGGGTTAATTCAGTTTGTGTGAGTATTTGTGCAGTGGCTTTTGTTTGGTTAAAGAATTACTCTAGTCTGGATATTTTTCCATGTATGAACGTGTTTTCGGTTTCACGTACTTGCATGATGTTTACATCAATTTCTGTTCCTGTGGTTCTATTTCGAATTTACTGTGTTGACAAAAATTTGCTATTGACTAAAATTGATACAGCAAAATGAACATTAAGTTTAATAAAGGCTTTATGGAATAAAACACTTACGAAATATTATAATTCATTATTCAGGCGTCTTCAACACATTAATAGTGGTTTATGTGACTGTACATAATGAAGGGAATTAAACACGAGTGTGGGTTTATGAAACGAGCCGAAGGCAAGTTTCATAATAACATCACACGAGTGTTTACATACACTACTTTATCTAGCCACATATATCAAAAGCCTCCATGATGCATTTAGGAGCCGCACATTATATCAAATTTTACCCGGTAATGGCGGTAATAAAGTTTTCTGGCAGCTGTCATAGTTTTTTTTTCAACTCAGATACAAACTAGAGTCGGCCCCAACTATCATTGCATTAGCATTGGTGAAAACTGTAGTGTTATGTAACCTGTTTTTCAATAAATAAATAAATCATATCGTTTGATATCTTACTTACGTGCTACATTTGTCAAATTTAATTGCAAATTGACAATTCATTTCGAACTAAACGTCATCTCGGCTGATATTAGAATAGAGGTCAAATCAAATTTCTTTGTTTTTCAGAGATGTTCGAAATTTGAGTGAATAATAATATCGAAATCGATGTTATTATTTAGCAATAATAACATTTCTACAGATAATAAATTCATCAAGGTCATAATGTGCGGTTCTTGAACGCATCATGGAGGGTTTATGATATTTGGATAGATAAGCTCTATTATGGAGTCAATTCAAGGTATTTTAAGCATTTAATAAATAAATTTAATTTAAAAGTTAACATAATTTCGCCGTATCTTTTCAAACTGGCTCATTTCCCAACTCTCTTATTCGACCACGGTGTCCCAAAAAGTACAATATTTAAATATTAATTTCTGAATTGACTTACATGTATGCTATTAAGTATCACGCCAATATTTAACAATATGAAATATTGATTAAAAACTTATAAGAACTGATGTTTATCGAAAATAACTTTGTATCAAAGTCAAAGTCAAAGTGTTTTATTTTGTAAAACATAGGTGAATATAGGCGGAATAAAAATATAACGTAACACTATGTTTTGCCAGTTGGCGTACAAAAACATCCATTTATCTTCCATAAACTTTGTCGAGTGTGACTTTAAACTCTAGAATAAGCTTAAGTTTCCAGCCAACGGCGTAACAAGAATAAACTCGAATAGTTTGACTTAAATAACTCCTACAAATAAAACGCCACCGCCGTACCCACATTGTTTCTGACATTTTCTTCAACTATAAAAACACGGTCCCGTCCACGCAAAAACCTTTTACTGCCTACGGAACCCGCTGCAACTATGTTGACCTTTTGACTGCCATACAACTACCAAGTAACAACAGACTTCATTCTAATACGAATAAAACGTAACTTCGTTTGAGCTCATTTCGCTAGCGATTCCATCGAAATGACGAAATGCTTACAAAAAAGCATGCGACTAAACTGGCTGACACCTACAATCAATTAATTAGTTCTATATAAAGTGTCAACCAGTATAGTCGCTTATGTCGTTTTCTATAAAACATTCCTTCAAGCACAGAAATAAATGACTGGCGACTTTATTCTTCCAAATTTAAAATTCGAACTCGTCTGTCTTTTGTTTCACATGTTGTTGTTTTCCATTACAATCAATAGAATAAATAAGGTGAAAGCGCCTAGAGATTGCAAGCGGAATTTCAACTTAATTTGTGTACTATTAAGGTTTTAAGCGGATTGGGGTAAATGGGGGGAAGGATGAAGAGTGTCGATAAAATTGTGCAGTCGACTTTACGGGCCTAGTGAATGAGGGAACCCTCGAATGAGGTTGGAAATTAAAATACCGAAGACAAAGAGGAACTACGGTTTTTACAAGCACACGGTTGTGACTTTAGGTTTAATGGCTGTAGGCGTATTGTACCCCAAAACTAAAGGTTTCCTTTGGAATCGTACAATTTTCTCTCTACAGAGTCCAGAGGCCTTTTGCATAGCCTCCTCACTTATTAAACTTATTATAACATCCTCTCATTTTTCGTCGTGGGTTTTTGTCATTATTTAACTATTGATAAACAGATAAAAAAACAAAGATAAAATGAAATGCGTAACCTGGCGGAGGAGACCGGGAATCGAACCCGGCACCTCTAGATGGCCGGTTAAATGTGTTAACCTCTCCACCACCCTAACGCCAAATATCCTTTTGAATTTTTTTTGGCTATGTGTGTCGATCTTTGCATTGTTTATTTGAAAGGCTTTATACACCGTAGTGATCTCTATGTGAATACGTTAATATTCACATCTTACCACATTTTACAGCAATGAACGAGCAAACGAAAGAGGGCGATTCATCTTGAAACAAAAGTTTTAGACGGGTCATTGTTAGTTCAAAAACAAAATTTGTCCCTTCGGTGGTCAAAAGTGTTGTAAACTACACTTATTTAAATAAAACACTTGTTCAGGACAACTGATACTTTTATTTTATTTTTTTCCACATTTAATACAAGGTAAGGTAATCAGTACACACTTCACCAGTCGCAACGAGGGAATGCCCCCATCAGCCCAGTGTATGGTCTTTTATAAACTCGTCCTGTGACGACAGCTTTGGCGGGTACTTCTAAATGTTATCAGACTAAAAACAATATTGGCGCGTTTCATTAATATTGCCAGTGAAATAAACAGAAACCTAACAAAAGTTAAGAGCTTGTATGAATCTAGGTTATGTTGCTATTACATCGGATTATAGAAGAGGGAACGTTCTTTATTCTCAGGCATTTAATCGGAAAATTAGTCCCTGGAATCCTTAATTTCGCAAATGTCCACCGAAAAGACACGCACCTAAATCTGACAATGACCCGGACAAGATCAGAAAGATGCTTACGTATGCGCTTGGCTTGTGGTTTTTTCGTCGTGGGTTATAAATTAATATCAATATTCTGAACCCCAGGCGTGAACCCGCACCTTCCTGATCTAATACCGTTTCCCGGATCATATTTCCGTACACGTGTCTCTAAGACTCGGCTGCTCCCTGCGGATACCTTTACCCTTAACTATCAGATTCAGACGTTAAATATAGAAAACATTTCGCTTTGTATGTGAAATTCACACAATTATATCTGTGAAAAGAGTTTTGTTAAGGAAAAGTGAAAACTCATTTTTTAGTGTTCTGTACCCAAAGGGTCCAAAAAGGGGACCCTATTACTAAGATTCCGTCCGTCCGTCTGCTGAAATTTTCACAGTTTAAATTTTCACAGACGATGTATTTCTGTTGTCCCTATAACAAAACCTACAAAAAAAAAAATAAGGTTCGTATACCTACAAAAACGTGATCTTTCGTGTTTACTTTGCACCTCATTTGTATCCGGCGCCATACATACCAAGTGCAAACTTAACATAACCCAGCCAGTTAAGATGGGATAAGTGCCTATACGGAACCCTCGGTGCGATAGTCAGACTCGCACTTGACCGGTTTCTTTATAAATATTAGCATAACAATTTTAACAACATAATAGAAGACTCACTGCCCGTAGTCGGTAAAATAACCTTTGGACAACTATGAGCTATCCCTGTACTAAAATGAGTTAAATTCATCCAGTTGTTTCGGTGTCATGACATGAGAGGACAAAGGCAATTCTACCATTAGATGGTGCCGTACGGCTGACGCGGAGCAACGATAGAAATCCTGCATCGAACTAATAAAAATAATGACCCAGGATTGCGCCTACCTCTTTGTGTCTTATAATAGAATTGCAAATTAATCATAATCTTAATCATAAAGACTATAAATGGTAAATTGAGATAATTATTAATTTGAATTTTCATTAAAATCGTTGTCCCTTGATTCCGCAAAAGACAAAAACAAAAAAGGAAACTTTTTGACTCGTGAAGGATTCGAACCTCCGACCTCCGATGGTAAATAAACGTTTCATTGAGAATAGAATCGGTGCTCTGCCACTGAGCTAACGAGTCACTGCGTCTCAGCGTGAAAACAACGATTGAATGCTATAAAAAATAAAAAAATAGCGTCCCCCCCCTCTAACTTTTCAACCACTCGTCAAAAAAATATGGGAAAATTCATGAACATGGCCTTATAAGTACTTTCAATGAAATCCATTTTGAACAAAATCGGTCAATCCGTTTTTGAGTAATCGCAAAATTTCATTATTTTCTTAAAAGGACGTAAGTTGACTTCCAGAAGGTAATAAGTAATTACAGTTACATTGGCGTTTACGATCTTTTTATAGAGCTTGAAATCTTTCTCGTTACTTGAGTCTTGCGTACTTGAGTAGGTACTTGAGTACTGCGGTGGCGGGGGGGCTTCTTATTGAAACAACCTTATTTCTCGATGTTCCGTTTATTACTAACTCAAATCACCTCGTCCACTTATACTTAAAAGTTAGACATTGTTATACCACTACATCTTACAGCTATTTTTCAAAAAATAAAAATAATACATATTGTTTTTATTTTTTCACATATATCAGAAAATTATCTTAATTATATACCACTACATCTTACACTATTCATACGATATACTTGATATCTCAGAGATAAACAATCTTGTCCTGTTTTTATGGACCTTAACATTTTTTCCTTTATAATCTACTAGCTGTGCCCCGCGGTGTTACCCGCTCATCCCACGGGAACACTAAATTTATTCGGGATGAAAAGTATCCTATGTCCTTCCCCGGGACTTAAACTATCTATATACCAAATTTCATCTAAATCGGTTCAGCGGTTTTAGCGTGAAGAGGTAACAGACAGACAGACAGACAGACAGACAGACACACTTTCGCATTTATAATATTATAGTATATAGTATATAAGTATATATAGTATATAGTATATATAGTATATAGTATATAGTATATAGTATAATATAGTATAATAGTATATAGTATATAGTATATAGTATATAGTATATAGTATGGATGACAATATTTGGGTTTTCAACTTCCATTACTTTAAATGGTCCCAAAAACAATGGATCTAGCTTACTTCTATTTTCATTTTTTAACAACACTAAGTCCCCTTTCTTATATTCTATGCTCCTAGCAGAATTATCGTAGACACTCTTTCTAGTTAATTTCGCACTTAACAAGTTTTCTTTCGCTTCCAACTGCGATTTTTGTATTCTATATCGAAGTTCTTTTGGATAATCGTAAAAATTATGTAGTGGGTCAAGGTTGGCAGTAAGATTTTGAGGCAGATTACATTGCCTACCGAATACTAGTTCGAAAGGCGTGTATTTTGTTTGCGTATGCACTGTTGTATTGAATGCGAAGCACCAGTAGGGTAACCATGAACACCAATTATCGGGTTGATTATTTGTTTGTATTCGTAAGTATGATGCTAAATGTTTATGTGTGTTTTCTAGAGAGCCTATTGTTTGGTGGTGGTAAGCTGTAGAAGTAAGATGTGTTATTTTTAATAATTGACATACGTCTTGCATCACCTGTGAAATAAATTCTGACCCTCTGTCCGTAACGAGTTTCCTAGGAAAACCATATCGCAAGATAAAATTGTCCACAAAGGCTCGCGCTATGGTCACACTATCCTTTGATGTAAGTGGATACGCTTCCACGAACTTTGTTAAGTCGCACTGTAAACTTAAAATATAATTATGATTACAATAGGCTATTTGACTGATGTTGAATTCTACAGCGTACTGTAGTTATATGAATAAAATTAGCTAAATATATCACGAAACAAAGAAAGAAAATCCAGAAACATATATCTTTTTTGGAAATATGTGACTTCAAAGGTACGCAAATTTTATGTTTTTTTTTTTTTTAATCCAAAATAAATTTTGAAAATGTTTTCATAATTTTACGAAACAATAATTGTATGACAACTATGAACTTAAACGCACTTTTTCACGGTGAAAATGCCAAATTTCTTAATTTTTCCATACAATTATTGGTACCTATACCGGCCTGTGACGTCACTAGCCTGACGCGTTTTGTATGGAGCGTTTTTAGCGCTACGTAGAAATGTTGAACTTTGACGGTCATTTCTGACTTTTAGAGCAATTTAAGTGTAGTCAGTCCCATATAGACATTTGATCACAATAAAAAATAGAATCGATTGACATCCTCAAAAAAAATTAGTCAACATGTCTATTATCCTTAACTATGGGCCCTACTATATCTAAGAATATGTTATCAAATGCGGATTCACCTACATCTGTAATTACCATTGGCTCTTGAATGCCTCTAAAATATTTCTCACGTTGACATTTGGCGCACTTTCGAACGAACTTCTCGACGTCCCTTTCTAAAGTTGGCCAAAAATAACGTTTCCGTATGTTTGTTATCATTCGTTTTATACCTACATGTCCGCTCGTCGGTAACATGTGGTAATCATTTATGATGACGCGTTTTGTATCGTCGCAAGTTATCCGTGTGACACCTTGCATTATACATATACTGGGACCGGTCCATTGTGACTCATTCTTTATGTATTGGGCTAGCTCTTTTATAATTAGGTCATTTGTCTTATCTTTTATAATTTAAAGACAATCTATATTTAATTCTTTTGTAAATGAACTCAGTTTTCTCGCAAAGACAGCTCGTGTACATTGCGATCGAGTAACTGGTTTTACACAAATTATATTATTTTCCTCGATATACGCAAAGAAATTACATTCTTTCGCCGGCTTATTCTTTATTTTACTCCACACATCCTCATTCATAAGTATTAACTCCGTGTACACTTTCGGTAGCTTAAGTATTTCTACAACTCGCGGTTGATCAGGCCGGTCGTTGTGTGCTATATCCGTTTGTGGTACTGGCAAGTTGCCTTGCTGATTTTGCTCTAACTTTTTACGCTGTGCTCTAGTGAGGACAGACACCACATGCTCATGCATCTCTTTCAAATCATCGCTCGATGTTTTAATTCTCGACATTGCGTCCGCGGCGGCGTTGGCCGAACCCTTAATATATTCTACGTCAAAGTCATATTCTTCTAGTAGAATTCTAAACTTAGTAAGTCTACTGGATGGGTTTGTCATATTAAATAAGTAAATTAGGGGTTTGTGATCGGTTTCTATTTTAAATTTACGTCCATACAAATACGGTCTGAAATACTTTATAGACCAACAAACTGATAACAATTCTTTCTCAATTATGGGATAGTTGACTGTTGCTTTATTTAAACTACGACTAGCGTATGCTATAGGTCTATGGTCACTGTTACATAGAACTGACCCTATTGAAAATCCTGATGCGTTTGTGCAAAATAAAAGTATTTGTGTCATCAAAATTAGGATACTGTAGTATTGGTGGTGACACTAATAATTGTTTTAATTTATGAAAAGCATCTTGACATTTTGTGTTCCAACTAAATGTGGTATTTTTTCGACAGAGATTATTTAACGGTATTGCTATTTCGCCAATATTTGGAATGAATCTTCTGTAGTAATTCACGAACGCTACAAAGCGTCTCACGTCATCGGCATTTTTTGGAAGAGGGTAATTTTCTACCATTTTTATTTTATCTGGGTCGGGTTTGACTCCTTCAGGCGTAACGACGTGTCCAAGGTAAAGCATTTCCTTTTTAAGGAATTCGCATTTAGCTGGATTCAACTTTAAATTTACTTTACGTAGTCTAGCCAATATTTGCATTAAATTTTGATTGTGACTATTAAGACTTCTACCGTGGCAAATGTAATCGTCTAACTATACCATAACTTTGTCATAGGTTAACCCTGACATTGCTACTGTCATGATGCGTGAAAAAGCTGACGGACTTATTTTTAATCCCATTGGGAGACGTTTTAGTTGGTATAAACCGGAAGGCGTTGTAAAGGCTGTATATTCCCTCCTGGAGGGTTCAAGGTCTACTTGATAATAACCTTGGTCTAGGTCAAGGTGGCTGAAGTACATGGATCCTGACAATGAATCTAATATGTCATTAATGCTTGGAAGAGGAAATTTGTCGTCAATAATTCGGTCATTTAATTTTCGGAAATCGATCACAAGCCGCCATTTTCTATTATTATTATCAGATTTTTTTGGAATAATTAATGCAGGACTATTTCACGCGCTGCATGCTGGTTCAATAATATCGTCTTTTAACATCTTTTCGACTTGCCTCTCTATTTCCGCTCTCTGTGAAAACGGAAGTCGATAGGGTTTTTACATTAACCGGGTCAACATTTGGCTTTAATCTAATTTTTTGTTGATAAATGTTAGTTGTTGAAAGTTTATCCCCTGGCAAGTGAAACACATCGGCAAATTTAGCACAAATATTTTCTATTGATGTTCTCTTTTCATTATTTAAGTGGTTTAATTTCAATTCAGTCAATAACTTTCGCACTCTCGTACCATCCACATCTGTTTGTTCAAACTTACACACTGTATATAAATTCAAACTTTCTATTTCGGGTCTGAAGTAACTCAATTTTACTTCACTGTCCCTAGTATTTAAAATTAGTATTTTGGTTTTTCCTTGTTGAGGTTTACTGATAGACCCTGCCAAAAATACTCCTTCACATAAATCTTTCGGAAAGATAAGGCATTCTTCACTCATATTAGTAAAAGCCAGTATATGATTTTCAAGGCGGGTACCAAGTGTCCATCTCATGTCCCACCCATTCGATTGAATGGCGAACAACTCAAGAGGGTAAATTCATTTAAATATCTGGGTCACTTGGTCACCGATGACTTGAGAGACGATTCTGACATCGAGCGGGAACGCAGGGCGTTGGCCATTAGGGCCAATATGATTGCTCGCAGGTTCAGCAGGTGTACAGCGCAGGTTAAAATAACATTATTTCGTGCGTATTGTACTTCTCTGTACACCTGTAGCCTATGGACGAGGTACACGCAGCGTGCCATGAACACTATGCGTGTACAGTACAACGATGCGTTCCGGGTGCTGTTGCGGCTGCCGAGGTACTGCAGTGCGTCGGGCATGTTTGCAGACGCGCATGTGGACGGTTTCCACGCGACGCTGCGCAAGCGCTGCGCCGCGACGCTCCGCAGAGTGCGCGATAGCCGCCACAGTCTCCTCACTGTCGTGGCGGAGAGATGGGACAGTGCCCTGATCAGGCACTGGACCTCTCAACACATTAGTTTAGGCACTAACATAGTTATTTAAGTTATTTTTGTAATACTAATAATATATGGATTAATTCGTCTGAAATAAATGCTTTTTTTTTTTTTTATTTTTTTTTTATTAGTCTCGATTTCGTATATTTTTTCGCATCGCGGAGGTATGACCTGCATATAAGAATTTTTACCTAGCTGTCCCATGTCGATAGGTATGGTTATACTTCTATCTTGTACTTGTAAATTCATAGTATTTAACTCAAAATCTAACTTACATCCATATTTCCGCATAAAATCCATTCCTAAAATTCCTACAGTGTTACATGGTACGTTATCAATAACGTAGAATTTATGTCGAAAAATATTTCTACCTATATTTAGATCTAAATTAACGTAACCTAAAGTTTCAGATTGTCCGCCAATTCCATTAATTTTAAACCTCTCACTTACAATAGGTAGTTGTAAGTCGCGTATAATATAATTTTTCACTACCGATAAAGACGCTCCGGTGTCGGCTAACCACTTGTATTCTCTATCCTGTACCGATATTCTCACGGAATTGCAGTTGTTAACTGCATTTATTATATTATTATGAACGAAAAAACTGACTTTGCTGATTTGTCTGTGATGAACCTGATACCGGTTGCTCATTTACATTGTTGTCAATGTGGTTTATTTGAAATGTATTACCGCGATTCCCGTGGGAATTTCTGAAGTACCTAACCCCACGGTTTTGGTATCCAGAAGCATGAGAAGCGACACTCCTTCCCCGCCAATTTCCCCTTGGAGCTGAGGGTCGCGGTGCGGGCTGACGGTTGGGGGTGCTCTGTCCCCTACCTGTACCTCTATATCGGAATGACCTTGTGGGGTTTCCCCGAAACTCACCTTGTCTCCTTTGATTGTATAACACCACGCCATCTGTTTCAGAGGATGACGGCATCGCCCGTTCCTCGTCTAGAGCCGCGCGCACTGCATCCTTCAGTAAACTGTAGTTACGGGCCGCTAAAATGATGCTTAACCTTTTGTCTCGCAACCCGTCGGTGAATCGCTTAATGGCTAGTTTTTCATTAATCGATTTTAAAACTGAGTATGTACTGCGATCACCGTCGGCTTGTGAGATTGTTAATTCAACAAATAATTCCTCTATACTTTTAGCGTAATTATTAATTGACATTGACCCTTGCTTTTGCTGAATAAGCTGGGTTTGAAGGGCAGTACTGGATTTTTTTGTTAATAAATGCAACCTCATGTCATTTAAGAGGCTTGCTACTGTACTGTAAGATTGTGACAAGCGCATTTTAGCGCCGTCACTCAAGCGCGTTTTTAAGACAAAGTTTATAAGCGACGGTGCACTGTTTGATGCCAGTAATGATTCGTACATTTCTATTGCTGAAATTATTTGTTTGGTAGTTTTTTCGCTGTCATCCATTACTGGAATCAGCCCGATGGCCGTCTTTAGGTCGAAATTTGACATAATGTCGTGTTCGTCGTCTGTACTAGAACTTTGTGAGTCTGCCGAAGCTGAAGACTCCGATTTGGACTTGCATAAGTCTTTGATGTTCCGAAATAACTGGTCTACCCTGGTCACTTCTTCTGTATAGAGCTCTATTGAATCTGCTGTGACACTATTTTGTGCTTCGCTTTCAAAAGTTTGAAATTCTTCAAAAATTACGTATGCCTCTAATAATTTCTTTTTGCCCGCCTTGCTACTTTCCCTACGTTCGGGGCCTATCTTACGTAAATATTCGAAAATCTTATACAGCTTATCATAATATTTATTTATTTTTAATGCTGCCATTAAAGAAAATTAATGTGTTAATATTTATGAAATTACTCACTTACAATAAGAATCTAACTCTAAAAGTAACTTAGTAGGAAAAGTTCATATCTATTCCTCAATTCCGAACATCGTCTCTTGTGAAAGTGTCCTATGAAAATACCGCTACAAAAAAAAAATAGACGAAAGTGAAAAATAAAGAAAAAAAATTTTGCTCACTCACTGCACCTCACTATGAAACACTTGCTCACATATCTCCCTCCGGATTGGCCTGCTCACGCCGACGCAGGGAACGAAGCCTCATCAGGCCGCGCTCCGTAATCTGCTGGTCCATCCACCGTGCGTGGCATTTCTTGTACATCTTCAAGGCAATGTACCCGAGCAACAGCGATAGGACAAGTATTATAACCACGAAAAGCCAGTTGGCCTTGTCCAACTGATTCCCAATGTCTTTTAGAACGGCAGCGTTGTCTCCTCCTGCAGCATTTTGCGGTATAATGATGTTTTCCTTCTCCACTTTGCTTTGACACATCTCGGGAAGATAAAAATGCTCCGAAGGCCACTTCAAGGTTATAAGGCTTAAGAACACGGAAGCCTGGTAGCTAACGTCACGAATGTGCCCGCGCCCCGATTCGCGGCCCCGGTCCTGTCACGGTCGTCATGCGGTGGCGGGGGGGCTTCTTATTGAAACAACCTTATTTCTCGATGTTCCGTTTATTACTAACTCAAATCACCTCGTCCACTTATACTTAAAAGTTAGACATTGTTATACCACTACAATTGTGAAGGATAAGCAACTACGGAACCCTACACTGAGCGTGGCCCGACATGCTCTTGGCCGGTTTTTTCATACAAATTTAGGTTTTTATCTCGTGTATTTTCTCCAAAACTCAACTAATAGTTACGTAATTTAAGAAAATGAAGAGGAAGGAAATGTCTCATGTCGAATTTATTTTTTGCTCAAATTATTATAAAATGTTTGTACTAGCCGTCTGTTAATTCCTTCGCAAGTGGACGACAATACAGACGGCAGAACACGCAAGTCACAGGGAGGCAAATTCTCTCCTCAGGTCTGACTTGTTAAAGTGCCCTTGTGGGCTACTTATTCGTATCATTTCATTTCATTCCATTTCAATCCATTTCGTTCCATTTCGTTCCATTTCGTTCCATTTCGTTCCATTTCGTTCCATTTCGATCCATTTCGTTCCATTTCGTTCCATTTCGTTCCATTTCGTTCCATTTCGTTCCATTCCATTCCATTTTATTCCATTCCATTTCATTTCATTCTATTTCATTTCATTCCATGTCATTTCATTTCAGATTAAGAGGCTCTATTCCGTTTGTGAATTTAGGATTGTCAACCATGTGCACAGCGCGTCAAGAGGGCCATGCTGGTATTCGGGGGCTCCTGTCCAGAGGTGACTGCAGTTCTCCATGCGGGGTTGGACTTGCGCTTTATACAGCAGCAGCCTTTGCCCAGGAGTGAAGTACCGCTTCGCTCTGTTCAGTACACCAATCTTTTTAGATGTTAGATTTGCCTCCTCTAAATGACTTCTTATGGATTTTTCTCTTCTTGGGTTTTAGCCCAACAGGGTGTTTTTCAACCAACGCCATTTTGCGGATTTTTGGTGGTACTAACTTATTTTATTTGTAACGAGAAATTTTTGGTAACTGGCGTTGGAAGTCGCCGAATGTCACTGATGTAAACAAAGAGGAAACAGAACTAAATATTCCGCAAATTTGAAATAACTTTTGCATAATAAAATAGAGCCAAAGCTATCCACCGTGCAGACGTCATATTTTTAAATGGGATTCAGTATCTATTTTGCAAGAATAACGAAGGATTGAGCAATGTTTTGAATTTGGTTTAAGACAAATCATTGACCCGCCGGACTGACCCTTGCTAGGCTATACAAACTGCAGGTCATTAATTTTTAAAATTGGCTGAACAGATCTTTGCTTGCGAAACCTTGGTTGGCACTTATCAATGTCAATTTATGAGATTTTGACATAACTATCGGAGAGTTAGCGTTATTCTTGGAGCAAAAGTTTGCTAAAATCCCGACTAAACGTGAAAAAATGACAAGTAAAATTTACGTTTACTTGTCATTTTTTCTGAGTTAATAGGTTAACAATTTATAAAATAAGCAACGGAAACCGAGTCAGTTATTTTGGCTAGAATTTTAGATATAGAGCATCTATTTTAACGGCTTTCCATGATAATTTCTTTCACCGCCAGTTTTATTAAAATTTATCTCCCTTGATGGCCCTAAAAGATATATATTCACTTGTATTCATTTAGTTATTCAGAATGTTAAAATTTCGACAATGCATCCGATTGAGGTATCTGTTAGGCCCTTTTGTTGATTGGTAGAGAATACCAAAGTTCACCATTTTTGATTTGTGCAATAAAATTTGAATAAATAAAAAATAACGAAAAATTTTGACTCGTGAAGGACTCGAACCCCCGACCTCCGATGGTTTGTGTTTTATTCGTTATAAGTGTGGAATCGGCGCTCTGCCACTGAGCTAACGAGTCGACACGAGCTCGCTACGAAATTACTATTGCTTGCCGCAAAATGACGTGACAGAGTCATTAATATACACACAGAAAGAAAACGAAGGTTTAAGTGCGTTTTAAGTGTTACCTATTGATTTTGTCCCTAATTCAAGTCAAGATATTGATTCTTGTTAAATTCCAACGGCAAATATGCTGCCCTATAAGTATAGATTTTCTTGACTGGCCGACAGACGTCGAACCTGAGGCCAAATTTGGAGTTTCTTATGACATATATCCAAGATCTCTCCAGGCATTTTTTATTGCAATATGCTTTATTCAAAGTAGCCAATTAGCCATACTTAAATTTTAATGATTTTTGAGATAATTATACTTTATTTTGCATTCGCATTTTGCATTTTTAGAGAACAAACGTACTAACTTTTCGGGAAAAGTCGTTGCACTTAGGACGTTAGTGTTAGTGCACAACTCTGTGGTTTAAATTTCATTGGCAAAATAATTGTAATTAGTACGAGTGTGAACTAAGGTATCGATAGCTAACAAATTAGAAGTGATTATGACAAACTAATCATTGGGTTTGGTAGAATTGGTAGAAAATTATATATTTTTCTTTTTTAAGATTTACTTAAATTAACTATTCATAAACTTTGAAACGTGTTGAAAAGTACTTAATGATTTCCATAGTTAACAATTATTATTATTAACAATGAATTAGTCTCATTGTAATATTTGATATCCTTTTATTTTATCGGATTCTAGTGATGTTATTTAATGCAGAACGACAAATTTAGCAAATATCTACGTAGATATAATCAGCCAAGCAAGTATTCTACCACTTTTGGACCTTAAAATCCGTGAAATAAAGTCAAAACATGGTAAAACAATTTTATGGCCTTTTGTAGGTAACTTTGCCTATTTCCGTGACATAGCCAAAATATAAACGAGAGTCATTACTCATTACGCATTCAGCCATTCACTATACTCATACTCATACTCATTGATTGATAAAAAATTCAATATTTTACAAGTCAAAATCATAGCTATTAAATAATCATTTTAATACATTTAACAATTACATTATTTAAACCATGAATACAAAGATCAAAGCTTAAAGAAAAACAATGCAAAGATCGACACGCAAAGCATAAGGAAAAATTCGTCAGGTCTACGTGGAGCGAGGGTAGCGAAGTGGCTAACGCGCTGGACCGGTAATCCAGAGGTACCGGGTTCGATTCTTTATTTCTTCCTTTCTTTCTGTCAGTCACTATAAATTATGACTAGCTTGCCTATAAAATGCTGTTTCTGAAAATACACAGACAATATCATTTTATATATTTTTACGCTTTTGGCGATATTTAAAAACCAAATATTAAAAATAAGGAGAACAACAGACCGTAAAACGTGGTGACACCTGACACGTTATTTTCTTTAAAATTTAATTATTTTGAAGTTTATAAAAAGGAAGGCTGATTTAATCTATTAGTGAAAATTCTACCATCAGATGGCGCCGTACGGCTGACGCGGAGCGCCGACACAAATCCTGCATCGAGCTAATAAATAAATCCTGTCATAGTGACCCAGGATTGCGCCTACCTCTTTGTGTCTTATAACAGAATTGTAAATTAATCATAATCATAAAGACTATAAATGGTAAATTGAGACAATTATTAATTTTTATTTTCATTAAAATCATCGTCTTTTGATTCCGCAAAAGACCAAAACAAAAAAGGAAACTTTTTGACTCGTGAAGTATTCGAACCTCCGACCTCCGATGGTAAATAAACGTTTCATTGAGAATAGAATCGGCGCTCTGCCACTGAGCTAACGAGTCACTGCGTCTCAGCGTGAAAACAACGATTGCATGCTATAAAATGACGTCACGGAGTTGCATACAATACGCATGCGGTATGAGTCACAACTGCGGATAGTTAGCGAATAAATTCGACTGGAGTGCCTTTCCAGAGATGTGCAACGTTACGTTGCTATGGATGCGTCTGATATCCACAAATCATGTTCTTTGGTCCACATAGCGTAGCACTGGTGGAAACGGGTTCAACTAAGCTATGACTTTTATATGGAAAGATGCGTACCCTGGATGTGTGCTATGCATGCTTTCTACGGATGCGTAATTGACGTTCACTGTGACAAGGTACGAAATGGCCTAGGATTCAAATTGGTTGACTGTACAACTTTTGGAATAACAATAAATTATATTTTTCTTCGATAACCCCTGCTGAAAGGATCTAAACTGCAGGCAGTGCCCCCCATCTGTACCGTGGGAACCCAAAACGATACCTACACATCGCCTGTCGTGGCCGACACGCTTAGCCAGTCGGTTGCCGCACGCGTTCACGGCCGGACGCCGCCGGTCGCGCTATAAAATCACCAAAAAAATGGCTTCATCGCGAATGAGACCATCACTTTTTAGCGATAAGATCGCCTGTTTGCCTCTATTGTAATTTTAAGTGTCATTTGTATTTGTATTTCTTTCTTCTTGAGGTGTGCAATAAAGAGTATTCTATTCTACCTAGAAACGCATTGCACACACTGTTATAATAGATACATGTAATGTTGAATAAATAAACCTACCTACTTAATATACTTAAATTCATAGAAAAACAAGTGACAATAATTTACTCAAAAATATTTACCAAATCAGTTTAGTGTGGCGGGAGAGTGCATTGCACGGCCTAAAAAGGGCGTAAACGTCGGCGTTGTTCTTGACACTTAAGACCTTTTGCAAGAAATGCATTCGCAAAGATGAACCGCGTGATCAGATTATTATAAAACAACTTGTACCTAGTGACTGTTTCGAAGCTTGTAATGCTAGTATTATACAATATGTGACACATTATATATAGGCACCTACCAAACTTTATTTAGTAAGTACCTACTGTCATCGGGATATATTTAGGTTACTTAGGTACCTACACAGAGAGTTGTTTTTGTTTCAGGTTTCTGGTATGTTCAGATAGAATAGGTAGGTAAGATTCCGATATACCTACTCGGAAATTAAAACGATTTTGATGGTGTGCCGCAGCGCATGTGAATACCTATTTCTAGTAGGTACATAATAATAATTAAATTTGACTAATAAATTTAAATAAATCGATCGTATTTTCATTTATCTTGACTTTTTATAAAATCGTTTCTAAGCGGTGTCAACCCTAGCCTCGTTTTGCCGGCACGTGCGGCCAACGACCCGCGCGTTCAAGGTCGCTCCATTGTTAAATTGAGTAGGCATGAAAAGCAGTAGGTATTTGCCTTTTTATTCAGACATGGGTATCTGTTCGAAGAACTATTATATTAATCTGTGCTGCAGGTCACAAATTGTTCTTTGAAGGAATCTGTGCCTTCGAAACCCTATTTATTCATATTCATAATCATTTATTGCAGTCATGAGTAGGTATATTAATAGGATGTTTGTTTACATATATGGCAGTCAATACAAGACGTCCTGTCAGGGCATTGCAATAATCTTAGAAACTAAACTATATTAGATTTTACCTACCAGTTTTAAATAAGGTAGATAATTACGTACAAAAAATAAAAGATCAGTCATGGTATACAGGTCAAGCGAATTAAATAAAATTAGAATTAAATAATGAAAATTCATATAAAGATAAAATAATCAGACGTCGGATTCTTAAAACAAGATTGTAAGAATTTAGGTACAAAACTTTAAAGGTTCCTAACATATAACAATTTAAAAAAAAACTCGATAGTTGGCACATCAATGTCAATTAATGGGATTTTGACATTATTATCGGAGAAAAAGCGTTATTTTTGGAGCAAAAGTTTACTGGAATCCAGACTTACAAAATGTGAAAAAATGACAAGTAAAACTTACGTTTGTATTTTTTTCACATAATAATTTATAAGATATACAATACATATGCAATTTATAATATACATGGCTAAAACCTTAGAATTAGAGTATATCTTTTTTAGTGGCTATTTATTCATAGTGATTTCATACATCGCAATTTACATTAAAATTTGTTCCTTGATGGCCTTAAAATATAAATATTCACTTAGAATAGAATAGAATAGAATAAAAATTTATTCGTTAACATACACAAAGTGGACAGCAAAAATTAGAATTAAAATAGAATCGTTGTTGTGTATGCCACGAAAAGGTCACACCTCAGCATAACTGCCTGCCCGGGAACCAGCGCTGGTCTTCCGGTGAAACCGATCACTTGCATTTTAGACGCTCTCAGAACGTTAACACTTCGATAATGCACCCACTTGAAGTATCTCTGTGAGGCCCTTTGGTTGATTGGTAACTTATTTAGTTGAAAAAAAAATAGATATCAAAAAGTTTTGACTCGTGAAGGACTCGAACCTCCGACCTCCGATGGTTTGTATTGATTCGTTATAAGTGCGGAATCGGCGCTCTGCCACTGAGCTAACGAGTCGATACGAGCTCGTTACTAAATTACTATTGCATGCTATGAAATGACGTCATGGAGTTGCATAGAATGCGCATACGGTACGAGTCACAACTGCGGATATTTAGCTCAGATAGAGGGCTCAAGATAGAGAGAATTGGAAATTGCTCCACCGACAAGAGCTTAGCTCTTAAGTTTATGATGATGAAGTTATTTTACCAGAAACGACCATTTTTTGGTAACTGACGTCGAAAGTCACCGAATATCACTGATGTAAACAATAAGGAAAAAGGACTAAATATTCCGAAAATGTCAAGTACTTTTTGCATAATAAAGCCAAAACCATCTACAGTTATGAAAGTCGTTTTTTCTTTTTAAAGGCATTTAGTATATATTTTGCTATAAGAACGAAGGATTGCGCAGCATTACGGTAAGCAATGTTTTGAATTTGGTTCATGATAAATCGCTAATGACGTTTAAAGACCAGCATTTAGAATTTGTCAGTTTAATTTAACCCTTATGACAAATAGGTAGATTGTTAACTATTCATTGAAGTTTATGTTTCATGTGTGGACATTGGAACTCGGGAGGTGCGAATATATGACGTATGCACATTATTGCCATATGAAAGCTGTTTGTAGCGCCACTATTCCTTTGAAACCCTATTTAAAAAAAACTCGATGGTTGGCACTTGTCAATGTCAATTTATAGGATGTTGACATTACCGTCGGAGAGTAATTAAGCGTTATTCTTGGAGCAAAAGTATTCTGAAATCCGGACTTATAAAATGTGAAAAAGTTACAAATAAAATTTACGTTTACTTGTCTTTTTACTTTTAATTTTTTATGAGTTATTACTCGGTATTCCTGTCACTAACAATTTATGAGATACTAGCTGACCCGGCGAACTTTGTACCGCCTGAAAGTCGATAAATGTAGAGATGGCTGTCACTATTAGTCCCACGGGAACGTGATAAAAAGTATCCTGTGTCCTGCTCCTGGTTCTACGCTACGTCCCCACCAATTTTCAGCCAAATCAGTTTAGCCGTTCTTGAGTTTTAAATAGTGTAACTCACACGACTTTCTTTTATATAATATATATAGATAGATACAGTCATGGAAACCGAGTTAATTATTTTGGCTTGTATTTTAGAATGGAATGGCTCATGGTAATTTTAATAATAGCCATTTATATTAAATTTTATTAATCGCCGTCAAAATTTGTACTTCGATGGACTTATAAGATATTGTTTATATTCACTTATAGTTTGGACGCTTTCAGAACTTTAAGATTTCGATTAGGCATCCACTTCGAGTATCTCTGTTAGGCCGTTGATTGATAAGTTATTAAATTGACCATTTGTACTTGTACAATAAAATTTAAATAAAAAAAATATTATAGATATCAAAAAAAATTGACTCGTGAAGGACTCGAACCTCCGACCTCCGATGGTTTGTTTATATGCGTTATAAGTGTTGAATCGGCGCTCTGCCACTGAGCTAACGAGTCGACACGAGCTCGCTACGAAATTACAACTGCATGCCGCAAAATGACGTCACACGGTCATTAATGACATTACACACAGTATATGAACCAGAACTCTTTAATAATTTTAATTGTATATCTAATGATCTCCTAATTGTATTCCAATAGTCTTCCTCATCGATTTCGATGACGCGGACGGTGACCCAATGCAAGAACTTTGGACTTCGTCTATTGTGGGCTCTGATATGGCTGGCTAAGCCAAATTTAGTTTTTAACTCTATTTTGCAAGTGTCATGACATCTCAACGCTTGTATTTCAATATAGCCAATAGATACGGAAGGCGTTAGTGGTGGAAAACTTTAGAGTTGTTTTCTAATTCAAATCTCTGACATAGAGATCACGAATCGGAAAACGCGCAGTCTATTGGGCCCACAAGATGGGACGGATGATCTGGAAAAATCGATGGTTAATCATATGACCGTCCTTGGTGGAAGTTTTTCGGGGAGACCTACGTTCTGTATCCCACGTCAGTGCGTCACAGATTATTATCATTCCGATAGGGATAATAATAAAATAAAAACGCATATAAATACGCCGTATCGATATATTGCACCATCATTTAAAATGATTATGCAATTTTGTGCAACAAACAAAAAATTCTACAATTTTACGTTTTAATTGCTGCCAAACTACCGCATATCAACGATACAATAAACTTTCTTATTAAAAATACCAATTTATTATTGAGAACATTAATTCCACGAACATTTCGTCCGTTGACAACCAAAATTCACGAAGTAACAAGTAGGTACCTACTTTAAACAAAGCTCGTGTCTCATAGCTCGTATGTCAATGTACGTGCTAGATACGAGGTTTTGAAGAGCAGCGACAGAAAGTTTAGTGAGTTTTGGTTGGCTTAACTCACACCTGGCCGGATACCGCTGCTGATTTTTTCATACTAATATGGGTTTCTTTCTCGTCTGTTTCCTCCAAAACTTAACTAATGGTTACGTTATTTAAGGAAATGAAGAGGAAGGAAATGCCCCGTGTCGAATTCATTTTTGCGCAAATTATTATAAAATTTGTGTACTAGCCATCTGTTAATTCCGCCGCAAGTGGACGACAAATGACAATACAGACGGTAGAACACACAAGGAGGCAAATTCTCTCCTCAGATCTGACTTGTTAAAGTGCCCTTGTGGCCATTTCCATTTCATTCCATTTCATTCCGTTTCATTCCGTTTCATTCCGTTTCATTTCGTTTCATTCCGTTTCATTCCGTTTAATTCCGTTTCATTCCGTTTCATTCCATTTCATTCCATTCCATTTCATTCCATTCCAATTCATTCCAATTTCATTTCATTCTATTCCATTTCATTTCATTCTATTTCATTTAATTCCATGTCATTTCAGATTAAGAGGCTCTATACCGTTTGTGAATTTAGGATTGTCAACCATGCGCACAGCGCGTCTGTACCGAGTCAAGAGGGCCAGCCTGGTATTCGGGGGCTCCTGCCCAGAGCGAGACTGCAGTTCTCCATGTGGGGTCGGACTTGCGCTTTATACAGCAGCAGCCTTTGCCCAGGAGTGAAGTACCGCTTCGTTCTGTGCAGTACACCAATCTTTTTAGATGTCAGCTTTGCCTCCTCTAAATGACTTCTTATGGATCTTTCTCTTCTTGGGTTTAGCCCAACACGGGGTTTTTCAACCGACGCCATTTTGCGGATTTTTGGTGGTACTAACTTATTTTATTTGTAACGAGAAATTTTTGGTAACTGGCGTTGGAAGTCGCCGAATGTCACTGATGTAAACAAAGAGGAAACAGAACTAAATATTCCGCAAATTTGAAATAACTTTTGCATAATAAAATAGAGCCAAAGCTATCCACCGTGAAGACGTCATATTTTGCAAGAAGAACGAAGGATTGAGCAATGTTTTGAATTTGATTTAAGACAAATCATTGACCCGCCGGATTGATCCTTGCTAGGCAAACTGCAGGTCATTTATTATTAAAATTGGCTGAACAGATCTTTGCCTGCGAAACCTTGGTTGGCACTTATCAATGTCAATTTATGAGATTTTGACATTAATAACGGAGAGTAGTAAGCGTTATTCTTGGAGCAAAAGTTTGCTAAAATCCCGACTAAATGTGAAAAATTTACAAGTAAAATTTACGTTTAGTTGTAATTTTTTCTGAGTTAATACTCGGTATTTCTGCCACATAACAATTTATAAAATAAGCATGGAAACCGAGTCAGTTATTTTTGCTAGAATTTTAGATATAGAGCATCTATTTTAACGGCCTTTCATGATAATTTCTTTCACCGCCAGTTTCATTAAAATTTCTCTCCCTTGATGGCCCTAAAAGATATAATATATTCACTTGTATTTATTTAGTTATTCAGAATGTTAAAATTTCGACAATGTATCCGATTGAGGTATCTGTTAGGCCCTTTTGTTGATTGGTAGAGAATACCAAAGTTCACCATTTTTGTTTTGTGCAATAAAATTTGAATAAATAAAAAATAACGTAAAATTTTTACTCGTGAAGGACTCGAACCCCCGACCTTCGATGGTTTGTGTTTTATTCGTTATAAGTGTGGAATCGGCACTCTGCCACTGAGCTAACGAGTCGACACGAGCTCGCTAAGAAATTACTATTGCATGCCGCAAAATGACGTGACAGAGTCAATAATACACACAGAAAGAAAACGAAGTTTACCTTTTAATATCACAAATATCACAATCAGTAAGTGTGTTTTAAGAGTTATTGATTATGTCCCTAATTCGTACTACAAGATATTAATTCTTGTTAAATTCCAATGGCAAATATGCTGCCCTATAAGTATAGATACAGATTCCCTTTTCTTGACTGGCCGACAGACGTCCAACCTGAGGCCAAAGCAGTTTCTTATGACATATCCAAGATCTCGCCACGCATTTTTTATTGGAATATGCTTTATTCAAAGTAGCCATACTTAAATTTTAATAATTTTTGAGATAATTATACTTTATTTTGCAATACCTTAGAGAACAAGCGTACTAACTTTTCGGGAAAAGTCGTTGCACTTAGGACGTTAGTGCACAACTCTGTGGTTTAAATTTATTTATTTATTATTTATTTATTTATTAATTGTAATTAGTACGAGTGTGAACTAAGGTATCGATAGCTAACAAATTAGAATTGATAATGACAGCTCGAGTAATAAGTCTCATTGTAATATTTGATAGGTATCCTTTTATTTTATCGGATTCTAGTGATGTTATTTAATGCAGAACGACAAATTTAGCAAATATCTACGTAGATATAATCAGCCAAGCAAGTATTCTACCACTTTTGGACCTTAAAATCCGTGAAATAAAGTCAAAACGTGGTAAAACAATTTTATGGCCTTTTGTAGGTAACTTTGCCTATTTCCGTGACATAGCCAAAATATATCCGAGAGTCATTTTACGCATTCACTATACTCATACTCATTGATTGATAAAAAAATCAATATTTTACAAGTCAAAATCATAGCTATTAAATAATCATTTTAATACATTTAACAATTACATTATTTAAACCATGAATACAAAGATCAAAGCTTAAAGAAAAACAATGCAAAGATCGACACGCAAAGCATAAGGAAAAATTCGTCAGATTTTTTTTTTAATTGAATTTGAATAAATTTATAATTACATTATTATTATATTGTATTGTAGGTAATATTATAGTAGGTATTTATAAATTAAAAGAAAGTAATAAATTAAAAGAAAGAAGAAGTTTATTTCTTCCTTTCTTTCTGTCGTTCACTATAAATTATGACTAGCTTGCCTATAAATGCTGTTTCTGAAAATACACAGACAATATCATTTTATATATTTTTACGCTTTTGGCGATATTTAAAAACCAAATATTAAAAATAAGGAGAACAACAGACCGTAACTAAAGCGTGGTGACACCTGACACGTTATTTACTTTAAAATTTAATTATTCTGAAATTAGAAGTTTTGACATTGCTATGACGAATCTCAAAGAGGAACTACTTGATAGTTCTATTTGTTATGAAAAAAAGCTGCACTTTGTGATGGAAGCAAGCCGTTTTGCACAGTGATAATTTAGACCAAAATAAACGATTTCACTCGAGGCGAAATTAGTTTCACCCCTTAGGATAAGAGATGGCGCCACTTATTAAAAAAAAGTTTAAAAAATTGTAAGTCCTGAACGGATACTCCGATTTTGACGAAAGAGGTGCCAAACGGCAGATAGTTACCCAATTTAATATAAAAAAAATTGAAAACAGGTAAAAATTTATTTTGGATACCCAAAAAAATATAATTTCTGAAAAAACTATTTAAACTTTGTGATTTTTTGGAATTTTACTCGTAAAAATGTATGTACATGGTACTTTTTTATTTATTTATATTAATATACAACTAATTTTACATTTACGAAAAAAAAACCGCATATCATTAGCCCGTATAGTTTCAAAGTTATCGAAGAATACAGACATGGCGCCGCTGGGTCAAAAAATCTTACAAAAAATCTTAAACCTCAACGGATATTCCGATTTTTATAATTAAGGTGCTAATCGACAGATAATTACTTACATTAGTTTCAAAAAATAAAATTAAAATTATAATAGGCAAAAAGTAAAAATAAATACAAAAAAAACATACATTTTGAAAAAAAAATGCAGTTTTTTGGGGGTTTTATGTAATTTCATACAAAAAAATGTATGAATGTATGGCTTTATTTTACTTATGTATATTATAACACTATTAATTGATCGATTAATAAAAAACCGCATATCAAGAACTTGTACAGTTCCAAAGTTATTGAAGATTTTACTATAGGGTGCCGGTGCGATGTTGCCGCCGCACGTGCTACTTATGTACATGTATTTATAAAAGTATTCTCCCGCTTCGAAGGTACTGATTACCCTGAAAATATAACCACAATTGAAAGTACAAATAATAATCATCCCAAGTAGCACACAACACATTTATATCCCTTATACAGCTTAAATTAGAGTTTTAACGAGTGAATAGGCTCTTTTACAACCTGTTTGCTAATATCGCAAGTATATTAGATGCTAAATAGCATTTCTGAATCAATATTTTACTTACTTAAAGTTTTATTTTCACTTTAGTCTTTGCAGGTTTTGCATTGTAACGTGCAAGTTAGACCGTCGCATCAGCAACAACAACGCATTGTGCCACAGCCCAATTTGTATTCATAATGTTCAAGGAGTTTTCAAATTGAACTAACCTTCAACTATTGTGGATTCCACCTACCTTTGATGCCGTTTCATTCCCAAAAAGAAGGACTTGGGACTCGATATTTCCAAATTAAAACGTGAACCCACACTTGGTTAGCATGAAACGGTATTCAATTTGCAGCTGAAATACATGGACGGTATCTCAAAAGCTTGTTTAGTTTAGTGTTTTTTAGTTTAAACAGATCTTTTCGAATCGCATTAACAGTAATAATATATGCTCTGTTGTAGCATCGTATAGCCTGCATGTGAATCTGGGACACACAACAACACAACGTTACGATTAATTGAAAACCAATGAATGACATTAATATAGTGATTGAATCTTACACGATTTTCACACATTACATCAAAATAATAAAACGGGACTTAATTGCGGTAATTAAACATTTTTGTTATAATAATGAATGACATTAATTATGTTAACACACCCCAAAAAAAGAAACAAAAATGGCCCTAAGTAGCCGTTTCACATGAGCAATACACGTATCCAGAGATAATTTCTATCGATAGCGATGTACTTGCAAAAGCAGTAGTTATTTCAGGGTATAACATGCATGTTTTAAAACAGGTCTCTTTTCTTATTGTATTGAAATTAGACGTCTTGTCATACTCTGAGAAAACCTTGAAGTGCAGTCATCATTTCATTAAGTAATAACTGTTTTGTAATCTGCTACTAGTACGACCGTCGCACTGACGACTGAGTACAATTTGAATGCTTCAATGCTTTCACACTTGAATGCTTCAAGGCGACAAGCCATTCGCCGACTACTTCAGCTGCCTTTGAACAACATGTTCTGCGTGTAGCGTTTTAAGCGAGCCAAATGTGCAAAAAACGTCTTAATTTGGATATATATCCTGTCCCAAGTCCTTTCTTTTTGGGAGTGGAATGGCGTTGGAAGCAGGTTGCAGGTGCGATCCACAACAGAACAGTCATTATGGGTGCAAATCGGGCTGTGGCAAAATGCGTTGTTGCAGCCGATGCACCGGGCTAACTTGCACGTTACAATGAAAGTTTAGTGAAAATAAAACGTAAAGTAAGTAAAATATACTTGTGATATTTGCAAATAGGTTGCCGTTAAAACTCTAATTTAAGCTGTATAAGGGATATAAGTGGAGTTGTGTGCAACTTGTGATGATTATTATTTGTACTTTCAATACTTTCAATATTTTCAGGGTAATCAGTACCTTCGAAGCGGGAGAATACTTTTATAAATACATGTACATAAGTAGCACGTGCGGCGGCAACATCGCACCGGCACCCTATAGTAAAATCTTCAATAACTTTGGAACTGTACAAGTTCTTGATATGCGGTTTTTTATTAATCGATCAATTAATAGTGTTATAATATACATAAGTAAAATAAAGCCATACATTCATACATTTTTTTGTATGAAATTACATAAAACCCCCAAAAAACTGCATTTTTTTTTTCAAAATGTATGTTTTTTTTGTATTTATTTTTACTTTTTGCCTATTTTAATTTTAATTTTATTTTTTGAAACTAATGTAAGTAATTATCTGTCGATTAGCACCTTAATTATCAAAATCGGAATATCCGTTGAGGTTTAAGATTTTTGTAAGATTTTTTGACCCAGCGGCGCCATGTCTGTATTCTTCAATAACTTTGAAACTATACGGGCTAATGATATGCGGTTTTTTTTCGTAATGTAAAATTAGTTGTATATTAATATAAATAAATAAAAAAAGTACCATGTAAATACATTTTTACGAGTAAAATTCCAAAAAATCACAAATTTTAAATAGTTTTTTCAGAAATTATATTTTTTTGGGTATCCAAAATAAATTTTTACCTGTTTTCAATTTTTTTTATGTTAAATTGGGTAACTATCTGCCGTTTGGTACCTCTTTCGTCAAAATCGGAGTATCCGTTCAGGACTTACAATTTTTTAAACTTTTTTTTAATAAGTGGCGCCATCTCTTATCCTAAGGGGTGAAACTAATTTCGCCTCGAGTGAAATCGTTTATTTTGGTCTATATTATCACTGTGCAAAACGGCTTGCTTCCATCACAAAGTGCAGCTTCCGGGCCAAAACCGTCCATAACAAGTAAGACTATGACAAGCTCGAGCGCTTACAAAATGTGTGCATAAAATATGTTTTCGGACTGCGCAAATACGATCACGTGTCCGCCTTTAGAGCGCAGCTGGGTTGGCTGCCGATACGTCAGCGTAGAGACCTGCATGTCCTGTCATTGCTTTTTAATGTTCTCTACAACCCTGCTTCACCCCCTTACGAGTACCTCAGTGAAAGGTTTAAATATATGGCCGATGGCAGTGGTCACCGTTTGCGGTCGTCTGCCAATCTCACTCTGGCTGTACCGTCTAACAAGACGCGTACGTACGCCAAATCTTTCACAGTAAGCGCTGTGAAGCTGTGGAACGAATTGCCACTGTCCCTTGGGAAGTCTCCATCTGTAGCATCACTCAAGACGAATCTTAAGAAGTTATGGCTTTCCAATGACTTGTGAATTGGATCTACAATGTATTTATATTTATGTGTATATTTATATTACATTATATATATATATGTATGTATGTATATATGTATGTATGTATTAATAGTTTATATGTGTAATTATTAGTAGTCTTATTATTTTTAATACCTTTTTGTACACGGTGTTAGTTTGTCTATCTTCTTCTCGTACTCACTCAACTGCTCAAAGGTTAACTGGAAGAGATCCCTTATAGGGATAAGTTCGCCTTTGTACCTATATGTTAATTGTAATAGATGTATTTTTTAACTGTTTTTGTGTACAATAAAGCGTTTACTTACTTACTTACTTTATAAAAAGGAAGGCTGATTTAATCTATTAGTGAAAGTTCTACCTCTCTCGTACTCTATTTATTTGTTGTTTGTAAAGTTTTGTTTAAATTAAGTATTAGCTATGTAATTAGTGAAGGCTATTGTATGTTCAATTTCTGTAGTTAAATTTCTTATAATTAATGCTGTGAAATTATTGATATTTTTATTTTGATTTTTGTGTGTTATTTCCAACACGATGTAAATTGTTAAGGAAAATAAATGAATGAATGAATGAATACCATCAGATGGCGCCGTACGGCTGACGCGGAGCGCCGACACAAATCCTGCATCGAGCTAATAAAAAAATCCTGTAATAGTGACCCAGGATTGCGCCTACCTCTTTGTGTCTTATAACAGAATTGTAAATTAATCATAATCATTAAGACTATAAATGGTAAATTGAGACAATTATTAATTTTTATTTTCATTAAAATCGTCCCTTGATTCCGCAAAAGACCAAAACAAAAAAGGAAACTTTTTGACTCGTGAAGGATTCGAACCTCCGACCTCCGATGGTAAATAAACGTTTCATTGAGAATAGAATCGGCGCTCTGCCACTGAGCTAACGAGTCACTGCGTCTCAGCGTGAAAACAACGATTGGATGCTATAAAATGACGTCACGGAGTTGCATACAATACGCATGCGGTATGAGTCACAACTGCGGATAGTTGGCGAATAAATTCGACTGGAGTGCCTTTCCAGAGATGTGCTACGTTACGTTGCTGGATGCGTCTGATATCCACAAATCATGTTCTTTGGTCCACATAGCGTGTAGCACTGGTGGAAACGGGTTCAACTAAGCTATGACTTTTATATGGAAAGATGCGTGCCCTGGATGTGTGCTATGCATGCTTTCTACGGATGCGTACTATGGATGGTCGCGAGTCATGTAGCAATGTGAGAAGCTCGCGTTTATTACTGAAAGTAGACGTACCATCGTGGAATCAAAAAAAAAATTATATCTCGCAACGCACTTTAAAGAACTCATAGAGGAAGAAAAATTACTGGTTGCCTGTTTAATCCAACGAAGAACATTATTAGCGAAATTAAATCACTACGGTATTACAGGGAAATCATTGAATCTGTTACAGTCTTACTTATCAGGCAGAACACAAAAGGTAGTTGTGAACGGAACTAAGTCGTCAGGGTCACAGGTCAAAATGGGTGTTCCCCAAGGATCAGTGATGGGTCCTATCCTGTTCCTCATCTACATCAATGATTTACCATTTATGGCGGAACACCTTTCAAAAATAGTCCTTTTTGCGGATGACACTTCTCTCATTTTTAAAGTCGAAAGAGCATGTCCGGATATAACAAATATAAATGATGCTCTACAGAAAACCCATGAATGGTTTACAGCTAACAACCTTGTACTAAACGCAAAAAAAACCAAGTGCGTACACTTTAAGCTTCCCAATGTCAAACATTGTATACAAGGATTAATGATTAATAACGAGGAATTAGAGATAGTAGATAACACGGTTTTTTTGGGGATAACGGTAGATTCCAGACTACAATGGGGTACGCACATTGCAGCACTTGCTAAAAGGCTAAGTTCGGCGGCTTACGCTGTGAAAAGAATAAGACTTTTAACTGATGTAGCTACGGCAAGGCTTGTTTACTTTAGTTACTTTCACAGTGTCATGTCCTACGGGCTGTTGCTGTGGGGAAGAGCTGCAGATGTGAGTGCAATATTCGTTTTACAAAAACGAGCCATCCGTGCGATATACGGACTACAGACCCGTGATTCCCTAAGAGAATTGTTCAAGACAATCGGTATTATGACCGTACCTAGTCAGTACATTTATGAAAATATTATTTATGTTAGGAAAAACCTTAGACTATTACGTAAAAGATGTGACATACACGATTTTAACACTCGAAATAAGGATAAATTGTTATCAGTAGGCACTAGGTTAAGTAAGGTCCAAAAGTCATTTGTGGGGCTCTGTACACGCTACTACAATAAGTTGCCCGACCATATTATTTGTCTGTCGGAAAATAAATTTAAATTAGTGATAAAGCAAACTTTGCAAAGAAAAGCTTATTATACTCTAGAGGAATACGTAGCAGACAAAGACGTATGGTCGGACGCCTCAACTGCAGCCCAACAAGGCATTTCCATTTTGTAAAGTTAAGTTAAGATGTTAAGTTAATATATTGTCTATAGTTAAGTTATTTAATGTAAAAATTGACCTTCAAAAAATATTCGCTTGGAATTTACTTTGAATAAAATACTTTTGACTTTGACTTTGAACATAGATTCTGGATAAGAACTCGACTCAATCAGAATACTTTACATTGTTCCAACAGCTAACGATGAGACGTTCCATAATTCTTACAGAATGACGAGAATTTCATTTGAATTTCAAATGAACTTCTTTTACTTCAAATTCAAATTAAAATTTTGAATTGTTACATAATTTGATCAAATCATATATCAGGAAGGAAGATACTCATTACAGGAAGTGTAAGTATTAGTAAGTACGAAAGAAAGATTAGCGGTTTGTGTACAGTAAGTAAAATTTGGTAATCAATATAGTGTTTATTAAAATTTTAATAGTACCACTTGTTATTATTTACTCAAAACTACTACTGCTCCGATAAATATATCGCATAGCTCGAGCTGCACATTTTCCTCGCACAGCTGCCTCGCGCCTGCGCATCTACATAGCGCAACTTCCTCGCACAGCTACAACAGTCTACATAGCTTAGCATCGGTGGCAACGGTCACAAAGTTTCGTAGCGTAGCTTTCACATCTTCGCAGCATAGTTGCATAGCACATCTCTGGCGGAAAGGCACCCAACCACACGGCACACCTAATAGGCTTGGTACAGTCAACCAATTTGATTTCTAGGCCACTAATATAGAACCTTGTCACAATGACAATGATATGAGATTTCAAGCGGCTTTCATATTGACGTTCACTGTGACAAGGCACGAAATGGCCTAGGATTCAAATTGGTTGACTGTACAATTTTTGGAATAACAATAAATTATATTTTTCTTCGATAACCCCTGCTGAAAGGATCTAAACTGCAGGTCACAAATTGTTCTTTGAAGAAATCTTTGCCTTCGAAACCCTATTTATTCATATTCATAATCATTTATTGCAGTCATGAGTAGGTATATTAGGATGTTTACATATATGGTAGTCAATACAAGACGACCTGTCAGGGCATTGCAATTATCTTAGAAACTAAACTGTATTAGATTTTACCTACCAGTTTTAAATAAGGTAGATAATTACGTACAAAAATAAAAGATCAGTCATGGTATACAGGTCAAGCGAATTAAATAAAATTAGAATGAAATAATGAAAATTCATATAAAGATAAAATAATCAGATGTCGGATTCTTAAAACTAGATTGTAAGAATTTAGGTACAAAACTTTAAAGGTTCCTAACATATAACAATTTAAAAAGAAACTCGATAGTTGGCACTTATCAATGTCAATTAATGGGATTTTGACATTATTATCGGAGAAAAAGCGTTATTTTTGGAGCAAAAGTTTACTGAAATCCAGACTTACAAAATGTGAAAAAATGACAAGTAAAACTTACGTTTGTATTTTTTCAGAGTATTCCTGTCACATAATAATTTATAAGATATACAATACATATGCAATTTATGATATACATGGCTAAAACCTTAGAATTAGAGTATATCTTTTTTAGTGGCTATTTATTCATAGTGATTTCATACATCGCAATTTACATTAAAATTTGTTCCTTGATGGCCCTAAAATATGAATATTCACTTAGAATAGAATAGAATAGAATAAAAATTTATCGTTAACATACACAAAGTGGACAACAAAAATTAGAATTAAAATAAAATCGTTGTTGTGTATGCCACGAAAAGGTCACACCTCAGCATAACTGCCTGCCCGGGAACCAGCGCTGGTCTTCCAGTGAAACCGATCACTTGTATTTTAGACGCTCTCAGAACGTTAACACTTCGATAATGCACCCACTTGAAGTATCTCTGTGAGGCCCTTAGGTTGATTGGTAACTTAATTAGTTAAAAAAAAATAGATATCAAAAAGTTTTGACTCGTGAAGGACTCGAACCTCCGACCTCCGATGGTTTGTATTTGATTCGTTATAAGTGCGGAATCGGCGCTCTGCCACTGAGCTAACGAGTCGACACGAGCTCGTTACTAAATTACTATTGCATGCTATTAAATGACGTCACGGAGTTGCATAGAATACGCATACGGTATGAGTCACAACTGCGGATATTTAGTGAATAAATTCGAATATATACCACGCTTAATAGGCTTCGTACGTTTTTTTTCGGAGGACCATTAAATTATATTAAATTAATCATCTTAGAAAACTTCTTGCTGTAAGGGTTTTTTTCTTCTTGGGTTATAGCCCATTAGGATGTTTTTCAACCCACGCCATATTCCGGATTATGAGAAATTTATTTTACCGGCAAAGAAAAATGTTTGGTAACTGACGTCGAAAGTCGCCGAATATCACTGTATGTAAACAAAGAGGAAACAGGACTAAACATTCCGCAAATGTCAACTAATTTATGCATAATAAAGCCAAAACATATTTCTTTACATAGGATAAATGTTTCATGTTTTTTTTAATAGGATTCAGTATTTATTACGCAAGAAGAACGAAGGATTGAGCAGCATTCCGGTAATCAATGTTTTGAATTTGGGGTAATGATCAATCGCTAATGACTTTTACCTCCTGATGACCAGCATTTATAATTTGTAAGTTTAATTTAAGCCTTATGACAAATTTTATAATGTATAAATTTTATAATTTATATTGTTAGATTGTTAACTATTCATTGAAGTTTATGTATTATATGTGGACATTGGAACTATGAGTGCAAATATGACAAATGCACATTATAATATTGCCATATGAATTAAAGCTGTTTGTAGCGCCACTATTCCTTTGAAACCCTATTTAAAAAAAAAACGATGGTCGGCACTTGTCAATGTAAATTTATAGGTTGTTGACATTACTGTCGGAGAGTAAGCGTTAATCTTGGAGCAAAAGTTTTCTGAAGTGCACTTAAAAAATGTGAAAAATGACAAGTAAAATTTACATGAACTGGTCTTTCTACTATTAATTTTTTTTTATGAATTTATTATTCGGCATTCCTGTCCCTAACAATTTTTGAGATATACAGTCATGGAAATCGATTCAATAATTTTATTCATAGCCATTTATATTAAATTTTATTGATCACCGTCAAAATTTGTTCTTTGATGGACCTTCAAGATATTGTAATATATATTCACGTGTAGTTTAGACGCTTTCAGAACGTTAAGATTTCCATTAGGCATCCACTTCAAGTATCTGTTAGGCCTGGTAGATTGGTAAGTTACTAAATTCACGATTTGTACTTGTACAATAAAATTTAAATAAAAAAAAATATATAGATATCAAAAAGTTTTGACTCGTGAAGGACTCGAACCTCCGACCTCCGAAGGTTTGTGTTTTATTCGTTATAAGTGTTGAATCGGCGCTCTGCCACTGAGCTAACGAGTCGACACGAGCTTGATACAAAATTACTATTGCATACTGCAAAATGACGTCAGAGGTTCATTAATACACGCAGTATATGAATCAGAACTCTTTAATAATTTTAATTGTACATCTAATGATCTCAAAATTGTACTCCAATATAGCCGATAGATACGGAAGGCGTTAGTGGTGGAAAACTTAAGTGTTGTTTTCTAAACTTTTTTCTTTAGTGTTGAAATCTCTCAAATAGAGACCACGAATCGGAAAACGCGCAGTCCATTGGGCCCACAAGATGGGACGGATGATCTGGAAAAATCGATGGTTAATCATATGACCGTCCTTGGTGGAAGTTTTTAGGGGAGATCTACGTTCTGTATCCCACGTCAGTGCGTCACAGGTTATTATCATTCCGATAAGGATAATAATCTGCTTGCCCGCAGATTTACGCGGTGTAACAAACAAGTGAAATTGGCGCTATTTAAAGCTGTCAGCCCTTTTACACGTGCAGTCTGTGGATAAGATTTTCGCACAGGGCATAAATAACACATTGCGAGTATATAACAACGCCTTAAGGATGTTGTTGAGGCTAAACTATTCTTGGAGCAATAGTTTTCTGAAATCTACTTATAAAATGTGGAAAAATGACAAGTAAAATTTACTTTTACTTGTATTTTTTTCTGTGTTATTACTGGGTATTCCTGTCACATAACTATTTATAAGATATACATGGAAACCGAGTTAATTATGTTGGCTAAAATTTTAGAATTAGAGTATATATTTTTTTAGTGGCTATTCATGGTGATTTATTTTTTTATATTTTCTCTGCCACTGAGCTAACGAGTCGACATGAGCTCGTTACAAAATTACTATTGCATGCTTTTAAATGACGTCACGGAGTTGCATAGAATACGTATACGGTACGAGTCATAACTGCGGATATTTAGCGAATAAATTCTGGTATAAACCACCCCTAATAGGCTTCGTACGTTTTTTGGAGGACCATTAAATTATATTAAATTAATCATCTCCGAAAAGTACTTGCTGTCGGGGTCTTTCTCTTCTTGAATTATAGCCCAACAGAGTGTTTTTCAACCCACACGCCATATTACGGATTATTAGTAGGTAAGTTATTTTAGTACCAGGCCGTCAAGGAGAGAGCTCAAGATAGAGAGAATTGGAAATTGCTCCACCGACAAGAGCTTAGCTCTTAAGTTTATGATGAAGTTATTTTACCAGAAACGACCATTTTTTGGTAACTGACGTCGAAAGTCACCGAATATCACTGATGTAAACAAAAAGGAAAGAGGATTAAATATTCCGCAAATGTGTGTATATATTTAAGTACTTTTTAACCGACTTCAAAAAAAGGAGGGGGTTCTCAGTTCGGTTGTTTTTTTTTTTTTTTTTTTTTTTTTTTTTTTTTTTTTTTTTTTTTTTTTTTTTTAATGTGTGTTACCTCATAACTCCGTCATTTATGAATCGATTTGGAAAATTCTTTTTAGGTTCATGAAGAGACATCTCAAGGTTGGTCCCATAAAATTTTGGTGAAGATCGGATGACGAGATCCATGAGGAATCGAAGGAATTCCTGAAATTTTATAGGCAGTCATAATATTTTTCATATATTTTCTAAAACTATTTAAGTATTTGCATATGGTAGTCATCATCTTCCAATGCTGAACTGATGATGGAAGGTACAACTCCTTAACGGTTAGGAGTTAGGAGATAATTAAAACGACATGCATTCCTTCAAGACCTCCCTGATCACCCCGCCATAAGTATTTCATATGAATCACTAAAAAGCGAAAAAAAAAATTTTTAACAAAAAAAAGAACCGACTTCAGTAAAACTAAAAATCCAAAAATAACCCGTTCAAGTACAGATTACATTTGACTCACCCTTTGAAGTCGGTGCCAAACCTCACGTAAACTTTAATATATAAATATAATAACAGTGGTTTGGGATCGACTTCAAAGGGTGAGTCAAATGTAATCTGTACTTGAACGGGTTATTTTTGGATTTTTAGTTTTACTGAAGTCGGTTCTTTTTTTTGTTAAAAATTTTTTTGCGTAATAAAGCCAAAACTATCTACAGTTATGAAAGTCGTTTTTTCATTTTAAATAGCATTAAGTATTTATTTTGCTATAAGAACGAAGGATTGCGCAGCATTCCGGTAAGCAGTGTTTTGAATTTGGTTAATGATAAATCGCGAATGACGTTCGAAGATCAGCATTTAGAATTTGTCAAAATAATTTAACCCTTATGACAAATAGGTAAATAGTTAACTATTCATTTAAATGAATAGTTAACTATTCTACCTATGTTTATGTGCTATGTGTGGACAATGGACATAGGAACTCGGGAGGTGCAAATATATGACGTATGCACATTATTGCCATATGAAAACTGTTTGTAGCGCCACTATTCCTTTGAAACCCTACTTTAAAAAAACTCGATGTTCGGCACTTGGCAATGTCAATTTATAGGATGTTGACATTACCGTCGGAGAGTAAGCGTTATTCTTGTACCAAAAGAATTCTGAAATCCGGACTTATAAAATGTGAAAAAATTACAAGTAGAATTTACGTTTACTTATCTTTTTACTTTTAATTTTTTATGAGTTATTACTCGGTATTCCTGTCACTAACAAATTATGAGATACTAGCTGACCCGGCGAACTTTGTACCGCCTTAAAGTCGATAAATGTAGAGATAGCTTTCACTATTAATCCCACTATTGGTCATTAAAAGAAATATTAAAAGGCAACTATAACCTGCACATGAAAAAAACTGTGATGGACACCTGTATTACCCCATGCCTCCTATACGGTTGTCAAACCTGGATATTTACGAAAAACATCAAGCGAAAAATTGAGAATACACAAAAGCAATGGAGAGAAGCATACTAAGGGTCAGGAAAATACATAAAGTACGAAGCGAGCTAATAAGACAGAAAACAAGGATCACTGATGCGCTGAGACATGCACTGACATTAAAGTAGCAATGGGCTGGTCACATCGTGCGCTACACAGACAGAAGATGGACAATAGAAACAACTAAATGGAAAGGGCCAACATCAGGAAAAAGAAAGGTTGGCAGACCAAGGCAACGATGGGTGGACGACTTGGTGCAGGCAGTCGGGAGAGACTGGATGGAGCAGTCCATGGATAGGGGAAGATGGAAGGGTTTAGAGGAGGCCTATAACCAAAGCGGGGTCCATATCTTAGAAAATAATTAGAGTAAATTACTAACATTAGGAAATAGGTACAAGTGCAGTATACTAACAAATTCTAAACTGTTAAACAACTAAGATGTGGAATAAATGGCTTATTTATTTATTTATTTATTTATTTATTAATCCCACGGGAACGTGATAAAAAATATCCTGTGTCCTGCACGTAGCATAGAAGCAGGTTCTACGCTACGTCCCCACCAATTTTCAGCCAAATCAGTTCAGCCGTTCTTGAGTTTTAAATAGTGTAACTCACACGACTTTCTTTTATATAATATTTAAATAGATAGTTACAGTCATGGAAACCGAGTCAATTATTTTGGCTAGTATTTTAGAATGGAATGGCTCATGGTAATTTTAATCATAGCCATTTATATTCAATTTTATTAATCGCCGTCAAAATTTGTACTTTGATGGACCTATAAGATATTGTTTATATTCACTTGTAGTTTAAACGCTTTCAGAACGTTAAGATTTCGATTAGGCATCCACTTCGAGTATATTTGTTAGGCCTGGTTGATTGATAAGTTATTAAATTCACCATTTGTACCTACTTGTACAATAAACTTTAAATAAAAACTAATATTATAGATAGGTATCAAAAAGTTCTGACTCGTGAAGGACTCGAACCTCCGACCTCCGATGGTTTGTTTATATTCGTTATAAGTGTTGAATCGGCGCTCTGCCACTGAGCTAACGAGTCGACACGAGCTCGCTACGAAATTACAACTGCATGCCGCAAAATGACGTCACAGGGTAATTAATGACATACACACAGTATATGAATAATACTCTTTAATAATTTTAATTGTTATATCTAATGATCTCCTAATTGTATTCCAATATATAAATAGTCTTCCTCATCGATGTCGATGACGCAGACGGTGACCCAATGCAAGAACTATGGACTTCGTCTATTGTGGTCTCTGATATGGCTGGCTAAGCCAAATTTAGTTTTTAACTCTATTTTGCAAGTGTCATGACATCTCAACGCATGTATATATAGCCCATAGATACGGAAGGCGTTAGTGGTGGAGAACAACAGACCGTAAAGCGTGGTGACACATGACACGTTATTTTCTTTAAAATTTAATTATTTTGAAGTTTATAAAAAGGAAGGCTGATTTAATCTATTAGTGAAAATTCTACCATCAGATGGCGCCGTACGGCTGACGCGGAGCGCCGACACAAATCCTGCATCGAGCTAATAAAAAAATCCTGTAATAGTGACCCAGGATTGCGCCTACCTCTTTGTGTCTTATAACAGAATTGTAAATTAATCATAATCATAAAGACTATAAATGGTAAATTGAGACATTAATTTTTATTTTCATTAAAATCGTGGTCCCTTGATTCCGCAAAAGACCAAAACCAAAAAGGAAACTTTTTGACTCGTGAAGGATTCGAACCTCCGACCTCCGATGGTAAATAAACGTTTCATTGAGAATAGAATCGGCGCTCTGCCACTGAGCTAACGAGTCACTGCGTCTCAGCGTGAAAACAACGATTGGATGCTATAAAATGACGTCACGGAGTTGCATACAATACGCATGCGGTATGAGTCACAACTGCGGATAGTTAGCGAATAAATTCGACTGGAGTGCCTTTCCAGAGATGTGCTACGTTACGTTGCTATGGATGCGTCTGATATCCACAAATCATGTTCTTTGGTCCACATAGCGTAGCACTGGTGGAAACGGCTTCAACTAAGCTATGACTTTTATATGGAAAGATGCGTGCCCTGGATGTGTGCTATGCATGCTTTCTACGGATGCGTACCTAATTGAAGTTCACTGTGACAAGGTACGAAATGGCCTAGGATTCAAATTGGTTGACTGTACAATTTTTGGAATAACAATAAATTATATTTTTCTTCGATAACCCCTGCTGAAAGGATCTAAACTGCAGGTCACAAATTATTCTTTGAAGGAATATTTGCCTTCGAAACCCTATTTATTCATATTCATAATCATTTATTGCAGTCATGAGTAGGTATATTAGGATGTTTACATATATGGCAGTCAATACAAGACGTCCTGTCAGGGCACTGCAATAATCTTAGAAACTAAACTATATTAGATTTTACCTACCAGTTTTAAATAAGGTAGATAATTACGTACAAAAAATAAAAGATCAGTCATGGTATACAGGTCAAGCGAATTAAATAAAATTAGAATTAAATAATGAAAATTCATATAAAGATAAAATAATCAGACGTCGGATTCTTAAAACTAGATTGTAAGAATTTAGGTACAAAACTTTAAAGGTTCCTAACATATAACAATTTAAAAAGAAACTCGATAGTTGGCACTTATCAATGTCAATTAATGGGATTTTGACATTATTATCGGAGAAAAAGCGTTATTTTTGGAGCAATAGTTTACTGAAATCCAGACTTACAAAATGTGAAAAAATTACAAGTAAAACTTACGTTTGTATTTTATTCTGAGTATTCCTGTCACATAATAATTTATAAGATATACAATACATATGCAATTTATAATATACATGGCTAACACCTTAGAATTAGAGTATATCTTTTTTAGTGGCTATTTATTCATAGTGATTTCATACATCGCAATTTACATTAAAATTTGTTCCTTGATGACCTTAAAATATAAATATTCACTTAGAATAGAATATAATAGAATAAAAATTTATTCGTTAACATACACAAAGTGGACAGCAAAAATTAGAATTAAAATAAAATCGTTGTTGTGTATGCCACGAAAAGGTCACACCTCAGCATAACTTCCTGCCCGGGAACCAGCGCTGGTCTTCCGGTGAAACCGATTACTTGTATTTTTGACGCTCTCAGAACGTTAACACTTCGATAATGCACCCACTTGAAGTATCTCTGTGAGGCCCTTTGGTTGATTGGTAACTTATTTAGTTGAAAAAAAAATAGATATCAAAAAGTTTTGACTCGTGAAGGACTCGAACCTCCGACCTCCGATGGTTTGTATTGATTCGTTATAAGTGCGGAATCGGCGCTCTGCCACTGAGCTAACGAGTCGACACGAGCTTGTTACTAAATTACTATTGCATGCTTTTAAATGACGTCACGGAGTTGCATAGAATACGCATACGGTATGAGTCACAACTGCGGATAAATTCGAGTATAAACCACGCTTAATAGGCTACGTACGTTTTTTTGGAGGACTATTAAATTATATTAAAGTAATCATCTTCGTAAAGTCCTTGCTGTCGGGGTCTTTCTCACCTTGGTTTAAAGCCCAACAGGGTGTTTTCGACCCACGCCATATTCCGGATTATGAGAAATTTATTTTACCGTCAAAGAAAAATGTTTGGTAACTGACGTTGAAAGTCGCCGAATATCACTGTATGTAAACAAAGAGGAAACAGGACTAAACATTCCGCAAATGTCAACTAATTTATGCATAATAAAGCCAAAACATATATCTTTACATAGGATAAATGTTTCATGTTTCTTTAAATAGGATTCAGTATTTATTTCGCAAGAAGAACGAAGGATTGAGCAGCATTCCGGTAATCAATGTTTTGAATTTGGGGTAATGATCAATCGCTAATGACGTTTACCTCCTGATGACCAGCATTTATAATTTGTAAGTTTAATTTAAGCCTTATGACAAATTTTATAATGTATAAATTTTATAATTTATATTGTAAGATTGTTAACTATTCATTGAAGTTTATGTATTATATGTGGACATTGGAACTATGAGTGCAAATATGACAAATGCACATTATAATATTGCCATATGAAATAAAGCTGTTTGTAGCGCCACTATTCCTTTGAAACCCTATTTAAAAAAAAAAACGATGGTCGGCACTTGTCAATGTAAATTTATAGGTTGTTGACATTACTGTCGGAGAGTAAGCGTTAATCTTGGAGCAAAAGTTTTCTGAAGTGCACTTAAAAAATGTGAAAAATGACAAGTAAAATTTACATGAACTGGTCTTTCTACTATTAATTTTTTTTTATGAGTTTATTATTCGGTATTCCTGTCACTAACAATTTTTGAGATATACAGTCATGGAAACCGAGTCAATAATTTTATTCATAGCCATTAATACATTCAATTTTATTGATCGCCGTCAAAATTTGTTCTTTGATGGACCTTCAAGATATTGTATATATTCACTTGTAGTTTAGACGCTTTCAGAACGTTAAGATTTTCATTAGGCATCCACTTCAAGTATCTGTTAGGCCTGGTAGATTGGTAAGGTACTAAATTCACGATTTGTACCTGTACAATAAAATTTAAATAAAAAAAATATATAGATATCAAAAAGTTTTGACTCGTGAAGGACTCGAACCTCCGACCTCCGATGGTTTGTGTTTTATTCGTTATAAGTGTTGAATCGGCGCTCTGCCACTGAGCTAACGAGTCGACACGAGCTTGGTACAAAATTACTATTGCATACTGCAAAATGACGTCACAGGGTCATTAATACACGCAGTATATGAATCAGAACTCTTTAATAATTTTAATTGTACATCTAATGATCTCCAAATTGTACTCCAATATAGCCAAATAGATACGGAAGGCGTTAGTGGTGGAAAACTTTAGAGTTGTTTTCTAATTGAAATCTCTCAAATAGAGACCACGAATCGGAAAACGCGCAGTCCATTGGGCCCACAAGATGGGACGGATGATCTGGAAAAATCGATGGTTAATCATATGACTGTCCTTGGTGGAAGATTTTAGGGGAGATCTACGTTCTGTATCCCACGTCAGTGCGTCACAGGTTATTATCATTCCGATAAGGATAATAATCTGCTTGCCCGCAGATTTACGCGGTGTAACAAACAAGTGAAATTGGCGCTATTTAAAGCTGTCAGCCCTTTTACACGTGCAGTCTGTGGATAAGATTTTCGCACAGGGCATAAATAACATATTGCGAGTATAGTATAGTATAACAACGCCTTAAGGATGTTGTTGAGGCTAAACTATTCTTGGAGCAATAGTTTACTGAAATCCACTTATAAAATGTGGAAAAATGACAAGTAAAATTTCGTTTTACTTGTATCTTTTTCTGTGTTATTACTGGGTATTCCTGTCACATAACAATTTATAAGATATACATGGAAACCTAGTTAATTATGTTGGCTAAAATTTTAGAATTAGAGTATATCTTTTTTAGTGGCTATTCATGGTGATTTATTTTTTTATATTTTCTCTGCCACTGAGCTAACGAGTCGACATGAGCTCGTTACTAAATTACTATTGCATGCTATTAAATAACGTCACGGAGTTGCATAGAATGCGCATACGGTACGAGTCACAACTGCGGATATTTAGCTATTAAATTCGAGTATAAATCACGCCTAATAGGCTTCGTACGTTTTTTTGGAGGACCATTAAATTATATTAAATTAATCATCTCCGAAAAGTACTTGCCGTCGGGGTCTCTCTTCTTGAATTATAGCCCAACAGAGTGTTTTTCAACCCACGCCTTATTACGGATTATTAGTAGGTAAGTTATTTTAGTACCAGGCCGTCAAGGAGAGAGCTCAAGATAGAGAGAATTGGAAATTGCTCCACCGACAAGAGCTTAGCTCTTAAGTTTATGATGAAGTTATTTTCCAGAAACGACCATTTTTTGGTAACTGACGTCGAAAGTCACCGAATATCACTGATGTAAACAAAAAGGAAAGAGGACTTAATATTCCGCAAATGTTAAGTACTTTTTGCATAATAAAGCCAAAACTATCTACAGTTATGAAAGTCGTTTTTTCTTTTTAAATAGCATTAAGTATTTATTTTGCTATAAGAACGAAGGATTGCGCAGCATTCCGGTAAACGGTGTTTTGAATTTGGTTCATGATAAATCGCTAATGACGTTTAAAGACCAGCATTTAGAATTTGTCAGTTTAATTTAACCCTTATGACAAATAGGTAGATTGTTAACTATTCATTGAAGTTTATGTATTATGTGTGGACATTGGAACTCGGGAGGTGCCAATATATGACGTATGCACATTATTGCCATATGAAAGCTGTTTGTAGCGCCACTATTCCTTTGAAACCCTATTTAAAAAAAACTCGATGGTTGGCACTTGTCAATGTCAATTTATAGGATGTTGACATTACCGTCGGAGAGTAAGCGTTATTCTTGGAGCAAAAGTATTCTGAAATCCGAACTTATAAAATGTGAAAAAATTACAAGTAAAATTTACGTTTACTTGTCTTTTTACTTTTAATTTTTTATGAGTTATTACTCGGTATTCCTGTCACTAACAAATTATGAGATACTAGCTGACCCGGCGAACTTTGTACCGCCTTAAAGTCGATAAATGTAGAGATAGCTTTCACTATTAATCCCACTATTGGTCATTAAAAGAAATATTAAAAGGCAACTATAACCTGCACATGAAAAAAACTGTGATGGACACCTGTATTACCCCATGCCTCCTATACGGTTGTCAAACCTGGATATTTACGAAAAACATCAAGCGAAAAATTGAGAATACACAAAAAGCAATGGAGAGAAGCATACTAAGGGTCAGGAAAATACATAAAGTACGAAGCGAGCTAATAAGACAGAAAACAAGGATCACTGATGCGCTGAGACATGCACTGACATTAAAGTGGCAATGGGCTGGTCACATCGTGCGCTACACAGACAGAAGATGGACAATAGAAACAACTAAATGGAAAGGGCCAACATCAGGAAAAAGAAAGGTTGGCAGACCAAGGCAACGATGGGTGGACGACTTGGTGCAGGCAGTCGGGAGAGACTGGATGGAGCAGTCCATGGATAGGGGAAGATGGAAGGGTTTAGAGGAGGCCTATAACCAAAGCGGGGTACATATCTTAGAAAATAATTAGAGTAAATTACTAACATTAGGAAATAGGTACAAGTGCAGAATACTAACAAATTCTAAACTGTTAAACAACTAAGATGTGGAATAAATGGCTTATTTATTTATTTATTTATTTATTTATTAATCCCACGGGAACGTGATAAAAAATATCCTGTGTCCTGCACGTAGCGTAGAACCAGGTTCTACGCTACGTCCCCACCAATTTTCAGCCAAATCAGTTCAGCCGTTCTTGAGTTTTAAATAGTGTAACTCACACGACTTTCTTTTATATAATATTTAAATAGATAGTTACAGTCATGGAAACCGAGTCAATTATTTTGGCTAGTATTTTAGAATGGAATGGCTCATGGTAATTTTAATCATAGCCATTTATATTCAATTTTATTAATCGCCGCCAAAATTTGTACTTTGATGGACCTATAAGATATTGTTTAAATTCACTTGTAGTTTAAACGCTTTCAGAACGTTAAGATTTCGATTAGGCATCCACTTCGAGTATATTTGTTAGGCCTGGTTGATTGATAAGTTATTAAATTCACCATTTGTACCCACTTGTACAATAAACTTTAAATAAAAACTAATATTATAGATAGGTATCAAAAAGTTCTGACTCGTGAAGGACTCGAACCTCCGACCTCCGATGGTTTGTTTATATTCGTTATAAGTGTTGAATCGGCGCTCTGCCACTGAGCTAACGAGTCGACACGAGCTCGCTACGAAATTACAACTGCATGCCGCAAAATGACGTCACAGGGTAATTAATGACATACACAGAGTATATGAATCAGAACTCTTTAATAATTTTAATTGTATATCTAATGATCTGCTAATTGTATTCCAATATATAAATAGTCTTCCTCATAGATTTCGATGACGCGGACGGTGACCCAATGCAAGAATTATGGACTTCGTCTATTGTGGGCTCTGATATGGCTGGCTAAGCCAAATTTCGTTTTTAACTCTATTTTGCAAGTGTCATGACATCTCAACGCTTGTATTTCAATATAGCCAATAGATACGGAAGGCGTTAGTGGTGGAAAACTTTAAAGTTGTTTTCTATTTCAAATCTCTGACATAGAGATCACGAATCGGAAAACGCGCAGTCTATTGGGCCCACAAGATGGGACGGATGATCTGGAAAAATCGATGGTTAATCATATGACCGTCCTTGGTGGAAGTTTTTCGGGGAGACCTACGTTCTGTATCCCACGTCAGTGCGTCACAGATTATTATCATTCCGATAGGGATAATAATAAAATAAAAACGCATATAAATACGCCGTATCGATATATTGCACCATAATTTAAAATGATTATGCAATTTTGTGCAACGAACAAAAAATTCTACAATTTTACGTTTTAATTGCTGCCAAAATACCGCATATCAACGATACAATAAACTTGGCCGGAACACCTGGCCGGATACCGCTGCTCATTTTTTCATACAAATATGGATTTCTTTCTCGTCTGTTTCCTCCAAAACTTAACTAATGGTTACGTTATTTAAGGAAATGAAGAGGAAGGAAATGCCCCGTGTCGAATTCATTTCTGCGCAAATTATTATAAAATTTGTGTACTAGCCATCTGTTAATTCCGCCGCAAGTGGACGACAAATGACAATACAGACGGTAGAACACACAAGGAGGCAAATTCTCTCCTCAGATCTGACTTGTTAAAGTGCCCTTGTGGCCATTTCCATTTCATTCCATTTCATTCCGTTTCATTCCGTTTCATTCCGTTTCATTCCGTTTCATTCCGTTTCATTCCGTTTCATTCCGTTTCATTCCGTTTCATTCCATTTCATTCCATTCCATTTCATTTCATTCCATTTTATTTCATTCTATTCATTTCATTTCATTCCATTTAATTTCATTCTATTTCATTTCATTCCATATCATTTCAGATTAAGAGGCTCTATACCGTTTGTGAATTTAGGATTGTTTACCGTGCGCACAGCGCGTCTGTACCGAGTCAAGAGGGCCAGGCTGGTATTCGGAGGCTCCTGCCCAGAGCGAGACTGCAGTTCTCCATGTGGGGTCGGACTTGCGCTTTATACAGCAGCAGCCTTTGCCCAGGAGTGAAGTACCGCTTCGCTCTGTGCAGTACACCAATCTTTTTAGATGTCAGCTTTGCCTCCTCTAAATGACTTCTTATGGATCTTTCTCTTCTTGGGTTTAGCCCAACACGGGGTTTTTCAACCGACGCCATTTTGCGGATTTTTGGTGGTACTAACTTATTTTATTTGTAACGAGAAATTTTTGGTAACTGGCGTTGGAAGTCGCCGAATGTCACTGATTTTAATTTTAAGTAATTTTTGCCTAATGAAATAAAGCCAAAGCTATCCACAGTGAAGACGTCATGTTTTTTAATAGGATTAAGTATACATTTTTCAACAAGAACGAAGGATTAGGCAGCATCCCTTTGAGCAAATGTTTAAATTCGGTTAAAGATAGTTAAATGCCTAATCGCCGGACTGACCTTTGTTGTATACAACTACAGATTAAAAAAATAGAATAGTATAGAAAGAAAAAAATAACTCGATAGTTGGCATTTGTATATGTCAATTTATGAGATTTTGACATTACTATCGGAGAGTAAGCGTTATTCTTGGAGCAAACGTTTGCTGAAATCCCGACTAAATGTGATAATACGACAAGTAAAATTTGCGTTTACTTGACATTTTTTCTGAGTTATTACTGGGTATTCCTGTCACATAACAATTTATAAGATATACATGGAAACTGGGGTTAGTTATACTTATTTGCTAAAATTTTAGAATAAGAGTAAGTATATCTTTTTTAGTGGCTATTCATAGTGATTTCATACATCGCAATTTACATTAAAATTTGTTCCTTGATGGCCCTAAAATATATATATATATTCACTTGTATTTTAGACACTCACAACGTAAACACTTCGTTAATGCATCCACTTGAAGTATCTCTGTGAGGCCCTTTGGTTGATTGGTAAGTTATTAAGTTCACCATTTGTACAATAAAAAAAATAGATATCAAAAAGTTTTGACTCGTGAAGGACTCGAACCTCCGACCTCCGATGGTTTGTATTGATTCGTTATAAGTGCGGAATCGGCGCTCTGCCACTGAGCTCACGAGTCGACACGAGCTCGTTACTAAATTTACTATTGCATGCTATTAAATGACGTCACGGTGTTGCATAGAATACGCATACGGTATAATAATAATAATAATAATGGGCAGCTTATGGCGAGCTGTTGGGGGGTAGCGACCCCGCGTACCTGAGTGCTCCTGGGGGTCCTGAGGGGGGGTGATGGGTCGGGGCCTCTGCCTCTGTCTTGCCTTAACCGGCCGGGCAGAGTGGAGTCGCGAGAGTTTCGGCTCGTGGGTGGATGTGGAAACGTAAGGGGTTAGTTGGCTTCGGTTTAAAGCCCAGTATTACACCTCTCCGCACTTAGCCTTCCGCACTGGTGTTGCCCTTAGGCCACTCTATGTGTCGCTTTTTATTGGGGCCCATCTAGCGGGAGGCGAGTCATCGTCTACCAGTTTTTTGCTATGAGACACTTTTCTTGGTAGACGTCCGGCTGTCTCGAACAATAGCCCAGTAGTTAGTCCATCGCATTTCATGTAATAGCCTAGTACCATGTTTAGACTCCATACAACCACAATAGTTCTTACATCTTGCGGGTGCTGTCTCTGTGTGCGTCCCATGACACAGGCAGGGGAGCATCCGCATGGTGTACTTCTTATATTTCATTAAATTCTCGAAAGGGCCTCTGCTCGTTGGCTTCGGCTCCGTGCACGCCTCCCAAAGATCCGGGACACCATTGTCCCGTGAAAGGGTGCGACATACAAATAATAATAATAATAATCTTTATTCATAAAATCATAGTAATAACAATTAGCATAAAAAGTCTTACATCTATACAGAGCATTCATAATACTGGTGCCTGAACTAGGAGAATCCTGTATCTCAGGCTTTGAGAGTTCAAATTATCCGCCGTATAGTGGCTATTCATGGTAATATCATACATCGCAATTTACGTTGAAATTTGTTCCTTGATGGCCCTAAAATATAATATATATATTCACTTGTACTTTAGACGCTCTCGGAACGTTAAACTTTCGATAATGCACGCACTTGAAGTACCTCTGTGAGGTCCTTTGGTTGATTGGTAAATAATTAAGATCAACATTTGTACCATATTTATATAAAAAAAAAAAATTTTATAGATATCAAAAAATGTTGACTCGTGAAGGACTCGAACCTCCGACCTCCGATGGTTTGTTTTATTTGTTATAAGTGTGGAATCGGCGCTCTGCCACTGAGCTAACGAGTCGACACGAGCTCGGTACAAAATTGGTATTGCATGCCGCAAAATGACGTCACAGGGTCATTAATACTCACAGTATATGAATTAGAATTCTATAGTAATTTTAATTGTAATCTAATCTTACGGAAGGCATTAGTGTTGGAAAACGTTACTTGTTTTCTAATTCAAATCTTTAAAATAGGGACCACGTATCGGAAAACGCGCAGTCAATTGGGGCCACAAGATGGTACGGATGGGATGATCTGAAAAAATCGATGGTTAATCATATGACCGTCCTTGGTGGAAGTTTGTAGGGGATACCTACGTTCTGTATCCCACGTGAGTGCGGCACAGGTTATTAACATTTCGATAAGGATAATAATGAAATAAATCCGCATATTTATTAAATGCATATCTGTATAATTTTTCAGCACACTAGGTAACTCCATTAATTAACTGAATGCATACCAGAAAAACGAATGCCATGCAAAAAAAACAATCGATTAACTGAACATGTCCTACAAAAAAAACTTAAGCATCATACGAAAACTAGATGACCATTTTAACCGAATTCACACCAAAAATGTGGTTCGGATATATTTGCGTTTCACCAAAAATACTGACTTGCACACTAATTATCCTCGCACTGCACACTAATATCCGACTCGGCCGGGTTAGGTTACGTTAGTTTTTTTTTTTATATCCAGTAAAACAGTTTTGCAAATACCTTTAAATAGTATATTTAATTCGCATTATTTAGTGTGCATAATTAGTGTACAAGTCAGTATTTTTGGTGAAACTTTCAAATATTTTGATCGAGAAAAGGGAATATACAGATATCGATTTAAATACATGCCATTTAAAATGATTATGCAATTTTGTGCAACGAACAAAATATTCTACAATAGGCTATTTGACTGATGTTGAATTCTACAGCGTACTGTAGTTATATGAATAAAATTAGCTAAATATATCACGAAACAAAGAAAAAAAATCCAGAAACATATATCTTTTTTGGAAATATGTGACTTCAAAGGTACGCAAATTTTATGATTTTTTTTTTTCCAAAATTAATTTTGAAAATGTTTTCAGAATCCTCATAATTTTACGAAACAATAATTGTATGACAACTATGAACTTAAACGCACTTTTTCACGGTGAAAATGCCAAATTTCTTAATTTTTCCATACAATTATTGGTACCTATACCGGCCTGTGACGTCACTAGCCTGACGCGTTTTGTATGGAGCGGTTTTAGCGCTACGTAGAAATGTTGAACTTTGACGGTCATTTCTGACTTTTAGAGCAGTTTAAGTGTAGTCAGTCCCATATAGACATTTGATCACAATAAAAAATAGAATCGATTGACATCCTCAAAAAAAATTAGTCAACATGTCTATTGTATGTTTTAATTGCTGCCAAACGATCGCATAACAACGACTTTCTACCAATTAAAAATACCAATTTATTATTGAGAGCAGTAATTCCACGACCATTTCGTCCGTTGACAACCAAAATTCACCAAGTAACAAGTACCAACTTTAAACAAAGCTCGTGTCTCATAGCTCGTATGTCAATGTACGTGCTAGATACGAGGTTTTGAAGAGCAGCGATAGAAAGTTTAGTGAGTTTTGGTTGGCTTAACTCACACCTGGCCGGATACCGCTGCTCATTTTTTCATACAAATATGGGTTTCTTTCTCGTCTGTTTCCTCCAGAACTTAACTAATGGGTACGATATTTAAGGAAATGAAGAGGAAGGGAATGCCCCGTGTCGAATTCATTTTTGCGCAAATTATTATGAGATTTGTGTACTAGCCGTCTGTCAATTCCGCCGCAAGTGGACGACAATACAGACGGTAGAACACACAAGGAGGCAAATTCTCTCCTCAGATCTGACTTGTTAAAGTGCCCTTGTGGCCATTTCCATTTCATTATATTTTATTCAATTTCATTCAATTTCATTCCATTTTATTCCGTTTCATTCCGTTTCATTCCGTTTCATTCCGTTTCATTCCGTTTCATTCCGTTTCATTCCGTTTCATTCCGTTTCATTCCGTTTCATTCCGTTTCCTTCCGTTTCATTCTGTTTCATTCTGTTTCATTCCGTTTCATTCCGTTTCCTTCCGTTTCATTCCGTTTCATTCCATTTCATTCCATTCCATTTCATTCCAATCCATTCCATTTCATTCCATTCCATTCCATTCCATTCCATTCCATTCCATTCCATTCCATTCCATTCCATTCCATTCCATTCCATTCCATTCCATTCCATTCCATTCCATTCCATTTCATTCCATTCCATTTCATTCCTTTTAATTTTATTCTATATCATTTCATTCCATGTCATTTCATTTCATTTCATTCCATTTAATTTCATTCTATTTAATTTCATTCCATGTCATTTCAGATTAAGAGGCTCTATACCGTTTGTGAATTTAGGATTGTTAACCATGCGCACAGCGCGTCTGTACCGAGTCAAGAGGGCCAGGCTGGTATTCGGGGGCTCCTGCCCAGAGCGAGACTGCAGTTCTCCATGTGGGGTCGGACTTGCGCTTTATACAGCAGTGCGAACTAAGGTTATTAGAAGTGATAACCCAAGTAGCACTCATGCTGCACAAAAGAGCTTATAAATCCCTTACACGGCTAAAATAAGTCGTATAAGTATTGTATAAGCTGTTATGCAGCGTATGTGCTACGTGGGAATGACAACTCGAGTGATAAATCTCATTTTAATATTTGATATCCTTTTTATTATGTCGGATTCTAGTGATGTTATTTAATGCAGAACGACAAATTTAGCAAATATATATCTCATAGGTATAATCAGCCAAGAAAGTATTATACCACTTTTGGACCTTAAAATCCGTGAAATAAAGTCAAAATGTGGTAAAACAACTTCATGGCCTTCTGTAGGTAACTTTGCCTATTTCCGTGACATAACCAAAATATGTCCGAGAGTCATTACGCACTACGCAGTCACTATAAATTAAAAGAAAGAAGAATTTTATTTCTTCCTTTATTTCATTCAGTCACTATAAATTTTGTCTCGCTTGCCTATAAATTCTGAAAATACACAGACAATACCCTTTTATTTCGTTTTACGCATTGGCGATATTTACCATGTATAAACAATAAGGAGAACAATAGACCGTATAGCTTGGTGACGTCATGACTCGTTATTTTATTTAAAATTATAAAAAGGAAGGCTGATTTAATTTATTAGTCAAGTACACAATTGTTCAATACAGCATTTGACTATAGTCAAAATACATTTTGACTTAGGAGCAACAGAAACCTATGCCTCGCGAAGCGCTTCTGGTTAAAATTTGACTAAATTATTTTTAATATTTTCTTCGGTTTCCGCGACTGTCACACATTTAAATAAAACAATTTAAACGGATTATATCTGTAATATCATTCTTCGAGCTGACAAAGGAAATGCAACGGTTGTCATGAACACCAATGACTACAATCAGAAAATAACAGCTTTATTGTCGGATGTATCAACATATAAGCCTGTGAAACGTGATCCGACTGCGAAAGTGTTAAAATCTACTACTGAGCTAATAAGTAAGCACTCCGAGAGCCTTAATCTAGATGTCAAAAGTCTAGTTCCCTCCTGCCCGTTGCCACCAAAGTTGTACGGTTTGCCAAAAATACACAAACAAGATGCGCCTCTACGCCCTATAGTGAGTCAAATCGATGCTCCCACCTATCGCTTGGCTCAGTACCTAGCTGGGGTTCTTTCTTCGTTGCGGGGAAAGACGCAGGCATACACACGGGATTCATACCATTTCATCACTGAAATTAAAGATCTGATGCTAACTGATGATGAAATTATGGTTAGTTTTGATGTCCAGTCCCTCTTTACATGCCTACCAGTACAGGATTGCATCAATATTGTGAGGAGAAGGCTACGTGAACAGAATATGCCAATGGAATATGCTGAATTATTAGAACACTGCCTTACATCTGGCTATATGCTATGGAACGGTGAATTCTACGTGCAAGTGGATGGTGTGGCTATGGGGTCTCCAGTATCTCCTGTTGTCGCCGATATCTTCATGGAGGACTTCGAGGAGAAAGCACTCTCATCGTCACCTGTCAAGCCGAGGATCTTTAAAAGATACGTAGATGATACCTTTACTATTTTGCCTAAATCTAGTGTTTCAGTTTTCCTAGGCCATTTAAATTCCATTCATGAGAAAATAAAGTTTACAATGGAGTTAGAAAATGACAATTCACTAGCCTTCTTAGATGTCAGTGTGTTGAGAAGGTCTGATAATACAATAGGTCATACTGTTTATAGGAAGCCTACTCACACTGATAGGTATTTAAATGGCAAATCACATCACCATCCTAGTCAACTTGCTACAGTGGGTAAATCTTTGTTTCAGAGAGCCAAGGGAATCTGTGACGACCAACATTTGACTGATGAACTACAGCATGTCAAGCGTGCGCTTTGGGCCAATGGGCTCAAGATACCACGCCTCAACCAGAAACCCCGTGTGAAGACTCCTACAGTCGAGCGTAAATCTGCGGTCCTGCCATATGTGAAAGGGGTCACGGATAGGATTGGAAACATCTTGAAACGGGCTTCCATTAAAACATATTTCAAGCCGATGAAGAAGATGTCTCAATACCTGAGGCCCGTGAAGTGTAGCATCCCTCTGCAGAGTGCTGGTGTTTACAAGCTGGACTGCGAGTGTGGTCTGTCATACATTGGCCAAACGAAACGTAGTATAGCTACACGGGTTAAGGAGCATGTAGCCGATGTCAAGCACCGTCGTTGCAACAGGTCTGCAGTCTGCGAGCATGTCATGGACAATCCAAACCATTCAATTAAGTTTGATAACACTTCAATCCTTGCCAGAGAGAAACGATATTTTCCCAGAATGTTGCGCGAGGCTATTGAAATCAAAAAATATCCCAATTTCAATAGAGAAGATGGTTTGTCATTACCACCGGCTTGGGATCCTGTTGTACATCTTATCAAGGATCAAGCAAGACACAAGACTGGAAACCTTGGGCATCGAACGGTGTAAAACAAATTAGTGTTAAAAGTAGTATATGTAGAGTTTTTGTTTAAAAGTATTTTATAGTAATAAATAAGGCAATCTGGGAGTTTTCTTTGGCGGTTCTTTCTCCTCAGTAAGCCTTTAGTGAACCGCTGGTAGATATTTTAAATAAATAATAAATGCCCTTCTGGCACATGTGTAACTGTCTTTACACATTAGGCCCATCTGGCATGTATGAACACCTTTATTTTAAATTAATATTTGCAAAATGGGTAGTTTGCACAAATGTAACTTTGACAGAGAAAAATTATGTTTTTCTCAGTCAACCTTTGACAACGGTATCTGTAAAGGTACTGAAACGTCAGGGAGGCTCAAATAATTAATATACGCGATATAATCCGTTTAAATTGTTTTATTTAAATTATTTTTATTCAAAAATCATAAAAAATGTCAAATTACAAAATAATAATCACTTAACTAAACATAATATACACAAATACAATACTGTTTAGTCAAATAACCCGCCCCGAGTCATTCCGGGTGCAAAGGTGCCCATCACGCTAGCTGCATTACCGCGTTGAATCGCGATCGACAACCTTTGCAGCAGAAACGACCCGGCACGGAGGTCATGACCTCTCTCTCGCAAACGGCGCCCGACTTCCGCCAAGAACGTTCTAGCTTCACACCAGCAGCCAGTCGTCTCCACCGCGAGCGGGACAAATAAATAATTTGTCAAAGCGGAATATTTGTCCCGCTTTCTGAGAGCAGCCGTCTCGGCTGCAGCTCCGGCCGCTCTGATGGTGCGACCCAGGTGCGAGGCAGCGAAAGTGCTGACACATGTTGCGTCCCACAACAGACACTTGCCCTTCTGCCACGGCACCAAGGTCAAACCATCGGGCCTTTTCCCATCCGTCCTGCTCAACCCTGAAGGCTCCAGCACACATGGTATGTTGGCTGATACCAGCGCCCTCCGGACGATGTCGTTCAGAGCGTGATGACGCGAAAATCTCCCCGCACAACGACAGCAACTCAACGCATGGTGCCCGTCGCTCTCCACCATGGTACCGCAGATGCATAAATGTGGTTCACAAACATCGCAGCCCAGGCGGAGAGCCACAGCCACCCGCAACGAGTCGTCGTCGAGCAGAGTGCCTAGGTGGGGGGAGGGAAGCGCATGTAACCAAGCCCCAGACTCCGACTCCGACACGGCCTTCAATCTTGCCCTGTCCGCTCCCTCTGCGCCATCAACAAGAGAGCACAGTACCCGCGTCACCCCTGCATCGTCCCACAAGCGCTGGCGGTCTGGTCTTTCAGGCGCACTGCTATTTGGGTTAAGAGCCATCCAAGCATCCCGGGCATCAGACGCATACGGTATGGTTGCCTTATCACCTTCAACGGACAATATAGCAGTCACAAGGTCCACAACCCCACACGCCGATGCCAAGAAAGCCGGAAGGATGACGTCCCGTGCGCGCCGGATCCCTAAGCCACCACTGCGAATAGGGAGAGACGCAAGATCCCATTGATCCGAATTGAGGGAAACGTTCAATATAGACTCTGTTGTCTCCCTCAACACAGAGTCAAAGCAGTCAACATCACCGGGGTGCAACCAAGCCGGCACAGTGCGCAAAAAGTAAGTGAGCTTGGGAACTGCAAAACAAGACCGTAACAATGTGAGAGCCGAGAGATCTTTAAGTCTCGTCCCCGCTGCCAGAAGAAGCCGCCTCCTTAACGCAAAGGCATCAGAAATAGCTTCTGGGAAAATAGGAGATCCCAAGAGGTTAAACGTTTGCGCCGATAATATCCTGAGGCCGGGAAACAAAGTATTAAATGAAGCGAAGGACTCACAAGATGCGGTACTGCAAGGGAAGAATTCGCACTTGGCACTGTTTACCTCCAGACCCAGCTCCTTAAAACGAGGAAGGATTATATTAAAACCACCAATTTGCAAAACCACCTCAGGCTTTCCTCCGAGAGTTCCGTCGTCAAGGTACCAGATATTCAAAGGAGCCTGCAGCTCCGATATGACCTTCTGAATGCCCAGACTGAAGGCTAACGGGCCAAGTGGGTCCCCCTGCTGCGCCCTAACCTGGGAGAGTATGAGAGACTCATTGTAGAAAAGATTGGTAGGCGACGAGTATACCTGGAAGAGGAAGGGATAAAGGGAAGGCACCCGCTCTTTGACTTCACACAGCAAGACATCGCGTTCGATTGAGTTAAATGCGTTTTTAATGTCTAATTTGTGTTAATGTTAAATTTAACTTATTTATACTTACCCTCTTTTCGGGCCACAGAATTGTATCATTGAAAGCACTAAACACGCATTCAATAATACGCGTTTTGGACATTATACTACTTTTGAATGGACAATAACTAAAAATAAGTGTTTTTGACTACTGATATTTATGTTTTGAACATAATACTACTTTTGAATGGACAAGAACTGAAAATAAGTGTTTTTGACTACCGATAATTATGTCACAAACAGTATCTGCATAGAAACTTCATACTAATAGATTGTTTTCATAAAATAGCAGCTATCATCGAATACCGTATTGTAGATACAATACAATACAAGTACTCTTTATTGCACACCTCATAAAACATACACATTACAATTCAAGAAATTACAATTGGAGGTAAACAACAGGCGGTCTTATCGCTAAAGAGCGATTTCTTCCAGACAACCTCCTTTTTTTTTCAAGTTATACTCCTTTGTATTGTACATGTAGTTTGGTTTGTCTACCATTTACATTTGTGTTTAGCACTCAGTTGCTCAAAGGTTAACTGGAAGAGAACCCTTAAAGTGATAAGTTCGCCTTTGTACAAGTTTATTCTTATGTAATGTGTTTTTCTTGTTTTTAAGTACAATAAAGTGTTTACATACATACATACAACCTTTGGGTAATGGAGAACTTAATTTTTTTGTTATTAGGCGGTGCAAAAGTCAGAAAAATAATTATAATATTATACACACGAAAGACAAATAAGTATATAAATATAATAAACAACAAATACATTCAGCCGAAAAATAACAGGACCAGTTGAATAAGTCGATATCGCAAAGCCCTGTCGATCGTTTCCGGCCACGATGTTAAATTTGCCAAGTTATTTTAGGAATAGACGACCTGAAAAAGGTTTCAAGCAAAATGACAATAACTACTGCGAAAATGTTAGCTAAGAAAATATATTCCATTTTCGCTGACTTAAAGAAAATAAACATAATTTGATACCCATTTTAGAATGTCAATATTAATACCATTTTATATTTAGAGGATTTAGGATTACTTAAGGCTTAATTCGTTTTGCATTAAGTGATATCGACAGTTTGCCATTTGCAGGTAAATAAATCACACTCCTGGAACAGAGCCGTGATACTCGTGATATTTCGAATAAATGACACTAGAAAAATCGAAATTAGTCCTTAATCTTGGATTTTGTTTCATGAAGATAAATACACATTTTTATAAATTCCGCTCTGGAGATTTTTAATGGACAAAAGAAAGCAAATAGCGGACTTACTATCACGAGGCATTATCCACGAGTTAATTTTAGAGAACAACAATATTTTAGGCTGTACAACTAACTTGTACACACGCATAGATTAAAAGCTAATGGGAAAGAGATGGAAATCGCAGAGGAAGATAAGAGGCTAATTGTATAACGAGTAGAATGACCTATCCGCCGAATTTTCCCATGCCGCTAAACTAAAGTATGTAGGTACACTGATTTAACAAAGTTCCGAAGCAAGAGTGACTTCACCTGGGTAATTTTTGAAAACTAAAACATACCAAAAAAATAACTCGAAAAGTTCTGACTCGTGAAGGAATTGAACCTCCGTCCTCCGATGGTCAAGCAAATTAAATATCGGCGCTCTCACCTACTGAGCTAACGAGTCGCTACGCGTCCTCTTAAAAATTGCAATCACTAGTCGGCGTATGACGTCACTTCACCTTGAACGCTATGCTTTTTCATGAATCACTCCGTATCTATGATGCTATGAATCACGCCAGTGACCGGAAAATATATAGACATCGCTCTCAGTACAAAATTGGCTTTCAAAAAAGGTCCCAATATTTGACTGACAACTATCCCCTCCACAAGAATTTGTCCTGCCAACAGTTTTAAATATTAGCCTATACGAAGTCATCCCTCCTCATAGAAATAGTTGTGACTGGTTGGTTAAAGTTTTCATTGGCTAAAATAGACTTGTAAGTGTCAAAGTCCATGTGCGGCGCACGAAAAAGAGTAGTTGTCAAACCTAATATGGATGCCGTAATCGAAAGGTAACCAGTTTAGAAAATATATTACTCTAGCTCTTAATTATATTTTCGAACACTTGAGAACGGTTTTAAAATAGTGACACTTTTGTGATTTACTACTAAACCGTGTAAAGAGCGTATTTTTTTTTATTACTATTGAATGCAACTACTGTCGCAAAATCTCAAATCAAAGTAAATTTTGATTAAATATTTTATAATTTATTTTAAATTTTTTTTGAAGACTAAATAAATTTAAACGACAAGACAATAAGGTACCTTTAAATAATAGTAATAAAGGTACATTTGCGTTTAACATTGCGTTTTACAATACAATACAATGCAACAGGTCCTTTATTGCACACCAACAAGAAAAATATTACATGAGAAATCATAAATTAAATGTCTACACAATAGGCGGTCTTATCGCTAAAGAGCGATCTCTTCCAGACAACCTTTGTGTAGCAGAGAAAACAAAATTAAACAGAAAATAGTAGGTGGTGAGATAAGAACTTTAAGTAATTTGAGAAATAATAAATAAACGACATACAAAATATTAAAGACAGATAGGTCATACACATACACAAATAATATCTATATATATAAACATACATAAACGTACATACATACAAAAAGGAAGAATGAAAAGAATATCACAACTAACATTAGACTTATAATGAAAAACGACAGCATAGAATTATTAAATTACGTTCATCAGTTACTTAGAGTTAGGCTACGGTAGAGACAAATAGTGATCTTTAAGTTTATTAGTTTTAATTTTAGTTTATTCGTTTTAGTTAGATGAATCCGGCATTGGTTTGATAATAATCATCATCATCATTAAAATGCGCCAGCAGAATACTGTGCTCCAGTGTGGTACAGAAGCGTACACACAGATAAGGTCGACGTTCAGCTAAACCGTGCCATGCGAACAATCTCAGGCAGCCTGCAACCTACTCCCACCAGATGGCTGCCTGTTCTGTCACATATCGCCCCACCAGACCTCAGGAGGACATGTGCAGCAGCACGAGAATGGGAAAAAGCGACAACGCAGCAGCTTCCCATCAGGAAAACGTTGGACCATGTGCCCCACTCGCGATTGCAGTCTCGCAGACCTATTTGGTCCGACTACCGGCTACAGCACCAAGAAGGTTTTATAATCCACGAGGAGTGGAAGGGACAGTGGCACGAGCAAGGCGGCGCCCCAACTACCGACCCTACCAAAATTCCATCTGGACTGAAGGAACACCGCAAGATCTGGGTTACTCTAAATCGCATTCGCACTGACGTGGGCCGGTGCAACCACAACCTGCACAAATGGGGTATCTCATCGACAGCGTCTTGTGACTGCGGAGCGCTAGATCAAACCATCCGCCACATCGTCGAGGAATGCCCTAGAAGACGTTTTGCCGGGGGCATTGGAGACCTACTCACACTTTCACCAGGCGCTAGGGAGTGGCTACTTAATTTAGACATTAAATTATAAATTTGTAAATAATCTCAGGAATGAATGCCATACGATAATAATAATAATAATTAAAATGAACGCTACAGATCCACGAAGATACTATAGGAAGGTTATAGAGAAACTGCATTTGTCCACTTTATTTTTTGCTCGCGGTCCTTCGGGTAACTAAATTAATTGTAAAATCATAAGAGATGTTAAATTATGAATATGTCTAGTTATTTGTTAACATATACTGTAGATACCGCAGGTAACAGAATATGTGCCTAACACTGAAAGGGAAATTGTTCTATTTACGGTACGAAAAAACATAAATGTACACGTACACGTATTCCTAATACGAATAAAATCGATAACTTTTGACATAAACTTATTTAAACCCATTTTGAGCACTCATCATTGCCCATTAATCGGACTCTAGAAGCGGTACAACACCTTTAGTAGGTAAAGACCGTCAGGTATATTGTTGTTATAACATTTTTTTATTTTAGCAGATTATAGGTGTAAATCATAATACCTATACGTAAAGTATAAATACCTTAAAAGGTAAGGCATAATACCATCCCCATACAAATGTCTTCGAAAAATATTTTATATTTTAATAATTCAAAGAACGTTACTTAGATGAAACAATGGATGCCGTGTTTTTTAGTATTATTACTTGAGTGGTTTCGACACCAATTCACTGCACATGAAGGCATTTTGAATGAAATGCAGATATTTTAATTTTATACAACCTGACATGTTCTGCCATCGACAGACGCCATCGTATTAAAACTGTCAATTTGGCCTTGGTACAAATGAATCGTTTCAGGTACAATTCACGTGGGGTCATTTTTGAGCTCCAATGAGACTTCTATGTTTATATGCGTTCACTGCTCACAACACAAACATTCTTGAGCTTAATTTGGGACTAGATTGATTTGTGTGAGGTTGTCTGATATTTATTTATTTATAGAACGTATATGTGAGGATTCCATGATTGCATTAAAGTCTCTTTCCTAGGTAAAATCAACCAAGCTCGACTGCTAATCTTGCCAAGTAGTTGGCGTGACAATTTGGCAAGCAAGTTAACGCAAGTCAGAAATTTGTGAAGTTTGCCTTTTTTCATATAAGAAACAGCATTGCGGGATAAGCCTTGTTTACTACACAATGTATGGACTTCCAAATAAAAAAAATCTGTTCTCCCTTTACAGTTCTATAGAGGAAGAAAAAATATCCAAAAGTTCTGACTCGTGAAGGATTCGAACCTCCGACCTCCGATCAAAGTTTGTATTTTAATTGTGCAGATTGATTTAGAACTGTTACGCGTGTCTCATGTATGTTAAGATAACGGACATAGGTATGACACGGCAGACATAGTGTATGGATTCCAAGTAAAAAATAGCAGAGTAACAGCTTCTGTTCTCTCTTTACAATTCACTAAAGCAAGAAAAAAAATATCAAAAAGTTTTGACTCGTGAAGGATTCGAACCTCCGACCTCCGATCAAGTTTATACTTTTTAATTATTCAGGAATCGGCGCTCTGACCAACTGAGCTAACGAGTCGATGTGTGCCTGAATCAAAATCTCTACCATAATACCACCACGCGACGTCACAGAGTGCATGAATCAGAACTACCCGATTGCGTAATATTAATTGTTTACATATCGTGTCAACGACCTCGCATACCAGATATAAACAAAATGTGAATGGGTTTTAATTTAACACTTTCCTTATTATTTAATTGGCCGGACAATTTGTAAGACATCTAAAATTTTTTCATAAATTAGATGAGAGCTCATAAAACAAAATATTGCATTTTGTTTTTTTTTGTCAGATGTGTCTGCAGAGACTGATCGTTGTGGAGAACTTTGGGAAGGCCTTTCTCCAGCAGTGGACGTCAGCAGATAGACGTCCGCTGCTGGATATCATAATGATGATACAACACATCACAAACAATATCTTACCTCAAACGGACTTCATAAAATACCCTGGATTCCACTTACACAGACGCATGCCCTGCAAAAATCACGTAAGGGCAAAAAGAGATCAAGCGAACTACAAGTTGTGACGACTGTACTGGCTAAAAGACTGACATACAAACAGAATAGTGACACAGTAAAGGGATTATTGTATGAGCTAAAAGAAACAGCATCTTGGAATAAACCTAGTATACTACATAGTGTATGGATTCCAAGTAAAAATAGCAGAGTAACAGCTTCTGTTCTCTCTTTACAATTCACTTAAGCAAGAAAAAAAATATCAAAAAGTTTTGACTCGTGAAGGATTCGAACCTCCGACCTCCGATCAATTTTATTTTTGTTTAATCATTCAGGAATCGGCGCTCTGACCAACTGAGCTAACGAGTCGATGTGTGCCTGAATCAAAATCTCTACCATATACCACCACGCGACGTCACAGAGTGCATGAATCAGAACTACCCGATTGCGCAATATTAATTGTTTACATATGGTGTCAACGACCTCGCATACCACATATAAACAAAATGGAAATGGGTTTTAATTTAACACCTCCCTTGTAATTAAATTGACCTACCAATTTTTAAAACAGTAAAAAACTGCTGCAAGCGAGAGAGAAAATATTTAAAATGATTCGACACATTATTCAACAGAATATTTCTGCCCGGTTAGGATCGCGGGCAGAAATTGGATGAGGGCGGCGCAAGACCGATCGTTGTGGAGGCCTTTGGGGGAGGCCTTTGTCCAGCAGTGAACGTCTAATCAGCTGATATGATGATACAAGACTTGTCCTAAACGGCTTCATAAAATATCTCGTATTCCACTTAGACGCATACTACTACATAAGAGATTTGGCCACTCCTGACGATTTAGTGCCGTCTCTAGCCAGTTATCGGCGTTCAACTCTGCCAGGTCCGCCTCCACTGCATTTCTCTAGCGATATCTGGGGCGGTCGACAGACGCATAATCTGGAAAAATCAAATAAAGGCAAAAAGAGATCAAGTGGACTAAAAGCTGCGACGACTGTACTGGCTAATAGGAAGGAACTCGGTGCTTTCTCTGGACAACAAGATTATCAGTTATAAAGTGATCCCCAAACCTATCTGGACATATGGCATTCCGATATGGGGTGGTGCTAATATAGCATGTCTGCAAAAGGTTCAAAATTACTGAAATAATAATAAGCCAAAAGTTAAAATAAAATTAAATGGCTATGACGACGCGTTTGGCTCGGTTTGTAGACACCTGCCTACTGAGTCGGCGGTCCCGGGTTCGAATCCCGGCCGGGGCAAATATTTGTGCAAAATATTTGTTCTTGGGTCATGGATGTTATCTATATTTATGTATTTATATATTATGTATATCGTCGTCTAGTACCCATAGTACAAGCTTTGCTTAGTTTGGGACTAGGTCGATTTGTGTAAGATTATCCCTTAATATTTATTTATTTATTTATCACATCAGGTTCAGATATCCAATAGGTAGGACGTTCGTAGTGGCCTGGAAAGCCGTCAGAGACGCAGGTTCAGGCAGGGTTCGAACCCTGCCTAACCGTAACAAATGCTCTATGGTTGACGAGGAACGATGTAACTCACGAATATGTGAACATGGCAACGGAAGCATCCTATCCACATGTAATATCTTTACAACTGTTAAACTATGGTTCAATTATTAGTTGAATTTGTTTCCATCTTTTAGCGTAGAAATTACTAACATTAATCCAAAAGGCGTTCCTTTTACTACCTCCGCGACCACCGGTTGGGCGCCGCCACAATTTTTTTTTTTATACTCTTGTGACTCTGAACTTGGTCTATGACTTTTCTGTCTAAAAGGCTTACATGCAATTAGAATAGTGACAGTAAAGTTAAGGTATTATTGTATGAGCTAATTATATTATATTATAATCTAGGTACTTCCGAAACTATAAACTTTTCACGATGCTATAAGCTTTTCGATCTTGAAGGTGATGAAAAAGAAATGAGCCGTTTGAAATATTAGATGAAAAGATAGTTATAGACTTAATTTCCCGCCAGAGCTAAAATGCACAAAAAAGTTTGAAAAGTTCCGACTCGTGAAGGATTTGAACCTCCGACCTCCGATGGTTTAAGAGACTTGTGTTTAGAGAAAGGATCGGCGCTCTGCCACTGAGCTAACGAGTCGCTGCGCATTTGTTCCAAAATGACTATAATATGCAGGAAAATGACGTCACGAGGTCATTGAATGTGAAATGTACATGAATCACAAATAACACGGGAATCCCAGACAACCGAGGCAGACTTATCTCTAGGTTTTCCCCCGATTATGACGAAATCTTGCGTAGAGGCAGCTCTATGAAGAATGTCAGATTTCTAAGTTTTAGAGTTAAACAAATATCCCAACAAAAACATTCTGTAAAAAACTAGCCAAGTCTCGATAGAGCTGCTTGTTTATCTTTAAAAAGTGATGAAATCTAGACAAAGCCGTGCCAAGTCTAAGGTTCCTGACTGCGATTTCTTTATTATTATAGTTAATGTTGTGTGACTTGGCCGTTAAAGGGTACACAAGGGTACCCTGATGTGTCTCTTGCTTGCCGAGACTGATGTACCTTTACTTGTGTAAGCAAGAAAAAAAATATCAAAAAGTTTTGACTCGTGAAGGATTCGAACCTCCGACCTCCGATCAAGTTTATACTTTTTAATTATTCAGGAATCGGCGCTCTGACCAACTGAGCTAACGAGTCGATGTGTGCCTGAATCAAAATCTCTATTATATACCACCACGAGACGTAACAGAGTGCATGAATCAGAACTACCGGGTTGCGCAATATTTATTGTTTACATCTTATTGTCAACGATCCCGCATGCCAGGTATAAACATTATGGAAATGGGTTTTATTTTTAACACCTCCCTTATTATTAAATTGGCCGGACAATTTTTAAAACAACTACTGCAAGTAAGAGACAAATCTGAAAAAAAAAACAAAATTATTCATACACAATATTTGTTACAAATTAGATGCAGGCTCATCCAATTAGTAAAAAAATATAGTATTGGAGCGTTTTTCAAAAAAAGTGTACACGTGACGAACCGGAAAACGTTTTTTTTTATAACACTGATTTTAAATTTTCTTGGCTTATTCAATTCCCCATAAGTTATAGTGTATTATTTGAGAAAATGGCATTAAAATATTAAAAAATATAGAAAATATCGACATTTTAAACTCAGATTGTGGTGAAACTAGTTCCGGATAGTCACAAATATAAAATTCATTATAAATTGATTGTAGTATTTTTTGGACTAGTTTTAGTTTACACATTTAAAATAAAGACACTAAACTATTTAAAACGGGTTTAATTTATAGAATTAATGGAACGAGCAAGCTTTGAGGATAAAATAAAGGTCCAGTTCGTCACAATCGCCACCAAATGACTGCTAAAACATGTATTTTTTTGCATTAAAATGCGACAAATCAACGAATAATATTTTTTATTACATTAAGGAATATTCATTTAGTAATGTTAACGCTTAAATATGTGAATTGTTGCACTGCAGCAGCCAGAAATAATTATTTTCAACATCCCAAATCTTGGGACAGTAACTAAACGGAATCTCATGTGACTAACTGGAAAATGTAAGGAATAGTGTACATAGATTGAATATATTGAAATAAAATCACAAAAATATTATGTTATGAATCGTATTTATTGCAACGGTATCAAAATGGTAGGTATAATATATATTATTACTAGTTTATATATGTAATAATAAAACATGTATTAAACTAGTAATAATAAATATTTACCATGTATATTATTATGTATTACATAAAAATCTTTCATGAGTAAATGACAATCTTAATATTGAAAGTTTTATTAGTTTTATTTATCTATTTTTATAGATTATTAATAATGTTTTATTAAAAATGTTTAAAATAAAACATACAATGTTACTATTACCTTTAACAAGTAATAGCAACATGAACATTTCAAAATATAGAATAACAGTCTTAATTCTCATTGATAAAAAATTGGGCAAGTGCGAGTCCGACTCGCGCATGAAGGGTTCCGTACCATAATCTACAAGTTTGTTGTATGGGAGCCCCTTAAATATTTATTTTATTTTATTTTTAGTATTTGTTGTTCTAGCGGCAATAGAAATACATCGTCTGTGAAAATTTCAACTGCCTAGCTATCACCGTTCTTGAGATACAGCCTGGTGACAGACGGACGGACGGACAGCGAAGTCTCAGTAATAGGGTCCCGTTTTTACCCTTTGGGTACGGAACCCTAAAAACGGTTGTAATTAAAATACTTACATCGAACGAACTTTATTTTAGGACATCGCTTAGAACGCTGTCTGCCTTTTGTTTTCTTGATAGTTATAAACGAATATAAACCTTATTGCAATATGTTAAGGTTTATGGGTGTATACTTAAGGTTATATCTACATAAACCAATCACAATTTTTTTTCTTCATTTCTGACAACACTTTCAGCTGTCAAGCTAGTTCGCCTAATTAAAAACTCGACTGTAAGCGTGGCCGACAAGCCGACATGCTCTTAGCCAGTTTTACAAATGTTTTAATTGTTATTTTGCTTTTTAGTCATTTCTTCCGGAGATAACAAATACTTTTCTGAAAACCGCATCAAAATCGGTTCTGACAAATGCGAGATAATGGCGGATAAACATGCATGTATAACAAACATATGGGACAAACTAAGTAACTCCTTTTTTAGAAGTCGGTTAAAACATCGGTCACATTTCGATTGTGTACTAAGCTTTATAGTTCCAATTCGTCACAAAATCGTTCCGGTAGTATATCACGTCACTAACCGGACGTGACGAATTCTACCTCGACAATTTAAAATCAAAATTTCAACGTGTTCTGAACCAATTCAATGTGTTTTTGGTTTAGTTTCGGATACTACGATAGTTTGTTCTATGTCTAATTGTGTTTAAAAAGTTAATTATAATCTACTTACCGAAAAAACTGTTACTAACTCGAAATCCTATTTTTAGCGCACTGACACAGCGTCCACCTTTCGTCACCGTTTTCACGGAACTGACGTTTTATTTGCAATGAAATCCGATGCCTTTAGCATTAAAATGTTGCCAGGATTGAAAAATTAACGCTTTTTGGGGAATATCGATTGCACAAGTATGTTAAAATCGCTTGTGACTATAACCGGAAGTTCCGGTCTGTCGATTTCTTTGGACAGTGGAAAAAGTAGTTTTTCGGCATTATAAACCGTATTTGTTTATAAATAAAGCACACGACTAAAATCTAGACTCATTACTTTATCTGTGTGACCACATTCAATATTCATACAAATTTATTTCGAGTTTCTGCAAGCCTCTGAACATGACTGAGTCGACGTGGGACATACCCATTTTAGCACTTTTCATATCTTTATTTTGCAATAAATCTAGTAATAAATATAATATAATCGTTTTAGATATATAAAATGAATGCCCCACATCTACAGAATCAAATGATACCACTCATATACCCAAATACTAAAGGTAAAGTAAAAACAAAACACGTTGAACGTGTGGGACATTCAAATTTTGCCATGTACACTTTTTTTGAAAAACGCTCATTGTATGAATCTTTTTTTTTTGTTTTTCCAGATGTGTCTCTTGCTTTCCGAGACTGATGTACCTTTACTTGTGTATTTTGTGCAATAAAATTTAAATAAATAAAATAAAGCAAGAAAAAAAAATATCAAAAAGTTTTGACTCGTGAAGGATTCGAACCTCCGACCTCCGATCAGGTTTATACTTCTTAATTATTCAGGAATCGGCGCTCTGACCAACTGAGCTAACGAGTCGATGTGTGCCTGAATCAAAATATCTATTATATACCGCCACGAGACGTCACAGAGTGCATGAATCAGAACTACCCGGTTGCGCAATATTTATTGTTTACATCTTATGTCAAGGACGCCGCATGCCAGGTATAAACATTATGGAAATGGGTTTTATTCTTAACACCTCCCTTATTATTAAATTGGCCGGACAATTTTTAAAACAACTACTGCAATTAAGAGGCAAATTTGAAAAACAAACAAAATTATTCATACACAATATTTGTTACAAATTAGATGAGGGCTCATCCAATTGGTAAAAAAATATAGTATTGTATGAATATTTTTTTTTGTTTTTCCAGATGTGTCTCTTGCTTGCAGAGACTGATGTACTTTTACTTGTGTATTTTGTGCAATAAAATTTAAATAAAAAAAATAATACAAGAAAAAAAATATTAGAAAGTTTTGACTCGTGAAGGATTTGAACCTACGACCTCCGATCAAGTTTATACTTCTTAATTATTCAGGAATCGGCGCTCTGACCAACTGAGCTAACGAGTCGATGTGTGTCTGAATCAAAATCTCTATTATATGTATACCACCACGTGACGTCACAGAGTACATGAATCAGAAGTACCCGGTTACGCAATATTTATTGTTTACATCTTATGTCAACGACCCCGCATGCCCGGTATAAACATAATGAAAATGGGTTTTATTTTTAACACCTCCCTTATTATTATATTGCCGGATATTTAAAAAAAAAAACAAAATGATTCAAACACAATAGTTGTTACAAATTAGATGAGGGCTCATCCAATTAGTAAAAAAATATAGTATTGTATGAATCATTTTTTTTGTTTTTCCAGATGTGTCTCTTGCTTGCCCAGATGTGTCTCTTGCTTGCCAAGACTGATCGTTGTGGAGAACTTTGGGGAATGCCTTTGTCCAGTAGCGGACGTCTATCTGCAGATATGATACAACACATCGCAAACAGAGTTTTTGGAGTAGTAGGGCCTCGTGCAGGGTCCGTCTGGATTGTTACTACCTTCTTGCCTAATAAACCACCGCTAAACAGCAATGTTCTCATTGTTGTGTTCCGGTGTGGGGGTAAGATAGCCGGTGAAATTACTAGCATAGAGGCATTCTATCTTCGTCCTCCGGGTAGGCAAACACTTGTGTTGTGACTCCTCTGGTGTTACAGGTGTTTATGGGCGACGGTAATCGCTTTCCATCAGGCGATACCTTTGCTCGTTTGCCCCCTATGACATGAAAAAAAAATTAAACAATATCTTATCCCAAACGGACTTCATGAAATACCTCGGATTCCACTTAGACAGACGCATTACCTGAAAATTCATCTAAAGACAAAAAGAGATCAAGCGAACTACAAGTTGTGACGACGGTACTGGCTAAAAGACTGACATACAAACAGAATAGTGACACAGTAAAGGGATTATTATAGTAGCTAATAATGTATTCCTTAAAACTTAATTTTCTACTTAATAGTATATTACTGCCGAGGCCGGGAAAAGTCAGTTCGTGGATGAGTATGATTTTGAAGGACGAGGCGTAGCCCGATGATATCAGGGTACGACTTCCAGGTGGGAGATGTTCTAAGGGTGTATGTTAGGCGGGGCATGGCAAAGCAATTTCTTAACAACACTAGAGAAACGTGAGCTGAAAGTTGCTGGAGGTGTGGAAGGGATGCAGCTAGCTTTGATGTCTTGTTTTGAATTATGGGGCTAACTCCGTCGGAGAAGATAGGGGCGCCTAAAAGTGTGAATGATGGTCTATTTATGATCTTTAAATTTGGGAGAATAGATGAAAACTTAGGGATGGATAATTCGGCAACGGGGCCACAGGGGAAGAGTTCGCATTTAGAAGTATTTAATTCTAAGCCGAGGGCGGAGAGAGCCGGGATTAGTTTGATAATGTCGTTTAAAACAGTATTAGGCCTTCCTCCTATGGTGCCGTCGTCTAAGTACCATATGTTTAGTGGTGATTGGAGCGTCTTAATTACATTTTGAATTGCCAAGCAGAATACAAGCGGGCCCAGGGGGTCACCATGTTGGGCACCGACTTGTGAGGTTATTGTTTTATTATTGTAAAGGAGGTTACTGGGCGACGAATAACATTGGTGTAGGAAGGGATACAAGGGCGGGATAACTTCTTTTATCTCCTTCAGCATTACGTCTCTTTCAACACTGTTGAAGGCGTTTTTTAAGTCGACTTTTAAGATGACGGTGTCTGTATCATCGTGGTCGAATGTATAGGACCGGCAAGCGTGTATGGCTGCCTCGCAGCCTAGAGGGGTGCCGACTCCTATTTGATGAGGTTGGAGGTAGTCTGCCATTTCATCTCTTACTGCGCGGCAACCAAGTTTGGCGACTAGTCGGCGGATGGTATTCCCTATGGCTATAGGTCTGACACTCCCATCCTTTTTCTTCAATGCGCACAATGAAGCTCCATAGAGAAACGGAAACCAATCTACATTTTAATTTAATGTATCAGTACCATGAAGTTCATTTGGTACTTATTTTTTTTAGGAATAGGAATAAAATTTCGGGTCCGAATCATATGTTTGATTTAAAACAAAATATATGAATAAGAATTAAATATATATGAAAACACAATAACAAAAAATATGCACATAGGTAATTATAAATTTTAGTTAAATGAACAACTTCTAAACACACTGTTTTGTTAGAAACCATACCATATTTATCATTCGGAGAAGATCATAAGTTCAAAATAACTTTTATATTGATTTGGACACAATCATTTCTGTTTTATTTTTTATTTGTTTACGTTTGGTACACTTATTAATTTTCAAATCACTCATTAAATATCATTATATTATTAAAATTAAAACTGTCGTGAGAAATCTCTAATAAATAACTAAGAATCATGAAAATAAATTAACCGCATATAAGATTATTATTCAAATTGTTTGTCCGTTATTCGAAATTTGTCGACATTTTAAATACATTGACAGTAGCAGAGCAAAAATATGTTCAGTGCAAGAACTTAACGCAGAGAACAATTAAAAAGTTTATAATAGTTTTTATTTTTTAAATTTAGTGGACAATTGGCTGTATGGTGAATTATCAAAGTCTTTGAAAAAATTAAAAGTAAAAATGCAGTAACCGACCAAATTAAGATTACCCTCATTTGTATGAGACGTTATAAACGGAAGGTGTGTTTTTTACTTAATCGCCTTATTTAAATAATATTGATTTCCCGGCTAAGGCCAATAATATATATTTTTTTTAATTTTCATTAACGCCTTCTAAATATAACGAACGATTTCGCGGTCCAGTTTTACTACATTAATGGCAACATTTCCAAGCAAGTTGGAGAAAAGTTTATTTCTGAAAAAAGTGGGGCGCCTAAAAAAAGAAATAAGCCGTTTGAAATATCGGATGAAAATATATTTTTCTCAAACATGCTCGGAAATGTATGCGTTAATGTCCCGATATGAGGACATGAAGTTTCTCGTTTATGGCTCCCTACATTACTTCTTGGCCTAGGCCAAAAAAAATAGTATGAAAATCCATTATTGTCCGCTGCTCTAACTTTTCAAATTTCCTTACTAACGTTAAATTGGCAAAGGAAAAATTGCATACAGCCAACCACCACTGCCATCTGTAAGCATACTTGCGATATAAAAAAAAAACAAAATCTATGGTACTATATTTATGTGCGGTTAAACATGGTGCTCAAATAGCTGGATCAAATAACATATTTAAAAAATAAAAAAGGCAGCAATATGAACAACTTTTTATCTGCTTATTCGTATTTCGTAGTGATTATAATATAATTTTAACAGACATAAAAATTACTTCTAGTGATGAGAGTGACGGGGAACTTATGAACAAAGGATGACGGGGAACTTATGAGGAGGCAAATTTAGCCATGCAAAATGAATAATATTTTTTACTTTTTTCTCGTAGCATATTTTGTTTTGTTTACTTGATTATCTATTAGTTATTTTAATTTTAATATTTCCTCACATCGTTTGAGAAAAGCACTATACAAGCTTCGGCCGGAACAGGGATTGCAGGACTCGTTCTATCTGGCCTCGTCTTCGACTCGGCCATCTACCCCAAACTCGTCCAGCAATCCCTTACTTCACGGCCTCTGCAGTAATGTACTATTGCCGACTAAGCTAAAATTCCATAAAAATATTAAAATAAAACAATTTAAACGGATTTTATCATGTTTATTAATTATTGTAGTCTCCCTGACGTTTAGGTAGCTTTACAGTTACCGTTGTCAAAGGTTGACTGAGAATAACAAAAAAAACTGTCATAGTATTTGTGCAAACTACCCAATTTATAAAATACTAGCTGTGCCCCGCGGTGTTACCCGCTCATCCCACGGGAACACTAAATTTATTCGGGATGAAAAGTATCCTATGTCCTTCCCCGGGACTTAAACTATCTATATACCAAATTTCATCTAAATCGGTTCAGCGGTTTTAGCGTGAAGAGGTAACAGACAGACAGACAGACAGACAGACAGACACACTTTCGCATTTATAATATTAGTATGGATGAATTACAATACGCGAAATAACATGCTATACAATCCATTTAAATTGTTTTTTTTTTAATGTTTGACAATGGCGGAAAGGGTTCGCTTTATCTTGCATAATATCGATTCTCCGAATTTCATTTCTCATAACAGCTATCACCGATTTTTTTTTCTCCGAATGATTCTTTCTCATAATCATTTAGTATCATAATTGTCAGTTGGCATACTATTCATTTCTCATAATTTTATATGGCACAACATTAATATCGCCGAATTTATTAACTAAACTGATACCAGTAAAATGGGTTAGGTTAGGTTAGAACTGCGACCACAACAGAGCCGAACTGCTGCCAGTAAAGTAGGTTAGGTTAAAACCGAACTTAATGGGTTAGGTTAGGTTAGAACTGCGACCACAACAGAACCGAACTGCTGCCAGTAAAGTAGGTTAGGTTAGAACCGAACCTAATGTTTTTTTTTTTTGCAAAATTTCAAATTGGTGCTAGGCGGCTAAAACTCGGTATCGGGGGGCTCTCGGGGCTCAAAAATATGAATCTGAAATCTTGTCCGAAAATTCGGTCAAATTCGGAAAATATCGAAAAAAAACGATTCAAAATTTCAAATTGGTGCTAGGCGGCTAAAACTCGGTATCGGGGGGCTCTCGGGGCTCAAAAATATGAATCTGAAATCTTGTCTGAAAATTCGGTCAAATTCGGAAAATATCGAAAAAAAAACGATTCAAAATTTCAAATTGGTGCTAGGCCGCTAAAACTCGGTATCGGGGGGCTCTCGGGGCTCAAAAATATGAATCTGAAATCTTGTCCGAAAATTCGGTCAAATTCGGAAAATATCGAAAGAAAACGATTCAAAATTTCAAATTGGTGCTAGGCGGCTAATTATGAGATATGATGATTATGAGAAAAAAATTATGCAAAATAAAATTCGGAGAAATAAAATTCGGAGAAATGATGATTCGGAGAAATGATGTTATGCAAAATGAAAATATGAGTATCAATTTTATGCAACATAATAGTGAACCTGGCGGAAATCGAAGACAATATGACCATAGTTATGCAGAAAGCGCCCATCGTATATTTTTTGTCAAAGTGACTTAAGTCTTAATAAATTAATGAGTTTTTGCATTATGAAAAAAAAAAATCTTTGGTCGCTTACTGCATAACTATGGTTATATTATCTATGCTATAAAAATAGTTCAAAAAGTCCTGACTCGTGAAGGATTTGAACCTCCGACCTCCGATGGTTTAAGAGACTTGTGTTTATAGAAAGGATCGGCGCTCTGCCACTGAGCTAACGAGTCGCTGCGCGTTTGTTCCAAAATGACTATCACATGCAGGAAAATGACGTCACGGGGTCATTGAATGTGAAATGTACATGAATCACAAATAACAGGGGAATCCCCGACAACCGAGATAGACTTATTTTTGTAGGTTTTCACCCGATTATGACGAAATCTTGCGTAGAGGCAGCTCTATGAAGAATGTCAGATTTCTAAGTTTTAGAGTTAAAAAAATATTTTATTGTGACAAACAAGTACCTACAATAAAAATTACAAACTAAATGTTACGCTGCCACACGGGCACTGTTGTAAGTCAAAATCCAAATGATTTCTTTAAGGGCAGTTAACAGGTTGTTAAGGGTGCTTTTCTAAGGAGGATTGTGAAATCTATCAATCACGTGAAATGGACCAATCATTTGAAATGAAATCTGAATCTCTTGTTCGTTAACTAATTTTTATTAAAGCGGTTCCGGCAACGGATATGCATCCTAAAGAGCCACGCACATGTGATGCTTCTTCTACATACAAATCATCAATCTCAGGCCGTTTACCTATTATACTTCAACTTACGATTGCAGACGAAGGCCTCCCTCATGGATCTCCACAAAGTCCTCATAGTATGAGGACTATGAGGCGTATGAGGCTCATACTCCTCTCTCTTCTCAACGCGGCAACGGTTTTCTGCAACCTTGAAGTATTTGACTTGTAATTCAATTTAATTTTAATTGTAAATAAGGACCTATTTTGTGCGCTCTAATAGGGTATCATGTAACTACTTACTTTATTTTGTAACACCGTAAATGATTATGATTGCAATAAATGATTATGATTATGATTAATTAGTTCAACCAGTGCGTATTACCGGTAATGACCTACGGAGCCGAGACGTGGTCTCTAACTATGGGCCTTTTAGGAAGCTCAGAGTCACACAGCGAGCTATGGAAAGAGCTATGCTCGGGATTTGTCTACGAGATCGAATCAGAAATGAGGAGATTCGTAGACGAACCAAGGTCATCGATATAGCAAACCGGGTAAGCAAGCTGAAGTGGCAATGGGCGGGGCACGTAGCTCGAAGGACCGATGGCCGTTTGGGGCAGAAAGGTTCTCGAGTGGAGACCACGTACCGGCAAGCGCAGTGTAGGACGACGAGAGTTGCGGGGACTCGCTGGATGCGGGTCGCTGCTATCCGGCCCATGTGGAAGTCTATTAAGGAGGCCTGTGTCCAGCAGTGAACATCCTATGGCTGAAATGATGATGATGATGATGACATATATTTTTACATGATTGACATATACATATTTTTTATAAATGTCATATTATGTAACCAGGATAGATAGATGTGTACATGGCAGTCGTGCTTCCCAATATCTTATTTTCTGCTGAAACCTGGACCGTTTACCGCCGTCATATCCGAATGCTGGACCGATTTCACCTCAGATGCCTACGCAAGATACTGAAGATCCGGTGGTCTGATCGCATACGGAACACAGAAGTGCTGCGTAGAGCAAACGTGTGCGGCATCGAGGTGTACCTTATGCGAGGACAGCTTCGTTGGTGCGGCCACGTTTCACGGATGGAGGAGAAGCGAGTGGCTAAGCGCATCGATTATTCCGAACTTGAGGATGGTAACAAAGATGTGCTAAAGAGGCATTTAAAAATGTGACGTCATTATGTAGGCAGGCCATCTGTATGGAGCGTTTTTATTACTCTGTAGGAATGAAATTGAACTTTGACGACCATTTCTGACTTTTAGAGCAGTCTAAGTGTAAGTAGTCTCATATAGACATGTGATTCCAATAAAAAATAGAATCGATTGACATCCTCAAAAAAACAATTGTCCGCACGCCTATTGCCACCCACTGCTCCATCTTAGGTAGGTTAGGTAGGGTTGGTGTTCTGAATGGAGCCAACGCATAGGTTCGTCATATGATTAATATTTTTCAGATGTTTCAAAAGCACTACACGATTCGACCTTTATATCGCGAAATTCAGGATTACGCAATGCGAAAAGCTTGCAACCGTTTTCTACCTAAGTCTGCATTAGTCATCACTCATCAGACATTCGGTGATATGATTCAAGCACTGTATGACGTCGTTTTTCGGCATGCGAATGTTGTTTTGAAACAAATGCACATCGACTCGTTAGCTCAGTTGGTCAGAGCGCCGATTTTCTAAATCAAAAGTTTATCCTTACCATCGGAGGTCGGAGGTTCGAATCCTTCACGAGTCAATATTTTTTTGGTTTACATATTATTTTTGCAGTTAATGAAACGTTTTACTTTATATTCTATTAAAACGTGACGTAAAAGGAAATAATTAGGTGTTATAATAAATAAATAATTATTGTATAATTCGTCCTAACTCTGGATCCTGCAATAATGTGTGTGGTGGAATATGAAGCGTCAGATGTCAAAACTAACGCCAGTTGTTGCCCTTTTGGGAGTTGTTGGCTATTGTAGATATACGTGCACTTCCAACTAGTAGGTATCGGTCTGTCGGCTGTCGCCAGTTTGCGGTTCCGGGGCTGCTGTCTGAGCTGCGGTGTAGAATAAACTTTCGGGGGTTAAGTGAAATGGCTGAAGAAAAACCTATGGATAAACTTAATCAAAATAACGTAGGTTTTAAGTATCTAAAAGAAAGAAAGAAAACCTGAGAGCAAACTCTAATATTATTATATTATACTAAGTTAGGTACATTTTTTAGATATACGTAGTTATAAACGTGAGCGCAGCAATTGCCAATAAACGTATGTACCAAATGTAACTTATGTAGGTATTGAGAAAAATAAACAAAAAAAATCTTGCTTCTTGTCATACCATCCAAAATTCCATTGCTAGACAAAGTCATGTGCCACTTTATACAACAACTCCCCATTCCTGTCCAGATCGTTGATTTTTTATTTAGTAGACTCGGTTTTATCATCCGAAACATCAGACACTTCCATGATCTTGGGGCGATAAAGTTAGTTTTCTGTGCGTTTGTGAGAAGCAAATTAGAGGTTTCTTCTCTCAAATGGAAACCTTACGAGTCCACATATGCATTGCTTCTCGAAAAGGTTCAAAAAGCCTTTCTGAGGTTTTTATATAAAAAAAAGATCTACTACTGTCGATCAAACCGCGAAGGAGGAGGAGTGTGTATTCTCGTAAAGGAAGGAGACAATATCGACTTCGCTAAATGTAGTGATATAAATGTAATGTCTATGGAATATATTTTCGAAGTGTGTGAAATAGATCTACCTACGCATAACTTACTTACAATTAATCTCTACTGGCCGGATAGCAAGAGAATGCCCGATACATTTTACAACTGTTTAACCAGCCTTTTACAATTATTACAAAAGAAATACCCTAGCAGAGACATCGTTATAGGAGGGGATCTAAATGTAAACATCCTGGATAAGACAACAACATCTTTGAAACTGCTAAATAAAATGAAAAGTTTTAATTTTCACCAGCACGTAACGGAACTAACTAGAATTACTCAAACTTGTAAAAGCTGTTTGAATCTCCTATTTACAAATTTTAAGAGGGAAAACCTACAAATTAAATAAATGATTACGGCCTCTCAGACCATAAAGGGATACATGTAACTATAGCTTCAGAAAAAAATAATGCATGCGAAAATTGGACATTAGAGAAAAGACAGTTCAATGATCGCAACATGAATAAGTTTCAGAGAACTCTGAAACAAATTAACTTTTATAAACTTTTTGATATAACAAAGAATGTTAATGACAATTATAATTCCTTCATTACAGTACTTAAAAATATATTGGATACGTGTATACCTAAAATAAAAATTAAATATAAAAGTAGACCTAAAACTACATGGCTCACTAAAGGGATCAAAAAATCATGTAAACATAAGAGACTCTTAAAAATACTCTCATCTACATGTAAGGATAAAACTATTTACAACTATTACAAAAGGTACGAAAAAACTTTAAAAACAGTAGTCTCGGCTTCTAAACGACTGCAAAATATTAAACGCATGCAAAAATCAAGTAATACTACTAAGTCAATGTGGAATATAATAAAAGAACAGACGAATAAGGTTCAAAAGAAAATCAAAAAGAACATTAAACTTACTACTCAAAATAAAATTACAGAAGACCCTGTTGAAGTAGCTAACGAATTCAACAGATTTTTTTAACATATAGGTGTTTGGGACCAGACGAGTCGCCCCCTAGGCCGACCCGTTGTCGCCGAATTAGAAAACTTAATGTACCTATCGCCTGTACCACTCCCCAGGAAATTTATAAAATTATTCGTAACCTAAAAAATAAGCGCAGCTTTGGTATAGACGAACTGCCTCCAATACTTATAAGGAAGTGTGCACAAGAACTTGCTGATCCGTTAACGTGTCTAATTAACCTGTCATTTAAAGAAGGAGTTTTTCCAGAAGCTCTAAAATTTGCCATAATTAAAACGGTGTTCAAAAAAGGCTGCAAAAAAGATTGTAGCAACTACCGACCAATTGCAATGCTAACAACTTTTTCAAAGGTTTTTGAGTCTGCTATGACTACTTGGCTTTATTCATTTTGAGAAAAATTCAACATTTTTAATAAGTCTCAAAACGGATTTAGAAAGCATAGATCGACAACATTGGCAGTTTTCAAGTACATCCATAGTGTACTAAACATAATAAATACTAAACAGCATGCGATTGGTATCCTACTGGATATGAGAAAATTGAGTAAGGCCTACGATAGGGTTAGACACGAAATTCTTTTACAAAAACTGCTCGGTATTGGAGTCAGAGGAATTGTCTACAACTGGTTTTCCTCGTATCTCGCAAACCGTGTGCAGTTTGAATTCCGACTCTTAAACTTGGACTTCCGAATATTTTACAGTTTCCGAGGGATGACCAATATACGTAGGTAATTAGATGAAACCGTGAAAAAAAGGACCCACAGTTAAGAGTACAGCCATGGAATTTATCGTGTTGCAATAAGGTTCATATCCGATTATAAATGGATAGTAAACAGTGTTTTCAAAGGTATATACTATTGAAGGTGGTTGCAAAATGTTGTGAAATTTCATGCACTTCGCGCGGCATACGATACTTGTTTTGAAGCAGATAGACATCGACTCGTTAGCTCAGTTGGTCAGAGCGCCGATTTACTGAATCTAAAGCTTTATCCTTACCATCGGAGGTCGGAGGTTCGAATCCTTCACGAGTCATTCTTTTGGAAAAATACCTTTTTTTTAGAGATCGTTCCAAACGGCACTTGATAGATATGGTATTCTAGAATTTAATCGTCATTAATTAAATTTGGAGCTTGAATATTACAGGGTAATTTTTGTAGGGGCCCTAAAGCAAAGGGCAAAGTGTTCCGACGAAAGCATGTGAAGTCATTACATGCAGTAGTCCTATACTAGTCGTCGTGGAGTTGCTTAAGGGAGACCTATGTCCAGTCGTCATTTGTCCGTAATTTGTTAGTCTCTGTTTGTGATTCATTTAAGAGAAAGTAATGTGTTTTGTTTACTATAATCATCGTTAACAGTATACAACTGATACGAGAGTTAGTAATTAGAGTTATAATTATGCACTCTGTGCATTTAATGAGACGTCATAATGGGAATACAATAGCTGTTTTGTAACAAACTCACAATGTCGTTAGCTCAGTGGCAGAGCGCCGATAGCTACTCTATATAAAATCGACTTAATCCATCGGAGGTCGAAGGTTCAAATCCTTCACGAGTCAAATCTCTTTTATTATTTTTTTTTTTCAAACTTTTCCTAGGTTACAAAAAAGCATCCAATTTTCCTCGAACACATTTATTTATTATTAACATTTATGATATAGTTAATTTATTGTTAAGTTATTAAATAAATAAATATTAAGGGACAATCATACACAAATCGACCTAGTCCCAAACTAAGCAAAGCTTGTACTATGGGTACTAGACGACGATATACATAATATATAAATACATATATAGATAACATCCATGACCCAAGAACAAATATTTTGCACAAACATTTGCCCCGGCCGGGATTCGAACCCGGGACCGCCGACTCAGTAGGCAGGTGTCTACCAACCGAGCCAAACGCGTCGTCGTCGTATTAATTCGCTCTTCCTTCGTTTCATCTATGTCTTTGGCTAATCCTTCAAGACTTGTATAATTTTTGAGATTTAAGATAGCCTAGAGCTTGAATTCGACAAAGCATTGCGTATCATCAATTTAGCAATGTATAGGTTGTATCTTGCTTATTATACATCTGAAAAATAAAAATCATAGGAGGAATCTATGCGACTCAGAACGCCAACCCTACTTAACCTACCTAAAATGGTGCGGTTGGTGGTCGGTGATAGAACATCATAAAACAATAATTAAGTATCGCAATTCGTGGTGCGTACTGCTAGTGAGCCATTCTTGGCGTAATACAGATGGATTGCTTAAACTTTCTGCCGAAACCTTGAACGAGTTTCTGAAAACGAAGGCTACAATATTGTTGAAACGTGTTAAATCATTTTTTAGTGTCATGCAAAAACTTTCTCTAACATAGGCGGTACCAAACTACATGTATTTAAGCGGTGGCGGTTTTAGTGACCTTGCTCGTAGCTGAAAAATGGTACGGAAAGACAGGAAAAGCAAGGATTGTCCAAAGAAGTGCATTTCGAGTGTGGAGACGTAACAAATGACGCGGGGTCACGCTCGCGCTGATGATAAATGCATCCCGTTATAGCTTCACGTCACTCGTGGGGCGCGTTTTTCAAATTCATCTCGATCTTTACTGGGCTTGTAGAAACAAGTTTGTCAAAAATTGCTTCTTTGAATGAGATGTTTTGTTAGTGAAATTGTATTACGGCACTAAGCGTTTCCCGCAGTTCCATCCACATCCCGGGAACCATACATGGTTCTCTGCCTTTTCGCCGAATTACGTTTCGTCAAACGTTTCATTTCGCAAAAGTTTCATTTCGCCAAAAGCATTTTTCACTGAAACTGTGAACTATTTTGAATTGTTATAAAACAAACCTAACCTAATCTAAAGGATGATATTTACAACAATCTGAAATAGTTTACAGTTTCAGTGAAAAATGCTTTTGGCGAAATGAAACTTTTGCGAAATGAAACGTTTGCGAAACATAATTCGGCGAAAAGGAAGTACACCACCATGGTTCTCTGCCTTTTCGCCGAATTACGTTTCGTCAAACGTTTCATTTCGCAAAAGTTTCATTTCGCCAAAAGCATTTTTCACTGAAACTGTGAACTATTTTGAATTGTTATAAAACAAACCTAACCTAACCTAACCTAATCTAAAGGATGATATTTACAACAATCTGAAATAGTTTACAGTTTCAGTGAAAAATGCTTTTGGCGAAAATAAACTTTTGCGAAATGAAACGTTTGCGAAACATAATTCGGCGAAAAGGAAGTACACCATGGTTCTCTGCGTTTTCGCCGAATTACGTTTCGTCAAACGTTTCATTTCGCCAAAAGCATTTTTCACTGAAACTGTGAACTATTTTGAATTGTTATAAAACAAACCTAACCTAACCTAACCTAATCTAAAGGATGATATTTACAACAATCTGAAATAGTTTACAGTTTCAGTGAAAAATGCTTTTGGCGAAATTAAACTTTTGCGAAATGAAACGTTTGCGAAACATAATTCGGCGAAAAGGAAGTACACCACCATGGTTCTCTGCCTTTTCGCCGAATTACGTTTCGTCAAACGTTTCATTTCGCAAAAGTTTCATTTCGCCAAAAGCATTTTTCACTGAAACTGTGAACTATTTTGAATTGTTATAAAACAAACCTAACCTAACCTAACCTAATCTAAAGGATGATATTTACAACAATCTGAAATAGTTTACAGTTTTAGTGAAAAATGCTTTTGGCGAAATTAAACTTTTGCGAAATGAAACGTTTGTGAAACATAATTCGGCGAAAAGGAAGTACACCACCATACATATTTAAATTAAACGTAATTTTTCCCAATCGCAAAGCTCTGAAATTGCACCCTGGCATTGGTGCGTACTTAAAGTACCCACACTGCACCTGTCTTCAGTATTTAAGACCAAGTTAGTATTTAATGATCTTGGCTACTTAGTTCTAGTAATTTCTTAATAATAAGGATATGGAAATGACCTTGCAAGATTCAGGTACAAACACGTAGATAACCCAAGTTCATCCACAAGCAAAAGGCTCTTTAACACTTTCACGGCTAGATTAAAACTACCCCAGAAACCGAGATCCCTCTAGGTGGCCGCAACCCCACTCCAGATGCCTTCAGAGCCCGCCAGATGGGCGCTTTTATAGTTCGATCCACCTGGCAAGCTGGGGCACCTGAGTAAAAATTACGAGCGCTCACCAGGCGGGTTGTTGGACGTGAAAGTGTTAAATACTATCTGACGCTGTATCTGCAGGCAGACCCTGTAAGATTATATTAAGGGCCATAGTTACACTAGTTTCTGAAAATTGACACGCTATGGTCTATTAGATAGAGATAAAGAGCAAGTTGTTTGTGACCTTTGCAACTTGTTTCTATTACAATAATTATAGGACTTCCCTACAACCATAATACCAAAATCGTTCTAGTAATTCCACTATTATACAACAAGGATATGGTAATGGTCTGGCTCGTCGCCTAATATTTCGGTAGTTCGGTGTGTGTCGCCGCTAATGTCACCGACGCTTCCGGAACGTCAGAATAATGAACCGGAAGAGACCCCATAATGCATTTTCCCATTTCAATTATGATACCGATACAATTATTTTGATAGAAAATCCTTTCTAGCTTACTGTTTGAATTCCGACTCTTAATCTTGGACTTTCGAATATTTTACAGTTCCCGAGGGATGACCAATATACGTAGGTACGTAGATAAAACCGTGAAAAAAAAAGCCACAGTTAAATGTACAGCCATGGACTTTATCGTGTCGCAATAAGGTTCATATCCAATTATAAATGGATAGTAAACAGTGTTTTCAATGGTATATACTATTGAAGGTGATTGCAAAATGTTGTGAAATTTCATGCACTTCGCGCGGCATACGATACTTGTTTTGAAGCAGATAGACATCGACTCGTTAGCTCAGTTGGTCAGAGCGCCGATTTACTAAATCGAAAGTTTATCCTTACCATCGGAGGTCGGAGGTTCGAATCCTTCACGAGTCATACTTTTGGAAAAAATACCTTTTTTTCAGGGATCATTTCAAATTTAAATTTTATACAGGTTGGCTTTTTTGGGGCCCTAAAGCAAAGGGCATAGTGAACAGAAGAAATCGTGCGCTTCTTCTTCTTCTTCCCATCTGTGGTTTTCTAGTCTTTGTTAGTAATTCATTTAAGAGAAAGTAATGAGTCTTGTTTACTATAATAATTATCATTAACACTATACTTTGCATAACTTCCTTAAGATAACAGTATACTACTGATACGAGAGTTAGTAATTAGATTTAATGTGACGTCATATTTCGGGATACAATAGCTGTTTTGAATCAAACTCACAACGACTCGTTAGCTCAGTGGCAGAGCGCCGATATCTACTCTATACTAAATCGATTTAATTCATCGGAGGTCGAAGGTTCAAATCCTTTACGAGTCAAATCTCTTTTTATTTATTTTTCAAAATTTGCCTACGTCACAAAACAGCGGCTTATTGTTATTTTCGTACAATAAACTACGATCGAAGCACCGATCGTTACAGCGGTCGATAGCGACGTTCATCAGATCATCAGTCCACCTTATGGAGCCACACTCACGCTGTGTCTTCCGATGAGCGGTCTGCACTCAAAAACTCGTCGCCCACAGCGCGCGACAGTTATCTGAGCAATCTGGTGTCCTGTCGATTTTTATTTTAGTTTTGCAATTCCGTAGGTACAATAAAAACACTCTTCGGAGTTGATTTTTATTTAATTAGTTACGTCTGTTAACGTTAACCAAATGTTTAGCGAAAATTAAAAAAAATGAATGGTACAGGCAGAGTTGGAACCTGTTTGTTACTGCTTTAATAAAAAATAATTAATTTGGGTGTAGCACATCGTTACTAACGATTCTTAATATCCTAATTTGAGATGGTGGTGCCGATTATAAAGTCTGAATGTTTACGGGAGATGGCTCTACGATGCCACCCGTGCTACGATACCATGCCAGACGTTTTCAAGCAACTGGTTGAAAAATTCAATGACTCTCGCATCAGTTATGACGCCCGTGTTGGCCCGGAAAGCCATTGGAGACGCAGGTTTGAACCCTGCCTGAACCTTTATTGTAAACATTCATTCTTCCGTGGTTTGAAACTCACAACTAAGACGCAAACTCGCGCGCGTTTGTTTCGAAATGTATGCTTTTTCATTATTTATGCTTTTAACACAAAAATAATCGACCAAAAATATTAAGGGCATAACGGATAACATTACACAAATCGATCTATTCCCATAGTAAGCTGTAGTAGTTTTATTATATGGGTGTTAGACGATATATGTAGGTATAGATAAATATATATCGGACGATCAATCCAAATGGGTCATTAGAGAGAAGACACAACTATAAGAGATACGGAAATATGTTCTGAGGAACCATGCCGTCAATTTTATATCCAATAAAAACTGCATTATTATTATTATTATTTTACAAGTCTTATACATAAGCCGTTGAAAATCGCTGAAAAGAATGTTACAACACGACATGCGATTACTTACCGAATTTTATCCAGGTTTAATATCCAATTATGTATGAGATTTATAAAAAAAATGAATGCAGTTTCTATTGAATCTTAAATCGAAGCTATGATTCCTAAGAACCGATTTCCCTATCTGTTATAGTTTTCGTTTTCTCCGTATTGACCCATTTCGATTGATCAACCTGTATACTTATCCGGTTTTTGCTGTGATAATGACTGTGTTGACGTATTACCCCTGTGGCGCGGAGATAATCCCATTAGCGGGTTATACTCCCACACAAAGTCCGACTCACTGGTAGTGAGGGCTAAACAGCCCTTATGCAGTTATCTTCTTCTCTTCTTAGTCGTACACTCTTGTCAGAGTGGTCGTGGTTATGGATTGTCCTCTTCTACATTAATGGCGGCTTTTGAGATTTTTCTCCATCTCTTTCTGTTTGTGGCACTCCGTGCACACTCCGTTAGGGAACACTTTGTCGTGGACTTTATGAGATTCCTCCACCTAGTAGGAGGTCCACCGCGAGAACGCCAAAAACGTCAACGGACCTTCCACTCTCCACTGCACTACCAAGCTTTTCGGTTTTCGCTGCGGATGATATGTCCAAACATTCATGTACTTAAACATACAATACAGTGCAAGTCATGTAAAAAAAAAGTTGAAAATCTTGTAACTTCACGGAAATGTGAAGCCGCATGATTCTGATCCATAACACGCCTTGGGAGAACGAAAACACACGTATTTGCGTAGCGCGTTACTCCGGCAGTTCCATTATCGAAACAATAAGTGAGCGGGAATATGACGGGGGCTCAGGTGGGGCGGGCCACGCAGCGGGCGATTTACGCTTCGCCCGTGAGTCAATAGTAAATTACTGTACGTCTAGCATAACTATGACCCACGACTATTTTTTGGGCGACAAATACTTCCTCTAATACTAGGGTCACTTGCAAAAATAATTTACATAGTTTAGCGCTTTAATTAAAACAAAATTTAATTGATTCCTTTGCAATATTTTCTTCGGTAACCGACAGTCGCGGTTACACATTTAAATAAAACAATTTAAACGGATTATATCGCGTATATTAATTACTAGCTGTGCCCCGCGGTGTTACCCGCTCATCCCACGGGAACACTACATTTATTCGGGATGAAAAGTATCCTATGTCCTTCCCCGGGACTGAAACAATCTATATTCCAAATTTCATCTAAATCGGTTCAGCGGTTTAAGCGTGAAGAGGTAACAGACAGACAGACAGACAGACAGACAGACACACTTTCGCATTTATAATATTAGTATGGATTTGATCCTCCCTGACGTTTCGGTAATACAGATACTGTTTTCAAAGGTTGACTGACAAAAATATATTCTTTTGTATGACGAAAGTTACCCATACATTTTGTATGACGAAGTTTCGTCACACAAAGGAAGCGATCGTGATTTTTTGTTGATTAAGCTTTTAACTATGTCGACGCGGTTGGCGCAGTGGTTAAGCAACTGCCTACTGAGCCGACGGTCCCGGGTTCGAATCCCGGCAAGGGCAAATATTTGTGTGATGAACACGAATATTTGTGTCTGGGTCATGGATGTTCTATGTATTTAAGTATTTATTTATCTATATAAGTATGTATATCGTCGCCAAGTGCCCATAACACAAGCCTTCTTGAGCTTAATTTGGGACTAGGTTGATTTCTGTGAGGTTTTCTGATATTTATTTATTTATGTACAATTTTTTTGCAATCGGCCAACTACGCGACGAATGCTAATTGCCTACTGTTTTATATTTTACTGCGCAGTTTTTCGGGATTAAAAGTGTGTCAGCTACTAATACCAAAATTTAACAACATTGGTCCAGCCGTTTGAGCGTGAAGAAGTGACAAACATACACATAAACGCACACAAAAACTTTCGCCTTTATAATATTAGTGTGATCATTCCTATCACACCATTTATGTAATCATGTTTTATGGTCACTCCACGAATAAATATATTTCTTTCTCGGTTTTAAAACGCTAACTTAGTGGCCCCGTGGACTCTCGCCCTCGGGACTCAATCCACACACTGACTGTCGGCGTCTATCAGTCACCTAATGGCACACGTCTAGGAGTGGAGGCGACACATACTCATAATAACTGGAGCAGATATAGCATGTAGAGCATGTGTCAAGATCAGTCCTGTCATATGAGGGAATAAAATATCTACTAGCGTCAGATGGAAAGGTTTTTATGTCACCCTAGACCGTGAGTGAGATTTTCTGGCCACTACACGGCGAGAAAATCTTGCTTCCAGGCCACGGCAAGATGTAAAACTTTAGATAAACCACGGCCGGTAATTCGTGAAACCCCAGATTGCATACAAACATCTGCGGTCTGGGACTTTCGTGAATTCGCCGCCCTAGGTACCTATGTAATGTACTTTTTCTCAAACATGGAATGAAATATCGTCATAACGTGCGTTAAAACAGGCTTCGAAGTGTGACGTTTCGGGCGGAACCATTCGAGAGAACTGTAAAGGAATTTCATACAAAATTGAAGGCTTAGGCCGGGAAGTATATATGATATCATATATGATATTGAGAAGTGTTTAGTTAATGCCCGCCATCTGTTATATGCAGATGACAAGAAAGTTTTTATGCTTGTTAAATCCATGGCCGACTGTAAGCTCCTGCAAAGTGATCTTAATAATCAACTTGAATATTATTCAAATAACAAGATAAAATAAGCGTCAGCAAGTGTCAGTGTATTAGTTTTACTCGGAGAACTAAACTGCTAACATTTTCATGTGTAATGCTAGACGACAAGATGACCATGAGGAATCATGTCAACCGAATAGTGAATAAGTCTTTTCGTAATCTTGGCTTTGTGATGAGGACCTACAAACCCTTTCAGAATACATTAAGTTTGAAAATAGTATACTACGCTTAATTATGTAAGGTGTATTCTGGACTATGCTTCACATGTGTGGTCAGTCTGCTATGCCACTCATAAAGATCAAATCGAAAGAATCCAAAAAATATTCGTATCGTATTTGAATTACAAGTTTCATAAATCTTTCTCTTCGTATATCAACAGCTGCAAAGAACATAATCTTTTAACATTTGAAGACAGACATAAACTGCTGGCTGATATGAGCCTGCTTTTCGACATAATTAGGAATCGTATTGACTGCCCAGAGCTACTATCGGGTTTATTGTTCCGAGTCCCGAAACGTCGTACTAGGCATACCACACTGTTCCAAGTTCCCATACACACGACTAACTACGGTGCCAATACTATATTATCTCGCATTCCTCATCTGTACAACAGAGAGTTTTAACATGATTGATCCATTCATCGGGTCCAAAAATAAATTTAAAAATGAAGTTTGCAGGATACTATCGAAGGAGTAAACAATGATACTAGGCAATAATTTAGTACAAAATCTAATTTCTCTCATGTTAATATTTCGCGTCCACCAACGGATTTGCTAAGTTTTTAACTTGCCTAAATTGTGATGTAAAAAGCCGCACATATTCACATTACTACGTTGTTGTAGTTATTAGAGTGAAATTTAATTTAAATATATTAAATAGTGTATGTGAAAAGAAGGCCTGCGAACTACATCGGCCAAAAGGCTTTGAATTTGTCCATCGCAGGTTTCAGAACCAGAGGTAGACTGAAGAGGCGATGGACAGATCTCATAAAGCTGGACCTCAGTTCTTGCGACGTATCGGCAGATGATGCGTTGGACAGGGAGAAGTGGAAGAAGAAGACGAAGAAAGCAGACCCCACAACCAGATGGGAATAATAATTGCTCAGGAGAGAGAGAGATGAAATGTATAGGTACACAGTCTAAAAAAAAAACATTAACTTTTCGGCAGTGACAATAAGGTATTTGCAAATGAAACATTTTATATTTTTTGTTTTGTGGCATATATACGAGTACATATTATTAAAAATAACATGTAACTATTTGTATTCGCTGGGTGCGAAGTAGGTGGTGGGGGAACCACGAATCGATCGCAGCGCGCGCCGTGGCCAAAAAAGGAACTTTCGTCAGGCCAACTGTCACTTTTTACTCTAGCGAAATTAAGGCATCTAAAAATAAATAAATATGCGGCACGAAACCTGCACCGTAGTTAATTGCAAAAACAATGGCAAAAACAGTAATCACAAATTCAAAAACAGTAGGTAATCATAAATAAATAAATTTCCACAAGCAAGTTGGAAACGAGAACAACGAATTAAATGGATAATCGCTATCAAGAGGAAAAAGTTAGTATAACCTATAGAACAACATTTTTAATATTATATCTCGTATGTTGTAGGCAGTAGCGTATTTACTTTTACATTTTGGCCATGCTGAGCAAAAACAAATTGTTTCCCATTTTATTGTAGTTTGTGATTTGAAAGCGATGTTGTGTTTGATTGAGCAGAATCCAGTTATAATAATTAATTTGGCCATGTTTAACTGAAAAAAAAAACAAAATAATCTGTATTATTACGAAAATACAGTCATAAATGATCGGTTGCATAATGCATGAAATGCGTTTTTCGGTTAAATTAGTTTATTTTGTAAGTTACTTCTCTTGAAGACAGCCATGAAAAGGTCCGTGTGAATTACATCTGAAAGTTATTGATTTTGCCATTTTAGACGGGAAATAAAGAAGGTCAACGTTTTATCGACATTATAGATTAACATACCTACCTAATCGAATAAAATGAAAGGAAATTACGATATTTCATTGAAATTATTTGTTTGTTTACTTACTATTCGTAAAGACAGTCAGCCATTTGACATTAAAAATTCCGCCGTAATTGTAACCGCTAGTTGACGCTGTCATCGCGCACCCAGCGAATAGTAACTATTAAATTGCTGTATAATATGTATTCTAAAAAAAATCTGCGCTGTAGGTGTAGAAAACATTTTCACGTCAATTATAATTATGTCTTCAATATTTTTCAATCATGTCTTCTATCTCACTATTTAAAGTTTAAAATTTTTGTCGTTAGCACACTTGCATTACCTTATCTCAATTTGTTATAATGTTATAACTTAGACTCTAGACTCAGTATTTCTGTTATATTCTGTAATTAATGGATGACTGTTATTGGCCTTCTAATATCTGTGGCTCTAGTGAAAAGGGGTTAAAGTGCACTTATGACCTTTTTGCGTTATATACACCAATATTCACAAAAAAAAATTGCGCATCTTTTGGTGTAATCGGAGCTAAGTTATCTTTTAAAATGACAAAGTTAGGATTGTGCCAAACAGTATATCTGGTGAATTATGTCGTGAAATATGGTGCAACTAAAGTTAACAATGAACAATTTCGAGTTTTGTTTGTGGAGAACGATTTAAGTTCATTTGTCTCTTTTGACGCATCCTGTGTTAAACGATCAATGTTTACTTATACCTTTTTACAAAACAAGATTACATATCTTATAGAATATAAATCGACTTTAATCTGTATTCACGACTTAATGTTAAACATTACTGATATAAGTCGAATTGAATCTTTTAATAAATCTGGTATTTAATGATCAATGTTTACTTGTACCGATTTTCACGAGCAATTTACCCATAATTCATAAAAATAAATCGAAATTAATCCATAGTCACAAATAATTATTTAGTATTTATTGGTGTATATTGACTTATACTGGTGAGATATATCATGTTACACCACGATTATTACTTGTATCAAAAAGTTATTTTTATAAAGTCTCTTCGCTGTGGTTTATTTTAAGTACACTTGAGTCTAATCGATCATCCTATTATAAAATTTGGGTCACCAGTATGTAGAATGACCTACAGTAGTGATGTAGGCATTTTTTTACAAGTTATTGTACTTGCAATGTACCTATGTAACTATGTTTGTTCGGGTGGGATCTTGCAATTCAATTTTGAAGCAGAATATTTGCAACCGATTGAGCTAAAATCTTTCCCAAGTACCTACTACCTACTTAACATGACAATACAATAATATGGTACTATGGGGCTGGTCTGATGATGAAGCCACCCCTAGGATTAAAAGTATTTTTTTTAGTTTGTTACACAGAATGGCAGGCCGATCTTGAGTCGATCGAATGCTCAAACTTGTTGAGGAGAAAGGTGGCAACAATTTCGTCGACTCTATTAGCACTCCAGAAAAAGGCAGATCGTAGTGCTCACTGATTCTAACTCAGAAAAATTACAAGAAACGAAAGAAACCGGAACGGCAGAAGAAGCAGAGCAACTTTCGTTTTGGGACAAAGTTGGTCAAGGACGAAAAGGACAGCCTAGAAAAAGTGAGAAAGAGAGAATAAACATAGGGAGGAATGGAAAAAGAGGAGACATTTTGGTAAAAAGTATGAAAGCAAAAAAAATAAAGAGAGTTTAAGATGCTAGGAAATTGTAAAATGAAATGCGCAATAAATATACAAGAAGAACTCAGAAAAAAATATTTGAGAGTTAATTGGGCTTTAGGAGAATGTAACAAAAGGGTTCAGTTCATTGCTAGGTAATTTAATGGACGCAACAACAAAGAATAGACATTTTGCAAATTATTTAAAAATAAAGACAGCAGAGACTGCTAATGCGATAACCATTTGACGAAACATCAAAGTTTGTTCAAGGAGTAACTGACAAACTTAAAATCAGTGAAGAACTTGTCCTAGATTCAGCGAGATGGATTATGCTGAGTACCACAAAAATAAGTATAAGCATAAGTTGATTGAAAGCCGTCGAGAAACATTTTCATTATTTCCTGTATATGAAAGACTTAACAGCGGTCCAATACGGATATCGGTAAAAAAACAGTTTTTTGTTAAATTTGATAAACCCGAGTGTAAGATCTTTTACGAAAATTTGTTATGTTCTGGGGATGTGGTAGATTCCTTATCTTTGGCACCAACAGAGTACAGGCAAGAATTGATTTTATACAAGAATTGGAATTATACAAGCTGACACCCAAAATGTGATACATGTTATTTTCCGAGTCTAAATATTCACAATTGCGATCAAATTTTAGTATTAAGGTCTCATACGTAGTTTTTGTAATTGTAATTCAACTGGAAAAACTAAATTTTGTACTTATCTCGTTTTAGTTATCATCTTGTATCGCTTAATATGTATTTCTATTAGACGATTGATTGAGGAAAGTCCAAATTTAGTTAAAAACTATGAGAATAGTTTTATATGCTAATGTTGACTTTTTCTGTCATTTTTGTAATAATGAATCAATAAAAATAAAGATCTTTTATTGCCACTGCACCGCAAAAAATGGATATAACTTTTAAAAAACCATTGGTAAAAGTGTGTTTGTATTACAGTACACCTAAATTAATTGCGTGCAAAAAGGTAAAAGTTTATTTTCTTAGGATTATGTCTGAAATAAAGCTCTTAAATGAAAGGTTTCGTTTAGTCAGGTCTTTCTTATTTAGGGTGTTCATGTATTTTTCCTTTATAAAAGGAGATAACTTCAAATAAACCGAACAGCATGTCCATTTTCACTTTCTAAAATAAGGGTGAAAATTGATATAAGTTCAGTTATATTCCCGGATAGTGTAAATATTATGGGTGAAAAAGGGTACAAAGTCAGTTATGTCCTTAAGAACACTTTTTGGCACGGATATAAGTCACCTTTTTTTTTAACCGTTAACTTTGGAGAATTAAGAATATTACCCCGTGAAAGAGGATTTTTTAAGTATTAAAACTGCATTTAAAGTTTATTTGTAAGTATAGCGGTTGAAGTACAGTGATCAAAAGTCTGAATAAATTTAAGCCGCAACGGTTTTTTGAGTCTCCTGTAAAGTAGTGTTTTTTCGAGTTTAACCCCTTTTCACTAGAGCCACAGATATGTAAACCATTCAATGTAAATATTATAATTACGGCTGTTGTTATCCTGAATACCAATAAATAAATAAATAAGTATTTTTTTACCGTACCCAAAGGGTAAAAACGGGACCCTATTACTGAGACTTCGCTGTCCGTCCGTCCGTCCGTCTGTCACCAGGCTGTATCTCAAGAACGTGGATGCTAGACAGTTGAAATTTTCACAGATGATGTATTTCTATTGCCGCTATAACAACAAATACTAAAAAATAGAATAAAATAAATATTTAAGGGGGGCTCCCATACAACAAACTTCTTATAGATTATGGTACGGAACCCTTCATGCGCGAGTCGGACTCGCACTCTTTGTTTAAACATGGCGTCTGTGTTCATGAATTATGTTTTTTTAAGTAGTGTATTTTTGAAGTGAAAACTTCTTTAGCGGCGCTTGGCACTTTTTTAGATGGGTAAAAAATGTTAAACTCGCGTCAGACAATGTCAATCGTCAGATCCGGGGCTAGTACAACATGGCGCAACTTTGCATGTCGCGCGACTTAGCGTCGCCTGTCTTTTTTACACAGTATTGACAGGAAAGTGACAGGTATAGTATATGTCGGGCGAAAAAGAGTCGCGTGTCAAAGTTGTGATAGACGTGCTGATCGAAAAGCTTAGCTCGTAGGACGGATTTGACGGATAGAGATGGGGTAATATACTTAGCGCCTGCGCGTGTGTGTTGACTGCTCATGTGTCAATCGTTTGTATACTTGAGAAATTCGTGTATATAAATAAAGTGCTTCAAAGATGAAAATGGAAGAAACTTAGAATAATAACGCCTAGAAGGATAGTTTCTTACGGCCGAGGCGCTGCACGTGAGGCATAAAATGGATTCATGTAGTTGTGAACAACTCGTATTTACACGCGGCGGTACGCACACAAACACAGCAATAATGTTGCTAGCGCAATCACATTCCCCTGAAATTTGGGGTATACTCTTGCCAGTGGTGATTGGTTACATTCTAAATTTTAATTGAATAATAGACCCGTTGTTGACTTCAAACACTGTTAAATACATTAAACAAAGGTTTTTTATTATTTACTATTATGTATTATTAATTTGCAATGTCAGTTGAAAATAAATAAAATCGTTAATAGTAGGTATGGCCAAATCCTGAAACGGCCTGAAATGACTGTTCAGCCAGCTGTAAACGCTTCTAAAGCACTTTCGACGTTCGAAGTTTTTGACCTAATCCATCGGCGTAACACTTTTATTTGCACAGTCGTCAACTCATCATCAAGACATTTGTAACGAGCACGTCGTGTTTTTGTGTAATTTAGGAGCTACCTACTATGGCCTCCTTCCGTTCTCATCATCAGACCAGCTTGGTAGTACCATAACAATGCATTGTCACTTGATTTAAACAGGTGTACAAAATTTAAACTCGATTCAAATTTGATTTGCAATATTTGACCCGGACATACTCAAACATACACGGCCAGTCAAATAAAAGCTTGATAAAAATCAAGTGATTTATCTTCTTAATTTTTCATATTTGTATTTTTAATTATAGACTCCCAAAAAATAAGTCAGTATATCGTCAGGACAGAATTATGGGTAAAAAAAATCCCTTACACTGGAAACACTACGTTGTCATGCCGCTTATAGAAAATATGAAGTTTTGATTACTGTTTTACGTAAAAATACGTTAAAGAATAATATTTACGAGTGAAATGTTATCTTAGCATGTTTATCCTTTTTATCAGTTGCATTGTGAAACCCTATCACTGCACAAACCGCCATAAAAATTGAAAATGTGGGAGCTCTTTACACCTGTCTCGCGTCCTTGCAACTGACGAGCCAATCGGCGCTTTAAGCCATTTCTGGCTTACTTTTAGTGGCCTCACCGTTGCGCGTGAACTGGGTTTCTAGGCGTTATTATTCTAAGGGAAGAAAGTGTATTTATTATGGAAAAAAGGGACGAAGAATTCAAAGATGGAAATGGAAGAAAGTCCATTTATTAACGAAGAAGTAGTGGAAGAAAATAAGTGAGTAATTTATAAAATATACATATGTACCTACACATAATAGATGTAATACAAATATATTACAATACGTGAATGTTTGTATGTAAAGTCGCTACATTTGCAATTTCAATTGACGGTGACTTTACGTTCCACTATATGCGCAAAAACTACACAAAAGATTTGCGTAAAATTCTGCAGTAATGTAGCTTAGATATCCGAATAGGACATAGGCTACAAATTTTGAGGGCATTCATTCATAAAAGGGTTTATTTAACAATAAATGGAAAACCATACAAAACACCACTTTTTATTCATTGTGACATTTTAATTTCTAAATAATGTATAAACATTTGGTAACCTAGCAACCGTGTCTGTTTCAAAGAAAGGGGGCCTTCGAACAACAAAATGTTGTAAGTGACAGATGGTTAAGCGTAATCATAAACTTACATTAGTAAGAAATACAGATTAAAATAGAAATCAAGTGTCAGTGAGATAGAATAAAATCGGATAGTTCAAACGCACAGCACAAGGCGGACTTAATGCCATTGGGCATCAATACCAGTCAACCTTTGAGCAAAGCAGATAAGTTGTAGGTGGTGAAAAAACCGGTTTTAATTATCTCACTAATATTATATAGACGAAAGTTTGTGAGTGTGTGTGGGTGTGTGTGAGTGTATGTTTGTTATTTCTTTGCTCTCAAACGGCTGGACCAATTTTCATGAAATGCGGTATGGAGGTAGCTGACACCCTGGATTAACACATAGGCTACTTTTTAACAGCGGGTAGCACCGCGGGGCACATCTAGCACTTGTAATATGTTTCATACTTTATAGCGTTAATCTATATATACGCGCGACAAATTTTAGAGACATACAATACAATACAACAATACCTACTTTATTGCACACCAATAAAAGTTTACAAAAGGGAACAAGACAAATACAATTTATAAATAACGGTAGACAACAGGCGGTCTTATCGCTGAAAAGCGATCTCTTCCAGACAACCTTTGGATAGTGAAATTGATGAAAATTTTAACTTAATACAGAGTAGGTGCAGCAGAAGTGCGACATATTCGAGGGAAATCGTTTATTTTTCAATAATACATTAAACCAATGCGCGCGTGACTCATTGGTTCTTGATATTAGGAGTATCAATTGTGATACATCCACATTATAACATATATTAATATTTTATATATGTAATTATTAGTAGTCTTATTATTTTTTTGATACCTTTTTGTACACGGTGTTAGTTTGTCTATCTTCTTCTCGTACTCACTCTGCTCAAAGGTTAACTGGAAGAGATCCCTTATAGGGATAAGTTCGCCTTTGTACAATACAATACAACAATACTTTATTGCACACCAACAAGAAAAATATTACATGAGAAATCTTAAATTAAACAATGGTAGACAATAGGCGGTCTTATCGCTAAAGAGCGATCTCTTCCAGACAACCTTTGGGTAGCGGAGAAAACAAATTTAAACAGAAAATAGTAGGTGGTGAGAGTTTGTACCATGTTATTTGTAATAGATATATTTTTTAACTGATTTTGTGTACAATAAAGTGTTTACTTACTTACTTACTTACTTACTTACAAGTTCGCCTTTGTACCTATATGTTATTTGTTATAGATGTATTTTTAACTGTTTTTGTGTACAATAAAGTGTTTACTTACTTACTTACTTACTTACTTACTTACAATTTGTGCGAGATTATTCCCTAAACATTCCAAAATATAAATATAAAATGCACAACGTTGATGTTTAGGTTTTCACTTCTGTCGGCACTCCCGGAGTGCAACCCGTCCTTTTTTAGGGTTCCGTACCTCAAAAGGAAAAAACGGAACCCTTATAGGATCACTTTGTTGTCCGTCTGTCCGTCCGTCCGTCCGTCTGTCAAGACCCTTTTTCTCAGGAACGCGTGGAGGTATGAAGCTGAAATTTATATCAATTACTCAAGTCTACTGTCCCTTGAAGCTGTGAAAAAATCAAACTTCTAAGCCAACGCAATCAAAAGATACAGCCGTTTATGCCGCAAATTTTCGACACTTGCAAGGGAATCAAAACCTACAGGGCTGCTTCCCGTGAACTCAGAATCTTGAAATTTGGTACGAAGCAACGTCTTATAGCATAGATAAAGGAAAAATTACGAAAACCATAAATTTTTAGTTATATTACATAATATATTTTTTTTTAATAATTTTAAACTTACTACCCATTTCCTCATAAACGCGTAGAGGTATTAAATTGAAATTCATACCAAATACTCAGGTCTATAATACCTTTAAGCTGTAACAAAATCAAACTTCTATGTCAACGCAATCAAAAGAAACAGCAATTTAAGCTGCATATTTTGAAACTCGCAAGTACTCGCAAGGGAATCAAAACCTAAAGGGTACTTCCAGTCGACCTAGAATCTTGAAATTTGGCATGAAGCAACGTTTTATAGCACACATAAAGGAAAAATTCCGAAAACCTTAAATTTTTAGTTACATTACAAAATATATATTTTTTAATAAATATAAACTTATTACTTTTTTCCTCATGAACGCGTAGAGCTATCAAGTTGAAATTCATATCAAATACTTAGATCTAATTGCCTTTAACCCGTGAAAAAAAAAAAAATAAGAACTTTGTAAACCTTGCAGGTTTGTACGGAACCCTCGGTGCGCGAGTCCGACTCGCACTTGGCCGGTTTTTTATATATTTCATTGTATAATGTTTGAGAATAAGCACTATACATGCCTTAGCCGTGAAAAGGGCTTACCAGCTTCGTATCACTATCCGGCCTCCCTACGGTCGGCTGTCTATACCTACTCAACCGGCAAGCCCGGCGTCTGCAGTAATGTATTATTGAAGTTTATTTTTTATGATCGAGCGCGCGAAGCGTCTCTGTTTCAGATTGGCCCTAAATTATTTTGTATATCCATATACTGGTCCAGCTGTTCAAGAACAGCTGGACCAGTATATGGAGGCTAGAGCTCGCATTTCTTGACCGATTCTCGTTAAATTTTATGACTTTATACAATTCTAATTGTTAATTTATCATTTTTCAGAATGGCGTAAAAATTATAAATCTCGAGGTTTACAGCTCACAGCTTAAAAAAAACTTCCAGAATTTTCTTATAAACTGGTCATTTGTCAGAATCGTGTACATTTTGCAAAAGTTATGATGATCAATAAGTTTTTCGTTTAGTGTTTCAATAAGTTATGTGGATTTCTGTTGACTAACATAAATAATCATCTTCACTAAAAGTTACAGTTATAATGTAAAACGTAATACAAAATAACTCGGCTGGAATACAAAAAACTCGTAGTGCATTTTTCCTCGAATACACTGAAACGAAAAACTTCATTTTTGCTCCCTTCACGCAGGAATCCCTGGCCATATCCAAGTAGGCAGTAATAACATGCATCTAGTTCCGCGTTACCCCTGAATAGTAATGGACCCCATTTCAACTTTTTTCGCCAAAAACTTACGCGTGGTCCAATATTTTTTTAAATTTTATGATTTTTGTATTAAAAAAAAATACCAGACGACCACACACAAATCTGTTTAGCGCTACAGTAAGCTTCAATAGGTTTGTGTATACTACCAATGGGTGGGGATGTAAATTTGATAGAGGGTGACAGGGGCTAAAATGTTAAATTGCTACCGTTACGAGTATAATAATTCCGCCATTTGTATTTTTTACTATTTTTTACAAAGTAATAAAATGTAAAACTTGATAAAACTAGACGGCAACTTCGAGCGCGTATTTTTTTACCGTCTAAGGGAAAAAGTATCCGATAACCATCTTTAGATGTCCAGCTATGTACCAAAATTGGTTAAATTCGTGACAGCGTGATGAGTGGACAAAAGATTTTTTTAATAACAGATGGCGCTGTAGGATTGGCGCCACGCTACTGCACCGTGATTTTAATCGCTTCCTCTCTATAGAAAACTGTTTTTCAATGCAATTTTAGAATTTATCGTTTTACGAAAATCACGTTAATGATATTCGAAATTTTCAAAGTGAAATTTCCACTATTTCTTGTATTACAAATATTAGACGTTTGTCTGTCGCAAATAGCCAGAAAAAGTGTAATGCACAAGCAAAATCCATCCAATCGAATTAAAATCACGAATGTGCTCAGATTGGAGACAATAGCTTTCATGAAATCCTGTTTGATTAAATTTATTAGAAGATAGAAATAGTGAAAAATTTTTAGACCCTGACCAAATTTGAACCTATCTTATGCCATGCCGGAGGCCCTTACCAGATTCTGTAGGTGAGTATCGCAAATCTCAGCCGAATTGGCGTCACGACTATTGAAAACGTTAATTCTCCAAACTTGCACCAAATCAGGAAACCTCCGCTGCCCGCGGCACAGATTTGAGCAACTTTTCACATCAGCGCCCTGAATAAAGATTAGGTATTACCTGCCCCTCTCGCCCCAACGAACTAACTAAAGGTTACCATTGTAAGATAACTTCAGCATGAATCAACAGAATCATTGTATAAATCTTTCTGAACAATAATATAAACTGAAATGAATTAACCGTTTATTTATAACAATACGAATATTCGTTCACCGAAAAAGTTGATATTTATTTACAATCATATTTATATTATTGACCACGGGCAAAAATTAACTGGTTTATTCGGTTTTGTTTTTGTATTTAATACATCATGTGTGAAAATTTTAACTGTCTAGCTGTCACGCGGTTCATGAGATACAGCCTGGTGACAGACGGACGTACAGCCTAGTCTTAGTAATAGCTTCCTATTTTTTACCTTTTGGGTACGGAACCCTAAAAAAAACGTCTCGTTAGTGGACTGGGGGCCCTGGGTATACGGCCAAAGAGCACTGTGAAAAAGAGGATGCTACTACCTACTACTATTTCACCCAGTCTGGAGTTGACTAGTTGGAAAGAAAACATACATTTATTCGTAAGCTAAACATAATTAGTGTGAAAAAGCTATAAAATAATTTCCATTTTAAGAGTCAAACTCTTGTCGGTGTAGCTGATGAGTTATGTAGTTTTCTCCATCGAACTATGTCTATTGCCATTTCCTTGACTTCCCTATACGACATGACATCTACTTTATCTTTTATTTATTTAAAACAGTAATTATGTTGATGCCGCGAAAAGGTCACGTCTTTCCGGTTCATCCGACACTAAACTCAAAATGCACCAGTACTCAATACGATCCAATGTCTAAAAGATCCATTCTCATTACGAATGGAACCCAAATTAACTTATTGCCAAAATGAACCGTTCTCGACTTGCACTCTTCTCAGTATGAACCAATTTCAAATTGATTGAAGCCCATTAAAACCGATACCCAAAAGGCTCCATTCCCAAAATACCCTTAATTTGTAATAGCAAAACACATTATTCCCATAATGATCGATTCACAAAAAGGTCTTTTCCCAAAATACACTAAATTCTCGATTGTCGTAGGAGAGTAAACTAAGGTTGACAACATGTCGCACCTGTATTAGAACAAAGACGTAAATGCAAGTTTTAACTTTTGCATTTACGTCGTTATTCTAATAGAGGTGTGATGTGATCTTAGGCTTTCTTTACTTCCCGAGGAGTAAATAATATTTTTCTGCTCGACGGACGCAGAAAGCGGCAACTTCGTTCAGCACAGCGGGTCAAAAGTTGACACTTTTCGCCCGGAGATCAGAAAATAAAATAGCTAAGAGACAGTTAACCATATTTATTGAGAAATACAGTAAATAAAAGAAAAAACACTTTTGTAACTTAAACTTAAACCATATCCTAAACTTAAACCATTCGTCTTCTTTTCAACCTTATACTGTTGACATGTCGTGACATTCATTAAGTGTTAATGTGTTTATTAATCCTCTCTCTATCAGTGCCTTATACTTCTAAGTTATTTCTCTCGTTTCCTGAGATAAATCATGTTTTTTAAAAAAGTATTTGCAGATTTTAATCCCTCAGTGAGGTCCAATAATTGTTGCTGGTAATTGCGATCAAAAGCTATGTCGCATCGTCGCCTGGTCGCTCCACTGAACAGCGGATTTTTTATACGTGTATCTTGGAACTTCGCTTCTCTCCTTAATTTACACAGGAAGCGTACTAAGGTGGGCTTGTGTGGCATGCGAATATTGAGCCGTCGATGCCAGCCCTCGACCGGATTATTGGTGCGGTGTTTTTCTTGAGCGCAACTCAATCTATGGGATCCTAATGACAACCAAGTTTTTTCCATGTAATTCTTGAACAGAATAATTTCTTTGGTTACTGGAGCCTCACCAATCAGTGTCACCCAAAAATCGAATATCTCCGACATCGGCAACAACGGTATGACCGCACACATTTCAATGAATTCTCGGCCCTCACTGGTATTATCCACTTTCAAGGATGCTGCCTTCAACCAAACTGCGCGATTGTAGTGGTAATAGCATCCTGTTAACTTGCAGTTCGGGAACACTGATTCGCATGCATTTATTTGCGCTCGTTCGTAATCGCATTTAAACTTATGCATTATTACTCCCATTTCATCTCGCAGCAGAGTGAAAAGTCTGTTATAAGTGCACTCTCTTTTGTTCGGGAGCAACGCGAACAGTACCGGTACAATGTTAGTTTTAGTGCTGCTAGCATCTATGTTAGCATGAATGGTGTACAATTGGTAAAATGGTTTGGGCACCCTTTTAAAGGTGCCATCCCCGAAGTACTGTATTGCTTTTTCTGCTGATTTTCTTACATATTCCCTCCCAATCTGCGTGGAAAAAATTAAAATTTTTTCCGTGTCCCCATCTTCCAGTACCAGAAATTCGTCAGCTAATATATTGGGTACTTTGACATTTTCTAACAGAATAAACTAAGTATTGGTTTGCTGCAAGTACTTGTGTCTGGCTCTGTATAATTTGCTTCTTACTGAGTCAAAGGAGCACATACTGAAGCTGGGATCGGCGTCCTGCATCTCTGTCACTTTTTTTTCAAATATTTTTTTAATCGGTGTCATTTTCCTGCAAGCTTCTGCCTTACAGGCATCTATGGCAACGTTACGAATATTTTCGTTGTAGTGCTTCCTGCATACATGGCCACTGACCTTCAGCACGGTATCCTTATTTTCGTTTAAAGTCGCGGATGCGAAGCATGTATGTGATGTAGTCCGATTTGCACATTTCCAATTGGTAGTATTTTTATTTTTGCGGCTAAAATTATATCGGTGCCCAGTATAAATTAGAGAGGGGCGTCCTTTCTGGTTTTCTATGAATAATATTTCACTGCTACCAGCCATTGCGAAGCGCAATAAATAATTAGATAATGACATTGATTCCTTTCATATCCATATTGACACTTAATTTTTAAGTGGCCGATGTTAAGATAGAATACGCAGTGGCCATTGACGTAATAATTACATGGACACACAATCAGACGGAAAAAATGGCACCCTCCCAACTAATGCAAAATCACAAATCGCATTAGTTGGGCGATCAGTCTCGTTTAGACCATGACACGTGACGGGTCTCAAAAGTGACTTAATTTTCAGTGAAAAATTACAGAAATAACAACTATAAAATAAAGGAACAGGACGGAATATTCTTTTTTACTTAAGTTCTATTGATTAATTAACGAATCCTATGTAAAATCATTGCAATTTTTGTATTAGAATTATTAACTTTGTCCCTACAAAATGCACCTCATCACAGAACAAAAATCGAAGGAGTCGCTATAGTTTTATATTTTATTAATAAATTAAGGAGTGCAATACACAATTATCCTATTTTTTTTATTCAAGATTCCCATTCTCAACAACGTAAAAATGGAGATCACATTTAGCAAGATACAAACGCGACGAATAATTGAAGCCAAATAATTCGTCTCTCGTGTGTTCGGCATAATCATGTTTTTTTTTTTATGTTAATCAACAGAAGCGTAAAATGGTGACATTCATAAATTACTAAAAAATAGCTCTGTTGTTATTGTTTTATTTTGTCACAGAGTCTAGACACTGTCAGTTTAAACCTTTGAACGCCAAGAACACATAAAGGCGACGGCGACGTGTGCTGCCGTGCATACCACGCCACCGACAAATAAGATCAAACTTTAAAGGGTTAATAATGTCAATATTTTCCACTTGTCTTACTCTCATTTCACATACTGGAACAAGGAGAAATAATGTCATTATTACTGATCCCTTCTATCGGAAACTTTTTATGCAGTTGTTAAATAAAAACGTAACTGAATTAGTTATTAACAATTTACGAGTTTATTTAGTTCAAACAAAAAATATATTTTAATACCTAAATAAAATAATAGTGAAAATATTTTTAGTATGTAAAAATATTAAAATCTGATCCATTCGTGCCATGTTCCAAGTTTGACAAGAGACTTCAGTCAGAATACGCTAAAAAAGTTAATTTACACGTAAAATATTTGTGGTAATAAGTAATTAAGTCAATTTGACACTTAAACGTTTAAACAAAGAGTTCTTTTGTACGAAGTCAATATGTTGCTGCAAATTATAAATATGCGTTATTGGCATCTACTTGAACATGACAACGGTGCCACTTTATTTGACACTTTTGTTCGGGTCTGTGGCTCTATAATAAATAATACCTCAATGGCAGTGGCAGTTATGTTTACACGAGGTTTTATTCTATTATAAAAGACTAAGAAGGTAATAATCGAGAATTTAGTGTATTTTGGGAAAAGACCTTTTTGTGAATCGATCATTATGGGAATAATGTGTTTTGCTATTACAAATTAAGGGTATTTTGGGAATGGAGCCTTTTGGGTATCGGTTTTAATGGGCTTCAATCAATTTGAAATTGGTTCATACTGAGAAGAGTGCAAGTCGAGAACGGTTCATTTTGGCAATAAGTTAATTTGGGTTCCATTCATAATGAGAATGGATCTTTTAGACATTGGATCGTATTGAGTACTGGTGCATTTTGAGTTTAGTGTCGGATGAACCGGAAAGAGATACTGATAGATACTGATAGATACTGATATGATAGATACTGATATGATAGATACTGATAGATACTGATAGATACTAATAGATACTGATAGATACTGATAAAAAGATACTGATAGATACTGATAGATACTGATAGATACTGATAGATACTGATAGATACTGATAGATACTGATAGATACTGATAGATACTGATAGATACTGTTAGATACTGATAGATACTGATAGATACTGATAGATACTGATAGATACTGATAGATACTGATAGATACTGATAGATACTGATAGATACTGATAGATAGATACTGATAGATACTGATAGATACTGATATGATAGATACTGATATGTTAGATACTGATAGATACTGATAGATACTGATAGATACTGATAGATACTGATTGATTCTGATAGATAGATACTGATAGATACTGATAGATACTGATAGATACTGATAGATACTGATAGATAGATACTGATAGATACTGATAGATACTGATTGATACTGATATGATAAATACTGATATGATAGATACTGATAGATACTAATATATACTGATAGAAACTGATAGATAGATACTGATAGATACTGATAGATACTGATAGATACTGATAGATACTGATAGATACTGATAGATACTGATAGATACTGATAGATACTGACAGATACTGATAGATACTGATAGATAGATACTGATAGATACTGATAGATACTGATATGATAGATACTGATATGATAGATACTGATAGATACTGATAGATAGATACTGATAGATACTGATATATACTGATAGATACTGAAAGATACTGATAGATACTGATATGATAGATACTGATAGATACTGATAGATACTGATAGATACCGATAGATACTGATAGATACTGATAGATAGATACTGATAGATACTGATAGATACTGATAGATACTGATAGATACTGATATGATAGATACTGATATGATAGATACTGATAGATACTGATAGATACTGATAGATACTGATATGATAGATACTGATTTGATAGATACTGATAGATACTGATAGAAACTGATAGATAGATACTGATAGATACTGATAGATACTGATAGATACTGATATGATAGATACTGATATGATAGATACTGATAGATACTGATAGATACTGATAGATACTGATAGATACTGATAGATAGATACTGACAGATACTGATAGATACTGATATGATAGATACTGATATGATAGATACTGATAGATACTGATAGATAGATACTGATAGATACTGATAGATACTGAAAGATACTGATAGATACTGATATGATAGATACTGATATGTTAGATACTGATAGGTACTGATAGATACTGATAGATACTAATATATACTGATAGAAACTGATAGATAGATACTGATAGATACTGATAGATAGATACTGATAGATACTGATAGATACTGATATGATAGATACTGATATGATAGATACTGATATGATAGATACTGATAGATACTGATAGATACTGATACATACTGATACATACTGATAGATACTGATAGATACTGATAGATACTGATAGATACTGATAGATAGATACTGATAGATACTGATATGATAGATACTGATATGATAGATACTGATAGATACTAATATATACTGATAGAAACTGATAGATAGATACTGATAGATACTGATATGATAGATACTGAAATGATAGATACTGATAGATACTGATAGATACTGATATGATAGATTCTGATATGATAGATACTGATAGATACTGATAGATACTGATAGATACTAATAGATACTGATAGATACTGATAGATAGATACTGATAGATACTGATAGATACTGATATATACTGATAGATACTGAAAGATACTGATAGATACTGATAGATACTGATAGATACTGATAAAAAGATACTGATAGACACTGATAGATACTGATAGATACTGATAGATACTGATAGATACTGATAGATACTGATAGATACTGTTAGATACTGATAGATACTGATAGATACTGATAGATACTGATAGATACTGATAGATACTGATAGATAGATACTGATAGATACTGATAGATACTGATAGATACTGATAGATACTGATAGATACTGATTGATTCTGATAGATAGATACTGATAGATACTGATAGATACTGATTGATTCTGATAGATAGATACTGATAGATACTGATAGATACTGATAGATACTGATATGATAGATACTGATATGATAGATACTGATAGATACTGATAGATACTGATAGATACTGATAGATACTGATAGATACTGAAAGATACTGATAGATACTGATAGATACTGATAGATACTGATAGATAGATACTGATATGATAGATACTGATAGAAACTGATAGATACTGATGGATAGATACTGATAGATACTGATAGATACTGATAGATAGATACTGATAGATACTGATAGATACCGATAGATAGATACTGATAGATACTGATAGATACTGATAGATACTGATATGATAGATACTGATAGATACTGATAGATACTGATAGATACTGATAGATACTGATAGATACTGATAGATAGATACTGATAGATACTGATAAATACTGATATGATAGATACTGATATGATAGATACTGATAGATACTGATAGATACTGATAGATACTGATAGATACTGATAGATACTGATAGATACTGATAGATACTGATAGATACTGATAGATAGATACTGATAGATACTGATAAATACTGATATGATAGATACTGATATGATAGATACTGATAGATACTGATAGATACTGATAGATACTTATATGATAGATACTGATATGATAGATACTGATAGTGTGGGTATCTAGAGAAAGGTATGTGGGTAGATCTGGATGAATAATAAATCAGTCTTAACTCGGTGTTGCTTGTATGATTACGTTTCCCGTATATCTCCCTTGACATGGCGCAGCCGGATAATTATTAGTAGTTTCTGTACTTATTTACGTTGTGGAAATAGACAGTGAAGTGACTCGCAATGGATTCTGTGTTGAGACCGCCGCCGGCGTTTTGTTTTGAAAACGATTTAACGAGTGTGACCTCGGGTAATCTTAGTAGGCAGTGGGCAAAATGGCGGAAATCATTCGAAATATATGCAAAAGCGTGTGAATTGAGCAAAAAGGTCGATGACGTGCAAGTTAGCATATTATTACACGTAATTGGAGAACAATGTCGGGAAGTGTATGAACAGTTTACGGGAACTTATGGAACTACGAAATTGTTATTAGATAGATTTGATTCTTATTTTTTACCGACAAAAAACTTAACAATCGAGCGTCATAAGTTCTTTACACGAAATCAAATGGACGGCGAGTCAGTTGAACAGTACACTTTCGAGTTAAAGCGGTTGGCAGTAACTTGTGAATTTGGAAATTTAAAGGACGACCTCACACGGGACAGGCTGATATGTGGCATCAAAGAAGACGCTATGAGAGAACGATTACTACGAGAGAGTGACCTTACGCTAACAAAAGCAATGGATATTTGTAGAATCGCCGCGATGTCCCGAGTACAAGCGAACCATATCAAGCAGGAGGCTGAGGTTGAACGCCACGTCCATCAAGTCACCGAGCAGGAGGACGCTGAGAGGGAATGTGAAGTACATTGGATGCGCCGGACGGGAGCACCGCCAGGTGGGCGCCGCGGCCCGCCTGCCATTTGCCGTTGTCGGGGGCAGCCGGGACAAGGGAGGCCGCGCACGCGCGCGCCCTCTCTGCCAGCCCCGCGCGGAGTTAACGCGCCTACGTCATCGTTATCTCGAAAGAATGTGCAAGCGCGCAGGAATGATCGTAAAGACTGTGGATATCCACAGTCTTTGTGGTTTGGTGCATGATAGGTTTAAGTGTCCGGCGTATGGCCAACGATGTGCTAGTTGCAATAAGGCTAATCATTTTGCGAGGATGTGCCGTGTTTATACTGTGCAGGAGGACTCCACTGATCGGGTGAGTTTAACCGATAATATAAGTACTAAAAACGGCTGGAATGTTGAAATTTTAATTGGGAAAATTTTCATAACTTTCAAATTGGACTCTGGAGCTGATGTAAACGTTTTGCCCCGGAGATTTATGTCACAGATAGGATTGCGTGATTGTGATTTAGTTCAGACGCGAGTAAAACTGACCGGCTACTCGGGAGATCAGATTAACGTAATGGGAAAAACTATTTTGAAAGTTATTTGCAAGGGAAATGCGTATATTCTTAAATTCATCGTTGCTGATGTCGAATCACCGCCAATACTTGGTAGAACGGCGTGCGAGGAACTCAATCTCATTAAACGGGTTATGAGCTTAGACTCCTCAGTACGAACGAGCAGTATAGATATTTTGAAAGAATTTGAGGACGTATTTTTAGGTATGGGGTGTTTGCCTGGGGAGTATAAGATAAGTTTGCAGCCGGGCGCGCGCCCCGTCGTGCATGCTCCACGTAAATTGCCTATTGCATTACGCGACGGTGTTAAAAGCAAACTGGATGAGATGCTGCAGCAGGGCGTCATCGCAAAGGTTGAGGGACCCACCGATTGGGTCAATAGTATGACGGTCGTAAAAAAAGCGAATGGAGAGCTTCGCATTTGTTTAGACCCGCGTGATTTGAACGAAGCAATCCGTAGAGAGCATTTTAAATTGCCAACGTTAACAGAGATTACGGCGAATTTAGCCGGCGCTAGATACTTTAGCACTTTGGACGCGAAGCACTCATTCTGGCAGGTGAAGTTAAGTGATGAATCAACTGATCTATGTACCTTCAATACCGCATTTGGAAGATATAAATTTTTGCGTATGCCATTTGGGATTTCATCGGCAAGTGAGATTTTCCATAAAAAACTATATGAACAATTCGATGATATTGAAGGGACTATTTTGTTTATTGATGATTTACTTGTATATGGCGAGACGAAGGAGATACACGACAAGCGTTTACGGCAAGTCCTGGAGAGGTGCAGGCAGATAAATATAAAACTCAATAAACAAAAATGTAAAATTGGTTTGTCAGAACTGAAATATCTGGGACACATCATATCGGAACGTGGGATTTTGCCAGATCAGTCACATACACTGGCAATAAAGGACATGCCTAAACCGCAGAATGTTAAGGATCTAGAGAGATTTTTAGGTCTTATAACGTATGTAGGAAGCTTCATTCCCAATTTGTCTGAAAAAACACATTTGCTAAGAGAACTATTAAGGAAAAATATTGCTTGGCATTGGGATGACAATCACGAGCGCTGCTTTAGGGAACTAAAGCGATGTTTAATCAGCCCACCGGTACTTCAGTACTACAGCTTAGAAAAACCGGTTACACTATCTGTAGATTCTTCTAAAAATGGCCTTGGCGCATGCTTGATGCAGGATAACATGCCGGTGTGCTATGCATCACGTTCCTTGACAAAGGCAGAACAAGCCTACGCACAAATAGAAAAGGAGCTTTTAGCTTGTGTGTACGCTTGTGAGAAATTTTACACTTATATTTATGGACGCGGAGACGTGAGGATTGAGACAGATCACAAACCATTAATCAGCATCATAAAAAAAACCAATAGCAAGCGCACCGGCACGATTGCAAAGAATGTTGCTGAGATTGCAACCCTATACATTTACTCTAGTCTATAAGCCAGGCAAGTACTTGTATGTAGCGGACACATTGTCGCGTGCCGTTGCGCCGAGCGGCGCGAACGAGGCGCCCGGTGAGCCACGGGATCACCTGGAAGCACAAGCCCAGGTGTGCGCGGTAGCTATCAGTAAACCGCTAAGCGATTCTCATTTCATAAAACTGCAGAAATGTTATAGTACGGATAGTGAGATGCAAAAATTAAAAAAGTGCATTAAAAAAGGTTGGCCTGCACACAAAAACCAAGTAGATGAGGATATTAGATCGTACTGGGATTGCAGGGACGAGTTAACAATAGCCTATGATATGGCATGGAAAGGTAAACAAATAATAATACCAAAATGCATGCGTCGTGAGATGTTACAAAAAATACATCTAGGACATCTAGGGGTAGAGAAGTGCACAATGAGGGCCCGGGAAATAATATACTGGCCGAACATGAACTCCCAGTTGAAAGACATGATTTCCCATTGTCAAACCTGTCTCACGCACAGGAAGGAGAACAGTAAACAACCACTCATGCCGCATAATGTCCCGTTACGTCCGTGGTCAAAGATAGGTACCGACATTTTTCATTACGCTGGAAAGTCGTATCTTGCGGTTATTGATTACTTTAGCAAATATGTTGAGGTCATTGAATTGGAATCCATGACCTCCGCGCATGTTGTGAACCAGTTAAAGAACATATTTTGCCGAGAGGGAATCCCGGATATAGTATTTTCAGATAACGGTCCAGAATATTCCTCCAAATTATTTAAAGAATTTAGCAATGAGTGGGGGTTCCAACATCAGACTTCTTCACCTAGGTATCCCCAATCGAATGGACAAATCGAACGAGCAATTCAAACCATAAAATCAATATTGCGAAAAACCACCCATGATTCGTCGGACTTTAGATTAGGGCTATTAGAATACTTGAACACACCGATAAGCGATAAGTTACCCAGTCCAGCGGAAATTTTGAAGAATAGAAAATTACGTAGTCACTTGCCTCGTTTACCGGAACATTTATCACAGACACATGTAAATTATAACAAAATAAGACAGGAGCTTCAAAACCGCCAAACAAAACAAAAACAATATTTTGATCGCGGAAGTAAAAACCTAAAATCGCTTCAACCGGGTTCTTTAATCAAAGCACGTATCAACGGAACGTGGTGTAATGGACAAGTTTTAGGAGTAGCGGGTCCAAGGTCGTATTCAATTAGACTTCACACGGGTAGGGTAATACGTCGAAACCGGCGACAACTCGTACTAGACTCGCTGAGGCGTCGCGACGCGCCCGGCGACCCGTTCCCGTACGACGCAGTATCAGCCGGCGACGCCGCCGCGCGCGCCGGGGCAGACCATGCGCACAGCTCCAGAACCCCATGCACCTCACAACAACAGCCCCGTACAATGTCACAGTCCATTGATCATTATGTTTCTCGATTTGGCAGGACAGTGAGGCCTCCTGATCGGTGGGGATACTCAGCGCCTGCTGTACCTGCACATCCATCGCCCTAATAGGTCGTATTAATTTTATTATAAAACAATTTAAATTGCTAAAGAATCATATAATCACAAATTATCAAAAGTTAATAATAACTGTTCATAAACATATACTTTTTACACCTAAAACTCGAATAATTACACTACAAAACTTATAATAAATGATCGTACAAGCTAAATATGGTTTAGTGTTATGATAACATAGATAATAAAACTTGTGATTGTAACACCATAGCATGAGGGTGAAGTACATAAATACAAGTAGGTATAATTATTGTAAATCTTATTGAATAATAATGTTGAATGTATTTTTCTGCATAATAAAAATAAGTAAATGCATAACATAAAAACAATATAATATATAATTATATTAAATGAATACTTAAAGTGCAAATAATAATAATAAAAAAAAAAAAAACAGTAATTAACGGTTAGGTTGCATGTGTTTAATCGTAAAATTATTTGAATTCCTACTCGTACAAATTGTAACTATCTTAAAAACTAGTAGGTATGTATATCAAAAGATTATCTTTGATACATGGTCTTGTTAACACAAATCAAAGTCGATTATCATATTTTGTTAAGGAAAGGGGTTGTGGGTATCTAGAGAAAGGTATGTGGGTAGATCTGGATGAATAATAAATCAGTCTTAACTCGGTGTTGCTTGTATGATTACGTTTCCCGTATATCTCCCTTGACAGATAGATACTGATAGATACTGATAGATACTGATAGATAGATACTGATAGATACTGATAAATACTTATATGATAGATACTGATAAATACTGATAGATACTGATAGATACTGATAGATACTGATAGATACTGATAGATACTGATAGATAGATACTGATAAATACTGATAGATACTGATAGATACTGATATGATAGATACTGATATGTTAGATACTGATAGATACTGAAAGATACTGATAGATACTGATAGATACTGATAGATACTGATAGATACTGATTGATACTGATAGATAGATACTGATAGATACTGATAGATACTGATAGATACTGATAGATACTGATAGATACTGATATGATAGATACTGATATGATAGATACTGATATGATAGATACTGATAGATACTGATAGATACTGATAGATAGATACTGATAGATACTGATAGATACTGAAAGATACTGATATGATAAATACTAATATGATAGATACTGATAGATACTGATAGATACTAATATATACTGATAGAAACTGATAGATAGATACTGATAGATACTGATAGATACTGATATGATAGAAACTGATATGATAGATACTGATAGATACTGATAGATACTGATAGATACTGATAGATACTGATAGATACTGATAGATACTGATAGATACTGATAGATACTGATAGATACTGATAGATACTGATAGATACTGATAGATACTGATAGATACTGATAGATAGATACTGATACATACTGATAGATACTGATATGATAGATACTGATATGATAGATACTGATAGATAGATACTGATAGATACTGATAGATACTGATAGATACTGATAGATACTGATAGAAAGATACTGATACATACTGATAGATACTGATATGATAGATACTGATATGATAGATACTGATATGATAGATACTGATAGATACTGATAGATAATGATAGATACTGATAGATACTGATATGATAGATACTGATAGAAACTGATAGATACTGATAGATAGATACTGAGAGATACTGATAGATACTGATAGATACTGATATGATAGATACTGATAGAAACTGATAGATACTGATGGATAGATACTGATAGATACTGATAGATACTGATATGATAGATACTGATTTGATACATACTGATAGATACTGATAGATACTGATAGATACTGATAGATACTGATAGATAGATACTGATAGATACTGATAGATACTGATAGATACTGATATGATAGATACTGATATGATAGATACTGATAGATAGATACTGATAGATACTGATAGATACTGATAGATACTGATAGATACTGATATGATAGATACTGATATGATAGATACTGATAGATACTGATAGATACTGATAGATACTGATAGATACTGATAGATAGATACTGATAGATACTGATAAATACTGATATGATAGATACTGATATGATAGATACTGATAGATACTGATAGATACTGATAGATACTGATAGATACTGATAGATAGATACTGATAAATACTGATAGATACTGATAGATACTGATAGATACTGATAGATACTGATATGATAGATACTGATATGTTAGATACTGATAGATACTGATAGATACTGATAGATACTGATAGATACTGATAGATACTGATAGATACTGATTGATACTGATAGATAGATACTGATAGATACTGATAGATACTGATAGATACTGATATGATAGATACTGATATGATAGATACTGATATGATAGATACTGATAGATACTGATAGATAGATACTGATAGATACTGATAGATACTGAAAGATATTGATAGATACTGATATGATAGATACTGATAAAAACTGATAGATACTGATGGATAGATACTGATAGATACTGATAGATACTGATATGATAGATACTGATTTGATAGATACTGATAGATACTGATAGATATTGATAGATAGATACTGATAGATACTGATAGATTCTGATAGATACTGATATGATAGATACTGATATGATAGATATTGATAGATAGATACTGATAGATACTGATAGATACTGATAGATACTGATATGATAGATACTGATATGATAGATACTGATAGATACTGATAGATACTGATAGATACTGATAGATAGATACTGATAGATACTGATAAATACTGATATGATAGATACTGATATGATAGATACTGATATGATAGATACTGATATGTTAGATACTGATAGATACTGATAGATACTGATAGATACTGATAGATACTGATAGATACTGATAGATAGATACTGATAGATACTGATAGATACTGATATGATAGATAGATATGATAGATACTCATATGATAGACACTGATATGATAGATACTGATAGATACTGATAGATAGATACTGATAGATACTGATAGATACTGAAAGATACTGATAGATACTGATATGATAGATACTGATATGATAGATACTGATATGATAGATACTGATAGATACTGATAGATACTGATAGATACCGATAGATAGATACTGATAGATACTGATAGATACTGATAGATACTGATAGATACTGATATGATAGATACTGATATGATAGATACTGATAGATACTGATAGATAGATATTGATAGATACTGATAGATAGATACTGATAGATACTGATAGATACTGATAGATACTGAAAGATACTGATAGATACTGATATGATAGATACTGATAGATACTGATAGATACTGATAGATACTGATAGATACTGATATGATAGATACTGATATGATAGATACTGATAGAAACTGATAGATACTGATATATAGATACTGATAGATACTGATAGATACTGATATGATAGATACTGATTTGATAGATACTGATAGATACTGATAGATACTGATAGATACTGATAGATATTGATAGATACTGATAGATAGATACTGATAGATACTGATAGATACTGAAATGATAGATACTGATATGATAGATACTGATATGATAGATACTGATAGATACTGATAGATACTGATAGATAGATACTGATAGATACTGATAGATACTGATATGATAGATACTGATAGATACTGATAGATACTGATAGATACTGATAGATACTGATAGATAGATACTGATAAATACTGATAGATACTGATAGGATATAGATACTGATATGATAGATACTGATAGATACTGATAGATACTGATAGATACTGAAAGATACTGATAGATACTGATAGATACTGATAGATAGATACTGATAGATACTGATAGATACTGATAGATACTGATATGATAGATACTGATAGATACTGATAGATACTGATATGATAGATACTGATAGATACTGATAGATACTGAAAGATACTGATAGATACTGATATGATAGATACTGATATGATAGATACTGATAGAAACTGATAGATACTGATGGATAGATACTGATAGATACTGATAGATAGATACTGATAGATACTGATAGATACTGATAGATACTGATAGATACTGATAGATACTGATAGATACTGATATGATAGATACTGATAGATACTGATAGATACTGATAGATACTGATAGATACTGATAGATACTGATAGATACTGATAGATACTGACAGATACTGATAGATAGATACTGATAGATACTGATAAATACTGATATGATAGATACTGATATGATAGATACTGATATGATAGATACTGATAGATACTGATAGATACTGATAGATACTGATAGATACTGATAGATACTGATAGATACTGATAGATACTGATAGATACTGATAGATAATGATATGATAGATACTGATAGATACTGATAGATACTGATAGATACTGATAGATACTGATAGATACTGATAGATACTGATAGATACTGATATGATAGATACTGATATGATAGAAACTGATATGATAGATACTGATAGATACTGATAGATACTGATAGATACTGATAGATACTGATAGATACTGATAGATACTGATAGATACTGATAGATACCGATAGATAGATACTGATAGATACTGATAGATACTGATATGATAGATACTGATATGATAGATACTGATAGATACTGATAGATACTGATAGATACTGATTTGATAGATACTGATAGATACTGATAGATACTGATAGATAGATACTGATAGATACTGATAGATACTGATAGATACTGATAGATACTGATATGATAGATACTGATATGATAGATACTGATAGATACTGATAGATACTGATAGATACTGATAGATACTGATAGATACTGATAGATAGATACTGATAGATACTGATAGATACTGATATGATAGATACTGATATGATAGATACTGATAGATTCTGATAGATACTAATATATACTGATAGAAACTGATAGATAGATACTGATAGATACTGATAGATACTGATATGATAGATACTGATATGATAGATACTGATAGAAACTGATAGATACTGATAGATAGATACTGATAGATACTGATAGATACTGATAGATACTGATATGATAGATACTGATTTGATAGACACTGATAGATACTGATAGATACTGATAGATACTGATAGATAGATACTGATAGATACTGATAGATACTGATAGATACTGAAATGATAGATACTGATATGATGGATACTGATATGATAGATACTGATAGATACTGATTGCTTAAATTTGTTTCTGCGATATTGCACAGCTTGTCACCTGGATATTCATTATGTCGCTGCGTATGGATGAGGATTCTATCGGCGATACGCCTCGCGCTCGCTCGGAGTGGGGTGCACAAGGACCTAGGGTGTTAGATCAGCAGTTCCATGATGAAGAAGAGGAACAGTTCTTCGATTCTGAGCCTCGATTCCAGCCTTTACGCGAAGTGGTATTTCAATCTCCAATGCCATCGAAGGACGAGTCTTTGACCAAATGGAACTTGGTTTTTTCGGGCGAAACGTGTGTTCGCGAATTCTTCTTTAGAGTTGAAGAAGAAGCTTTGGCTCGCAATATACCCCCTTCTTATGTGGTAAGGCGCTTTCATGAGTTGTTGGCAGGTAGCGCATTAAAATATTTTAGGTCAATTAGGTTCCCATCTTTATTATATCCGACACTAAAATCCGCCTTCCTAAAGACTTTTGACGTTGCGGATTATGATTTTAAGGTTGAAAGTCAACTCCGTGCTCTTTCACAGAAGGCTAACCAGTCGGTAGTAGACTTTGTAATTCAGGCGCGGGATCTTAACGCCAAACTTCGTTCCCCTGTATCTGAAGATAGTTTATTTAATATAATTAAATACGGTATGAATCCCAGGTATCATCTTTGCCTCGCGACTAACATAGTTAAAGATATTGACGGATTGCTGGAAGTATCCAGGAACTTTGAAGCTTGCCAAGGCTCACGTCCGGCGCGGTTGGCAGTAGTACCAATAGATACCGACGCGTCGAACAGTTCTAGGGCTCTCGTTTGCATGAAGTGTGAGGCGACTGGCCACAATTATCGTAACTGTCCGAACGTTAGCCAGGCGGTATGTTTTAAATGTAGGCGCGTAGGAACGATCACCCGTGACTGTCCATCCTGTAACCCTTCAACGTCAAAAAACGTATCGATGGCGCACTGAGGGGTCCGTCAGTGTCGCCTGTTGTTGTTAATAGGATGCGTGACAACAGATTATTTATTGAAGTTACTATTGCCTATCACCCTGTAAAGGGTCTCCTGGATTCTGGTGCTCAAATTTCACTTATCGATGTCGACCTTTTGTCGGAACTCGGTTTAACTTATCACAACAACGTTCGACCAAATGTTGTATCTGCCGACAACTCACCTATCGACATTTTGGGTGGTTTGGACATCCCTATTGCCTTTAACGGTGCTCGTTTTTACACTCGTGCCTAGTAAGCAGCAAACTGCCGACACCACTCATTTTAGGAATCGAATTTTGGAATTCTTTTGGGCTTACGGACATCTTGAAGGATGCGTTCTCTGGTGGTGTGACAGGGAGGCTTTTTGTCCCGTCACCTGGCCATTCTGGATTGGACCGTCCAGTGGTGAGCGAGGTGCGTTATATCCACCCACGCACAGTGCTTTCGTCGGATCAAGAGGCTAGTCTCCAAGCGGTTATTGGAGAATTCGAGGAAATCTCTTCCGAAAAGGCCGGACTTGGTTGTACTACATGGCTTTCTCATAAAATTGAGACGGTTGGCTCTCCTATTCGCCAACGCTATTATCCGTTATCGCCGGTCAAGTTGAAGGTTGTCAACGAGGAGATTGACAAGATGTTAGAGTTAGGGGTTATCCGCCCGTCGCGATCGCCTTGGGCTTCTCCTGTAGTCATGGTCACCAAGAAGGACGGAAGTGTAAGATTCTGCGTCGACAGTAGGAAGCTGAACAGCGTCACCATTCGGGATTCTTATCCTCTCCCACGCGTCCAGGACATCTTAGACAACTTACGCGGTGCCAAATATTTGACTTCGCTCGATTTTAGGAGCGCTTTCTGGCAGATTCCGTTGGCAGATAAGGCAAGCTGCGAGAAGACTGCTTTCATCGTTCCGCAGCGGGGTCTCTTCGAATTTGTACGCCTTCCATTTGGACTTACAAATTGTAACGATCAAGACAGTATTTTTAAATAAAAATAAAAATGATACCTCTACCTCATGAATTTCAGTACAGTACTTTAAGCTTTTCAGTCTGCAGCCCAGGTAACACTCAACTGGAAGGATTTTTCATGACACACTGGAAAGGGAAATGATAAAGAAAATTAAAATATTTGCAAGGAAATATTCATAAGAAAATTCAGGGAAAATTCTAAAAATATTAGGGAAATTCTTTTCAGATTAAAGGTAACCTATAAGGAGTTAGGTACCCTAACAGGGAAATCTATGGGATATCCAGATAGGAATATATTGGAAGTAACTAGTTATATGAAAGCATAGAAAAATGGATATTAGAAACTTAATGGGGATTTTGTCTAGATAATATACAAGAGCCTTAAGATTTTGAATTAATTCTAGAAGAAATAATACCTTCTAGGGGACCCTGAACATAATGTAGTACAGGTACAGCTTGGGGTAGTGTTCTGGGTTCGAATCCCAGCTAGGACTGAAGCTGGGGAATGGATTTGGATAATTGATTCAAGGATATGGATATTAATCAAGTATTATAATGTATATATTATAATTATTACCATTAGGAGCCATGGAGCTGTTTTTGCTTGGTATGGGACTAAGCCAATTTCAACCGCAGGAACCAAATATTAAGATTAGACTTTGGATAAGAACTGGATCATGATAAATAGAATTAAATGTGTATTTTTAATTGTTATATCATATAACAATTACCCAAATGCCTCAAAGAGTACAATTTAAACCAAATTTTGAGTAAATAAGTATATAAGTAAAAATAATTGGATAAAAAAGATAACTTACATTATATGGTGGGAGATTTATGCAACTTAGAGTCTTCAGAGGGGGATGCCTGATCACCATGTTCATCATTCTTGACAATTCACAAAGAACAGAAGCCTGAAAATTATGGGAAAAGTCTAGTTTAGTAAGGAAATTTTACTAAGGGGTTCGGTGGATTGGTTTTAGTCAAACTTAGTTTGATAAGAGACTTACTGATTGAATTAGTATTAAAAAACATCTACAATACACAGGGAGGAAAGTATAGACATCACAAGAATACAAGAATGCTATTGTAAATAGAATTTATTGGGAAAATAATAGAAGATAATCAGTAGCAAATTGAATTTCGTTCTAGAACAAAGAAAAAATTCCAAGGATTGGAGTTAAAGGGCAATATTAGTACTTACAGGCCTTAAATACATCTGTTCCATTTAGTTTTGGATATTGAAATACTAAAGTTAGGCTGGAAAAAAGGATTTTTTGTTTCCATTCCTTCAAAGAACACGTGGTTTTAACACATTTGTGAACACATAGAATAACATATTTTGGGCCGATTTGTTGGTTCATTTGTATATTTTTAGTCTTGGAGACTAACAATTTGGATGTTTTGGAAGCTGAAAAGGTCTAGATTTTGAGATTTTGGGATCAAAATACGGATGGTCGACCAATCAGACCTGACTTTGAAGCTTCAAAAACTAGAGAAAGGTTTGAAAATCTTAATTGGAACTGGTTCAAATTTATAAAGCATATAATGAAGTTTTTAATTTTAGTACTGAGCGATTTGGGCATTATGGATTTACGCCAAATTTGACCTTGAAAGTTGTCAAAAAATCTTAAAAAATCATAAAAATCATAGAGGCGGATACATTCGAGACTCGATAAAAAAACTTAGCAAACGCCGAATTTCTAGCTTATTGGTTTAACGTTTTTAAACCTTTCTTAAACGTGATTGGGACGATTTTTCAATTTTCCCCAATTATGGGGTAATTATTTGGTGAAATATTTACAAATTAGGAGAGGATAATTAAATATAAAAATATATTGCTGAGAGATTTTAAAAGGAAATTATGTCAGTTATGAAATAAATTATAATGGAAGGGGATTTGGTAGTTTTGTGGAAATTGAGCGGGGAGAACGGAATTAACCAGGGAACATTGGGGTATTAAAATAATTAGAAGGTAGATTGATATTTAGGAGGCTATTTAAGGCGTAGCACGACCAGTATTCGTCACTTGACTTCGAGCAGCCAACCACCGAGGAAAAAGAAGGGGAACCAGCCAGAGCCAGACTTCGGGATCAGCTAAGCAGGAGCTGAAGACATAAATCGGTGAGTGCTTTAAATAATCACTGGGGTTTTATATATATAGCTAGGATACTGTTGAGGGCTTTGGGGCAGTTGATGGATTGGAGCTCAGGGGTTTATGCCTACCAGTCTAGACTTGGGGTTTTAGAAGTGAATTCTTTAAACCGGACGGTGATAATGACCAGAATTCGCTTTTAAAAGGCAACTTAACCTCAGTTGGCTGGTGGTGTGACCTCAGGGTTTGTATCTATCAGACTGAACCTAAAATCTTTACAGTTGTATAGACATTATTCCCAGTAGGCGAAGCGGTGGGGAATTATTGAGGGATTTAGAACAGTTAATAGGGGTTCTACGTGTGTGGCTGTATTCCCTGGGACTATTGGGGAATTTAGAACAGTTAATAGGGGTTCTACGTGTGTAGCTGTATTCTTTGGGGTAGAATTAGGATGTGGGTGTGTATCATATTGTTGCATGATGTATTCCTTTGGGTAACACGTCGTGGAATTATATTGTGTGTCGGCGTCTTCAAGTAAACTATATTTTAATATTAGAACCTGATGTTAGCTGCAAGATGGTGTCAACGTTTTCATGAAACTAAAATAGATTCCTAGGTCACTGGCCACGTCTTCATGGAGGTCTTAACTTAATATCAGAAGCTCACGATAGATATTTACCTTCCTTTTAGGGATCTTTAGGAGCTACACGCCGGTTGAATGACATGTGTATTTGAATTATTACTGATATTATTTTATGGCTAATGTGGTGTGCATGTGTGTATTAATCCGTTTAAATCCAACAGATTAAATCGGGTGAGTGCTAGTTGATAATTCTGTTGCTTTTATACTGTTTTACTATGCTCATATGCTATTCTATTTGATATGTGCCCTTTCTGCTGTGACATTTATTTATTGCGTGTGATTCGTGTTTTAAAATATGTGTTTCGTGATTTTGTTTCACGGTACGGTTTATATGATAAACGTTTTGCGTATTGGAATTTTATATTCCATGGTTAATATTACCGGACTTGTAGATTATTTGGGTAATAGGGAAATATGAGAAGAATCTGGCAACACCTGACGTTTACTTTTTTTAATAAACTTCTTCCTTTTTTTTAATCCGTTTATATCAGTTTATGGTAAACAATGACAAATTATGCCAAAAGTTCATTCAACGCTAATAATTGCGCTTGAATAGCTGTAAGGGACACCTTGAGGCCCTGTTTGCGACTTGTACGGATGTGATCGCTCTATTATCCGAAAAATATCACTACGGATGCCTGCACTTAAACACTGACTGCTCATTATATCACTACGTCTACCTCTTACTGGAACGACACTATTTCTATAGTTATCCGTTTTCGACTGCTATACTTCTCTTCAACTATACTCTAATAGAAATACCTGATTGATCACAGATCTAATAATTGTTTGTATACTATATTTCTCATCAGTTATACTCTAATAGAAATACTTGATTCATCACAGTTCTAATAAATGCTTGTATATTATTCAGCTATCTAATCAACATTTGAAGCTCACCAGGAATACTACAGCTTCTAACTGGGTTACTAGTAGTAATAAAGCTACATACTTATAGTTACCTGCATATTTAGAGATATCATTGCCCTGGGAATTTATTATATCTACCAGTTGATCAATAAAAGGATCCTTCAATAAACAAATTAATTCAAGGTAAAAATGCCTTGGGTTGTACTGTCTTCTCGGGATTTCTAGGCCGTCGAAGCTTTGATTCCGCCTGCTTGTGCTGGGGTTATAATGAGTCTAACACTTAGAGTGCCCACGGGCTTAAAGGTGTTAGTCATCAAATAAACGGTGCTTCCTTTTGCTCTGGTGTTCAGATATCAAAGAACTCTACAGTACTATTCAGTCATGAGTTGAAGTTAAGACCAAGTAAGGTTGATGGGGGTTAGTTAATACAACAGAAACTGTAGTTAATTCACTAGAAGGGTACTAGTTAGGAATGGGTAGGCTTCTAGTCAACTTTTTCCATATATTTAGCAAGTTGTAGGTTTAGGCAGGTAGTTTAACGTAGCGTAGGCCTTGTGTAGTTAACTTAAGAAGTCTGCGCCAAAAGGCTTCCCCCAAAAGATGGATTCTTGACACTGTGCCTTAGGTAGGACGTCATGCATAGATGTAAAGAAATCCCACAGTGGTTTGTTCAGCTTAGATTAGGTGCGGAGTTCCCCATCCTCTCGCTGTTCGCTTTAATTCGATTTGCTTCTTAGGAATAGATAGGTAAAGCGTTCAGTGACATTCTCCGTGCACTTAGGTTGGTAGGGGACCATTACCAAATAAAAAAAATTATTTTTTTATACACCTTAAAGTTACCATCATCATTTTACTATAATCTAGCCTGTGCTAGTTCTTAACTGTATTGACTATAGCATATTTAAAGTTTCCTAGTATTTTAGATTGTAGAAATCCTAATTATTCATATAGGCAACTAATTAAGACTTATTTCATCTAACCTATAGGAGGAACTTCAGCTGTTTGACTTGTTTCTCTTAATTTAAAGTTTACATATCATAAAGTTCTACATGAATTAAATATTAGACTTATTAGTATAGCTTAAGCTTCATAGGGTGACTGGGAGATAATCCTATAATAGAATCTGCATTATAATATAGAGGCTTCATTAGGTTTATCCTCTATTCTAGATTAAAATAGTTTCTTAGATATATTTTCTACATTTACTTTAGGCTTTAATATTTCATGTTTAGTACAGACATTATGTAGGGTTCTCAAGTTTGCATCATATCATAGAGGTTCCATTAGGTCTATTCCTAGATTAAAATAGATTAATAGTTATGCTCTCATACCTACATTAGGATATAGTTGTTTTATGTTTAGTACTGGTAGCTTGTAGGTTCCTTATTTAATAACAAGACTCTATAAGACTCCAAAGCAGCTTAAAAAGGATTTGGGTTCTACGGACACAACGAGTAAAAGGGTTCCTATATACCACTAACGATCACGACCATGGCCAATTTAATTCTCAATATATATAGTTTAATTCTTAGAATGTTTTCCATTTATTTTAGGTAATATTTCAGAAGTAAATAGTTCAATATGGTAGGAGAGGGAAAATCTTATCTACTTAGGAAATTACTAGTATAGTTATGGGATGAGTTTCTTGGGGTTTTCATTTCCTTACAGTATAATTTCATTTCATATTAATTTCAGAGTTTAGGCAAGTTTCAGTTAGGTTAATTCAGTTGGGCAGTTTCAGTTTCAGTCAGTATAACTAGGGCAGGTAGGTTCAGCCATTTTCAGTAGGTTTTCCATTTTCATTTCCATCTTCCATTAGCTTTCTATAGTTATAGTATAAGATAGATAGTTTAGGGAAAATTCGGGGAAGCGTTTCAATGTGATTGCCGTGACCAGTATGTAAAGTATTTAGGTACGGATAAGGATTATCCATATCCGTTTCAATTTGGTGTTAACCTTGATCAGGATGTATTTTAAGTTTTATGGGTCACTACGGGTAATATTTAGCCTTATTCATTCCAGTTAGGTGATGCTACCTCTCGGGATGTTAGAATTTTGAGTTCTTTTAGCTAGATGGGATATAGGCTTGACATAGGATAACTAAGACCTGGTTTCAGGTCAATTTGTTGCTTGTGAAAATGGATATAGTTTGCATTGGAGTCTAACAGAGTCTTTTAAACTTATTTTCATAAATTCTCATTAAGATTTTCTCAAATTATCATTATTAATTATATTAGTTTCATTTTGTAATGATAAGTAATAATAGATATTTCACAATAATAAATTTCACTTTTGTTTGTTTATCACTTGAACACACATTTACTAGTAGTATAGTACACACTAGAAGTCTGAGGGCGGTTTCCTTGTAATTCCAATCGCATACTATCTGTTTAAATGCGATGATTGCTAAATCCGGGATAGATTTTAAAAGTCTGAGGGCGGTTCGGTTCTAAGATCACTCCATCATACGTTTCTTCTGATTAGGTAGATCACTCTAGTCAAATCATCCAGCGGGAACGTATCCTGAAATATCGATATAATAAAAGCATATTTGTTGTATACAATAAGGATTTTGGACGAATTTTGTTTAGTAACACAAACCTTTTGCCAGTTGAATATTGCCGAACATTTGTTAATCATTTCTTATCCTCAAAACTTTTCTGTATATTTAAATGTCTGTTGTTTAGTTTTGTTAATGTACATTCACGCATTCTAGCTAGATTTTAGGGAAATAAACAAATTACTTAAGTCTTAAAATTCAAGAAATGTCATACTAATATTTATCTTTGTGAACCATGACACTGACGGATTAAATGATAATGAGTGAATGATTTTCTAACCATTCAATTGGTCTAGATCGCTGGTCGCTTGAGGTTGCATTTATCAGTATATTAAATTTTGTTTTATTTTAGGAACATTAAAGTCATAAAGGTTTTTATTATTTATAGAATCTGGTTATCGTATCGAATCCGGTTTCGTGTGGAAGCACCACAAGTTTCATTTTATAATTATTGACGCATAAGTAAATTATTATTTAGTTATGAAGGTTTATAGACTCCATTTATCAGGGAAGTGGAATTTAACGGGTCTTAATTCTATGATGTAGTAGGAAATTTCATTTATGATTATTAAAATAGTTTCATTAGGTATAAAAATCTATCACCTTGATTAGCGTAAGGAACACTGACTAGCATTTTTACTTAGTTTTAATTTATGTATAATTTATAATGTTAGTATAGGATTTTAGATAATTTTCGGTAATTAAAATCTTTTGAAAATAGTATAATATTACGTTATGGGATTTATAAAAATGTCATATTATCATTTGACAGCACAGGTCTTAGCCTAGTGAGTGAATGGAAATGGTGAATGAACTCAAGATTGGGAACTTCACATAGATGGGGACGACATCTGGTGGAAAACACTGATAAACCAAATCTTACCTTCGATAGTATGAATAATTTAGAGAATAAATTAGGGATATTGCTTTAATTTAGGGTTCTAATGTAATAACTTTATTGAAATACGATAGAGAATTGTAGAATTAAGTTGTATTGTGTAGGGTTTGTTTGATTTGTTTGAAATAAATGTAGGTTAGTATAGGGATTCATTGAAACAAAAAAAAAAACACTTTCAAAATCATGATTCAAAACAACAATAGTTTAACTGTAGCTTACTAGGGGCACCCGAAGAAACGAGTATATTAAATTTCATTTATTGTTTAAATTGGTACATTCACAAATTATACTGTAGGTACCCTGAAGCATACTTTATCTTATTTGAAACTTTTCTACACTAGACATTTGCTTAACTATTTTTCTCTGCTTTCGAGTCAATTCTATTGCGGGTTTTTCGTTGTTTTGCGTGAAGGCGCGGCGTACGGTTGTACATAAATGATATTTACAACTTTGCAGTTCGTAGGATACAACATTGTGGTAGGTTGTCGTGGGTAACATTGTGGTTGAATGCATGCACTTGTCGCGTGATTTTTATACAATAATTTACGGTGATAGCTTATCTAATAATAGACTTATGAGTAGGAAGATTTATTGCTGGTTTCCTCTGTCAGGATGCAGTTGTCAGAGATGTCTTAGTATTCCGTAGGGGCACCTAGACTGAAAGTTGAAGGGGGTAAAAGTTTTGTTCGCAGAGGGCGGCGGTGTGCGTTTGACGAAAGGTGTGGGGGCGGTTGCGCCAGATCTTGCTGAACTTATCCTCGTCGTAATCGGGTGTCCATATAGCGGTCCTCACAGTTGAGCGGGGAGGCGCGGTACAAGCTGGGCGTAGTTGTAGTTGTAGTGCCGATTTTCCATTTCTCACTGAAACATTAAACATTAGGCTTTGTTAACTAAATCATTATTTGGTTATCACCCTCATGAACTATCATTATATATTTTAACTTGTCTTTCACGGTTTCCATTAACTTCATTCTCCCAAAATTAAGCAAATTATTTGTTTAGTATCCCCATGAATTATCGTTATATATCTTAGCAATAGGTCATTAGGAAATTCTAACTTATACGGTTTCATTAACTTTATTTTTCCAATTAAGTGAATTATTCGTTTAGTATCACCATGAATTATTGTTATACATTTAACAATAGGTCTTTAGGAAAGACTCAACTTTATTTTTCAAATTAAGCTAGTTATTTGTTTACTTTCACCATAAACTATCACTATATATTTTATAAATAAGAAGTTCTACAATTCTTTCACTTCATTACTTCCATAACTACTTTTCGAATTAAAGTTATTTTTCTGTGATTGTGTCCATGCTTTTACTAAGTATCTCTTTTCCTTTTACTGAATGCATGTTTCTAGCCTTGCTATTATTTGTTTAGAACATATATTTCATTACAAAAAAATGTTGCCCCACACAATTTCTTGTTTCTCTCCACCATAATCTAGAAAAAAAAGTATCTTATAACAGATTTTGAATATTCAGCAGTCTTCATAACAAGACTGGTTAAAATCAGTCTAGCCGTTTAGTCTAGTGGCTTACAAAATAAACCTTTATTGTTAAAAGATGTAGTGCTATTCATATCACAGGGCCCAAATAAATACCTTGGTTAGATTTTCCTTGTAGTGTTAAAATTTTCCAATATCATTTTGTGATTTTATAATAATGAAAGACTTATTTATAATCTGAGTTTAGCAGATCCTACTCTAATTATTTTGTTTTCACTTAAGTAATGTAGATTTGTATACATAACTATAATATTTGCATTTGTGCAGTACTTGCTAGTCGGATAGTGGAGCAGCATGGTGGTGTTGTGTCCCTAGTGCATGGTGGCGGAGGCGTCGGCGCGCTGGTCCTCGACGCTATCCTAGGTCCCTGGAATTTGGAAAAACAGAGTTGAAATAATATTTAAGGCAGGATTTGAGTAGGTTATTTAGATGTTTAGGACAAAAAGTGTGGTTTATCAAGTTTAGATATTGATAGAGTAACGCCATGTTATTTTTTTTTTTTCAAAGTTTTGACAAGATTGATTTAGTGTTACCTCATGCAAATTTTAGATTTCAGGATAGTAATTCAATGTCCTATTTGAAATTTCATTTGTTTTAGGCCGGATTTTGTCCAAGTTGGTTCGGTCATTTTAGCAAGAGTGTCACAGACAGAGAGTTAGATAGACAGTAGGTTGAATTTATATTCCATATTGTTAGAGATGTACAGTCTGATACTGGTGTGTTAGCTATCCAATTTTATTATAAGTAATTTATTTCATACTTACAATTTTAGAAGCGGAGGCTGCAGATGGGGTTTTATTTTATGAATCCAGTTGTTCTTGTTTTAGTCAGGATGGAATTGAGTGTATTCTCTATAATAGGTCTTGAATTATGTGTCTGGGTAGAGTCGTGTTCTGGGTCCTGGTGCGCAATGCTGAAGTGGATCATGGCTGGTTGTGATGTCGAGGGTTAATTTTCTTTCTTGATAGTCTGATTGAAGTTCAGATTTGGTATTCATGTGTTTGGGGGGCGGTAACACTGGTGCTTAATGATGTCATCATTGTACTGAAATGAGAAACAATACACTTTTAATTTTTTACTGCAAATGCAAATTCAATTATAAAATAAAAACAATACATATAGAGGGAGTTGCCCTATTTGTTTTATGTTACTAGGTTGTATATAGCATTACTAGTCTTTACATAATGCAGTATGGTAAATTACAAACCTTTAAACAATTAAAATTAGTGTAGCCAGAAGTAGCATTTATAAATAAAATGTTAAAATATAAAAGAAAAAAAAGAAAACAATTAAAGTAATAACAAGATACAAAAGGGGCAAACTTATACACTTACCTTCTTTTCTGGAACTAGGATTCTTACAGTATACTTCACCATCTTGTCATTTTGGAGTCCGCTTTATCTGGTCGCACTGTCATTATATTCCGGGTTTGAAGTTGTCCTCACAGTTGTTATCTCCAGTTGTAACTGTTCATAAAAAAAAATTTTTAACATAGCTAGTATACATAATTTATTTCAGTGAACTATTGCATAAGGCTTAAGGACACTCATTAGATATCTATATACATATATTGTTCATATTTTATTCATTAGGAATTCTTTTACAATTTAGAATCAACACTAGAACAATAGGTTTGGTGAGTCTGGATGTACTATTGGTCATAAACAGTTTTGGTTATAAACATCACATGCTTCTAATTGTATTTATAAAACTTTTAAACTTACTTGCAACTCCTTAATAATTATGTGGTTTCATGGTCTTGATCAGAACTGAGAGGATCTCCGTGGTTGTAGGGAGGAATTGGCAGTGGTGCTCTGCTCTGGTTCATTTTTTACATATTTGTTTTAGGACACACTGAAAACGAAAATGATGTATTAGTATACGTCGTCATTGTAGTGATTAGATAGGTAGATAGATCTTTTGCTTTCATATTAGTATTTGTCGTTCTTGTAGTGATCTTCGGATAATTGCCCTTAAAATACTCCAAGGTAATTGACAGTGAGTGGTAATAGAAATTACTTCGACGTTGTTGTAGGCTTGGGGCTATTAGTTATGTAGAACTCGGAAATACGTTTTGTTAACCTATTTACATTTAAAGTTCAATAATAATAATGGAATTCCTTACCTGTAGTTTCCAGCGTGAAAGAGAGATATATATGCTATGTTAGTTACGCTTTTCAATTCTTGCGAGTAAGTTCTGTCTTCATTCATGTAGGTTATCTCACTTTGGCGCGATATTTTTCGCCAACAATAAACTCGTAGCTCTAAAACTGTCTTAGTTCCATTATTTTGATGATTGCTGGAAGTATTCTCTCGTAGTTTCGTGATTCAAAACATTGGAAACACAATATATTTCACTTTAAAACACAAGTTCAATCCACAAATTGGCCGGTTTACGTTAAGACTAAGCGTTTGTTTTCGTAGCTAGATTCGCTTTATTTACGCAGTAGAATAAAAGTAAACTTGTCTTTCATTACGATACGTTTTCATAGATCGATAAAATATAAGATATTTCCATTATTTAAGTTAAAATTTTCATGACAACGAGTTACGTTACAGTTTCACTCTGCGATTTAGGCGCCATATTTGAGATTGACATTTGAAGAGAAAAAAAATAGTGACGTGCCAAAATCGATGGTTACCAATTCCCTTGGAAGATGGCTGGTCCGTATCTTAAAATAGTTATTTTATAAAACTTATATTGTGGAATAGGTATTTGTGTTAAAGGGAATCTTGTAGTATTTATTTATTTAATTTTCGGAGTAAAGGTGCACAGTCGTATTAGTAGTGAAGAGTGAGACAGAAAGATAGTATGACATTATGTACAATTCACCTCCCTAGTAGAAACCTTTTCTTGCGATTATTTGCAATTTCGTTACTAAATGACTAAATACTAGTTTTAATAATTATGAACTGTAGGGCATCGTGGTAGATTTTATTATTAATCTGTACAACGGAAATAATGTCAGGCGTTTTAATCTTTGGTATTAATAATTATTCACTTTCAGACTCACCAATATAACGAAATATAATAATAAGTTTGTTATGTTGGTCAAATCACGCTTATGAATAGAATTGGAACAAGACTCAACCTTACCAGATAGTTTCGGAGTGGTCTAGTTTTACGGTATTAATTATTATTCTCTTTCAGGATGACCAATATGACGGGGTGTAATAATAAGTTGTTATGTTGGTCAAGTGACGTTTAACGATTAGATTTGGCGCGACTCTTAAACTTATCACAGACGTGACAAATAGGTTTCAGTCCTTTAGTTTTAATTTCGAGAAAGACTACTAGGTGGCGGTACTAGCAGTTGTAAGATTTAATGCGCTATTTAAAGTGTGTCGTTCTGAGTTCGAATGTAATTTCCTTTAGTTTTACTTGTGATTTTGCCGGTTTTGCGTATTTGTTTATTTTATGTGCGCGTGTTCCTTTGAGGTTGGGTTTTGATTCACAAATATCGTCGATTTTTATTTAGTTATTTTAGGTTTTACGTGAAATAAAAATAGTGTATAGCGGGTGATATTCGTGCACGTTTGAATACTTCAATACATTGTAGTAGGGTATATTTGAGTTTTATGTTTTTCTCAAAGGAGTTAAAAATAATAGTTGTAGATTATAATAGTATTTGTAGAAGTTATTTTCAAAATAAATAGTACGTAGTATAAGAGGATATTGATTCGATATCTAGTAGGCGCGAAATTCAAATTAGATAAGTTTCATTATCGAGTTATCGTGGTTCAGTACAGGGGAATTAGAATCGTGTTCTTATGCAATATTTAATACATATGTTTAATTTTATTAATCTTGTTTAGTTGGGTGTTACTTGTGAACTGTTACGGAATACTGGAAAAAAAAAAACAGTGCAGTAAATTAATTTTGGAATTTGAACGCATTAATAAGCTGGCAATTATGGCTGTCAAAACTGACAAAAGTGAGGTATCAATAACTTAGGTTTAAAAGTTGTTTGTTTGAATGTAGTTTGTTAAATAATTCAGTTTTGAAGTTGTTGTGATTGAAAACACTAGTGAAAGTGTCGTTTTCAAGAGCTATATAAATAGTGAAGTATTAGTCCTATTAATGTTGTGCCTTACATTTAAGATTTAAACGAAAATTGGGACGCGATAGTCGAGTCAAAGTAAGTGCAATGTTTTTTCTAGGGATATAATTAGTTTAGAGCACCCTCTAGTTTTTTAAAATTAAATTAGAATAGTAATTGAGATCTCACCGGCTATCGACTCTGAGCGGGTGAATGGGGGTGTGAGAGACCCATGAAAGAGGGGAAATGGAAGTTTGAGAGGTTTAACGCGGAGAGAGGATTTAAGCTCGGTGATGGATGAGTGATGATGTATGAGAGTGATGAATATCAATTACGTATACGAGGGCTCATTGGCTCGCACGGAGGTCAGCTGTGGGAGATCGCTCATGTCGCCAATACGTGGATCAAAAAAGGGGGGGTTTAAATGAATACAAAAGAATGCTGCATAGGCTAGTAGGTGTTAGGTTAAAGAGGATTGTCATTAAACGACCTAGCTTAAGCAGCATTATACTCTACCCGGTAGGGCAGCTGTCAGTTGGGGTCGCTTAACACTTCGTAGGATAAGTGGAACAGGTTATTTCGGCATGTCTTTATTTAGACAACATTTTGGTCTTTGCCTGGTTCACTTGTCCGCACGATAACATGCTCCAAGGTGGTGGTGAAGGTTTTGGCTGTTCTTTATGAGTCGTTACTGTCACTCTATGGACCTTAAATGTCTGGATTCGGTAAGCAGACTCTTCAAATTGACGCGAGGGTATCGCATTTAATACTCACTGCGGCCGGAACGTCATGGCCTGATTCGGATGTGTCAACGTAACGACACGGAGTGATTCGTATGTCACAATGCCAGTAATCAGGGTAGAAGGTGCGAGACTGGATCCATTAGGGGTCTCTAGCCTCACAACCTAGGTCGCAGTTGAAGTGGGGGGTCTGTGATGAAAGGCCTTTATGTTTCAATGGGTGGAAGCTAGAGATTTGTAACTTGCAGCCCTGACTGGTTACCATAGCCTTGGTTTAAAACCACACCACATACACATTTAGAGACATATATTGGCGATTTGGGTAGATTTAGTAAAAATTTGATTTTTTTTTCCTTTCCAACCACATATGTGGTTTCCATTACGAAAAAAATCGAGGGCGGAAGCTGTAACGATCAAGACAGTATTTTTAAATAAAAATAAAAATGATACCTCTACCTCATGAATTTCAGTACAGTACTTTAAGCTTTTCAGTCTGCAGCCCAGGTAACACTCAACTGGAAGGATTTTTCATGACACACTGGAAAGGGAAATGATATAGAAAATTAAAATATTTGCAAGGAAATATTCATAAGAAAATTCAGGGAAAATTCTAAAAATATTAGGGAAATTCTTTTCAGATTAAAGGTAACCTATAAGGAGTTAGGTACCCTAACAGGGAAATCTATGGGATATCCAGATAGGAATATATTGGAAGTAACTAGTTATATGAAAGCATAGAAAAATGGATATTAGAAACTTAATGGGGATTTTGTCTAGATAATATACAAGAGCCTTAAGATTTTGAATTAATTCTAGAAGAAATAATACCTTCTAGGGGACCCTGAACATAATGTAGTACAGGTACAGCTTGGGGTAGTGTTCTGGGTTCGAATCCCAGCTAGGACTGAAGCTGGGGAATGGATTTGGATAATTGATTCAAGGATATGGATATTAATCAAGTATTATAATATATATATTATAATTATTACCATTAGGAGCCATGGAGCTGTTTTTGCTTGGTATGGGACTAAGCCAATTTCAACCGCAGGAACCAAATATTAAGATTAGACTTTGGATAAGAACTGGATCATGATAAATAGAATTAAATGTGTATTTTTAATTGTTATATCATATAACAATTACCCAAATGCCTCAAAGAGTACAATTTAAACCAAATTTTGAGTAAATAAGTATATAAGTAAAAATAATTGGATAAAAAAGATAACTTACATTATATGGTGGGAGATTTATGCAACTTAGAGTCTTCAGAGGGGGATGCCTGATCACCATGTTCATCATTCTTGACAATTCACAAAGAACAGAAGCCTGAAAATTATGGGAAAAGTCTAGTTTAGTAAGGAAATTTTACTAAGGGGTTCGGTGGATTGGTTTTAGTCAAACTTAGTTTGATAAGAGACTTACTGATTGAATTAGTATTAAAAAACATCTACAATACACAGGGAGGAAAGTATAGACATCACAAGAATACAAGAATGCTATTGTAAATAGAATTTATTGGGAAAATAATAGAAGATAATCAGTAGCAAATTGAATTTCGTTCTAGAACAAAGAAAAAATTCCAAGGATTGGAGTTAAAGGGCAATATTAGTACTTACAGGCCTTAAATACATCTGTTCCATTTAGTTTTGGATATTGAAATACTAAAGTTAGGCTGGAAAAAAGGATTTTTTGTTTCCATTCCTTCAAAGAACACGTGGTTTTAACACATTTGTGAACACATAGAATAACATATTTTGGGCCGATTTGTTGGTTCATTTGTATATTTTTAGTCTTGGAGACTAACAATTTGGATGTTTTGGAAGCTGAAAAGGTCTAGATTTTGAGATTTTGGGATCAAAATACGGATGGTCGACCAATCAGACCTGACTTTGAAGCTTCAAAAACTAGAGAAAGGTTTGAAAATCTTAATTGGAACTGGTTCAAATTTATAAAGCATATAATGAAGTTTTTAATTTTAGTACTGAGCGATTTGGGCATTATGGATTTACGCCAAATTTGACCTTGAAAGTTGTCAAAAAATCTTAAAAAATCATAAAAATCATAGAGGCGGATACATTCGAGACTCGATAAAAAAACTTAGCAAACGCCGAATTTCTAGCTTATTGGTTTAACGTTTTTAAACCTTTCTTAAACGTGATTGGGACGATTTTTCAATTTTCCCCAATTATGGGGTAATTATTTGGTGAAATATTTACAAATTAGGAGAGGATAATTAAATATAAAAATATATTGCTGAGAGATTTTAAAAGGAAATTATGTCAGTTATGAAATAAATTATAATGGAAGGGGATTTGGTAGTTTTGTGGAAATTGAGCGGGGAGAACGGAATTAACCAGGGAACATTGGGGTATTAAAATAATTAGAAGGTAGATTGATATTTAGGAGGCTATTTAAGGCGTAGCACGACCAGTATTCGTCACTTGACTTCGAGCAGCCAACCACCGAGGAAAAAGAAGGGGAACCAGCCAGAGCCAGACTTCGGGATCAGCTAAGCAGGAGCTGAAGACATAAATCGGTGAGTGCTTTAAATAATCACTGGGGTTTTATATATATAGCTAGGATACTGTTGAGGGCTTTGGGGCAGTTGATGGATTGGAGCTCAGGGGTTTATGCCTACCAGTCTAGACTTGGGGTTTTAGAAGTGAATTCTTTAAACCGGACGGTGATAATGACCAGAATTCGCTTTTAAAAGGCAACTTAACCTCAGTTGGCTGGTGGTGTGACCTCAGGGTTTGTATCTATCAGACTGAACCTAAAATCTTTACAGTTGTATAGACATTATTCCCAGTAGGCGAAGCGGTGGGGAATTATTGAGGGATTTAGAACAGTTAATAGGGGTTCTACGTGTGTGGCTGTATTCCCTGGGACTATTGGGGAATTTAGAACAGTTAATAGGGGTTCTACGTGTGTAGCTGTATTCTTTGGGGTAGAATTAGGATGTGGGTGTGTATCATATTGTTGCATGATGTATTCCTTTGGGTAACACGTCGTGGAATTATATTGTGTGTCGGCGTCTTCAAGTAAACTATATTTTAATATTAGAACCTGATGTTAGCTGCAAGATGGTGTCAACGTTTTCATGAAACTAAAATAGATTCCTAGGTCACTGGCCACGTCTTCATGGAGGTCTTAACTTAATATCAGAAGCTCACGATAGATATTTACCTTCCTTTTAGGGATCTTTAGGAGCTACACGCCGGTTGAATGACATGTGTATTTGAATTATTACTGATATTATTTTATGGCTAATGTGGTGTGCATGTGTGTATTAATCCGTTTAAATCCAACAGATTAAATCGGGTGAGTGCTAGTTGATAATTCTGTTGCTTTTATACTGTTTTACTATGCTCATATGCTATTCTATTTGATATGTGCCCTTTCTGCTGTGACATTTATTTATTGCGTGTGATTCGTGTTTTAAAATATGTGTTTCGTGATTTTGTTTCACGGTACGGTTTATATGATAAACGTTTTGCGTATTGGAATTTTATATTCCATGGTTAATATTACCGGACTTGTAGATTATTTGGGTAATAGGGAAATATGAGAAGAATCTGGCAACACCTGACGTTTACTTTTTTTAATAAACTTCTTCCTTTTTTTTAATCCGTTTATATCAGTTTATGGTAAACAATGACAAATTATGCCAAAAGTTCATTCAACGCTAATAATTGCGCTTGAATAGCTGTAAGGGACACCTTGAGGCCCTGTTTGCGACTTGTACGGATGTGATCGCTCTATTATCCGAAAAATATCACTACGGATGCCTGCACTTAAACACTGACTGCTCATTATATCACTACGTCTACCTCTTACTGGAACGACACTATTTCTATAGTTATCCGTTTTCGACTGCTATACTTCTCTTCAACTATACTCTAATAGAAATACCTGATTGATCACAGATCTAATAATTGTTTGTATACTATATTTCTCATCAGTTATACTCTAATAGAAATACTTGATTCATCACAGTTCTAATAAATGCTTGTATATTATTCAGCTATCTAATCAACATTTGAAGCTCACCAGGAATACTACAGCTTCTAACTGGGTTACTAGTAGTAATAAAGCTACATACTTATAGTTACCTGCATATTTAGAGATATCATTGCCCTGGGAATTTATTATATCTACCAGTTGATCAATAAAAGGATCCTTCAATAAACAAATTAATTCAAGGTAAAAATGCCTTGGGTTGTACTGTCTTCTCGGGATTTCTAGGCCGTCGAAGCTTTGATTCCGCCTGCTTGTGCTGGGGTTATAATGAGTCTAACACTTAGAGTGCCCACGGGCTTAAAGGTGTTAGTCATCAAATAAACGGTGCTTCCTTTTGCTCTGGTGTTCAGATATCAAAGAACTCTACAGTACTATTCAGTCATGAGTTGAAGTTAAGACCAAGTAAGGTTGATGGGGGTTAGTTAATACAACAGAAACTGTAGTTAATTCACTAGAAGGGTACTAGTTAGGAATGGGTAGGCTTCTAGTCAACTTTTTCCATATATTTAGCAAGTTGTAGGTTTAGGCAGGTAGTTTAACGTAGCGTAGGCCTTGTGTAGTTAACTTAAGAAGTCTGCGCCAAAAGGCTTCCCCCAAAAGATGGATTCTTGACACTGTGCCTTAGGTAGGACGTCATGCATAGATGTAAAGAAATCCCACAGTGGTTTGTTCAGCTTAGATTAGGTGCGGAGTTCCCCATCCTCTCGCTGTTCGCTTTAATTCGATTTGCTTCTTAGGAATAGATAGGTAAAGCGTTCAGTGACATTCTCCGTGCACTTAGGTTGGTAGGGGACCATTACCAAATAAAAAAAATTATTTTTTTATACACCTTAAAGTTACCATCATCATTTTACTATAATCTAGCCTGTGCTAGTTCTTAACTGTATTGACTATAGCATATTTAAAGTTTCCTAGTATTTTAGATTGTAGAAATCCTAATTATTCATATAGGCAACTAATTAAGACTTATTTCATCTAACCTATAGGAGGAACTTCAGCTGTTTGACTTGTTTCTCTTAATTTAAAGTTTACATATCATAAAGTTCTACATGAATTAAATATTAGACTTATTAGTATAGCTTAAGCTTCATAGGGTGACTGGGAGATAATCCTATAATAGAATCTGCATTATAATATAGAGGCTTCATTAGGTTTATCCTCTATTCTAGATTAAAATAGTTTCTTAGATATATTTTCTACATTTACTTTAGGCTTTAATATTTCATGTTTAGTACAGACATTATGTAGGGTTCTCAAGTTTGCATCATATCATAGAGGTTCCATTAGGTCTATTCCTAGATTAAAATAGATTAATAGTTATGCTCTCATACCTACATTAGGATATAGTTGTTTTATGTTTAGTACTGGTAGCTTGTAGGTTCCTTATTTAATAACAAGACTCTATAAGACTCCAAAGCAGCTTAAAAAGGATTTGGGTTCTACGGACACAACGAGTAAAAGGGTTCCTATATACCACTAACGATCACGACCATGGCCAATTTAATTCTCAATATATATAGTTTAATTCTTAGAATGTTTTCCATTTATTTTAGGTAATATTTCAGAAGTAAATAGTTCAATATGGTAGGAGAGGGAAAATCTTATCTACTTAGGAAATTACTAGTATAGTTATGGGATGAGTTTCTTGGGGTTTTCATTTCCTTACAGTATAATTTCATTTCATATTAATTTCAGAGTTTAGGCAAGTTTCAGTTAGGTTAATTCAGTTGGGCAGTTTCAGTTTCAGTCAGTATAGCTAGGGCAGAAAAGTTCAAGGGTCAGTAGGTTTTCCAATATTTTCCATTTCCAGTAGGTTTCCATTAGCTTACAGTTAGGCGTATCTACAGTTCAGCTCACAGTTCCCATATGGCTCTATAGTATAGATAGTGTAAAGCTTTATTTTAGGGGAGCGTTTCAAAATGCGGCGTCCGAGATGCAGAGGCTCACTGACATGATCGTTAACTTTGAATATACTCCAGAGTCTGACGACTTCATTTTTGGTTACGTTGACGATCTAATCTTAGTTTCACGGGATTTTGACAGCCATCTGCGCCTCATCCGTCAGGTTCGTGACAGATTAAAAGAAGCTGGGCTCACTGTCAATTTAAAAAAGTGCGAGTTCTGTAAGTCAGAGTTGAAGTATCTTGGCTACATCGTCAATGAGCAGGGACTCCAGACTGATCCGAAGAAACTCGAGGCGATCAGAGATTACCCGACTCCTTCGAGTGCTAAGGCTCTCCGCGCTTTTATCGGCATGTGTTCTTACTATCGTAGGTTTGTGGATGGTTTCTCGTCGATAATAGCTCCTCTTACGGCGTTGATTGGAAAAAGGAAGGGTCGTGATCCCATTGACTGGAATACTAGCGCTGCTGCGGCTTTCGTGAAATTAAAAGATGCTTTGATGAACGCACCGTTAATGGCTTGCCCCGATTTCTCGAAGCCTTTCATCCTGCAGTGTGACGCTAGTCAGGTTGGCCTAGGTTCAGTTCTAGCACAGGAATTCGACGGGGTTGAACACCCAATTGCTTATTATTCCCGTTTGTTTACTAAGGCTGAACGTGGTTACGGTACTACTGAGCACGAGCTTCTTGCGGTCATCGATTCTATCAAGCATTTCCGCGGTTATCTCGATGGGATGAAATTTAAGATCATTACCGATCATATCGCTCTCAAGTGGCTAATTACCCTCGATAACCCTACTGGACGATTAGCTCGTTGGGCTACCTTGATTTCCCAGTATAACTTCGAGGTTGAGCATAAGAAGGGCGTCTTGAATGTCGTTCCTGATGCCTTGTCACGGGCTCAGGTTGGGCTTGTTTCCTATACGCGCGGTGCTGATCCTTCTGGAGATCCATGGTACGAGCGCATCCACCAGGGCGTGAGAGAGACACCTCAACTGTTCACCGCCTATTCTCTGCGTGATGGTGTCTTAATGCGTAGGGTCGTGGTGGACAATCCTTTAGCTCCCAACCCATGGCGGATTGTTCTACCCTCGACAAGAACTAGGGAGGCCGTTGCTGAAATCCATAACGGATTCCCTAACGTGCATCCTGGCGTTATGAAGACGTACCTGAAAGCCCGTGATCTATATTATTGGCCGTATATGTACCGTGATGTTGCTAGGTTTCTTAGGGAGTGCGACGTTTGTAAGGCGTTTAAGATCGCTAACTCGCAACCACGCGGGGAACGACTATATCCCCGTCCTGTCACCGCTCCAATGGATCTCCTGTCGATTGATTTAATTGGACCTATGGCTGACGGTCGCAACGGCTACCGGTATATTCTAACAATGGTCGACGTTTTTACTAAATTTGTATGGTTGGCGCCACTAAAAAGTGTGAGTGCGGCGACTATTACTACGGCGCTCGAGAATGAGGTATTTTTACGTTATGGCATTCCGGCGAATATTTTGTGTGATAATGCGTCTGTTTTCCATAGTGTGCAGTTCCTTGGATTCTTAACGGGTTATGGCATACCACACCCTTGCTATACTCCGTATTATTCACCTCAAGCAAACGTTGTCGAAAGATACAATCAGGTTGTTATCACTACCCTTAGTATTTTGGTTGAAGGCGATCAGCACAGTTGGCCAAATCATTTACATAGGGTGGCTCTGTATCTGAATTCGTGTATCAATTTGGCTACATCGTATACTCCTAATTTCCTAATGTACGGTCGCGAGTTACCGATGGTTCGGGAACGTGTCGATGGTCAGGCTTTGGACCAAGAAGTGGGACCTAGCCGGGCTGAACGCGCAGCGAATCTTCAAACACTCCGCGAAGTATATGAAAGGGTTTCGGATTCTATGGTGTTGGCTTTCCACCGTAACGCTAGGAAATTCAATTCGAATCGTAGGTCCGTTAGGCTCAATGTCGGACAGTTGGTTTGGCGCAGGAACTTTCAGAGAGGGACGCCAGATCCACTCAGAGGAGGCAAGTTTGCACCGCGTTTTACGCAGTGTAGAGTAGTGAGGCGCGTTTCCCCACAGGTGTATGTGTTGGCCGACATTGATACAGAACACGTGGGCACGTACCACATTAAGGACATTTTGAAGTAGTTTATTCATTAGGGTCACTTCCTAGGGGGGTTTAACCCAGTTGTCATCTTCCAAATTCTAAGAAGCGCGTTCGTCCGCTAACATCTTTTTTTTGGTTCTTTAATTCGATTTCTTTAAGCATTATTGATGTTTCCTTACAAGTGGAAGCGGTTTGGTTGGCTTCCCGCTTGAGGAACATTTCCTCAAATTGCTGATTGCCAACCTGTGTTTTCTTTTCGGTTGAAGTAGGCTTCCTTTTGTCAAGGGTCCCCTGAGACAGACGTTGTTTATAGGTTAGGTTTCTAGTAGTATAGTTTATTATTAGCGTAGTTTAAGTCGTTAGTTTTAGGTCATGGGCCTTGTACCCGTTTAATTTTCCGGACTTGGCTATTTCTCCGCCTCTTGGCGTTCGGTTTGGTCTACCGATGTTTATCGGTTTCCTTGAGCGCGTGTATGAGGGGTTTCGATTTTGCGCTCACGAGAATCGAGCCTCATCTCGATTGTTCGGTTGGTACCGCGTTTCAAGTTCTTACTCGGATTGTTCTCTTTGATTCGATTCCTAGTTTAAACTTAGGTGTTTGTCTTGACAGCGCCGCATTGGTTGTGACACTTTTGAAGGTATGGTTTAAGGGGTGTTGTCCCGGCGCTAGTCGTTGGACAAGCTCTATCCCGTTTAGTGCGTGTGGACCACGTAATATACGGTTGGAACCAGTTCCCTGATTCATGTTTCTCTCGTAGGTTACATTATGTAGGGTAATTTAATATTATTTTACGTAGGTTAATTCTTGGCTAAGTTCGTATAACGCGCTTACCAGTTAGGGCACCGGCCGGGTCCAGTTGTCTGGTATTCGTGTTTATACGTGTATTCGTACATAATCGTAGGTGCAATACATTGGTATTTAAGATGTTAGGCTAGGTCTTAGTTGTGTTGGGTTGTGCTCTGGCTGTGGGTAAAGGTCTGATTTAGTTGTCCGGGTCCGAATACCGGGTATTTGTGTTTCATGCTTGATCGTACCTGGCGGTTTAAGTCACGCTTTCGCGGTGTAATTTTAGGGTTTTAGGTTAGTTGGATAGTTTTATGCTTTATTTGCCAACACGTGTCTGACGTTAGTTGTTATGGTCTGTGCGATAGGATTATTGTTTGGTCGTCATATTGCGCTGACGGTTTGGGAATTCAACGGATTGCATTTTCTTTAATCGCCTCGGCTCTTTCCGATTCCTCGTTTCTTGAGTTTTTATGATTCTCCGGTCTGCATCTTCTTCGAGACCATGGCGATGCCCCTACTCTTTCTACTGTAAGGCTTTAAGCTCCGAGGTTTAGGGTTTCATCTTTTGCAGATTCTTTTCTGTTTCTGGTTTTGCTTGGTTTTGGTTTGTTGGGTAGTGTTAAGATTTGTACCTGTGCCGGTTGTTTTTTCCGTTCTACCTGTTGCTGGTTTCTCCGTCGGTATTTTAGGAGTTATTCTGTGGACGTTACCGCGTGTTATGTCTGTCAGGTTTTACGACTCTGACTTCCTGATTCGCTGTCTCTTCTTGGAAAAGGTTATCCGGGATCCGGTCTTCTTTTAGCTTTATGGTTCTATCGTTGAATCCTGGTTATCCACCTTTGTTTGTTTCTTCTTTGTGTGTTTGAGAGATGCTGTAGCGTTAAAAATCGCTACATGTTTATTCTAAACTGTTGTAGCTAGCCGCTATTCCTTATACCGCCATCTGGCCAATTTTGTCGGTATTAACAAGTGTTGACGTCTTTTGAGGTCTAGATAATGTTTTTGCTACGAGCTAATATTACGCTTGGTAGTTTCGGCTACAATGTGCAGGTGGTGTTGTTATTAACCCTCATGGCTTGCTGTTGCATGAGCTGATGATATGCAAGGAGTGTTTTATAACCTTTTTGTTCAGCGGTTTTCTTTTTATTATTTAAAATTCATATTGTGAGCGTGTTTTATTTTGGATCGATAATTTTGACGACGTCATTCTGTTTCTGGATTCATGATGAAATGATGTGTTTACTCCTGAAGAGCTAAATATCAGTGTTTCTGGACTGTGTAGTGGTCTGATTATTAATTCTGAGGTTGCGCTGATGAGCGTCTGTTGTTTGTGCGAGGAATATGAACTTGTAATTTGGGATATCCACCCGGAGATGCTATATCTTGTGATGGTGTGTTCAGGTGAGTTGTGCCGTCTACTGCGCTTCCAATTCCTTCTCGCGTGATCCGTTTTCGTAGGCCTATATTTTTAATTTTGTGATTTCTTTTTAGGTTCCAACTTTTCTCTAAAAAGAGGGTTTTCGGATTGTTAAAGCCAGTTCACTCTCCTGGACTGGGTAAGTTTCATATTATTCTATTTGGTTCTTTAGTGGTGTAACAGTTTGCTTGTAAGGACTAGTATTTACCTTCTTAAATATTCCATAGCTTCCGGTTACGGGCTGATCATCTCAGGCCCTGCGCTCTATTTCGGCGAGCAACTCCGAATGCGGTGTGCGGCTGGCCTGGAGGCTGTTGCCAGCGGCTCTATTACCGCGCGCAACTCTCGGCTTGGTTGAAGACAGATATCAACGGCTGCGATCAACGAACGGGACATTCGTGGGTCACAACCATGGATTATTTACGCGTGGAACGCCATACGTAACATTTATAGCATTTAAGGCTAGGAGCATAGTAGTATATAGTTTACTTTCTGATAACTTAAAGTGCAGGTTTGACTTTTATTCTTGGAAATTTCCTCAAAATTCCAAAGCTGCCTCTATGTCGGGTGAATTTTCTTTTAACCGTTCATTTTTTCGGCTAAGCTCACCCATTTTCATCTCATTTCACCACGCCTCACCACCTTTCAGTGACCTACGCCGATCATATGAAGGTGTAGATACGTACGGAGTTCCACTTGGATCTGGAATTACTTAAAATCTTTCTTTTCAACAATAGTCACGTCTATGCAAACTGCGTCCTGTAGATCTGGCTATACCGGATACATATATTTTAGCCTATGCGAACAAACTGCGTGTGTATTTTTATGACCTGCCCTTAGCAGGCCCGTGCTTTGTCGTTGTGAACTTGTTGTAATCGGTGTTAGTTATTTTTTTGTCAACTTATTTAAACAAATTCGGCTCTTTATGAAAATAAAATTTTAACGTGAAAGCTACGCCTTATTTATTTAACAAATTAAGTGTTACGTAGTAGTTGTTTTTGCAGGCTAGGAGCATAATAGTGTATAGTTTACTTTCTGATAACTTAACGTGCAGGTTTGATTTTTATTGTTGGAAATTTCCTCCAAATTCCAAAGCTACCTCTATGTCGGGTGAATTATCTTTTTAATCGTTCATTTTTCGGCTAAGCTCACCCATTTTCATCTCATTTCACCACGCCTCACCACCTTTTAGTGACCTATGCCGATCATATGAAGGTGTAGATAAGTACGGAGTTTCCACTTGGATCTGGAACTACTTAAAATCTTTCTTTTCAACAATAGTCACGTCTTTGCAAACTGCGTCCTGTAGATCTGGCTATACCGGATACATATATTTTAGCCTATGCGAACAAACTGCGTGTGTATTTTTATGACCTGCCCTTAGCAGGCCCGTGCTTTGTCGTTGTGAACTTGTTATTATCGGTGTTAGTTATTTTTTTGTCAACTTATTTAAACAAATTCGGCTCTTTATGAAAATAAAATTTTAACGTGAAAGCTACGCCTTATTTATTTAACAAATTAAGTGTTACGTAGTAGTTGTTTTTGCAGCAAATGGCGCCCGAACAGGGACGATTAAAAAGATAATTCACCCGACATAGAGGTAGCTTTGGAATTTGGAGGAAATTTCCAACAATAAAAATCAAACCTGCACGTTAAGTTATCAGAAAGTAAACTATACACTATTATGCTCCTAGCCTTAAATGCTATAAACGTTACGTATGGCGTTCCACGCGTAAATAATCCATGGTTGTGACCCACGAATGTCCCGAAGGTTGGTCGCAGCCGTTGGTATCTTCTGTCTTCAACCAAGCCGTGAGTTGCGCGCGGTAATTGAGCCGCTGGCAACAGCCTCCAGGCCAGCCGAACACCGCATTCGTAGTTGCTCGCCGAAACAGAGCGCAGGGCCTGAGATGACCAGCCCGTAACCGGAAGCTATGGAATATTTAAGAAGGTAAATACTAGTCCTTACAAGCAAACTGATACACCACTAAAGAACCAAATAGAATAATATGAAACTTACCCAGTCCAGGAGAGTGAACTGGCTTTAACAATCCGAAAACCCTCTTTTTAGAGAAAAGTTGGAACCTAAAAAGAAATCACAAAATTAAAAATATAGGCCTACGAAAACGGATCACGCAAGAAGGAATTGGAAGCGCAGTAGACGGCACAACTCACCTGAACACACCATCACAAGATATAGCATCTCCGGGTGGATATCCCAAATTACAAGTTTATATTCCTCGCACAAACAACAGACGCTCATCAGCGCAACCTCAGAATTAATAATCAGACCACTACACAGTCCAGAAACACTGATATTTAGCTCTTCAGGAGTAAACACATCATTTCATCATGAATCCAGAAACAGAATGACGTCGTCAAAATTATCGATCCAAAATAAAACACGCTCACAATATGAATTTTAAATAATAAAAAGAAAACCGCTGAACAAAAAGGTTATAAAACACTCCTTGCATATCATCAGCTCATGCAACAGCAAGCCATGAGGGTTAATAACAACACCACCTGCACATTGTAGCCGAAACTACCAAGCGTAATATTAGCTCGTAGCAAAAACATTATCTAGACCTCAAAAGACGTCAACACTTGTTAATACCGACAAAATTGGCCAGATGGCGGTATAAGGAATAGCGGCTAGCTACAACAGTTTAGAATAAACATGTAGCGATTTTTAACGCTACAATAGATACTGATAGATACTGATAGATACTGATAGATACTGATAGATACTGATAGATAGATACTGATAGATACTGATAGATACTGATAGATACTGATAGATACTGATAGATACTGATAGATACTGATATGATAGATACTGATAGATACTGATAGATACTAATAGATACTGATAGATACTGATAAATAGATACTGATAGATACTGATAGATGCTGATAGATACTGATAGATACTGATATGATAGATACTGATATGATAGATACTGATAGATACTGATAGATACTGATAGATACTGATAGATACTGATAGATACTGATAGATACTGATAGATACTGATAGTTAGATACTGATAGATACTGATAGATACTGATAGATACTGATAGATACTGATGATAGATACTGATATGTTAGATACTGATAGATACTGATAGATACTGATAGATACTGATAGATACTGATAGATACTGATAGATACTGATAGATACTGATAGATACTGATAGATACTGATAGATACTGATAGATACTGATAGATACTGATAAATACTGATATGATAGATACTGATATGATAGATACTGATAGATACTGATAGATACTGATAGATACTGATAGATACTGATAGATAGATACTGATAGATACTGATAGATACTGATAGATACTGATAGATACTGATATGATAGAAACTGATATGATAGATACTGATAGATACTGATAGATACTGATAGATACTGATAGATACTGATAGATACTGATAGATACTGATAGTTACTGATGGATACTGATAGATACTGATAGATAGATACTGATAGATACTGATAGATACTGATAGATACTGATATGATACATACTGATTTGATAGATACTGATAGATACTGATAGATACTGATAGATACTGATAGATACTGATAGATACTGATAGATAGATACTGATAGATACTGATAGATAGATACTGATAGATACTGATAGATAGATACTGATAGATACTGATAGAAACTGATAGATACTGATGGATAGATACTGATAGATACTGATAGATAGATACTGATAGATACTGATAGAAACTGATAGATACTGATGGATAGATACTGATAGATACTGATAGATACTGATATGATAGATACTGATTTGATAGATACTGATAGATACTGATAGATACTGATAGATACTGATAGATATTGATAGATACTGATATGATAGATACTGATATGATAGATACTGAAAGATACTGATAGATACTGATAGATACTGAAAGATACTGATAGATACTGATATGATAGAAACTGATATGATAGATACTGATAGAAACTGATAGATACTGATGGAAAGATACTGATAGATACTGATAGATACTGATATGATAGATACTGATTTGATAGATACTGATAGATACTGATAGATACTGATAGATACTGATAGATACCGATAGATACTGATAGATACTGACAGATAGATACTGATAGATACTGATAGATACTGATAGATACTGATATGATAGATACTGATATGATAGATACTGATATGATAGATACTGATATGATAGATACTGATATGATAGATACTGATAGATACTGATAGATACTGATAGATACTGATAGATACTGATAGATACTGATAGATACTGATAGATACTGATAGATACTGATAGATACTGAAAGATACTGATAGATACTGATAGATACTGAAAGATACTGATAGATACTGATATGATAGATACTGATAGAAACTGATAGATACTGATGGATAGATACTGATAGATACTGATAGATACTGATATGATACATACTGATTTGATAGATACTGATAGATACTGATAGATACTGATAGATACTGATAGATTTTGATAGATACTGATAGATACTGATAGATACTGATAGATAGATACTGATAGATACTGATATGATAGATATTGATATGATAGATACTGATAGATACTGATAGATACTGATAGATACTGATAGATGCTGATAGATACTGATAGATGCTGATAGATACTGATAGATACTGATAGAAAGATACTGATAGATACTGATATGATAGATACTGATAGATACTGATATGATAGATACTGATAGATACTAATATATACTGATAGAAACTGATAGATACTGATAGATACTGATAGATACTGATATGATAGATACTGATAGATACTGATAGATACTGATAGATACTGATAGATACTGATAGATAGATACTGATAGATACTGATAGATACTGATAGATACTGATATGATAGATACTGATATGATAGATACTGATAGATACTGATAGATAGATACTGATAGATACTGAAAGATACTGATAGATACTGATATGATAGATACTGATATGATAGAAACTGATAAATACTGATAGATACTGATAGATACTGATAGATACCGATAGATAGATACTGATAGATACTGATATGATAGATACTGATATGGTAGATACTGATAGATACTGATAGATACTAATAGATACTGATAGAAACTGATAGATAGATACTGATAGATACTGATAGATACTGATATGATAGATACTGATATGATAGATACTGATAGATACTGATAGATACTGATAGATACTGATAGATACTGATAGATAGATACTGATAGATACTGATAGATACTGATAGATACTGATATGATAGATACTGATATGATAGATACTGATAGATACTGATAGATAGATACTGATAGATACTGAAAGATACTGATAGATACTGATATGATAGATACTGATATGTTTGATACTGATAGATACTGATAGATACTGATAGATACTGATATGATAGATACTGATATGATAGATACTGATATGATAGATACTGATAGATACTGATAGATACTGATAGATACTGATAGATACTGATAGATACTGATAGATACTGATAGATACTGATAGATACTGATAGATAGATACTGATAGATACTGATAGATACTGATAGATACTGATATGATAGATACTGATAGATACTAATATATACTGATAAAAACTGATAGATAGATACTGATAGATACTGATAGATACTGATATGATAGAAACTGATATGATAGATACTGATAGATACTGATAGATAAAATAGATACTGATAGATACTGATAGATACTGATAGATACTGATAGATACTGATAGATACTGATAGATAGATACTGATAGATACTGATAGATACTGATAGATACTGATATGATAGATACTGATATGATAGATACTGATAGATACTGATAGATACTGATATGATAGATACTGATATGATAGAAACTGATAAATACTGATAGATACCGATAGATACTGATAGATACCGATAGATAGATACTGATAGATACTGATAGATACTGATAGATACTGATAGATACTGATATGATAGATACTGATATGATAGATACTGATAGATACTGATAGAAACTAATAGATACTGATAGATACTGATAGATACTGATAGATAGATACTGATAGATACTGATAGATACTGATAGATACTGATAGATACTGATAGATACTGATAGATACTGATAGATACTGATAGATACTGATAGATACTGATAGATACTGATAGATACTGATAGATAGATACTGATAGATACTGATAGATACTGATAGATACTGATAGATACTGATAGATACTGATATGATAGATACTGATTTGATAGATACTGATAGATACTGATAGATACTGATAGATACTGATAGATACTGATATGATAGATACTGATAGATACTGATAGATACTGATAGATACTGATAGATACTGATAGATACTGATAGATACTGATAGATACTGATATGATAGATACTGATATGATAGATACTGATATGATAGATACTGATAGATACTGATAGATAGATACTGATAGATACTGATAAATACTGATATGATAGATACTGATAGATACTGATAGATACTGATAGATACTGATAGATACTGATAGATACTGATAGATACTGATAGATACTGATAGATACTGATAGATACTGATAGATACTGATAGATACTGATAGATACTGATAGATACTGATAGATACTGATAGATATTGATAGATACTGATAGATAGATACTGATAGATACTGATAAATACTGATATGATAGATACTGATATGATAGATACTGATAGATACTGATAGATACTGATAGATAGATACTGATAGATACTGATAGATACTGATATGATAGATACTGATATGATAGATACTGATATGATAGATACTGATAGATACTGATAGATACTGATATGATAGATACTGATAGATACTGATAGATACTGATAGTATCTATCAGTATCTATCAGTATCTATCAGTATCTTTCAGTATCTATCAGTATCTATCTATCAGTATCTATCAGTATCTATCATATCAGTATCTATCATATCAGTATCTATCAGTATCTATCAGTATCTATCAGTATCTATCTATCAGTATCTATCAGTATCTATCAGTATCTATAAGTATCTATCAGTATCTATCATATCAGTATCTATCATATCAGTATCTATCAGTATCTATCAGTATCTATCTATCAGTTTCTATCAGTATCTATTAGTATCTATCAGTATCTATCAGTATCTACCATATCAGTATCTATCATATCAGTATCTATCAGTATCTATCTATCGGTATCTATCAGTATCTATCAGTATCTATCAGTATTTATCAGTTTCTATCATATCAGTATCTATCATATCAGTATCTATCAGTATCTTTCAGTATCTATCAGTATCTATCTATCAGTATCTATCAGTATCTATCATATCAGTATCTATCATATCAGTATCTATCAGTATCTATCAGTATCTATCAGTATCTATCTATCAGTATCTATCAGTATCTATCAGTATCTATCAGTATCTATCAGTATCTATCAGTATCTATCATATCAGTATCTATCAGTATCTATCAGTATCTATCAGTTTCTATCAGTATATATTAGTATCTATCAGTATCTATCATATCAGTATCTATCAGTATCTATCATATCAGTATCTATCAGTATCTTTCTATCAGTATCTATCAGTATCTATCAGCATCTATCAGTATCTATCAGTATCTATCAGTATCTATCAGTATCTATCATATCAATATCTATCATATCAGTATCTATCAGTATCTATCTATCAGTATCTATCAGTATCTATCAGTATCTATCAAAATCTATCAGTATCTATCAGTATCTATCAGTATCTATCAGTATCTATCAAATCAGTATGTATCATATCAGTATCTATCAGTATCTATCAGTATCTATCCATCAGTATCTATCAGTTTCTATCAGTATCTATCATATCAGTATCTATCAGTATCTTTCAGTATCTATCAGTATCTATCAGTATCTTTCAGTATCTATCAGTATCTATCAGTATCTATCAGTATCTATCAGTATCTATCAGTATCTATCAGTATCTATCATATCAGTATCTATCATATCAGTATCTATCATATCAGTATCTATCATATCAGTATCTATCATATCAGTATCTATCATATCAGTATCTATCAGTATCTTTCAGTATCTATCAGTATCTATCTGTCAGTATCTATCAGTATCTATCGGTATCTATCAGTATCTATCAGTATCTATCAGTATCTATCAGTATCTATCAAATCAGTATCTATCATATCAGTATCTATCAGTATCTATCAGTATCTTTCCATCAGTATCTATCAGTTTCTATCAGTATCTATCATATCAGTTTCTATCATATCAGTATCTATCAGTATCTTTCAGTATCTATCAGTATCTATCAGTATCTTTCAGTATCTATCATATCAGTATCTATCATATCAGTATCTATCAGTATCTATCAGTATCTTTCTATAAGTATCTATCAATATCTATCATATCAGTATCTATCATATCAGTATCTATCAGTATCTATCAGTATCTATCTATCAATATCTATCAGTATCTATCAGTATCTATCAGTATCTATCAGTATCTATCAAATCAGTATCTATCATATCAGTATCTATCAGTATCTATCAGTATCTATCCATCAGTATCTATCAGTTTCTATCAGTATCTATCAGTATCTATCTATCAGTATCTATCAGTATCTATCTATCAGTATCTATCAGTATCTATCAGTATCTATCAGTATCTATCAGTATCTATCAGTATCTATCAGTATCTATCAAATCAGTATCTATCATATCAGTATCTATCAGTATCTATCAGTATCTATCAGTATCTATCTATCAGTATCTATCAGTATCCATCAGTAACTATCAGTATCTATCAGTATCTATCAGTATCTGTCAGTATCTATCAGTATCTATCAGTATCTATCAGTATCTATCAGTATCTATCATATCAGTTTCTATCATATCAGTATCTATCAGTATCTATCAGTATCTATCAGTATCTATCAGTATCTATCAGTATCTATCATATCAGTATCTATCATATCAGTATCTATCAGTATCTATCAGTATCTTTCATATCAGTATCTATCATATCAGTATCTATCAGTATCTATCAGTATCTATCTATCAGTATCTATCAGTATCTATCAGTATCTATCAGTATCTATCAGTATCTATCATATCAGTATCTATCATATCAGTATTTATCAGTATCTATCAGTATCTATCAGTATCTATCAGTATCTATCAGTATCTATCAGTATCTATCAGTATCTATCAGTATCTATCAGTATCTATCAGTATCTATCAGTATCTATCAGTATCTATCAGTATCTAACATATCAGTATCTATCATCAGTATCGATCAGTATCTATCAGTATCTATCAGTATCTATCAGTATCTAACTATCAGTATCTATCAGTATCTATCAGTATCTATCAGTATCTATCATATCAGTATCTATCATATCAGTATCTATCAGTATCTATCAGCATCTATCAGTATCTATCAGTATCTATTTATCAGTATCTATCAGTATCTATTAGTATCTATCAGTATCTATCAGTATCTATCATATCAGTATCTATCAGTATCTATCAGTATCTATCAGTATCTATCAGTATCTATCAGTATCTATCAGTGTAGTATATGTAAGTTACGGGTAGATTCATATTGTATATGCATACCCTCCGGTTGTAACAATAAATCAGTGTTCAACTAGCAAGCTGCGTTTCACTACATGGTGGCAGCGGTTTAATTTAATTACTTCAAGTTTCAAGTATAAAGTATTAGTGTGTGGATTGGCAGACGTGCGGACGAGTGTACTAGTGGTTTTGGTAGAAGTTTATAGCAATGGAGCACGCCCGGCCTCCGCCAGGGTTACAAGTCGACGGGAGCCCGGCGGCGCGCGCGGCGGCGTGGCAAAAATGGTGGAAACACTTTAGTGTATTCATTAAGGCGTCTGGAATCAATAAAGAGGCTAAAGATGTGCAAGCGAGCTTGCTGGTGAACCTCATAGGGCCAGAGGGTTATGAGATATACTCGACCTTTGAGTTTAGTGCGGGTGAAAGTGCTGATGATATTACGACTATCAAACAGAAATTTGATTCATTTTTTGGAACAAAAACAAACATCACTATGGTACGATTCAAATTTTTTACTCGCAACCAAAATGCCGGTGAGACGATCAGTCAGTACGTGACGGCTTTGAGATTGCTGAGTCAAGGGTGCGAGTTCGATAAATTGACAGAAGGGCTGATAAGAGATCGCGTAGTGTGCGGTATTTCCAATAACGCGGTCAGAGATCGGTTACTAAGGGCGGAAGAGTTGACCTTGGAGAGGGCTATACAAATATGCGAGGCAGACGAGATAGCTAAGGAGGAAAATAAGCAATTCGCGGAATCCAATGTGCAGGTGAACGAAGTGAGCGGCGCGCACGGGTCGCGCGGGTGGCGCTCAGCACCAGCGCGCGGAGGGCGCTCAGCGCCGGCGCCGCGGCCCGGCCCCGCGCGGGCAGGGTCACGCGCCGCTGGGGCGCCCGCCCGCGGCCAGCAACAGCGAGTGCGGTCGACGTGTCCGCGCTGCGGAAGCGGGTTCTGCAGAGACGAGGAGCGGTGCCCGGCCATGAGGGCTTCGTGTTATGTGTGTGACCGCCGGGGTCATTTTGCGCGTGTGTGTAGCAGTAAGCCGTTCGGTATTGTGCATAACGTGAGCGTGTCCGACTTAACGGACGATTCGGAAAGTGATGCGTTTTATGTGGACGTTGTCGAGGAGCAAAAGCGGAGCGGAGAGAAGTATAATCAATGGATAGAGTATATGGACGTTAAGGGTAAGCGATTCGCTTTTAAATTAGATACCGGTTCGATGTTGAACATTATTTCTAAATATGATTTTGAGCGTCTAAAGCTCGGTGTTGAGCATCTCGTTCCCTATGATAAAAAAGTATTCTCATATACTGGTAACTCAGTCCCGATCATTGGTGCATGCACCTTAATGTTAACGTTTAAGGACAGGAACTACGAAATTAATTTTGCGGTTGCTAATATGCGGTGCCAAAATATCCTCGGTTTGGGTGGATGTGTAAAAATAGGCCTTATTCAAAGAGTCGATTTACTTAATATTGACAACTACGCAGAATTGTTTAGCGGGTTAGGTAAGCTACCGGGGTTGCATAGAATTATAGTGGATAGATCCGTTCAACCTGTTATATGCCCAGCCCGCCGTATACCTATGGGCATGCGGGATAAATTGTACGAGGAATTATTGCGAATGGAGAAAATGGGTGTTGTCCGGAAGGTGACTCATCCAACGGAATGGGTTAACCCTATCGTAATAGCGGCAAAAAAGAGTGGGGATATAAGGGTGTGTTTGGATCCGCGGGTGCTCAACATCGCGGTGAAGCGCGCGCACTTCGCGCTACCCACGATCAGTGAGCTGGCGGCGCGCTTGCGCGGCGCCGCCTGGTTCAGCGTGCTCGACGCGCGCTGCGGCTTCTGGATGTTGCAGCTAGACGAGGCAAGTGCGGATCTTTGCACGTTCAGCACGCCCTTTGGTAGGTACCAATTTTTAAGATTACCGTACGGGATCAGCTGTGCGCCTGAATTTTTTCATGCGAAAATTCGACAACACCTGGAAGATTTGGAGGGAACGGATTCTTTCATTGACGACATTATCGTTTGGGGAGCAACGAAAGAGGAGCATGATATGCGCCTCGAGCGTCTGCTGGAGCGGGCTAAAGAAATAGGTATTAGATTCAACAAAGCAAAGTGTAAGTTTGGGGTGAGGCAGATTGTCTATTTGGGTCACGTGTTTGATGTTGAGGGTATGCGGCCAGAAGACGCTAAGGTAAAAGCGATTGTAGATATGCCCGATCCCTCTGATCGGAAATCGCTAGAGAGATTCCTAGGAATGGCAAACTTTCTCTCTAAGTTTATTCCTAATTATTCTGAGTCGGTGGCTGTACTACGAACACTTCTCAGAAAGGATTCTGAATGGCTCTGGGATCGACAACATTCAGAAGCAGTACAACTACTCAAAACAAAAATTTCATCTGCACTGGTGTTGTCCCTATACTCGAACTCGATCCCGATTGTTATTTCGGTAGACTCCAGCTCTGAAGCTTTGGGTGCCGTTATATTACAAGGAGGAAGGCCGGTCGAGTTCGCCTCTGCTACGCTTACAGATGCGCAGCGGCGTTATGCGCAAATTGAGAAAGAGATGCTGGCAATAGTATACGCATGTGAACGTTTTCACCAATATGTATTCGGTAGGAGCGACGTCACTATACAGACGGACCACCGACCCCTTGAATCGATTTTTAAAAAACCGCTTTCGGCCGTCCCGGCGCGTTTACAAAGGATGATGCTGCGCGTACAGGCATATGATGTAAAGGTCCAATATACACCCGGGAAGTTTATGTACATTGCCGATACGCTGTCACGCGCTGCATTACCGGAACTGATGCATGAACGCGTAGACGGGGACCTGGAAGCGCAGACGTGTTTTTTGATCGCACATTTGCAGTTCAGTGACGAAAAATTGAATTTAGTTAGAAAACATGCACAAAACGACGATGAATGCAAATTATTAATAGGTTACATAATTAACGGATGGCCCAAGAATAAATACGAGGTGAACACGGCTTGTCGGATTTTTTGGCCTTACAGGGAAAGTCTGCACTACACGGACGGACTTATCTTAAAAGATGACCGTGTTTTCATTCCTATGCCGCTGCGCGGCGAGATGGTTCGGCGAGTGCATGAGGGTCACCTGGGCATCGAGCGCTGCAAGCGGCGCGCGCGCGAGGTGATGTTCTGGCCGGGGCAGGCGCAGGACGTGGAGCGCGCCGTGCGCGAGTGTCGCGCCTGCGCGCTGCACGCGCCGCCGCCGCGCCGTGAGACGTTGTGCCAGCATCAGGTACCCGATGTACCGTGGTGCAAAATAGGTTCCGACATATTCGAATATCGCAAGAAATATTACCTAGTTTTAGTAGACTATTTTTCGAACTATGTCGAAATTAATGAATTAAATAATTTAAATAGTAATTCGGTAATTGCGGCGATGACAGAACAGTTTTGTCGACACGGGATACCGACGGAATTAGTAACGGATAATGGGCCGGCATATAGGTCCAGAGATTTTAACAAATTTCTGGCGCAGTGGGAAATAACCCACGTCACTTCCTCACCTATGTATCCGCAATCAAACGGTAAGAGCGAGCGTACAGTACGCACAGTCAAAAATTTATTAAAGAAATGTCTAGACTCCGGGCAAAATTATCACCTGAGTTTGTTAAATTATAGGTCGACACCGCGAAACAATGTCGATTCACCGGCGCAGATTTTATTTGGAAGGCGATTAAACACACGGTTGCCGGTATACACACCATTGCTCACGGAAACTGTAGACAATCAGAAAAATTATGTGGAGATAGAAAAGCAACGACAAAAAGTTAAGTCGGAGTATGACAAGTCCGCTCGGGACCTCCCTGCACTACCTAATAAAAGCAAGGTAGTGGTAGTGGACGGAAGTACCCGACGGTTTATGGAAGTGGTGAACAGAGCGGCGGAACCGCGGTCTTACATACTGCAGGACGCAGTAGGGCGTAAGTACAGGCGAAACCGCCGCCACATCATCAGTCGAGACTTGAAGCAGGAACCGCGCGAGAGCAATGACCTGCCTAAAGACACTGGAACACAGATGTGTGATTCCAAAACGGGAATTCCGAGTCGGGCGGAGCCTCCTCCACCACCACCACCACCACCATTACCATCACCACCGGTGACCAGGAGCAAAGCCCGCATGTTAGCAGAGAAAGCCCTTGAATATTTTTAGCTTTATACCTGTAAATGTTTTGTAGGTGAAGAGTATATGCATGTATTCTGTAAGATGTACGTATTAATTTATGGATTTTTCCTATGTATTAAGTCTTACATGTAGCTGTAAATGATTTTTATCTATAAAATAACTTGTACTTATACATTTTCTGCTACGGTCTTAATTAGTTATAAGGTATATCATTGTTTTACTTAGAAACATTTTCCTCATCAGATAAATACAAATAAATAAATAAACTCCAACATTGGTTTTGTTAGAAGATTATGAATAGAGTAAATAAGTAGATAGAAAGTATTAAATCGTAGTAATGACGCCAATGCCAACTGTAGCGTGTAACTAGTTATTTTATACATACGTAAAGTATACCTACTTACGTTACGCGTCATGCGATTTAACACATCTTCACGATCCATCCTTAATGTATTAATTTGAATCTAGGTATATAATAAGTATAGATATAAGTAAATCGTAATAACGGTTATATTTCATGTGAGTCAATACACTAGTAGACTGATACAGTATAAAATGCATATATGTATAGATAGAACTTCGAAATAATAATTTCATTACGTGTCAGTCGCGAGTGTATTTTAGTATTAATTTTCATTTTCAAGTTCAAGTATAAGATGTAATATAAGTATAATAGGCACTTATAAGTGCCCGTTTGTTTGTAGTTTATTCCATAACGGAAGAGATGTAGTATATGTAAGTTACGGGTAGATTCATATTGTATATGCATACCCTCCGGTTGTAACAATAAATCAGTGTTCAACTAGCAAGCTGCGTTTCACTACAATCAGTATCTATCTATCAGTATCTATCAGTATCTATCAGTATCTATCAGTATCTATCAGTATCTATTGTAGCGTTAAAAATCGCTACATGTTTATTCTAAACTGTTGTAGCTAGCCGCTATTCCTTATACCGCCATCTGGCCAATTTTGTCGGTATTAACAAGTGTTGACGTCTTTTGAGGTCTAGATAATGTTTTTGCTACGAGCTAATATTACGCTTGGTAGTTTCGGCTACAATGTGCAGGTGGTGTTGTTATTAACCCTCATGGCTTGCTGTTGCATGAGCTGATGATATGCAAGGAGTGTTTTATAACCTTTTTGTTCAGCGGTTTTCTTTTTATTATTTAAAATTCATATTGTGAGCGTGTTTTATTTTGGATCGATAATTTTGACGACGTCATTCTGTTTCTGGATTCATGATGAAATGATGTGTTTACTCCTGAAGAGCTAAATATCAGTGTTTCTGGACTGTGTAGTGGTCTGATTATTAATTCTGAGGTTGCGCTGATGAGCGTCTGTTGTTTGTGCGAGGAATATGAACTTGTAATTTGGGATATCCACCCGGAGATGCTATATCTTGTGATGGTGTGTTCAGGTGAGTTGTGCCGTCTACTGCGCTTCCAATTCCTTCTTGCGTGATCCGTTTTCGTAGGCCTATATTTTTAATTTTGTGATTTCTTTTTAGGTTCCAACTTTTCTCTAAAAAGAGGGTTTTCGGATTGTTAAAGCCAGTTCACTCTCCTGGACTGGGTAAGTTTCATATTATTCTATAGATACTGATAGATACTGATAGATACTGATAGATACTGATATGATAGATACTGATATGTTAGATACTGATAGATACTGATAGATACTGATAGATACTGATAGATACTGATAGATACTGATAGATACTGATAGATACTGATTGATACTGATAGATAGATACTGATAGATACTGATAGATACTGATAGATACTGATAGATACTGATATGATAGATACTGATATGATAGATACTGATAGATACTGATAGATACTGATAGATAGATACTGATAGATACTGATAGATACTGATAGATACTGATAGATACTGATAGATACTGATAGATACTGATAGATACTGATAGATACTGATAGATACTGATAGATAGATACTGATAGAAACTGATAGATAAATAGATACTGATAGATACTGATAGATACTGATATGATAGATACTGATAGATACTGATAGATACTGATAGATACTGATAGATACTGATAGATACTGATAGATACTGATAGATACTGATAGATACTGATAGATAGATACTGATAGATACTGATAGATACTGATAGATACTGATATGATAGATACTGATAGATACTGATAGATACTGATATGATAGATACTGATATGATAGATACTGATAGATACTGATAGATACTGATAGATACTGATAGATACTGATATGAAAGATACTGATATGATAGATACTGATAGAAACTGATAGATACTGATAGATACCGATTGATAGATACTGATAGATACTGATATGATAGATACTGATATGATAGATACTGATATGATAGATACTGATAGATACTGATAGATACTAATAGATACTGATAGATACTGATAGATACTGATAGATACTGATAGATACTGATAGATACTGATAGATACTGATAGATACTGATAGATACTGATAGATACTGATAGATACTGATAGATACTGATAGATACTGATATGATAGATACTGATATGATAGATACTGATAGATACTGATAGATACTGATAGATAGATACTGATAGATACTGATAAATACTGATATGATAGATACTGATATGATAGATACTGATAGATACTGATAGATACTGATATGATAGATAATGATATGATAGATAATGATATGATAGATACTGATAGATACTGATATGATAGATACTGATAGATACTAATATATACTGATAGAAACTGATAGATAGATACTGATTGATACTGATAGATAGATACTGATAGATACTGATAGATACTGATAGATACTGATATGATAGATACTGATATGATAGATACTGATAGATACTGATAGATACTGATAGATACTGATAGATACTGATAGATAGATACTGATAGATACTGATAGAAACTGATAGATACTGATATGATAAATACTGATATGATAGATACTGATAGATACTGATAGATACAAATATATACTGATAGAAACTGATAGATAGATACTGATAGATACTAATAGATACTGATATGATAGAAACTGATATGAAAGATACTGATAGATACTGATAAATACTGATAGATACTGATAGATACTGATAGATACTGATAGATACTGATAGATACTGATAGATACTGATAGATACTGATAGATACTGATAGATACTGATAGATACTGATAGATAGATACTGATAGATACTGATAGATACTGATATGATAGATACTGATAGATACTGATAGATAGATACTGATAGATACTGATAGATACTGATAGATACTGAAAGATACTGATAGATACTGATATGATAGATACTGATATGATAGATACTGATAGATACTGATAGATACTGATAGATACTGATATGATAGATACTGATATGATAGATACTGATAGAAACTGATAGATATTGATAGATAGATACTGATAAATACTGATAGATACTGATAGATACTGATATGATAGATACTGATTTGATAGATACTGATAGATACTGATAGATACTGATAGATACTGATAGATACTGATAGATACTGATAGATACTGATAGATAGATACTGATAGATACTGATAGATACTGATAGATACTGATAGATAGATACTGATAGATACTGATAGATACTGATATGATAGATACTGATAGATACTGATAGATACTGATAGATAGATACTGATAGATACTGATAGATACTGATATGATAGATACTGATAGATACTGATAGATAGATACTGATAGATACTGATAGATACTGATATGATAGATACTGATAGATACTGATAGATTGATACTGATAGATACTGCTAGATACTGATATGATAGATACTGATATGATAGATACTGATAGATACTGATAAATACTGATAGATACTGATAGATACTGATAGATACTGATAGATAGAGACTGATAGATACTGATATGATAGATACTGAAAGATACTGATAGATACTGATAGATACTGAAAGATACTGATAGATACTGATATGATAGATACTGATAGAAACTGATAGATACTGATGGATAGATACTGATAGATACTGATAGATACTGATAGATACTGATATGATACATACTGATTTGATAGATACTGATAGATACTGATAGATACTGATAGATACTGATAGATACTGATAGATAGATTCTGATAGATACTGATAGATACTGATATGATAGATACTGATATGATAGATACTGATATGATAGATACTGATAGATACTGATAGATACTGATAGATACTGATAGATACTGATAGATACTGATATATACTGATAGATACTGATAGATACTGATAGATACTGATAGATACTGATAGATACTGATAGATACTGATAGATACTGATAGATAGATACTGATAGATACTGATAGATACTGATAGATACTGATAGATACTGAAAGATACTGATAGATACTGATATGATAGATACTGATATGAAAGATACTGAAAGATACTGATAGATACTGATAGATACTGAAAGATACTGATAGATACTGATATGATAGATACTGATATGATAGATACTGATAGAAACTGATAGATACTGATGGATAGATACTGATAGATACTGATAGATACTGATAGATACTGATATGATACATACTGATTTGATAGATACTGATAGATACTGATAGATTTTGATAGATACTGATAGATACTGATAGATACTGATAGATAGATACTGATAGATACTGATATGATAGATATTGATATGATAGATACTGATAGATACTGATAGATACTGATAGATACTGATAGATGCTGATAGATACTGATAGATACTGATAGAAAGATACTGATAGATACTGATATGATAGATACTGATAGATACTGATATGATAGATACTGATAGATACTAATATATACTGATAGAAACTGATAGATACTGATAGATACTGATAGATACTGATATGATAGATACTGATAGATACTGATAGATACTGATAGATACTGATAGATACTGATAGATAGATACTGATAGATACTGATAGATACTGATAGATACTGATATGATAGATACTGATATGATAGATACTGATAGATACTGATAGATAGATACTGATAGATACTGAAAGATACTGATAGATACTGATATGATAGATACTGATATGATAGAAACTGATAAATACTGATAGATACTGATAGATACTGATAGATACCGATAGATAGATACTGATAGATACTGATAGATACTGATATGATAGATACTGATATGGTAGATACTGATAGATACTGATAGATACTAATAGATACTGATAGAAACTGATAGATAGATACTGATAGATACTGATAGATACTGATATGATAGATACTGATAGATACTTATAGATACTGATAGATACTGATAGATACTGATAGATAGATACTGATAGATACTGATAGATACTGATAGATACTGATATGATAGATACTGATATGATAGATACTGATAGATACTGATAGATAGATACTGATAGATACTGAAAGATACTGATAGATACTGATATGATAGATACTGATATGTTTGATACTGATAGATACTGATAGATACTGATACATACTGATATGATAGATACTGATATGATAGATACTGATATGATAGATACTGATATGATAGATACTGATAGATACTGATAGATACTGATAGATACTGATAGATACTGATAGATACTGATAGATACTGATAGATACTGATAGATAGATACTGATAGATACTGATAGATACTGATAGATACTGATATGATAGATACTGATATGATAGATACTGATAGATACTAATATATACTGATAGAAACTGATAGATAGATACTGATAGATACTGATAGATACTGATATGATAGAAACTGATATGATAGATACTGACAGATACTGATAGATAAAATAGATACTGATAGATATTGATAGATACTGATAGATACTGATAGATACTGATAGATAGATACTGATAGATACTGATAGATACTGATATGATAGATACTGATATGATAGATACTGATAGATACTGATAGATAGATACTGATAGATACTGATAGATACTGATATGATAGATACTGATATGATAGAAACTGATAAATACTGATAGATACCGATAGATACTGATAGATACCGATAGATAGATACTGATAGATACTGATAGATACTGATAGATACTGATATGATAGATACTGATATGATAGATACTGATAGATACTGATAGAAACTAATAGATACTGATAGATACTGATAGATACTGATAGATAGATACTGATAGATACTGATATATACTGATAGATACTGATAGATACTGATAGATACTGATAGATACTGATAGATACTGATAGATACTGATAGATACTGATAGATACTGATAGATAGATACTGATAGATACTGATAGATACTGATAGATACTGATATGATAGATACTGATTTGATAGATACTGATAGATACTGATAGATACTGATAGATACTGATAGATACTGATAGATACTGATATGATAGATACTGATAGATACTGATAGATACTGATAGATACTGATAGATACTGATAGATACTGATAGATACTGATATGATAGATACTGATATGATAGATACTGATAGATACTGATAAATACTGATATGATAGATACTGATAGATACTGATATGATAGATACTGATATGTTAGATACTGATAGATACTGATAGATACTGATAGATACTGATAGATACTGATAGATACTGATAGATACTGATTGATACTGATAGATAGATACTGATAGATACTGATAGATACTGATAGATACTGATAGATACTGATATGATAGATACTGATATGATAGATACTGATAGATACTGATAGATACTGATAGATAGATACTGATAGATACTGATAGATACTGATAGATACTGATAGATACTGATAGATACTGATAGATACTGATAGATACTGATAGATACTGATAGATAGATACTGATAGAAACTGATAGATAGATACTGATAGATACTGATAGATACTGATATGATAGATACTGATAGATACTGATAGATACTGATAGATACTGATAGATACTGATAGATACTGATAGATACTGATAGATACTGATAGATACTGATAGATAGATACTGATAGATACTGATAGATACTGATAGATACTGATATGATAGATACTGATAGATACTGATAGATAGATACTGATAGATACTGATATGATAGATACTGATATGATAGATACTGATAGATACTGATAGATACTGATAGATACTGATAGATACTGATATGAAAGATACTGATATGATAGATACTGATAGAAACTGATAGATACTGATAGATACCGATTGATAGATACTGATAGATACTGATAGATACTGATATGATAGATACTGATAAGATAGATACTGATATGATAGATACTGATAGATACTGATAGATACTAATAGATACTGATAGATACTGATAGATACTGATAGATACTGATAGATACTGATAGATACTGATAGATACTGATAGATACTGATAGATACTGATAGATACTGATAGATACTGATAGATACTGATAGATACTGATAGATACTGATAGATACTGATATGATAGATACTGATATGATAGATACTGATAGATACTGATAGATACTGATAGATAGATACTGATAGATACTGATAAATACTGATATGATAGATACTGATATGATAGATACTGATAGATACTGATAGATACTGATATGATAGATACTGATAGATACTGATATGATAGATACTGATAGATACTAATATATACTGATAGAAACTGATAGATAGATACTGATTGATACTGATAGATAGATACTGATAGATACTGATAGATACTGATAGATACTGATATGATAGATACTGATATGATAGATACTGATAGATACTGATAGATACTGATAGATACTGATAGATAGATACTGATAGATACTGATAGATACTGATAGATACTGATATGATAGATACTGATAGATACTGATAGATACAAATATATACTGATAGAAACTGATAGATAGATACTGATAGATACTAATAGATACTGATATGATAGAAACTGATAGATACTGATAGATAGATACTGATAGATACTGATAGATACTGATAGATACTGAAAGATACTGATAGATACTGATATGATAGAAACTGATATGATAGATACTGACAGATACTGATAGATAAAATAGATACTGATAGATACTGATAGATACTGATAGATACTGATAGATACTGATAGATACTGATAGATACTGATAGATAGATACTGATAGATACTGATAGATACTGATATGATAGATACTGATATGATAGATACTGATAGATACTGATAGATAGATACTGATAGATACTGATAGATACTGATATGATAGATACTGATATGATAGAAACTGATAAATACTGATAGATACCGATAGATACTGATAGATACCGATAGATAGATACTGATAGATACTGATAGATACTGATAGATACTGATATGATAGATACTGATATGATAGATACTGATAGATACTGATAGAAACTAATAGATACTGATAGATACTGATAGATACTGATAGATAGATACTGATAGATACTGATATATACTGATAGATACTGATAGATACTGATAGATACTGATAGATACTGATAGATACTGATAGATACTGATAGATACTGATAGATACTGATAGATACTGATAGATAGATACTGAAAGATACTGATAGATACTGATAGATACTGATATGATAGATACTGATTTGATAGATACTGATAGATACTGATAGATACTGATAGATACTGATAGATACTGATATGATAGATACTGATAGATACTGATAGATACTGATAGATACTGATAGATACTGATAGATACTGATATGATAGATACTGATATGATAGATACTGATAGATACTGATAAATACTGATATGATAGATACTGATAGATACTGATAGATACTGATAGATACTGATAGATACTGATAGATACTGATAGATACTGATAGATACTGATAGATATTGATTGATACTGATAGATAGATACTGATAGATACTGATAAATACTGATATGATAGATACTGATATGATAGATACTGATAGATACTGATAGATACTGATAGATACTGATAGATACTGATAGATACTGATAGATAGATACTGATAGATACTGATAGATACTGATATGATAGATACTGATATGATAGATACTGATATGATAGATACTGATAGATACTGATAGATACTGATATGATAGATACTGATAGATACTGATAGATACTGATAGATACTGATATGAAAGATACTGATATGATAGATACTGATAGAAACTGATATATACTGATAGATAGATACTGATAGATACTGATAGATACTGATAGATACTGATAGATACTGATAGATACTGATAGATACTGATAGATACTGATAGATACTGATAGATAGATACTGATAGATACTGATAGATACTGATATGATAGATACTGATAGATACTGATAGATAGATACTGATAGATACTGATAGATACTGATAGATACTGAAAGATACTGATAGATACTGATATGATAGATACTGATATGATAGATACTGATAGATACTGATAGATACTGATAGATACTGATAGATACTGATAGATACTGATATGATAGATACTGATATGATAGATACTGATAGAAACTGATAGATATTGATAGATAGATACTGATAAATACTGATAGATACTGATAGATACTGATATGATGGATACTGATTTGATAGATACTGATAGATACTGATAGATACTGATAGATACTGATAGATACTGATAGATACTGATAGATACTGATAGATACTGATAGATAGATACTGATAGATACTGATAGATACTGATAGATACTGATAGATAGATACTGATAGATACTGATAGATACTGATATGATAGATACTGATAGATACTGATAGATACTGATAGATAGATACTGTTAGATACTGATAGATACTGATATGATAGATACTGATAGATACTGATAGATAGATACTGATAGATACTGATAGATACTGATATGATAGATACTGATAGATACTGATAGATTGATACTGATAGATACTGCTAGATACTGATATGATAGATACTGATATGATAGATACTGATAGATACTGATAGATACTGATAGATACTGATAGATACTGATAGATACTGATAGATACTGATAGATACTGATAGATAGATACTGATAGATACTGATATGATAGATACTGAAAGATACTGATAGATACTGATAGATACTGAAAGATACTGATAGATACTGATATGATAGATACTGATAGAAACTGATAGATACTGATGGATAGATACTGATAGATACTGATAGATACTGATAGATACTGATATGATACATACTGATTTGATAGATACTGATAGATACTGATAGATACTGATAGATACTGATAGATACTGATAGATAGATTCTGATAGATACTGATAGATACTGATATGATAGATACTGATATGATAGATACTGATATGATAGATACTGATAGATACTGATAGATACTGATAGATACTGATAGATACTGATAGATACTGATAGATACTGATAGATACTGATATATACTGATAGATACTGATAGATACTGATAGATACTGATAGATACTGATAGATACTGATAGATACTGATAGATAGATACTGATAGATACTGATAGATACTGATAGATACTGAAAGATACTGATAGATACTGATATGATAGATACTGATATGAAAGATACTGAAAGATACTGATAGATACTGATAGATACTGAAAGATACTGATAGATACTGATATGATAGATACTGATATGATAGATACTGATAGAAACTGATAGATACTGATGGATAGATACTGATAGATACTGATAGATACTGATAGATACTGATATGATACATACTGATTTGATAGATACTGATAGATACTGATAGATTTTGATAGATACTGATAGATACTGATAGATACTGATAGATAGATACTGATAGATACTGATATGATAGATATTGATATGATAGATACTGATAGATACTGATAGATACTGATAGATACTGATAGATGCTGATAGATACTGATAGATACTGATAGAAAGATACTGATAGATACTGATATGATAGATACTGATAGATACTGATAGATACTGATATGATAGATACTGATAGATACTAATATATACTGATAGAAACTGATAGATACTGATAGATACTGATAGATACTGATAGATACTGATATGATAGATACTGATAGATACTGATAGATACTGATAGATACTGATAGATAGATACTGATAGATACTGATAGATACTGATATGATAGATACTGATATGATAGATACTGATAGATACTGATAGATAGATACTGATAGATACTGAAAGATACTGATAGATACTGATATGATAGATACTGATATGATAGAAACTGATAAATACTGATAGATACTGATAGATACTGATAGATACCGATAGATAGATACTGATAGATACTGATAGATACTGATATGATAGATACTGATATGGTAGATACTGATAGATACTGATAGATACTAATAGATACTGATAGAAACTGATAGATAGATACTGATAGATACTGATAGATACTGATATGATAGATACTGATATAATAAATAATAAATAAATAAAATAAAATTCATTTATTTCGAGCAACATAGACTCATATAAGTACAGTAAGGATAAAATGTCAGTGTCATAAGATTATTGAGAATTAAAATTTTGATCAGAAATAAAAAATTAAAAATACCAGCATTACAAAATACCTAATAAATATTACCATACAATTAATTAATTAAACAAAATGTCAAGGATATTAAAAATTCAATATAAATAAAACTCTTATATGTAACAACACTAAAACTAGCCTACCCCACGCCAGTCTTTACATGCCTGTCGCAGCAGTGCATGATGTAAGGACAGTCCAACCTGTCCGCGATCATCGCCAAGACAGCGTTGGGGCTAGCTCGCACTCGCCGCACCAGGGCTGCCGCGCGCCCCCGCATAGTGCTGTGGAAACAAGCCGTGCGGGCCTCCGCGAACATGCCCGAGGCACTGCAGTATCGACTTAGCCCCATCACCGCCCTGAACGCGTTGTTGTATTGGACTCGAAGGGCGTTATACGCCTTCTTCGTATAGTTCGACCACAAACTGCACGTGTACAAGGACGTGCAGTACGCTTTGAAAAGTGTTATCTTCACGCCTCTTGAACATCGAGCAAACCTACGGGCCAACATATTTGCCCTGACGCACAACGCCCTTCGCTCCCTTTCGATGTCAGCATCGTCCTTGAGGTCGGCAGTTACAATGTGACCTAGGTACTTAAACTCGTAGACTCTTTCCAAAGGGACCTGGTTTAACCATACAGGCGGTACATTGAATGGCCGATTGCTGCCGGCCTCAAAAACCATATATTGACTTTTCGTCACATTATATTTTAGACCGTGACTCAAGGCGTACTCCTCACATATACTTAAAAGCCGCCTTAGACCACAGACCGACGCGCTCAGCAACACCATGTCGTCCGCGTAGCTGAGGTTGTTTACACACACACCGTCAATATGACAACCGACATGCTGATTGCTGAGCGCGACGATCAGCGCGTTCATGTATAGGTTAAAGAGTGCAGGGGAAGTCAAGCCCCCCTGTCTTACCCCACACTCCAGCCCATAATCTTCGGACGTCTCTCCCGCCCACTTGACATTGTTGACCTGATGTCCATACCAGTACCTGAGGATGCCTAGTAGTTCTTTGGGTATGTTAATAGATTCAAGTTTTTTCCACAGGACTTCGTAGGACACCAGATCAAATGCCTTGGAGAGGTCGAGGAAGCAGGCGTAAACTGGGGTTTCACGATCAGTATAATACCTAACGGTATGCTTAAGACACAGTATGGCACTTTCAGTCGACAGAAGTGGTCTAAAACCAAACTGATTGTCATGCAGTTTTAGGTATTTGTCCAACTGTGTGTTAAGCATAGCGTCAAGTACTTTCGCAACGACTGTGGCTAGCGAGATCGGCCGGTAGTTACATGTGTCAGTTAGATCTCCGGTTTTATTTTTCACTACAGGGATCACAATAGTTCTTAGCATGTCTGTAGGCAAGTATGTGTGACTAGTACATAAGTTATAAAACATAGCCAACACTCTAGATACTGATAGATACTAATAGATAGATACTGATAGATACTGATAGATACTGATATGATAGATACTGATATGATAGATACTGATAGATACTGATAGATAGATACTGATAGATACTGATATGATAGATACTGATATGATAGAAACTGATAAATACTGATAGATACCGATAGATACTGATAGATACCGATAGATAGATACTGATAGATACTGATAGATACTGATATGATAGATACTGATATGATAGATACTGATAGATACTGATAGAAACTAATAGATACTGATAGATACTGATAGATACTGATAGATAGATACTGATAGATACTGATATATACTGATAGATACTGATAGATACTGATAGATACTGATAGATACTGATAGATACTGATAGATACTGATAGATACTGATAGATACTGATAGATACTGATAGATACTGATAGATAGATACTGATAGATACTGATAGATACTGATAGATACTGATAGATACTGATAGATACTGATATGATATATACTGATTTGATAGATACTGATAGATACTGATAGATACTGATAGATACTGATAGATACTGATAGATACTGATATGATAGATACTGATAGATACTGATAGATACTGATAGATACTGATAGATACTGATAGATACTGATATGATAGATACTGATATGATAGATACTGATAGATACTGATAGATAGATACTGATAGATACTGATAAATACTGATATGATAGATACTGATAGATACTGATAGATACTGATAGATACTGATAGATACTGATAGATACTGATAGATACTGATAGATACTGATAGATACTGATAGATATTGATAGATACTGATAGATAGATACTGATAGATACTGATAAATACTGATATGATAGATACTGATATGATAGATACTGATAGATACTGATAGATACTGATAGATACTGATAGATACTGATAGATACTGATAGATAGATACTGATAGATACTGATAGATACTGATATGATAGATACTGATATGATAGATACTGATAGATACTGATAGATACTGATATGATAGATACTGATAGATACTGATAGATACTGATATGAAAGATACTGATATGATAGATACTGATAGAAACTGATATATACTGATAGATAGATACTGATAGATACTGATAGATACTGATAGATACTGATATGATAGATACTGATAGATAGATACTGATAGATACTGATAGATACTGATAGATACTGATAGATACTGATAGATACTGATATGATAGATACTGATAGATACTGATAGATACTGATAGATACTGATAGATACTGATAGATACTGATAGATACTGATAGATAGATACTGATAGATACTGATAGATACTGATATGATGGATACTGATAGATACTGATAGATAGATACTGATAGATACTGATAGATACTGATAGATACTGATAGATACTGATATGATAGATACTGATATGATAGATACTGATAGATAGATACTGATAGATACTGATAGATACTGATATGATAGATACTGATATGATAGATACTGATAGATACTGATAGATACTGATATGAAAGATACTGATATGATAGATACTGATAGAAACTGATAGATACTGATAGATACCGATTGATAGATACTGATAGATACTGATAGATACTGATATGATAGATACTGATAGATACTGATAGATACTAATAGATACTGATAGATACTGATAGATAGATACTGATAGATACTGATAGATACTGATAGATACTGATAGATACTGATAGATACTGATAGATACTGATAGATACTGATATGATAGATACTGATATGATAGATACTGATAGATACTGATAGATACTGATAGATACTGATAGATAGATACTGATAGATACTGATAAATACTGATATGATAGATACTGATATGATAGATACTGATAGATACTGATATTATAGATACTGATATGATAGATACTGATAGATACTGATAGATACTGATATGATAGATACTGATAGATACTAATATATACTGATAGAAACTGATAGATAGATACTGATTGATACTGATAGATAGATACTGATAGATACTGATAGATACTGATATGATAGATACTGATATGATAGATACTGATAGATACTGATAGATACTGATAGATAGATACTGATAGATACTGATAGATACTGATAGATACTGATATGATAAATACTGATATGATAGATACTGATAGATACTGATAGATACAAATATATACTGATAGAAACTGATAGATAGATACTGATAGATACTGATAGATACTGATAGATACTGATAGATACTGATATGATAGAAACTGATATGAAAGATACTGATAGATACTGATATATACTGATAGATACTGATAGATACTGATAGATACTGATAGATACTGATAGATACTGATAGATACTGATAGATACTGATAGATACTGATAGATACTGATAGATACTGATAGAAAGATACTGATAGATACTAATAGATACTGATATGATAGAAACTGATAAATACTGATAGATACTGATAGATACTGATAGATACCGATAGATAGATACTTATAGATACTGATAGATACTGATAGATACTGATATGATAGATACTGATATGGTAGATACTGATAGATACTAATAGATACTGATAGAAACTGATAGATAGATACTGATAGATACTGATAGATATTGATATGATAGATACTGATATGATAGATACTGATAGATACTTATAGATACTGATAGATACTGATAGATAGATACTGATAGATACTGATAGATACTGATAGATACTGATATGATAGATACTGATATGATAGATACTGATATGATAGATACTGATAGATACTGATAGATACTGAAAGATACTGAAAGATACTGATAGATACTGATATGATAGATACTGATATGTTTGATACTGATAGATACTGATAGATACTGATAGATACTGATAGATACTGATATGATAGATACTGATATGATAGATACTGATATGATAGATACTGATAGATACTGATAGATACTGATAGATACTGATAGATACTGATAGATACTGATAGATACTGATAGATACTGATAGATAGATACTGATAGATACTGATAGATACTGATAGATACTGATATGATAGATACTGATATGATAGATACTGATAGATACTAATATATACTGATAGAAACTGATAGATAGATACTGATAGATACTGATATGATAGAAACTGATATGATAGATACTGATAGATACTGATAGATACTGATAGATACTGATAGATACTGATAGATACTGATAGATACTGATAGATACTGATAGATACTGATAGATACTGATAGATACTGATAGATACTGATAGATACTGATATGATAGATACTGATAGATACTGATAGATACTGATAGATACTGATAGATACTGATAGATACTGATAGGATAGATACTGATATGATAGAAACTGATAGATACTGATAGATACTAATAGATAGATACTGATAAATACTGATATGATAGATACTGATATGATAGATACTGATAGATACTGATAGATACTGATAGATACTGATAGATACTGATAGATATTGATAGATACTGATAGATAGATACTGATAGATACTGATAAATACTGATATGATAGATACTGATATGATAGATACTGATAGATACTGATAGATACTGATAGATACTGATAGATACTGATAGATAGATACTGATAGATACTGATAGATACTGATATGATAGATACTGATATGATAGATACTGATAGATAGATACTGATAGATAGATACTGATAGATACTGATAGATACTGATATGATAGATACTGATAGATACTGATAGATACTGATAGATACTGATATGAAAGATACTGATATGATAGATACTGATAGAAACTGATAGATACTGATAGATAGATACTGATAGATACTGATAGATACTGATAGATACTGATATGATAGATACTGATAGATACTGATAGATAGATACTGATAGATACTGATAGATACTGATAGATACTGATAGATACTGATAGATACTGATAGATACTGATAGATACTGATAGATACTGATATGATAGATACTGATAGATACTGATAGATACTGATAGATACTGATAGATACTGATAGATACTGATAGATAGATACTGATAGATACTGATAGATAGATACTGATAAAAACTGATAGATACTGATATGATAGATACTGATATGATAGATACTGATAGATACTGATAGATACTAATATATACTGATAGAAACTGATAGATAGATACTGATAGATACTGATATGATAGATACTGATATGATAGATACTGATAGATACTGATAGATACTGATAGATACTGATAGATACTGATAGATACTGATAGATACTGATAGATACTGATAGATAGATACTGATAGATACTGATAGATACTGATAGATACTGATATGATAGATACTGATATGATAGATACTGATAGATAGATACTGATAGATACTGATATGATAGATACTGATATGATAGATACTGATAGATACTGATAGATACTGATAGATACTGATATGAAAGATACTGATATGATAGATACTGATAGAAACTGATAGATACTGATAGATACTGATAGATACTGATAGATACTGATAGATGCTGATAGATACTGATAGATACTGATAGATACTGATAGATACTGATAGATAGATACTGATAGATACTGATATGATAGATACTGATATGTTAGATACTGATAGATACTGATAGATAGATACCGATAGATACTGATAGATACTGATAGATAGATACTGATAGATACTGATATGATAGATACTGAAAGATACTGATATGATAGATACTGATATGATAGATACTGATAGATACTGATAGATACTAATAGATACTGATAGATACTGATAGATAGATACTGATAGATACTGATAGATACTGATAGATAATGATAGATACTGATAGATACTGATATGATAGATACTGATAGATACTGATAGATACTGATAGATACTGATAGATACTGATAGATACTGATAGATACTGATATGATAGATACTGATATGATAGATACTGATATGATAGATACTGATAGATACTGATAGATACTGATATGATAGATACTGATATGATAGATACTGATATGATAGATACTGATAGATACTGATAGATACTAATTTATACTGATAGAAACTGATAGATAGATACTGATAGATACTGATAGATACTGATAGATACTGATAGATACTGATATGATAGATACTGATAGATACTGATATATACTGATAGATACTGATAGATACTGATAGATACTGATAGATACTGATAGATACTGATATGATAGATACTGATATGATAGATACTGATAGATACTGATAGATACTGATAGATACTGATATGATAGATACTGATATGATAGATACTGATAGATACTAATTTATACTGATAGAAACTGATAGATAGATACTGATAGATACTGATAGATACTGATATGATAGATACTGATATGATAGATACTGATAGATACTGATAGATACTGATAGAAACTGATAGATACTGATAGATACTGATAGATAGATACTGATAGATACTGATATGATAGATACTGATATGATAGATACTGATATGATAGATACTGATAGATAGATACTGATAGATACTGATAGATACTGATAGATACTGATAGATACTGATATGATAGATACTGATATGATAGATACTGATAGATACTGATAGATACCGATAGATAGATACTGATAGATACTGATATGATAGATACTGATATGATAGATACTGAAAGATACTGATAGATACTGAAAGATACTGATAGATACTGATATGATAGATACTGATATGATAGATACTGATAGATACTGATAGATACTGATAGATACTGATAGATACTGATATGATAGATACTGATTTGATAGATACTGATTTATACTGATAGATAGATACTGATAGATACTGATAGATACTGATATGATAGATACTGATATAATAGATACTGATATGATAAATACTGATAGATACTGATAGATACTGATAGATACTGATAGATACTGATAGATACTGATAGATACTGATAGATACTGATAGATACTGATAGATACTGATAGATACTGATATGATAGATACTGATAGAAACTGATAGATACTGATGGATAGATACTGATAGATACTGATATGATAGATACTGATTTGATAGATACTGATTTATACTGATAGATAGATACTGATAGATACTGATAGATACTGATATGATAGATACTGATATAATAGATACTGATATGATAAATACTGATAGATACTGATAGATACTGATAGATACTGATAGATACTGATAGATACCGATTGATAGATACTGATAGATACTGATAGATACTGATATGATAGATACTGATATGATAGATACTGATAGATACTGATAGATACTGATAGATACTGATAGATACTGATAGATAGATACTGATAGATACTGATAGATACTGATAGATACTGATAGATACTGATAGATACTGATAGATACTGATAGATACTGATAGATACTGATAGATACTGATATGATAGATACTGATATGATAGATACTGATATGATAGATACTGATAGATACTGATAGATACTGATAGATAGATACTGATAGATACTGATAAATACTGATATGATAGATACTGATATGATAGATACTGATAGATACTGATAGATACTGATATTATAGATACTGATATGATAGATACTGATAGATACTGATAGATACTGATATGATAGATACTGATAGATACTAATATATACTGATAGAAACTGATAGATAGATACTGATTGATACTGATAGATAGATACTGATAGATAATGATAGATACTGATATGATAGATACTGATATGATAGATACTGATAGATACTGATAGATACTGATAGATACTGATAGATAGATACTGATAGATACTGATAGATACTGATAGATACTGATATGATAAATACTGATATGATAGATACTGATAGATACTGATAGATACAAATATATACTGATAGAAACTGATAGATAGATACTGATAGATACTGATAGATACTGATATGATAGAAACTGATATGAAAGATACTGATAGATACTGATATATACTGATAGATACTGATAGATACTGATAGATACTGATAGATACTGATAGATACTGATAGATACTGATAGATACTGATAGATAGATACTGATAGATACTGATAGATACTGATAGATACTGATAGATACTGATATGATAGAAACTGATAAATACTGATAGATACTGATAGATACTGATAGATACCGATAGATAGATACTTATAGATACTGATAGATACTGATAGATACTGATATGATAGATACTGATATGGTAGATACTGATAGATACTGATAGATACTAATAGATACTGATAGAAACTGATAGATAGATACTGATAGATACTGATAGATACTGATATGATAGATACTGATATGATAGATACTGATAGATACTGATAGATACTGATAGATAGATACTGATAGATACTGATAGATACTGATATGATAGATACTGATATGATAGATACTGATATGATAGATACTGATAGATACTGATAGATAGATACTGATAGATACTGAAAGATACTGAAAGATACTGATAGATACTGATATGATAGATACTGATATGTTTTGATACTGATAGATACTGATAGATACTGATAGATACTGATAGATACTGATATGATAGATACTGATATGATAGATACTGATATGATAGATACTGATAGATACTGATAGATACTGATAGATACTGATAGATACTGATAGATACTGATAGATACTGATAGATACTGATAGATAGATACTGATAGATACTGATAGATACTGATAGATACTGATAGATACTGATATGATAGATACTGATATGATAGATACTGATAGATACTCATATATTCTGATAGAAACTGATAGATAGATACTGATAGATACTGATAGATACTGATATGATAGAAACTGATATGATAGATACTGATAGATACTGATAGATACTGATAGATACTGATAGATACTGATAGATACTGATAGATACTGATAGATACTGATATGATAGATACTGATAGATACTGATAGATACTGATAGATACTGATAGATACTGATAGATACTGATAGATACTGATAGATACTGATAGATACTAATAGATAGATACTGATAGATACTGATAGATACTGATATGAAAGATACTGATATGATAGATACTGATAGAAACTGATATATACTGATAGATAGATACTGATAGATACTGATAGATACTGATAGATACTGATATGATAGATACTGATAGATAGATACTGATAGATACTGATAGATACTGATAGATACTGATAGATACTGATAGATACTGATATGATAGATACTGATAGATACTGATAGATACTGATAGATACTGATAGATACTGATAGATACTGATAGATAGATACTGATAGATACTGATAGATACTGATATGATGGATACTGATAGATACTGATAGATAGATACTGATAGATACTGATAGATACTGATAGATACTGATAGATACTGATATGATAGATACTGATATGATAGATACTGATAGATAGATACTGATAGATACTGATAGATACTGATATGATAGATACTGATATGATAGATACTGATAGATACTGATAGATACTGATATGAAAGATACTGATATGATAGATACTGATAGAAACTGATAGATACTGATAGATACCGATTGATAGATACTGATAGATACTGATAGATACTGATATGATAGATACTGATAGATACTGATAGATACTGATAGATACTGATAGATACTGATAGATAGATACTGATAGATACTGATAGATACTGATAGATACTGATAGATACTGATAGATACTGATAGATACTGATAGATACTGATATGATAGATACTGATATGATAGATACTGATAGATACTGATAGATACTGATAGATACTGATAGATAGATACTGATAGATACTGATAAATACTGATATGATAGATACTGATATGATAGATACTGATAGATACTGATATTATTGCCAGACACAATTAAAACGTTCGAAGGCACTAATTTATTTTGTATCAAACTGAAGGAATGGCTAGTCGGTCAAGCTTTTTATAATATGGACGAATTTTATAACATGCATGACAGTTAAAACTATCATAAATTTAATAAATACCTATTGTAATAAATAATAATAATGTAATTGTTAAATGTATTAAAATAATCATTTAATAGCTATAAGATTTTTGACGTGTAAAATATTGAAATTTTTATCAATAAATGAGTATGAGTATGAGTATGAGTATAGATACTGATATGATAGATACTGATAGATACTGATAGATACTGATATGATAGATACTGATAGATACTAATATATACTGATAGAAACTGATAGATAGATACTGATTGATACTGATAGATAGATACTGATAGATACTGATAGATACTGATATGATAGATACTGATATGATAGATACTGATAGATACTGATAGATACTGATAGATAGATACTGATAGATACTGATAGATACTGATAGATACTGATATGATAAATACTGATATGATAGATACTGATAGATACTGATAGATACAAATATATACTGATAGAAACTGATAGATAGATACTGATAGATACTGATAGATACTGATAGATACTGATAGATACTGATAGATACTGATATGATAGAAACTGATATGAAAGATACTGATAGATACTGATATATACTGATAGATACTGATAGATACTGATAGATACTGATAGATACTGATAGATACTGATAGATACTGATAGATACTGATAGATACTGATAGATACTGATAGATACTGATAGAAAGATACTGATAGATACTAATAGATACTGATATGATAGAAACTGATAAATACTGATAGATACTGATAGATACTGATAGATACCGATAGATAGATACTTATAGATACTGATAGATACTGATAGATACTGATATGATAGATACTGATATGGTAGATACTGATAGATACTAATAGATACTGATAGAAACTGATAGATAGATACTGATAGATACTGATAGATATTGATATGATAGATACTGATATGATAGATACTGATAGATACTTATAGATACTGATAGATACTGATAGATAGATACTGATAGATACTGATAGATACTGATAGATACTGATATGATAGATACTGATATGATAGATACTGATATGATAGATACTGATAGATACTGATAGATACTGATAGATACTGAAAGATACTGAAAGATACTGATAGATACTGATATGATAGATACTGATATGTTTGATACTGATAGATACTGATAGATACTGATAGATACTGATAGATACTGATATGATAGATACTGATATGATAGATACTGATATGATAGATACTGATAGATACTGATAGATACTGATAGATACTGATAGATACTGATAGATACTGATAGATACTGATAGATAGATACTGATAGATACTGATAGATACTGATAGATACTGATATGATAGATACTGATATGATAGATACTGATAGATACTAATATATACTGATAGAAACTGATAGATAGATACTGATAGATACTGATATGATAGAAACTGATATGATAGATACTGATAGATACTGATAGATACTGATAGATACTGATAGATACTGATAGATACTGATAGATACTGATAGATACTGATAGATACTGATAGATACTGATAGATACTGATATGATAGATACTGATAGATACTGATAGATACTGATAGATACTGATAGATACTGATAGATACTGATAGATACTGATAGGATAGATACTGATATGATAGAAACTGATAGATACTGATAGATACTAATAGATAGATACTGATAAATACTGATATGATAGATACTGATATGATAGATACTGATAGATACTGATAGATACTGATAGATACTGATAGATACTGATAGATACTGATAGATACTGATAGATACTGATAGATACTGATAGATACTGATAGATACTGATAGATACTGATAGATATTGATAGATACTGATAGATAGATACTGATAGATACTGATAAATACTGATATGATAGATACTGATATGATAGATACTGATAGATACTGATAGATACTGATAGATACTGATAGATACTGATAGATAGATACTGATAGATACTGATAGATACTGATATGATAGATACTGATATGATAGATACTGATAGATAGATACTGATAGATAGATACTGATAGATACTGATAGATACTGATATGATAGATACTGATAGATACTGATAGATACTGATAGATACTGATATGAAAGATACTGATATGATAGATACTGATAGAAACTGATAGATACTGATAGATAGATACTGATAGATACTGATAGATACTGATAGATACTGATATGATAGATACTGATAGATACTGATAGATAGATACTGATAGATACTGATAGATACTGATAGACACTGATAGATACTGATAGATACTGATAGATACTGATAGATACTGATATGATAGATACTGATAGATACTGATAGATACTGATAGATACTGATAGATACTGATAGATACTGATAGATAGATACTGATAGATACTGATAGATAGATACTGATAAATACTGATAGATACTGATATGATAGATACTGATATGATAGATACTGATAGATACTGATAGATACTTATATATACTGATAGAAACTGATAGATAGATACTGATAGATACTGATAGATACTGATATGATAGATACTGATATGATAGATACTGATAGATACTGATAGATACTGATAGATACTGATAGATACTGATAGATACTGATAGATACTGATAGATACTGATAGATACTGATAGATACTGATAGATAGATACTGATAGATACTGATAGATACTGATAGATACTGATATGATAGATACTGATATGATAGATACTGATAGATAGATACTGATAGATACTGATATGATAGATACTGATATGATAGATACTGATAGATACTGATAGATACTGATAGATACTGATAGATACTGATATGAAAGATACTGATATGATAGATACTGATAGAAACTGATAGATACTGATAGATACTGATAGATACTGATAGATACTGATAGATGCTGATAGATACTGATAGATACTGATAGATACTGATAGATACTGATAGATAGATACTGATAGATACTGATATGATAGATACTGATATGTTAGATACTGATAGATACTGATAGATAGATACCGATAGATACTGATAGATACTGATAGATAGATACTGATAGATACTGATATGATAGATACTGAAAGATACTGATATGATAGATACTGATATGATAGATACTGATAGATACTGATAGATACTAATAGATACTGATAGATACTGATAGATAGATACTGATAGATACTGATAGATACTGATAGATAATGATAGATACTGATAGATACTGATATGATAGATACTGATAGATACTGATAGATACTGATAGATACTGATAGATACTGATAGATACTGATAGATACTGATATGATAGATACTGATATGATAGATACTGATATGATAGATACTGATAGATACTGATAGATACTGATATGATAGATACTGATATGATAGATACTGATATGATAGATACTGATAGATACTGATAGATACTAATTTATACTGATAGAAACTGATAGATAGATACTGATAGATACTGATAGATACTGATAGATACTGATAGATACTGATAGATACTGATATGATAGATACTGATAGATACTGATATATACTGATAGATACTGATAGATACTGATAGATACTGATAGATACTGATAGATACTGATATGATAGATACTGATATGATAGATACTGATAGATACTGATAGATACTGATAGATACTGATATGATAGATACTGATATGATAGATACTGATAGATACTAATTTATACTGATAGAAACTGATAGATAGATACTGATAGATACTGATAGATACTGATATGATAGATACTGATATGATAGATACTGATAGATACTGATAGATACTGATAGAAACTGATAGATACTGATAGATACTGATAGATAGATACTGATAGATACTGATATGATAGATACTGATATGATAGATACTGATATGATAGATACTGATAGATAGATACTGATAGATACTGATAGATACTGAAAGATACTGATAGATACTGATATGATAGATACTGATATGATAGATACTGATAGATACTGATAGATACCGATAGATAGATACTGATAGATACTGATATGATAGATACTGATATGATAGATACTGAAAGATACTGATAGATACTGAAAGATACTGATAGATACTGATATGATAGATACTGATATGATAGATACTGATAGAAACTGATAGATACTGATGGATAGATACTGATAGATACTGATATGATAGATACTGATTTGATAGATACTGATTTATACTGATAGATAGATACTGATAGATACTGATAGATACTGATAGATACTGATAGATACTGATATGATAGATACTGATATGATAGATACTGATAGATACTGATAGATAGATACTGATAGATACTGATAGATACTGATAGATACTGATAGATACTGATAGATACTGATAGATACTGATAGATACTGATAGATACTGATAGATACTGATAGATACTGATAGATAGATACTGATAGAAACTGATAGATAGATACTGATAGATACTGATAGATACTGATATGATAGATACTGATAGATACTGATAGATACTGATAGATACTGATAGATACTGATAGATACTGATAGATACTGATAGATACTGATAGATAGATACTGATAGATACTGATAGATACTGATAGATACTGATATGATAGATACTGATAGATACTGATAGATAGATACTGATAGATACTGATATGATAGATACTGATATGATAGATACTGATAGATACTGATAGATACTGATAGATACTGATAGATACTGATAGATACTGATATGAAAGATACTGATATGATAGATACTGATAGAAACTGATAGATACTGATAGATACCGATTGATAGATACTGATAGATACTGATAGATACTGATATGATAGATACTGATAAGATAGATACTGATATGATAGATACTGATAGATACTGATAGATACTAATAGATACTGATAGATACTGATAGATACTGATAGATACTGATAGATACTGATAGATACTGATAGATACTGATAGATACTGATAGATACTGATAGATACTGATAGATACTGATAGATACTGATAGATACTGATAGATACTGATATGATAGATACTGATATGATAGATACTGATAGATACTGATAGATACTGATAGATAGATACTGATAGATACTGATAGATACTGATATGATAGATACTGATATGATAGATACTGATAGATACTGATAGATACTGATATGATAGATACTGATAGATACTGATATGATAGATACTGATAGATACTAATATATACTGATAGAAACTGATAGATAGATACTGATTGATACTGATAGATAGATACTGATAGATACTGATAGATACTGATAGATACTGATATGATAGATACTGATATGATAGATACTGATAGATACTGATAGATACTGATAGATACTGATAGATAGATACTGATAGATACTGATAGATACTGATAGATACTGATATGATAAATACTGATATGATAGATACTGATAGATACTGATAGATACAAATATATACTGATAGAAACTGATAGATAGATACTGATAGATACTAATAGATACTGATATGATAGAAACTGATATGAAAGATACTGATAGATACTGATAAATACTGATAGATACTGATAGATACTGATAGATACTGATAGATACTGATAGATACTGATAGATACTGATAGATACTGATAGATACTGATAGATACTGATAGATAGATACTGATAGATACTGATAGATACTGATATGATAGATACTGATAGATACTGATAGATAGATACTGATAGATACTGATAGATACTGATAGATACTGAAAGATACTGATAGATACTGATATGATAGATACTGATATGATAGATACTGATAGATACTGATAGATACTGATATGATAGATACTGATATGATAGATACTGATAGAAACTGATAGATATTGATAGATAGATACTGATAAATACTGATAGATACTGATAGATACTGATATGATAGATACTGATTTGATAGATACTGATAGATACTGATAGATACTGATAGATACTGATAGATACTGATAGATACTGATAGATAGATACTGATAGATACTGATAGATACTGATAGATACTGATAGATAGATACTGATAGATACTGATAGATACTGATATGATAGATACTGATAGATACTGATAGATACTGATAGATAGATACTGATAGATACTGATAGATACTGATATGATAGATACTGATAGATACTGATAGATAGATACTGATAGATACTGATAGATACTGATATGATAGATACTGATAGATACTGATAGATTGATACTGATAGATACTGCTAGATACTGATATGATAGATACTGATATGATAGATACTGATAGATACTGATAAATACTGATAGATACTGATAGATACTGATAGATACTGATAGATAGAGACTGATAGATACTGATATGATAGATACTGAAAGATACTGATAGATACTGATAGATACTGAAAGATACTGATAGATACTGATATGATAGATACTGATAGAAACTGATAGATACTGATGGATAGATACTGATAGATACTGATAGATACTGATAGATACTGATATGATACATACTGATTTGATAGATACTGATAGATACTGATAGATACTGATAGATACTGATAGATACTGATAGATAGATTCTGATAGATACTGATAGATACTGATATGATAGATACTGATATGATAGATACTGATATGATAGATACTGATAGATACTGATAGATACTGATAGATACTGATAGATACTGATAGATACTGATAGATACTGATAGATACTGATATATACTGATAGATACTGATAGATACTGATAGATACTGATAGATACTGATAGATACTGATAGATACTGATAGATAGATACTGATATGAAAGATACTGAAAGATACTGATAGATACTGATAGATACTGAAAGATACTGATAGATACTGATATGATACATACTGATTTGATAGATACTGATAGATACTGATAGATTTTGATAGATACTGATAGATACTGATAGATACTGATAGATAGATACTGATAGATACTGATATGATAGATATTGATATGATAGATACTGATAGATACTGATAGATACTGATAGATACTGATAGATGCTGATAGATACTGATAGATACTGATAGAAAGATACTGATAGATACTGATATGATAGATACTGATAGATACTGATAGATACTGATATGATAGATACTGATAGATACTAATATATACTGATAGAAACTGATAGATACTGATAGATACTGATAGATACTGATATGATAGATACTGATAGATACTGATAGATACTGATAGATACTGATAGATACTGATAGATAGATACTGATAGATACTGATAGATACTGATAGATACTGATATGATAGATACTGATATGATAGATACTGATAGATACTGATAGATAGATACTGATAGATACTGAAAGATACTGATAGATACTGATATGATAGAAACTGATAAATACTGATAGATACTGATAGATACTGATAGATACCGATAGATAGATACTGATAGATACTGATAGATACTGATATGATAGATACTGATATGGTAGATACTGATAGATACTGATAGATACTAATAGATACTGATAGAAACTGATAGATAGATACTGATAGATACTGATAGATACTGATATGATAGATACTGATATGATAGATACTGATAGATACTTATAGATACTGATAGATACTGATAGATACTGATAGATAGATACTGATAGATACTGATAGATACTGATAGATACTGATATGATAGATACTGATATGATAGATACTGATAGATACTGATAGATAGATACTGATAGATACTGAAAGATACTGATAGATACTGATATGATAGATACTGATATGTTTGATACTGATAGATACTGATAGATACTGATACATACTGATATGATAGATACTGATATGATAGATACTGATATGATAGATACTGATAGATACTGATAGATACTGATAGATACTGATAGATACTGATAGATACTGATAGATACTGATAGATACTGATAGATACTGATAGATAGATACTGATAGATACTGATAGATACTGATAGATACTGATATGATAGATACTGATATGATAGATACTGATAGATACTAATATATACTGATAGAAACTGATAGATAGATACTGATAGATACTGATAGATACTGATATGATAGAAACTGATATGATAGATACTGATAGATACTTATAGATACTGATAGATACTGATAGATACTGATAGATAGATACTGATAGATACTGATAGATACTGATAGATACTGATATGATAGATACTGATATGATAGATACTGATAGATACTGATAGATAGATACTGATAGATACTGAAAGATACATATAGATACTGATATGATAGATACTGATATGTTTGATACTGATAGATACTGATAGATACTGATACATACTGATATGATAGATACTGATATGATAGATACTGATATGATAGATACTGATAGATACTGATAGATACTGATAGATACTGATAGATACTGATAGATACTGATAGATACTGATAGATACTGATAGATAGATACTGATAGATACTGATAGATACTGATAGATACTGATATGATAGATACTGATATGATAGATACTGATAGATACTAATATATACTGATAGAAACTGATAGATAGATACTGATAGATACTGATAGATACTGATATGATAGAAACTGATATGATAGATACTGACAGATACTGATAGATAAAATAGATACTGATAGATACTGATAGATACTGATAGATACTGATAGATACTGATAGATACTGATAGATACTGATAGATACTGATAGATACTGATATGATAGATACTGATATGATAGATACTGATAGATACTGATAGATACTGATAGATAGATACTGATAGATACTGATAAATACTGATATGATAGATACTGATATGATAGATACTGATAGATACTGATAGATACTGATATGATAGATACTGATAGATACTGATATGATAGATACTGATAGATACTAATATATACTGATAGAAACTGATAGATAGATACTGATTGATACTGATAGATAGATACTGATAGATACTGATAGATACTGATAGATACTGATATGATAGATACTGATATGATAGATACTGATAGATACTGATAGATACTGATAGATACTGATAGATAGATACTGATAGATACTGATAGATACTGATATGATAAATACTGATATGATAGATACTGATAGATACTGATAGATACAAATATATACTGATAGAAACTGATAGATAGATACTGATAGATACTAATAGATACTGATATGATAGAAACTGATATGAAAGATACTGATAGATACTGATAAATACTGATAGATACTGATAGATACTGATAGATACTGATAGATACTGATAGATACTGATAGATACTGATAGATACTGATAGATACTGATAGATACTGATAGATAGATACTGATAGATACTGATAGATACTGATATGATAGATACTGATAGATACTGATAGATAGATACTGATAGATACTGATAGATACTGATAGATACTGAAAGATACTGATAGATACTGATATGATAGATACTGATATGATAGATACTGATAGATACTGATAGATACTGATATGATAGATACTGATATGATAGATACTGATAGAAACTGATAGATATTGATAGATAGATACTGATAAATACTGATAGATACTGATAGATACTGATATGATAGATACTGATTTGATAGATACTGATAGATACTGATAGATACTGATAGATACTGATAGATACTGATAGATACTGATAGATAGATACTGATAGATACTGATAGATACTGATAGATACTGATAGATAGATACTGATAGATACTGATAGATACTGATATGATAGATACTGATAGATACTGATAGATAGATACTGATAGATACTGATAGATACTGATATGATAGATACTGATAGATACTGATAGATAGATACTGATAGATACTGATAGATACTGATATGATAGATACTGATAGATACTGATAGATTGATACTGATAGATACTGCTAGATACTGATATGATAGATACTGATATGATAGATACTGATAGATACTGATAAATACTGATAGATACTGATAGATACTGATAGATACTGATAGATAGAGACTGATAGATACTGATATGATAGATATTGAAAGATACTGATAGATACTGATAGATACTGAAAGATACTGATAGATACTGATATGATAGATACTGATAGAAACTGATAGATACTGATGGATAGATACTGATAGATACTGATAGATACTGATAGATACTGATATGATACATACTGATTTGATAGATACTGATAGATACTGATAGATACTGATAGATACTGATAGATACTGATAGATAGATTCTGATAGATACTGATAGATACTGATATGATAGATACTGATATGATAGATACTGATATGATAGATACTGATAGATACTGATAGATACTGATAGATACTGATAGATACTGATAGATACTGATAGATACTGATATATACTGATAGATACTGATAGATACTGATAGATACTGATAGATACTGATAGATACTGATAGATACTGATAGATAGATACTGATAGATACTGATAGATACTGATAGATACTGAAAGATACTGATAGATACTGATATGATAGATACTGATATGAAAGATACTGAAAGATACTGATAGATACTGATAGATACTGAAAGATACTGATAGATACTGATATGATACATACTGATTTGATAGATACTGATAGATACTGATAGATTTTGATAGATACTGATAGATACTGATAGATACTGATAGATAGATACTGATAGATACTGATATGATAGATATTGATATGATAGATACTGATAGATACTGATAGATACTGATAGATACTGATAGATGCTGATAGATACTGATAGATACTGATAGAAAGATACTGATAGATACTGATATGATAGATACTGATAGATACTGATAGATACTGATATGATAGATACTGATAGATACTAATATATACTGATAGAAACTGATAGATACTGATAGATACTGATAGATACTGATATGATAGATACTGATAGATACTGATAGATACTGATAGATACTGATAGATAGATACTGATAGATACTGATAGATACTGATAGATACTGATATGATAGATACTGATATGATAGATACTGATAGATACTGATAGATAGATACTGATAGATACTGAAAGATACTGATAGATACTGATATGATAGAAACTGATAAATACTGATAGATACTGATAGATACTGATAGATACCGATAGATAGATACTGATAGATACTGATAGATACTGATATGATAGATACTGATATGGTAGATACTGATAGATACTGATAGATACTAATAGATACTGATAGAAACTGATAGATAGATACTGATAGATACTGATAGATACTGATATGATAGATACTGATATGATAGATACTGATAGATACTTATAGATACTGATAGATACTGATAGATACTGATAGATAGATACTGATAGATACTGATAGATACTGATAGATACTGATATGATAGATACTGATATGATAGATACTGATAGATACTGATAGATAGATACTGATAGATACTGATAGATACTGATAGATACTGATATGATAGATACTGATATGTTTGATACTGATAGATACTGATAGATACTGATACATACTGATATGATAGATACTGATATGATAGATACTGATATGATAGATACTGATAGATACTGATAGATACTGATAGATACTGATAGATACTGATAGATACTGATAGATACTGATAGATACTGATAGATACTGATAGATAGATACTGATAGATACTGATAGATACTGATAGATACTGATATGATAGATACTGATATGATAGATACTGATAGATACTAATATATACTGATAGAAACTGATAGATAGATACTGATAGATACTGATAGATACTGATATGATAGAAACTGATATGATAGATACTGACAGATACTGATAGATAAAATAGATACTGATAGATACTGATAGATACTGATAGATACTGATAGATACTGATAGATACTGATAGATAGATACTGATAGATACTGATAGATACTGATATGATAGATACTGATATGATAGATACTGATAGATACTGATAGATAGATACTGATAGATACTGATAGATACTGATATGATAGATACTGATATGATAGAAACTGATAAATACTGATAGATACCGATAGATACTGATAGATACCGATAGATAGATACTGATAGATACTGATAGATACTGATAGATACTGATATGATAGATACTGATATGATAGATACTGATAGATACTGATAGAAACTAATAGATACTGATAGATACTGATAGATACTGATAGATAGATACTGATAGATACTGATATATACTGATAGATACTGATAGATACTGATAGATACTGATAGATACTGATAGATACTGATAGATACTGATAGATACTGATAGATACTGATAGATAGATACTGAAAGATACTGATAGATACTGATAGATACTGATATGATAGATACTGATTTGATAGATACTGATAGATACTGATAGATACTGATAGATACTGATAGATACTGATATGATAGATACTGATAGATACTGATAGATACTGATAGATACTGATAGATACTGATAGATACTGATAGATACTGATATGATAGATACTGATATGATAGATACTGATAGATACTGATAAATACTGATATGATAGATACTGATAGATACTGATAGATACTGATAGATACTGATAGATACTGATAGATACTGATAGATACTGATAGATACTGATAGATATTGATTGATACTGATAGATAGATACTGATAGATACTGATAAATACTGATATGATAGATACTGATATGATAGATACTGATAGATACTGATAGATACTGATAGATACTGATAGATACTGATAGATACTGATAGATAGATACTGATAGATACTGATAGATACTGATATGATAGATACTGATATGATAGATACTGATATGATAGATACTGATAGATACTGATAGATACTGATATGATAGATACTGATAGATACTGATAGATACTGATAGATACTGATATGAAAGATACTGATATGATAGATACTGATAGAAACTGATATATACTGATAGATAGATACTGATAGATACTGATAGATACTGATAGATACTGATAGATACTGATAGATACTGATAGATACTGATAGATACTGATAGATACTGATAGATAGATACTGATAGATACTGATAGATACTGATATGATAGATACTGATAGATACTGATAGATAGATACTGATAGATACTGATAGATACTGATAGATACTGAAAGATACTGATAGATACTGATATGATAGATACTGATATGATAGATACTGATAGATACTGATAGATACTGATAGATACTGATAGATACTGATAGATACTGATAGATACTGATATGATAGATACTGATATGATAGATACTGATAGAAACTGATAGATATTGATAGATAGATACTGATAAATACTGATAGATACTGATAGATACTGATATGATGGATACTGATTTGATAGATACTGATAGATACTGATAGATACTGATAGATACTGATAGATACTGATAGATACTGATAGATACTGATAGATACTGATAGATAGATACTGATAGATACTGATAGATACTGATAGATACTGATAGATACTGATAGATAGATACTGATAGATACTGATAGATACTGATATGATAGATACTGATAGATACTGATAGATACTGATAGATAGATACTGTTAGATACTGATAGATACTGATATGATAGATACTGATAGATACTGATAGATAGATACTGATAGATACTGATAGATACTGATATGATAGATACTGATAGATACTGATAGATTGATACTGATAGATACTGCTAGATACTGATATGATAGATACTGATATGATAGATACTGATAGATACTGATAGATACTGATAGATACTGATAGATACTGATAGATACTGATAGATACTGATAGATACTGATAGATACTGATAGATACTGATAGATAGATACTGATAGATACTGATATGATAGATACTGAAAGATACTGATAGATACTGATAGATACTGAAAGATACTGATAGATACTGATATGATAGATACTGATAGAAACTGATAGATACTGATGGATAGATACTGATAGATACTGATAGATACTGATAGATACTGATATGATACATACTGATTTGATAGATACTGATAGATACTGATAGATACTGATAGATACTGATAGATACTGATAGATAGATTCTGATAGATACTGATAGATACTGATATGATAGATACTGATATGATAGATACTGATATGATAGATACTGATAGATACTGATAGATACTGATAGATACTGATAGATACTGATAGATACTGATAGATACTGATAGATACTGATATATACTGATAGATACTGATAGATACTGATAGATACTGATAGATACTGATAGATACTGATAGATACTGATAGATAGATACTGATAGATACTGATAGATACTGATAGATACTGAAAGATACTGATAGATACTGATATGATAGATACTGATATGAAAGATACTGAAAGATACTGATAGATACTGATAGATACTGAAAGATACTGATAGATACTGATATGATAGATACTGATATGATAGATACTGATAGAAACTGATAGATACTGATGGATAGATACTGATAGATACTGATAGATACTGATAGATACTGATATGATACATACTGATTTGATAGATACTGATAGATACTGATAGATTTTGATAGATACTGATAGATACTGATAGATACTGATAGATAGATACTGATAGATACTGATATGATAGATATTGATATGATAGATACTGATAGATACTGATAGATACTGATAGATACTGATAGATGCTGATAGATACTGATAGATACTGATAGAAAGATACTGATAGATACTGATATGATAGATACTGATAGATACTGATAGATACTGATATGATAGATACTGATAGATACTAATATATACTGATAGAAACTGATAGATACTGATAGATACTGATAGATACTGATAGATACTGATATGATAGATACTGATAGATACTGATAGATACTGATAGATACTGATAGATAGATACTGATAGATACTGATAGATACTGATATGATAGATACTGATATGATAGATACTGATAGATACTGATAGATAGATACTGATAGATACTGAAATATACTGATAGATACTGATATGATAGATACTGATATGATAGAAACTGATAAATACTGATAGATACTGATAGATACTGATAGATACCGATAGATAGATACTGATAGATACTGATAGATACTGATATGATAGATACTGATATGGTAGATACTGATAGATACTGATAGATACTAATAGATACTGATAGAAACTGATAGATAGATACTGATAGATACTGATAGATACTGATATGATAGATACTGATATAATAAATAATAAATAAATAAAATAAAATTCATTTATTTCGAGCAACATAGACTCATATAAGTACAGTAAGGATAAAATGTCAGTGTCATAAGATTATTGAGAATTAAAATTTTGATCAGAAATAAAAAATTAAAAATACCAGCATTACAAAATACCTAATAAATATTACCATACAATTAATTAATTAAACAAAATGTCAAGGATATTAAAAATTCAATATAAATAAAACTCTTATATGTAACAACACTAAAACTAGCCTACCCCACGCCAGTCTTTACATGCCTGTCGCAGCAGTGCATGATGTAAGGACAGTCCAACCTGTCCGCGATCATCGCCAAGACAGCGTTGGGGCTAGCTCGCACTCGCCGCACCAGGGCTGCCGCGCGCCCCCGCATAGTGCTGTGGAAACAAGCCGTGCGGGCCTCCGCGAACATGCCCGAGGCACTGCAGTATCGACTTAGCCCCATCACCGCCCTGAACGCGTTGTTGTATTGGACTCGAAGGGCGTTATACGCCTTCTTCGTATAGTTCGACCACAAACTGCACGTGTACAAGGACGTGCAGTACGCTTTGAAAAGTGTTATCTTCACGCCTCTTGAACATCGAGCAAACCTACGGGCCAACATATTTGCCCTGACGCACAACGCCCTTCGCTCCCTTTCGATGTCAGCATCGTCCTTGAGGTCGGCAGTTACAATGTGACCTAGGTACTTAAACTCGTAGACTCTTTCCAAAGGGACCTGGTTTAACCATACAGGCGGTACATTGAATGGCCGATTGCTGCCGGCCTCAAAAACCATATATTGACTTTTCGTCACATTATATTTTAGACCGTGACTCAAGGCGTACTCCTCACATATACTTAAAAGCCGCCTTAGACCACAGACCGACGCGCTCAGCAACACCATGTCGTCCGCGTAGCTGAGGTTGTTTACACACACACCGTCAATATGACAACCGACATGCTGATTGCTGAGCGCGACGATCAGCGCGTTCATGTATAGGTTAAAGAGTGCAGGGGAAGTCAAGCCCCCCTGTCTTACCCCACACTCCAGCCCATAATCTTCGGACGTCTCTCCCGCCCACTTGACATTGTTGACCTGATGTCCATACCAGTACCTGAGGATGCCTAGTAGTTCTTTGGGTATGTTAATAGATTCAAGTTTTTTCCACAGGACTTCGTAGGACACCAGATCAAATGCCTTGGAGAGGTCGAGGAAGCAGGCGTAAACTGGGGTTTCACGATCAGTATAATACCTAACGGTATGCTTAAGACACAGTATGGCACTTTCAGTCGACAGAAGTGGTCTAAAACCAAACTGATTGTCATGCAGTTTTAGGTATTTGTCCAACTGTGTGTTAAGCATAGCGTCAAGTACTTTCGCAACGACTGTGGCTAGCGAGATCGGCCGGTAGTTACATGTGTCAGTTAGATCTCCGGTTTTATTTTTCACTACAGGGATCACAATAGTTCTTAGCATGTCTGTAGGCAAGTATGTGTGACTAGTACATAAGTTATAAAACATAGCCAACACTCTAGATACTGATAGATACTAATAGATAGATACTGATAGATACTGATAGATACTGATATGATAGATACTGATATGATAGATACTGATAGATACTGATAGATAGATACTGATAGATACTGATATGATAGATACTGATATGATAGAAACTGATAAATACTGATAGATACCGATAGATACTGATAGATACCGATAGATAGATACTGATAGATACTGATAGATACTGATATGATAGATACTGATATGATAGATACTGATATGATAGATACTGATAGATACTGATAGAAACTAATAGATACTGATAGATACTGATAGATACTGATAGATAGATACTGATAGATACTGATATATACTGATAGATACTGATAGATACTGATAGATACTGATAGATACTGATAGATACTGATAGATACTGATAGATACTGATAGATACTGATAGATACTGATAGATACTGATAGATAGATACTGATAGATACTGATAGATACTGATAGATACTGATAGATACTGATAGATACTGATAGATACTGATATGATAGATACTGATTTGATAGATACTGATAGATACTGATAGATACTGATAGATACTGATAGATACTGATAGATACTGATATGATAGATACTGATAGATACTGATAGATACTGATAGATACTGATAGATACTGATAGATACTGATATGATAGATACTGATATGATAGATACTGATAGATACTGATAGATAGATACTGATAGATACTGATAAATACTGATATGATAGATACTGATAGATACTGATAGATACTGATAGATACTGATAGATACTGATAGATACTGATAGATACTGATAGATACTGATAGATACTGATAGATATTGATAGATACTGATAGATAGATACTGATAGATACTGATAAATACTGATATGATAGATACTGATATGATAGATACTGATAGATACTGATAGATACTGATAGATACTGATAGATACTGATAGATACTGATAGATACTGATAGATAGATACTGATAGATACTGATAGATACTGATATGATAGATACTGATATGATAGATACTGATAGATACTGATAGATACTGATATGATAGATACTGATAGATACTGATAGATACTGATAGATACTGATATGAAAGATACTGATATGATAGATACTGATAGAAACTGATATATACTGATAGATAGATACTGATAGATACTGATAGATACTGATAGATACTGATATGATAGATACTGATAGATAGATACTGATAGATACTGATAGATACTGATAGATACTGATAGATACTGATAGATACTGATATGATAGATACTGATAGATACTGATAGATACTGATAGATACTGATAGATACTGATAGATACTGATAGATAGATACTGATAGATACTGATAGATACTGATATGATGGATACTGATAGATACTGATAGATAGATACTGATAGATACTGATAGATACTGATAGATACTGATATGATAGATACTGATATGATAGATACTGATAGATAGATACTGATAGATACTGATATGATAGATACTGATATGATAGATACTGATAGATACTGATAGATACTGATATGAAAGATACTGATATGATAGATACTGATAGAAACTGATAGATACTGATAGATACCGATTGATAGATACTGATAGATACTGATAGATACTGATATGATAGATACTGATAGATACTGATAGATACTAATAGATACTGATAGATACTGATAGATAGATACTGATAGATACTGATAGATACTGATAGATACTGATAGATACTGATAGATACTGATAGATACTGATAGATACTGATAGATACTGATATGATAGATACTGATATGATAGATACTGATAGATACTGATAGATACTGATAGATACTGATAGATAGATACTGATAGATACTGATAAATACTGATATGATAGATACTGATATGATAGATACTGATAGATACTGATATGATAGATACTGATATGATAGATACTGATAGATACTGATAGATACTGATATGATAGATACTGATAGATACTAATATATACTGATAGAAACTGATAGATAGATACTGATTGATACTGATAGATAGATACTGATAGATACTGATAGATACTGATATGATAGATACTGATATGATAGATACTGATAGATACTGATAGATACTGATAGATAGATACTGATAGATACTGATAGATACTGATAGATACTGATATGATAAATACTGATATGATAGATACTGATAGATACTGATAGATACAAATATATACTGATAGAAACTGATAGATAGATACTGATAGATACTGATAGATACTGATAGATACTGATAGATACTGATATGATAGAAACTGATATGAAAGATACTGATAGATACTGATATATACTGATAGATACTGATAGATACTGATAGATACTGATAGATACTGATAGATACTGATAGATACTGATAGATACTGATAGATACTGATAGATACTGATAGATACTGATAGATACTGATAGAAAGATACTGATAGATACTAATAGATACTGATATGATAGAAACTGATAAATACTGATAGATACTGATAGATACTGATAGATACCGATAGATAGATACTTATAGATACTGATAGATACTGATAGATACTGATATGATAGATACTGATATGGTAGATACTGATAGATACTAATAGATACTGATAGAAACTGATAGATAGATACTGATAGATACTGATAGATATTGATATGATAGATACTGATATGATAGATACTGATAGATACTTATAGATACTGATAGATACTGATAGATAGATACTGATAGATACTGATAGATACTGATAGATACTGATATGATAGATACTGATATGATAGATACTGATATGATAGATACTGATAGATACTGATAGATACTGAAAGATACTGAAAGATACTGATAGATACTGATATGATAGATACTGATATGTTTGATACTGATAGATACTGATAGATACTGATAGATACTGATAGATACTGATATGATAGATACTGATATGATAGATACTGATATGATAGATACTGATAGATACTGATAGATACTGATAGATACTGATAGATACTGATAGATACTGATAGATACTGATAGATACTGATAGATAGATACTGATAGATACTGATAGATACTGATAGATACTGATATGATAGATACTGATATGATAGATACTGATAGATACTAATATATACTGATAGAAACTGATAGATAGATACTGATAGATACTGATATGATAGAAACTGATATGATAGATACTGATAGATACTGATAGATACTGATAGATACTGATAGATACTGATAGATACTGATAGATACTGATAGATACTGATAGATACTGATAGATACTGATAGATACTGATAGATACTGATAGATACTGATATGATAGATACTGATAGATACTGATAGATACTGATAGATACTGATAGATACTGATAGGATAGATACTGATATGATAGAAACTGATAGATACTGATAGATACTAATAGATAGATACTGATAAATACTGATATGATAGATACTGATATGATAGATACTGATAGATACTGATAGATACTGATAGATACTGATAGATACTGATAGATACTGATAGATACTGATAGATACTGATAGATACTGATAGATACTGATAGATACTGATAGATATTGATAGATACTGATAGATAGATACTGATAGATACTGATAAATACTGATATGATAGATACTGATATGATAGATACTGATAGATACTGATAGATACTGATAGATACTGATAGATACTGATAGATAGATACTGATAGATACTGATAGATACTGATATGATAGATACTGATATGATAGATACTGATAGATAGATACTGATAGATAGATACTGATAGATACTGATAGATACTGATATGATAGATACTGATAGATACTGATAGATACTGATAGATACTGATATGAAAGATACTGATATGATAGATACTGATAGAAACTGATAGATACTGATAGATAGATACTGATAGATACTGATAGATACTGATAGATACTGATATGATAGATACTGATAGATACTGATAGATAGATACTGATAGATACTGATAGATACTGATAGATACTGATAGATACTGATAGATACTGATAGATACTGATAGATACTGATATGATAGATACTGATAGATACTGATAGATACTGATAGATACTGATAGATACTGATAGATACTGATAGATAGATACTGATAGATACTGATAGATAGATACTGATAAATACTGATAGATACTGATATGATAGATACTGATATGATAGATACTGATAGATACTGATAGATACTAATATATACTGATAGAAACTGATAGATAGATACTGATAGATACTGATAGATACTGATATGATAGATACTGATATGATAGATACTGATAGATACTGATAGATACTGATAGATACTGATAGATACTGATAGATACTGATAGATACTGATAGATACTGATAGATACTGATAGATAGATACTGATAGATACTGATAGATACTGATAGATACTGATATGATAGATACTGATATGATAGATACTGATAGATAGATACTGATAGATACTGATATGATAGATACTGATATGATAGATACTGATAGATACTGATAGATACTGATAGATACTGATAGATACTGATATGAAAGATACTGATATGATAGATACTGATAGAAACTGATAGATACTGATAGATACTGATAGATACTGATAGATACTGATAGATGCTGATAGATACTGATAGATACTGATAGATACTGATAGATACTGATAGATAGATACCGATAGATACTGATATGATAGATACTGATATGTTAGATACTGATAGATACTGATAGATAGATACCGATAGATACTGATAGATACTGATAGATAGATACTGATAGATACTGATATGATAGATACTGAAAGATACTGATATGATAGATACTGATATGATAGATACTGATAGATACTGATAGATACTAATAGATACTGATAGATACTGATAGATAGATACTGATAGATACTGATAGATACTGATAGATAATGATAGATACTGATAGATACTGATATGATAGATACTGATAGATACTGATAGATACTGATAGATACTGATAGATACTGATAGATACTGATAGATACTGATAGATACTGATATGATAGATACTGATATGATAGATACTGATAGATACTGATAGATACTGATATGATAGATACTGATATGATAGATACTGATATGATAGATACTGATAGATACTGATAGATACTAATTTATACTGATAGAAACTGATAGATAGATACTGATAGATACTGATAGATACTGATAGATACTGATAGATACTGATAGATACTGATATGATAGATACTGATAGATACTGATATATACTGATAGATACTGATAGATACTGATAGATACTGATAGATACTGATAGATACTGATATGATAGATACTGATATGATAGATACTGATAGATACTGATAGATACTGATAGATACTGATATGATAGATACTGATATGATAGATACTGATAGATACTAATTTATACTGATAGAAACTGATAGATAGATACTGATAGATACTGATAGATACTGATATGATAGATACTGATATGATAGATACTGATAGATACTGATAGATACTGATAGAAACTGATAGATACTGATAGATACTGATAGATAGATACTGATAGATACTGATATGATAGATACTGATATGATAGATACTGATATGATAGATACTGATAGATAGATACTGATAGATACTGATAGATACTGAAAGATACTGATAGATACTGATATGATAGATACTGATATGATAGATACTGATAGATACTGATAGATACCGATAGATAGATACTGATAGATACTGATATGATAGATACTGATATGATAGATACTGAAAGATACTGATAGATACTGAAAGATACTGATAGATACTGATATGATAGATACTGATATGATAGATACTGATAGAAACTGATAGATACTGATGGATAGATACTGATAGATACTGATATGATAGATACTGATTTGATAGATACTGATTTATACTGATAGATAGATACTGATAGATACTGATAGATACTGATATGATAGATACTGATATAATAGATACTGATATGATAAATACTGATAGATACTGATAGATACTGATAGATACTGATAGATACTGATAGATACTGATAGATACTGATAGATACTGATAGATACTGATAGATACTGATAGATACTGATAGATACTGATATGATAGATACTGATAGAAACTGATAGATACTGATGGATAGATACTGATAGATACTGATATGATAGATACTGATTTGATAGATACTGATTTATACTGATAGATAGATACTGATAGATACTGATAGATACTGATATGATAGATACTGATATAATAGATACTGATATGATAAATACTGATAGATACTGATAGATACTGATAGATACTGATAGATACTGATAGATACCGATTGATAGATACTGATAGATACTGATAGATACTGATATGATAGATACTGATATGATAGATACTGATAGATACTGATAGATACTGATAGATACTGATAGATACTGATAGATAGATACTGATAGATACTGATAGATACTGATAGATACTGATAGATACTGATAGATACTGATAGATACTGATAGATACTGATAGATACTGATAGATACTGATATGATAGATACTGATATGATAGATACTGATATGATAGATACTGATAGATACTGATAGATACTGATAGATAGATACTGATAGATACTGATAAATACTGATATGATAGATACTGATATGATAGATACTGATAGATACTGATAGATACTGATATTATAGATACTGATATGATAGATACTGATAGATACTGATAGATACTGATATGATAGATACTGATAGATACTAATATATACTGATAGAAACTGATAGATAGATACTGATTGATACTGATAGATAGATACTGATAGATACTGATAGATACTGATATGATAGATACTGATATGATAGATACTGATAGATACTGATAGATACTGATAGATAGATACTGATAGATACTGATAGATACTGATAGATACTGATATGATAGATACTGATATGATAGATACTGATAGATACTGATAGATACAAATATATACTGATAGAAACTGATAGATAGATACTGATAGATACTGATAGATACTGATATGATAGAAACTGATATGAAAGATACTGATAGATACTGATATATACTGATAGATACTGATAGATACTGATAGATACTGATAGATACTGATAGATACTGATAGATACTGATAGATACTGATAGAAAGATACTGATAGATACTGATAGATACTGATAGATACTGATAGATACTGATATGATAGAAACTGATAAATACTGATAGATACTGATAGATACTGATAGATACCGATAGATAGATACTTATAGATACTGATAGATACTGATAGATACTGATATGATAGATACTGATATGGTAGATACTGATAGATACTGATAGATACTAATAGATACTGATAGAAACTGATAGATAGATACTGATAGGTACTGATAGATACTGATATGATAGATACTGATATGATAGATACTGATAGATACTTATAGATACTGATAGATAGATACTGATAGATACTGATAGATACTGATATGATAGATACTGATATGATAGATACTGATATGATAGATACTGATAGATACTGATAGATAGATACTGATAGATACTGAAAGATACTGAAAGATACTGATAGATACTGATATGATAGATACTGATATGTTTTGATACTGATAGATACTGATAGATACTGATAGATACTGATAGATACTGATATGATAGATACTGATATGATAGATACTGATATGATAGATACTGATAGATACTGATAGATACTGATAGATACTGATAGATACTGATAGATACTGATAGATACTGATAGATACTGATAGATACTGATAGATAGATACTGATAGATACTGATAGATACTGATAGATACTGATAGATACTGATATGATAGATACTGATATGATAGATACTGATAGATACTCATATATTCTGATAGAAACTGATAGATAGATACTGATAGATACTGATAGATACTGATATGATAGAAACTGATATGATAGATACTGATAGATACTGATAGATACTGATAGATACTGATAGATACTGATAGATACTGATAGATACTGATAGATACTGATATGATAGATACTGATAGATACTGATAGATACTGATAGATACTGATAGATACTGATAGATACTGATAGATACTGATAGATACTGATAGATACTAATAGATAGATACTGATAGATACTGATAGATACTGATATGAAAGATACTGATATGATAGATACTGATAGAAACTGATATATACTGATAGATAGATACTGATAGATACTGATAGATACTGATAGATACTGATATGATAGATACTGATAGATAGATACTGATAGATACTGATAGATACTGATAGATACTGATAGATACTGATATGATAGATACTGATAGATACTGATAGATACTGATAGATACTGATAGATACTGATAGATACTGATAGATAGATACTGATAGATACTGATAGATACTGATATGATGGATACTGATAGATACTGATAGATAGATACTGATAGATACTGATAGATACTGATAGATACTGATAGATACTGATATGATAGATACTGATATGATAGATACTGATAGATAGATACTGATAGATACTGATAGATACTGATATGATAGATACTGATATGATAGATACTGATAGATACTGATAGATACTGTAATGAAAGATACTGATATGATAGATACTGATAGAAACTGATAGATACTGATAGATACCGATTGATAGATACTGATAGATACTGATAGATACTGATATGATAGATACTGATAGATACTGATAGATACTAATAGATACTGATAGATACTGATAGATAGATACTGATAGATACTGATAGATACTGATAGATACTGATAGATACTGATAGATACTGATAGATACTGATATGATAGATAATGATAGATACTGATAGATACTGATAGATACTGATAGATAGATACTGATAGATACTGATAAATACTGATATGATAGATACTGATATGATAGATACTGATAGATACTGATATTATAGATACTGATATGATAGATACTGATAGATACTGATAGATACTGATATGATAGATACTGATAGATACTAATATATACTGATAGAAACTGATAGATAGATACTGATTGATACTGATAGATAGATACTGATAGATACTGATAGATACTGATATGATAGATACTGATATGATAGATACTGATAGATACTGATAGATACTGATAGATAGATACTGATAGATACTGATAGATACTGATATGATAAATACTGATATGATAGATACTGATAGATACTGATAGATACAAATATATACTGATAGAAACTGATAGATAGATACTGATAGATACTGATAGATACTGATAGATACTGATAGATACTGATATGATAGAAACTGATATGAAAGATACTGATAGATACTGATATATACTGATAGATACTGATAGATACTGATAGATACTGATAGATACTGATAGATACTGATAGATACTGATAGATACTGATAGATACTGATAGATACTGATAGATACTGATAGAAAGATACTGATAGATACTAATAGATACTGATATGATAGAAACTGATAAATACTGATAGATACTGATAGATACTGATAGATACCGATAGATAGATACTTATAGATACTGATAGATACTGATAGATACTGATATGATAGATACTGATATGGTAGATACTGATAGATACTAATAGATACTGATAGAAACTGATAGATAGATACTGATAGATACTGATAGATATTGATATGATAGATACTGATATGATAGATACTGATAGATACTGATAGATACTGATAGATACTGATAGATAGATACTGATAGATACTGATAGATACTGATAGATACTGATATGATAGATACTGATATGATAGATACTGATATGATAGATACTGATAGATACTGATAGATACTGATAGATACTGAAAGATACTGAAAGATACTGATAGATACTGATATGATAGATACTGATATGTTTGATACTGATAGATACTGATAGATACTGATAGATACTGATAGATACTGATATGATAGATACTGATATGATAGATACTGATATGATAGATACTGATAGATACTGATAGATACTGATAGATACTGATAGATACTGATAGATACTGATAGATACTGATAGATACTGATAGATAGATACTGATAGATACTGATAGATACTGATAGATACTGATATGATAGATACTGATATGATAGATACTGATAGATACTAATATATACTGATAGAAACTGATAGATAGATACTGATAGATACTGATATGATAGAAACTGATATGATAGATACTGATAGATACTGATAGATACTGATAGATACTGATAGATACTGATAGATACTGATAGATACTGATAGATACTGATAGATACTGATAGATACTGATAGATACTGATAGATACTGATAGATACTGATATGATAGATACTGATAGATACTGATAGATACTGATAGATACTGATAGATACTGATAGATACTGATAGGATAGATACTGATATGATAGAAACTGATAGATACTGCTAGATACTAATAGATAGATACTGATAAATACTGATATGATAGATACTGATATGATAGATACTGATAGATACTGATAGATACTGATAGATACTGATAGATACTGATAGATACTGATAGATACTGATAGATACTGATAGATACTGATAGATACTGATAGATACTGATAGATATTGATAGATACTGATAGATAGATACTGATAGATACTGATAAATACTGATATGATAGATACTGATATGATAGATACTGATAGATACTGATAGATACTGATAGATACTGATAGATACTGATAGATAGATACTGATAGATACTGATAGATACTGATATGATAGATACTGATATGATAGATACTGATAGATAGATACTGATAGATAGATACTGATAGATACTGATAGATACTGATATGATAGATACTGATAGATACTGATAGATACTGATAGATACTGATATGAAAGATACTGATATGATAGATACTGATAGAAACTGATAGATACTGATAGATAGATACTGATAGATACTGATAGATACTGATATGATAGATACTGATAGATACTGATAGATAGATACTGATAGATACTGATAGATACTGATAGACACTGATAGATACTGATAGATACTGATAGATACTGATAGATACTGATATGATAGATACTGATAGATACTGATAGATACTGATAGATACTGATAGATACTGATAGATACTGATAGATAGATACTGATAGATACTGATAGATAGATACTGATAAATAATGATAGATACTGATATGATAGATACTGATATGATAGATACTGATAGATACTGATAGATACTAATATACAGGGTGTCCCTAAAACCAACGCCGAAATGAAGAGGGGTGATAGAACAGCTCATAAGCAACCATATTAAGTTAATTTGACCTTAATAAAAAGTTCATGGTTTTTGAGATATTTGCATTTAAAAAAAACTCGTGACTTTTGATGCCCTGCGTCAGTATGTCGATTGCCACCACTGCAAATTTAGGTATTTTTTAAATCTGTTTTTTGCAGGATGTTACTAAAAACATATCCTATCGAATGTAATTTCAATTTATTACATATCATGATGCTTTGTCGGTAAAAATAATAAAAAAAAACGAATTATAGCAATTTATTAAATTTAGCCAGCGGTTTTGATCGAGTTTCCTTTATAAAAAGTATTGTAAACTAACATGGCACACAACATAAAAAGATAGTAAATTTATTGTAGTTTTCAAAAAGGTACAGCATTTTCTAATTTACGCAGCAGTTTACGAGATATTGATATTTTACATCAAAAGGAGCTCATACTGCAGTTATTCCATAGTATGGTACCAGAGCCCCTACTAGGCTCAGAGTTTGAATTTTGAACAAAGAATCGATTTAAAGAATACTTTATTTAGAATAGGAACACAATTCAATTTTAGAATAAAAAAAAATGAAATGTTCATAGCGAACCTGGCAAATAACGTAAAAAGATAGCAAATTTAGAGTTGTTTTTAAAATGGTATTGAAGTGACTTAATTATTTAGCGGTTTATAAGATAATGCAAAAATAATACTGGTTGCCATTTTTATCTGTTATGTGAATAAAAAAACTAAAAACATTAAAAAAATACGATACCTGTTTTATGTAACTAATTTAAATGTTCAAATTGTCCGCCATTGACTTGAATACAAGCTCGGCATCTCCTTAAAAATGCTCGACTGATGTGACATGCACTTCTTGATACGTCGTTTTGGGCCTCTGCGTAAATGCGTTGTCTCAGCTCCGCTATACTGTTAATCGGTTCATTGTAAACTTTTTCTTTAATATAACCCCAGTAATAGAAATCCAGAGGATTTAGGTCTGGAGATCGAGGAGGCCACAAAATGGGTCCCAGACGGCCGATCCATTTCTGTGGATAAGTTTGGTTTAAATGTAGTCGCACTTCGCGTGCATAATGTGCTGGACAGCCGTCATACTGCAGCCACATTGACCTCCGCGTAGCTAAAGGTACGTCGTCGAGAAGATTTGGCAACTCATTCTCTATGAAATGCAGATAACTTGGACCATTCAGCGTTTCTGGTAATTCAAATGGGCCAATTATTTTCCCATCTAATATTCCAGTCCAGAGGTTCACTTTAAATTGGTACTGCGACCGATCTTCCCTCATTAAATGAGGATTTTCTAATGCATAACTGTGTAAATTGTGCATGTTCTTAAATCCATCTCTCTTAAAAGTGCTTTCATCAGACCATAAAACCATATTTATGAAATTGGGATCCTCTCTGTGTTTTTGCAGCATTGTCTGGCAAAACTGAACACGAAGTGGGTAATCACGGGGCAGCAACGCTTGAACACGTTGTATGTGGTATGGATGATATCCATATCGACGTAATATTCTATTGGCAACAGATTTTGATATCCCTAAATTACGTTCAATGTTCCGTGTCGAAGTGGATGTGTCGTTTTGAATCTCTTGTAAAACATCTTCATCGTAATCTCCTCTAGTCTTCCCAATCCACCACGATTGCCAGGCAAAACGCCTTGTGAGTATGCGAGATGAACATTTCGAAATACTCGATGGCCCGGATGCCTTAAATTTGGATATCTTTCCCGATAGAGTCTAGCTGCAGCACAAGAGTTACCCTGACATTCCCCATAGACAAAATGCATGTTGGCATATTCTTGAGGAGTATAATTCTCTGGCATATTTGTAACAAACGCACTACAATTAATCTTAACAGAGCCAAAGTAAATCGAAGTTAAAATCAATAGGCAGAACTCGAGTCCAAGATGCACAAAGCAAAGTTAAATTGTACCAAAAATCCAAATCACAAGGCAAACACGAGTTCTATTGGTAAATCAAGTCTATTTAAGAAAATAAGAAACCAAACTAAATAAAGAACATCAAACGAATTGACGAAGTGTCCTAAAATTACTAAAATACTCTTTAATCAGAAAGCCGACTTGAATTCGAATTTCAAATTGTGTTCCAATTTCAAATTGTGTATTCTTTGAATCTATTTTTTGTTCGAAATTCAAACTCTGAGCCTAGTAGGGGCTCTGGTTCCATACTATGTAATAACTGCAGTATGAGCTCCTGTTAGTGTAAAATATCAATATCTCGTAAACTGCTGCGTAAATTAGAAAATGCTGTACCTTTTTGAAAACTACAATAAATTTACTATCTTTTTATGTTGTGTGCCATGTTAGTTTACGATACTTTTTTTAAATGAAACTCGATCAAAACCGCTGGCTAAATTTAACAAATTGCTATAATTCGTTTTTTTTTATTATTTTTACCGACAAAGCATCATGATATGTAATAAATTGAAATTACATTCGATAGGATATGTTTTTAGTAACATCCTGCAAAAAACAGATTTAAAAAATACCTAAATTTGCAGTGGTGGCAATCGACATACTGACGCAGGGCCTCAAAAGTCACGAGTTTTTTTTAAATGCAAATATCTCGAAAACCATGAACTTTTTATTAAGGTCAAATTAACTTAATATGGTTGCTTATGAGCTGTTCTATCACCCCTCTTCATTTTGGCGTTGGTTTTAGGGACACCCTGTATACTGATAGAAACTGATAGATAGATACTGATAGATACTGATAGATACTGATATGATAGATACTGATATGATAGATACTGATAGATACTGATAGATACTGATAGATACTGATAGATACTGATAGATACTGATAGATACTGATAGATACTGATAGATAGATACTGATAGATACTGATAGATACTGATAGATACTGATATGATAGATACTGATATGATAGATACTGATAGATAGATACTGATAGATACTGATATGATAGATACTGATATGATAGATACTGATAGATACTGATAGATACTGATAGATACTGATAGATACTGATATGAAAGATACTGATATGATAGATACTGATAGAAACTGATAGATACTGATAGATACTGATAGATACTGATAGATACTGATAGATACTGATAGATACTGATAGATACTGATAGATACTGATAGATACTGATAGATAGATACTGATAGATACTGATATGATAGATACTGATATGTTAGATACTGATAGATACTGATAGATAGATACCGATAGATACTGATAGATACTGATAGATAGATACTGATAGATACTGATATGATAGATACTGAAAGATACTGATATGATAGATACTGATATGATAGATACTGATAGATACTGATAGATACTGATAGATACTGATAGATACTGATAGATAGATACTGATAGATACTGATAGATACTGATAGATAATGATAGATACTGATAGATACTGATATGATAGATACTGATAGATACTGATAGATACTGATAGATACTGATAGATACTGATAGATACTGATAGATACTGATATGATAGATACTGATATGATAGATACTGATATGATAGATACTGATAGATACTGATAGATACTGATATGATAGATACTGATATGATAGATACTGATATGATAGATACTGATAGATACTGATAGATACTAATTTATACTGATAGAAACTGATAGATAGATACTGATAGATACTGATAGATACTGATAGATACTGATAGATACTGATAGATACTGATATGATAGATACTGATAGATACTGATATATACTGATAGATACTGATAGATACTGATAGATACTGATAGATACTGATAGATACTGATATGATAGATACTGATATGATAGATACTGATAGATACTGATAGATACTGATAGATACTGATATGATAGATACTGATATGATAGATACTGATAGATACTAATTTATACTGATAGAAACTGATAGATAGATACTGATAGATACTGATAGATACTGATATGATAGATACTGATATGATAGATACTGATAGATACTGATAGATACTGATAGAAACTGATAGATACTGATAGATACTGATAGATAGATACTGATAGATACTGATATGATAGATACTGATATGATAGATACTGATATGATAGATACTGATAGATAGATACTGATAGATACTGATAGATACTGAAAGATACTGATAGATACTGATATGATAGATACTGATATGATAGATACTGATAGATACTGATAGATACCGATAGATAGATACTGATAGATACTGATATGATAGATACTGATATGATAGATACTGATAGATACTGATAGATACTGAAAGATACTGATAGATACTGATATGATAGATACTGATATGATAGATACTGATAGAAACTGATAGATACTGATGGATAGATACTGATAGATACTGATATGATAGATACTGATTTGATAGATACTGATTTATACTGATAGATAGATACTGATAGATACTGATAGATACTGATATGATAGATACTGATATAATAGATACTGATATGATAAATACTGATAGATACTGATAGATACTGATAGATACTGATAGATACTGATAGATACTGATAGATACTGATAGATACTGATAGATACTGATAGATACTGATAGATACTGATATGATAGATACTGATAGAAACTGATAGATACTGATGGATAGATACTGATAGATACTGATATGATAGATACTGATTTGATAGATACTGATTTATACTGATAGATAGATACTGATAGATACTGATAGATACTGATATGATAGATACTGATATAATAGATACTGATATGATAAATACTGATAGATACTGATAGATACTGATAGATACTGATAGATACTGATAGATACCGATTGATAGATACTGATAGATACTGATAGATACTGATATGATAGATACTGATATGATAGATACTGATAGATACTGATAGATACTAATAGATACTGATAGATACTGATAGATAGATACTGATAGATACTGATAGATACTGATAGATACTGATAGATACTGATAGATACTGATAGATACTGATAGATACTGATAGATACTGATAGATACTGATATGATAGATACTGATATGATAGATACTGATATGATAGATACTGATAGATACTGATAGATACTGATAGATAGATACTGATAGATACTGATAAATACTGATATGATAGATACTGATATGATAGATACTGATAGATACTGATAGATACTGATATTATAGATACTGATATGATAGATACTGATAGATACTGATAGATACTGATATGATAGATACTGATAGATACTAATATATACTGATAGAAACTGATAGATAGATACTGATTGATACTGATAGATAGATACTGATAGATACTGATAGATACTGATATGATAGATACTGATATGATAGATACTGATAGATACTGATAGATACTGATAGATAGATACTGATAGATACTGATAGATACTGATAGATACTGATATGATAAATACTGATATGATAGATACTGATAGATACTGATAGATACAAATATATACTGATAGAAACTGATAGATAGATACTGATAGATACTGATAGATACTGATATGATAGAAACTGATATGAAAGATACTGATAGATACTGATATATACTGATAGATACTGATAGATACTGATAGATACTGATAGATACTGATAGATACTGATAGATACTGATAGATACTGATAGATAGATACTGATAGATACTGATAGATACTGATAGATACTGATAGATACTGATATGATAGAAACTGATAAATACTGATAGATACTGATAGATACTGATAGATACCGATAGATAGATACTTATAGATACTGATAGATACTGATAGATACTGATATGATAGATACTGATATGGTAGATACTGATAGATACTGATAGATACTAATAGATACTGATAGAAACTGATAGATAGATACTGATAGATACTGATAGATACTGATATGATAGATACTGATATGATAGATACTGATAGATACTGATAGATACTGATAGATAGATACTGATAGATACTGATAGATACTGATATGATAGATACTGATATGATAGATACTGATATGATAGATACTGATAGATACTGATAGATAGATACTGATAGATACTGAAAGATACTGAAAGATACTGATAGATACTGATATGATAGATACTGATATGTTTTGATACTGATAGATACTGATAGATACTGATAGATACTGATAGATACTGATATGATAGATACTGATATGATAGATACTGATATGATAGATACTGATAGATACTGATAGATACTGATAGATACTGATAGATACTGATAGATACTGATAGATACTGATAGATACTGATAGATAGATACTGATAGATACTGATAGATACTGATAGATACTGATAGATACTGATATGATAGATACTGATATGATAGATACTGATAGATACTCATATATTCTGATAGAAACTGATAGATAGATACTGATAGATACTGATAGATACTGATATGATAGAAACTGATATGATAGATACTGATAGATACTGATAGATACTGATAGATACTGATAGATACTGATAGATACTGATAGATACTGATAGATACTGATATGATAGATACTGATAGATACTGATAGATACTGATAGATACTGATAGATACTGATAGATACTGATAGATACTGATAGATACTGATAGATACTGATAGATACTAATAGATAGATACTGATAGATACTGATAAATACTGATATGATAGATACTGATATGATAGATACTGATAGATACTGATAGATACTGATAGATACTGATAGATACTGATAGATACTGATAGATACTGATAGATACTGATAGATACTGATAGATACTGATAGATACTGATAGATACTGATAGATACTGATAGATACTGATAGATACTGATAGATATTGATAGATACTGATAGATAGATACTGATAGATACTGATAAATACTGATATGATAGATACTGATATGATAGATACTGATAGATACTGATAGATACTGATAGATACTGATAGATACTGATAGATAGATACTGATAGATACTGATAGATACTGATATGATAGATACTGATATGATAGATACTGATAGATAGATACTGATAGATACTGATAGATACTGATATGATAGATACTGATAGATACTGATAGATACTGATAGATACTGATATGAAAGATACTGATATGATAGATACTGATAGAAACTGATAGATACTGATAGATAGATACTGATAGATACTGATATCTATCAGTATCTATCTATCAGTATCTATCAGTTTCTATCAGTATCTATCATATCAGTATCTTTCATATCAGTATCTATCAGTATCTATCAGTATCTATCAGTATCTATCATATCAGTATCTATCAGTATCTATCAGTATCTATCTATCAGTATCTATCATATCAGTATCTATCATATCAGTATCTATCAGTATCTATCAGTATCTATCTATCAGTATCTATCAGTATCTATCAGTATCTATCAGTATCTATCAGTATCTATCATATCAGTATCTATCATATCAGTATTTATCAGTATCTATCAGTATCTATCTATCAGTATCTATCAATATCTATCAGTATCTATCAGTATCTATCAGTATCTATCAGTATCTATCAGTATCTATCAGTATCTATCAGTATCTATCAGTATCTATCAGTATCTATCATATCAGTATCTATCATATCAGTATTTATCAGTATCTATCAGTATCTATCTATTAGTATCTATCAGTATCTATCAGTTTCTATCATATCAGTATCTATCAGTATCTATCAGTATCTATCAGTATCTATCAGTATCTATCAGTATCTATCAGTATCTATCATATCAGTATCTATCAGTATCTATCAGTATCTATCAGTATCTATCAGTATCTATCAGTATCTATCAGTATCTATCAGTATCTATCATATCAGTTTCTATCATATCAGTATCTATCAGTATCTATCAGTATCTATCTATCAGTTTCTATCAGAATATATTAGTATCTATCAGTATCTATCATATCAGTATTTATCATATCAGTATCTATCAGTATCTATCAGTATCTATCAGTATCTATCAGTATCTATCTATCAGTATCTATCAGTATCTATCAGTATCTATCAGTATCTATCAGTATCTATCAGTATCTATCAGTATCTATCAGTATCTATCATATCAGTATCTATCATATCAGTATCTATCATATCAGTATCTATCAGTATCTATCAGTATCTATCAGTATCTATCAGTATCAAAACATATCAGTATCTATCATATCAGTATCTATCAGTATCTTTCAGTATCTTTCAGTATCTATCAGTATCTATCTATCAGTATCTATCAGTATCTATCATATCAGTATCTATCATATCAGTATCTATCATATCAGTATCTATCAGTATCTATCAGTATCTATCTATCAGTATCTATCAGTATCTATCAGTATCTATCATATCAGTATCTATCATATCAGTATCTATCAGTATCTATCAGTATCTATCTATCAGTTTCTATCAGTATCTATTAGTATCTATCAGTATCTATCAGTATCTACCATATCAGTATCTATCATATCAGTATCTATCAGTATCTATCAGTATCTATAAGTATCTATCTATCGGTATCTATCAGTATCTATCAGTATCTATCAGTATTTATCAGTTTCTATCATATCAGTATCTATCAGTATCTATCAGTATCTATCAGTATCTATCAGTATCTATCTATCAGTATCTATCAGTATCTATCAGTATCTATCAGTATCTATCAGTATCTATCAGTATCTATCAGTATCTATCAGTATATATCAGTATCTATCAGTATCTTTCATATCAGTTTCTATCATATCAGTATCTATCAGTATCTATCAGTATCTATCTATCAGTTTCTATCAGTATATATTTGTATCTATCAGTATCTATCAGTATCTATCATATCAGTATTTATCATATCAGTATCTATCAGTATCTATCAGTATCTATCAGTATCTATCTATCAGTATCTATCAGTATCTATCAGTATCTATCATATCAGTATCTATCATATCAGTATCTATCAGTATCTATCAGTATCTATCTATCAGTATCAATCAGTATCTATCTATCAGTTTCTATCAGTATATAATAGTATCTATCAGTATCTATCATATCAGTATCTATCAGTATCTATCAGTATCTATCATATCAGTATCTATAATATCAGTATCTATCAGTATCTATCAGTATCTATCATATCAGTATCTATCATATCAGTATTTATCAGTATCTATCAGTATCTATCTATCAGTATCTATCAGTATCTATCAGTATCTATCATATCAGTATCTATCATATCAGTATCTATCATATCAGTATCTATCAGTATCTATCAGTATCTATCAGTATCTATCAGTATCTATCAGTATCTATCAGTATCTATCAGTATCTATCAGTATCTATCAGTATCTATCAGTATCTATCTATCAGTATCTATCAGTATCTATTAGTATCTATCAGTATCTATCAGTATCTATCATATCAGTATCTATCATATCAGTATCTATCAGTATCTATCAGTATCTATCAATCGGTATCTATCAGTATCTATCAGTATCTATCAGTATTTATCATATCAGTATCTATTATATCAGTATCTATCATATCAGTATCTATCAGTATCTATCAGTATCTATCTATCAGTATAAATCAGTATCTATCAAATCAGTATCTATCATATCAGTATCTATCATATCAGTATCTATCAGTATCTATCAGTATCTATCAGTATCTATCAGTATCTATCAGTATCTATCAGTATCTATCAGTATCTATCAGTATCTATCAGTATCTATCAGTATCTATCAGTATCTATCAGTATTTATCATATCAGTATCTATTATATCAGTATCTATCATATCAGTATCTATCAGTATCTATCTATCAGTATAAATCAGTATCTATCAAATCAGTATCTATCATATCAGTATCTATCAGTATCTATCCATCAGTATCTATCAGTTTCTATCAGTATCTATCATATCAGTATCTATAAGTATCTTTCAGTATCTATCAGTATCTTTCAGTATCTATCATATCAGTATCTATCATATCAGTATCTATCAGTATCTATCTATCGGTATCTATCAGTATCTATCAGTATCTATCATATCAGTATCTATCATATCAGTATCTATCAGTATCTTTCAGTATCTATCAGTATCTATCAGTATCTATCTATCAGTATCTATCATATCAGTATCTATCATATCAGTATCTATCATATCAGTATCTATCAGTATCTATCTATCAGTATCTATCAGTATCTATCAGTTTCTATCAGTATCTATCAGTATCTATCAGTATCTATCATATCAGTATCTATCATATCAGTATCTATCAGTATCTATCAGTATCTATCTATCAGTTTCTATCAGTATAAATTAGTATCTATCAGTATCTATCAGTATCTATCATATCAGTATCTATCATATCAGTATCTATCAGTATCTATCAGTATCTATCAGTATCTATCAGTATCTATCATATCAGTATCTATCATATCAGTATCTATCATATCAGTATCTATCAGTATCTATCAGTATCTATCAGTATCTATCAGTATCTATCAGTATATATCAGTATCTATCAGTATCTATCATATCAGTATCTATCAGTATCTATCAGTATCTATCAGTATCTATCAGTATCTATCAGTATCTATCTATCAGTTTCTATCAGTATAAATTAGTATCTATCAGTATCTATCAGTATCTATCATATCAGTATCTATCATATCAGTATCTATCATATCAGTATCTATCAGTATCTATCAGTATCTATCAGTATCTATCATATCAGTATCTATCATATCAGTATCTATCATATCAGTATCTATCAGTATCTATCAGTATCTATCAGTATCTATCAGTATCTATCAGTTTCTATCAGTATCTATCATATCAGTATCTATCATATCAGTATCTATCAGTATCTATCAGTATCTATCTATCAGTATCTATCAGTATCTATCAGTATCTATCAGTATCTATCAGTATCTATCTATCAGTATCTATCTATCAGTATCTATCTATCAGTATCTATCAGTATCTATCATATCAGTATCTATCATATCAGTATCTATCAGTATCTATCAGTATCTATCAGTATCTATCAGTATCTATCAGTATCTATCAGTATCTATCAGTATCTATCTATCAGTATCTATCAGTATCTATTAGTATCTATCAGTATCTATCAGTATCTATCATATCAGTATCTATCATATCAGTATCTATCAGTATCTATCAGTATCTATCAGTATCTATCTATCAGTATCTATCAGTATCTATCAGTATCTATCAGTATCTATCAGTATCTATCAGTATCTATCAGTATCTATCAGTATCTATCAGTATCTATCATATCAGTATCTATCAGTATCTATCAGTATCTATCTATCAGTTTCTATCAGTATCTATCTATCAGTATCTAGCAGTATCTATCAGTATCTATCAGTATCTATCAGTATCTATCAGTATCTATCAGTATCTATCAGTATCTATCAGTATCTATCTATCAGTATCTATCAGTATCTATCAGTATCTATCAGTATCTATCATATCAGTATCTATCATATCAGTATCTATCAGTATCTATCAGTATCTATCAGTATCTATCAGTATCTATCAGTATCTATCAGTATCTATCTATCAGTATCAATCAGTATCTATCAGTATCTATCAGTATCTATCAGTATCTATCAGTATCTATCAGTATCTATCAGTATCTAACATATCAGTATCTATCATATCAGTATCTATCAGTATCTATCGGTATCTATCAGTATCTATCTATCAGTATCTATCAGTATTTATCAGTATCTATCAGTATCTATCAGTATCTATCAGTATCTATCAGTATCTATCTGTATCTATCATATCAGTATCTATCATATCAGTATTTATCAGTATCTATCAGTATCTATCAGTATCTATCAGTATCTATCTATCAGTATCTATCTATCAGTATCTATCAGTATCTATCATATCAGTATCTATCATATCAGTATCTATCAGTATCTATCAGTATCTATCAGTATCTATCAGTATCTATCAGTATCTATCAGTATCTATCAGTATCTATCTATCAGTATCTATCAGTATCTATTAGTATCTATCAGTATCTATCTATATCTATCATATCAGTATCTATCATATCAGTATCTATCAGTATCTTTCTATCGGTATCTATCAGTATCTAGCAGTATCTATCAGTATCTATCAGTATCTATCAGTATCTATCAGTATCTATCAGTATCTATCAGTATCTATCATATCAGTATCTATCATATCAGTATCTATCAGTATCTTTCAGTATCTAGCAGTATCTAGCAGTATCTATCAGTATCTATCAGTATCTATCAGTATCTATCAGTATCTATCAGTATCTATCAGTATCTATCAGTATCTATCAGTATCTATCAGTATCTATCAGTATCTATCATTATCTATCAGTATCTATCAGTATCTATCAGTATCTATCAGTATCTATCATTATCTATCAGTATCTATCAGTATCTATCAGTATCTATCAGTATCTATCAGTATCTATCAGTATCTATCAGTATCTATCAGTATTTATCAGTATCTATCATTATCTATCAGTATCTATCAATATCTATCAGTATCTATCAGTATCTATCAGTATCTATCAGTATCTATCAGTATCTATCAGTATCTATCAGTATCTATCAGTATCTCTATCAGTATCTATCAGTATCTATCAGTATCTATCAGTATCTATCAGTATCTATCAGTATCTATCAGTATCTATCAGTATCTATCAGTATCTATCAGTATCTATCAGTATCTATCAGTATCTATCAGTGTCTATAAGTATCTATCAGTATCTATCAGTATCTATCAGTATCTATCAGTATCTATCAGTATCTATCAGTATCTATCAGTATCTATCAGTATCTATCAGTATCTATCAGTATCTATCAGTATCTATCAGTATCTATCAGTATCTATCAGTATCTATCAGTATCTATCAGTATCTATCAGTATCTATCAGTATCTATCAGTATCTATCAGTATCTATCAGTATCTATCAGTATCTATCAGTATCTATCAGTATCTATCAGTATCTATCAGTATCTATCAGTATCTATCAGTATCTATCAGTATCTATCAGTATCTATCAGTATCTATCAGTATCTATCAGTATCTATCAGTATCTATCAGTATCTATCAGTATCTATCAGTATCTACCAGTATCTATTGGTTTACTAATGTTTCGCCGAAAATTATTTAGCAAAATCTTAACTCGCCGAACTACGTATCCCATATTTTTATTTGGTCAAATTTTTATTTCCCAACTCAACGTTTCGCACTGATATCTTTTCCCAATTAATGATTTAATAAACTTTTGTTAGACCAATAATTATCTGGGATTTTTATAAGATGTCAATTATGTTTTCGTCAAATGTATTGATTAGCATACCTTGATTTAGCAACATATTGAATGGCATTATGAAATCTAACCTAGTTTGTTAGAATGCAAGGTTCAAATTGCATTATAATTTTATTGCATTAAGCGGATAGGGTGATGCACCATGCACCTAAATTTAGAGGGTTCTTTTGTTTACATACTTTGTGGCTCAAAATAGCATTTCATTCTTGAGTTATCATCGCTGATAGTTAATGTGCGTGTGTGCATTAAAAAAAAACCCTAACCTACCTATCTCTGGGAGCAGTTTCGTCCCGAAGACTGTAATCCCGAAGACTGTAATCCCGACGGCTAGAATTCCTACAGTTCACATACATACGTATCACAAGTACAACAAAAAGAGCATTTTCTTAGGGATATAAAAAAAAAACTTACCTAACCTAACCCGGCCGAGTCGGATCTGCTCACATACATACGTATCACAAGTACAACAAAAAAGCGTTTTTTAGGGATATAAAAAAAAAACTAACCTAACCTAACCCGGCCGAGTCGGATCTGCTCACATACATACGTATCACAGGTACAACAAATTGATTTTGATAAAAAAATATTTTTTTCGGTTTATATTTGTGTTTTATTTTGCACTATCATCATACTGTAAGCAATGGTTGTAGGTAATTTGCCCAAATGGCTTTTGATGAATCGTTATTTGAATAAGCAAATCATTTGCTACACAATTATTTACCACATAAAATTGGACGATATGTTATTTGCCTAAGCATATCATTTCCTACACAATTATTTACCACATAAAATTTGACGTAATAAAATTTTGGAATATAAAAATGTAGCGAAATAAAAAAATTACGAAGTAAAATTATGCCAAGGATTGGTTTGCGTCATAAAACTTCGGCGAAAAGTTGGTTGCCAAAGAAATTTGACGAAACATAATTCGGCCAAAAGGCAGTATACCGTATCTATCAGTATCTATCAGTATCTATCAGTATCTATCAGTATCTATCAGTATCTATCAGTATCTATCAGTATCTATCAGTATCTATCAGTATCTATCAGTATCTATCAGTATCTATCAGTATCTATCAGTATCTATCAGTATCTATCAGTATCTATCAGTATCTATCGGTATCTATCAGTATGTATCAGTATCTATCAGTATCGATCAGTATCTATCAGTATCTATCAGTATCTATCAGTATCTATCAGTATCTAGCAGTATCTATCAGTATCTATCAGTATCTATCAGTATCTATCAGTATCTATCAGTATCTATCAGTATCTATCAGTATCTATCAGTATCTATCAGTATCTATCAGTATCTATCAGTATGTATCAGTATCTATCAGTATCTATCAGGATCTATCAGTATCTATCAGTATCTATCAGTATCTATCAGTATCTATCAGTATCTATCAATATCTATCAGTATCTATCAGTATCTATCAGTATTTATCAGTATCTATCAGTATCTATCAGTATCTATCAGTATCTATCAGTATCTATCAGTATCTATCAGTATCTATCAGTATCTATCAGTATCTATCAGTATCTATCAGTATCTATCAGTATCTATAAGTATCTATCAGTATCTACCAGTATCTATCAGTATCTATCAGTATCTATCAGTATCTATCAGTATCTATCAGTATCTATCAGTATCTATCAGTATCTATCAGTATCTATCAGTATCTATCAGTATCTATCAGTATCTATCAGTATCTATCAGTATCTATCAGTATCTATCAGTATCTATCAGTATCTATCAGTATCTATCAGTATCTATCAGTATCTATCAGTATCTATCAGTATCTATCAGTATCTATCAGTATCTATCAGTATCTATCAGTATCTATCAGTATCTATCAGTATCTATCAGTATCTATCAGTATCTATCAGTATCTATCAGTATCTATCAGTATCTATCAGTATCTATCAGTATCTATCAGTATCTATCAGTATCTATCAGTATCTATCAGTATCTATCAGTATCTATCAGTATCTATCAGTATCTATCAGTATCTATCAGTATCTATCAGTATCTACCAGTATCTACCAGTATCTATCAGTATCTATCAGTATCTATCAGTATCTATCAGTATCTATCAGTATCTATCAGTATCTATCAGTATCTATCAGTATCTATCAGTATCTATCAGTATCTATCAGTATCTATCAGTATCTATCAGTATCTATCAGTATCTATCAGTATCTATCAGTATCTATCAGTATCTATCAGTATCTATCAGTATCTATCAGTATCTATCGGTATCTATCAGTATGTATCAGTATCTATCAGTATCGATCAGTATCTATCAGTATCTATCAGTATCTATCAGTATCTATCAGTATCTAGCAGTATCTAGCAGTATCTATCAGTATCTATCAGTATCTATCAGTATCTGTTCGCGCATCCGAACGCGCTCCAAACACTGACCAATCACAAGAAGGCTCGCGCGCAGGCGCATTGACAGCATTTGGATCGAGACGCGGCGACAGCGATCTGGCGGCCATCTTTTCCAATCTAACTCTGTTCGAGTGCGCACGCGTCCATATATTACAATTCAAAAACCCCTGTAATATCATTGTAACAATGGTATATTAAACCTTTCTAAACTTAATTATTTTTTATTCTATGCCCAGTCATAGAAAGTGGCGACCGTGACAGGACGCGTGCGTGCAAATTCGGTAAATTTGCAGACACTACGGCGAGGTCGATATTTCGGCCATATTGAGGCGTGGCTGCCTCGAGCACGGAAGAAGGAAGGGGCTTGGCTGCTCGTACCCGACTCTCGAGGTCGGCCCACCTGCAAGAACCGGAGGCTGCGCGGTCCAGCAAGCTTTCGGCGCACTGCGCGGCCCGGCGAGGCAGGACTGATCAGACAACAGCGGCGGCTCGGACTGCGTGGCCGACTACGTCCAACAAGGAAAGTGCCGTGAGCCCACCCCATCCCCTATCTGTGCCTATCCCAATTTGCCGTATTATAACAACCCATCCCCTATCTGCACCTATTCTAATTTGCCGTATAAATTATAATATAACCTAGAACTTTCAACAATCCTAACTACCTGCATACCTTTCCAGTTTATAGTATTTAAACCTAACCTCAAGAAGTGTGTTATTGTGTGCCGTGTGCCTCAAATATTCATTTTTTCCAGAATTCGAATTCGACGCGTCGTGTTATTTAATTACGTAACCTAACCTCTTACTTAAGTGCTGCATAATTCTGCCACGCAAGTCATCCAGTGTTTAATTTATCCAGTTTCTTATAATTTTCTTTCATAAAGTACTCACTTCTTTAATAACTAACTGCAGTCTCACATCATTTGCGTTTCTTCTTCCATTTACGCTTTGTCTTTGCGCACTGACATACTGTTTCATTTGAAGCCTAAAGTTACCTAAGCAATCTGTGTGCCGAGTTTCGCATTTTTGATTCTAGTTTTGCCTTCCCGCACCCACTGCATCTTTTATTTTGGTTCGCATATGCACATTTTCTCGCTTTGCCATTCCAGCTGCCCGCACGGGTCAACGGCCGCACTAGCCACGTCCCAGCCGCCATTTTGCTTCACGTCAGCTGACGTCTCGTGTACTCTGCGCGTGGCGTACCTCGGCATCGGCGGCGTCTACGTGGCCGTTGGAATTTTGAGGGGCGTAAGCGTTTATCAATTTAACTGCTAATAATTTGCCTACTTATCGTGAATAGCTCTAGTGCCTTTGTTATTTTAAATATTAACCTTTGTTCAACTAAACACACAATTCAATATGGTTGACACAAAGCAAGAAACACTTGTAGAATTAAAAGTCAAACGTAGTTCCATAAAGGGTCAAGTCACCAGATTCACCAATTACTTGATTGCTATTAGAGATGATGAAATCCTGACTGGTGTCCGACTCAATGATCTGAATTTGAGATTAAGTAAGTTTATCGAGCTATCTTCACGTTTTGATGAGCTGCAAACTCTAATTGGTGACAAATAGTGATCAACTTGACAGTGAGCTCTCGGAGCGTGAGAGTCTTGAGGACAACATTAATTTGGCCATCGCAACTGCACAGTGTATACTTGAGAGGGGCCAGGATCCAAAGAAGGATGCGGAATCCTCATTAAAAACTTGTTCGTCTGCTGTCTGTCATCCGGGGTCGCTCGGCTTCCAGCTACCTCAAATTAAAATATCCAGATTTGATGGTTCATACTATAAATGGTTGGAATTCAAGGATCTGTATGAATCGTTAATTCACAATAATGAGAAAATCCCAGCAATTCATAAATTCCACTACCTGAACTCATACCTGGAAGGCGAGGCGGCCCGGGTAATATCTAATCTAGAGATCTCCGCTGTCAATTATGATGTAGCATGGAACCTTATATGCAGTAGGTTCAGCAACAAAAGACAATTAATTACTAATCATTTAAATTCCTTGCTTAACATTGATTCTTTGCAGCGGGAGTCTGACAAACCTTTGAGATTTTTGTCCGATCATGTCACAAAAAACCTCAGGGCTCTAAAAACACTGGGACAGCCCACGGAGCACTGGGATACAATTCTAGTTCATATACTTTCTAGCAAATTAGATGTGAACACAAACGCTAAGTGGGAAGAATTTAGAAACACTCTCAAGGAGTGGCCCACTCTTAATGATTTTCAAGATTTTCTGAAAAATCGGGCAGATGTTTTAGAAAACCTGTACCGATCCAAACGTGATAAACAATCTAACCACAAACCCGAGTTTGCTGGTAATAAACCCTTATTTAAGCAAGATAAAAACATAAAAACATTTGTAATTTCAGACAAGGAGAGTGATCACAAAGGTCGGCCGTGCTTCGTGTGCCGAGCTGACCACCGTATATATGACTGCCCATCCTTTAAGCGAATGTCAGTTGACGAGCGCTGGTCGCGGGTTTCCTGCCTTCAGCTGTGCCATGTGTGTCTGCGCCCGGACCATGAGACTCGTCGGTGCAAATTGAGTGGCTGTCGGGTATGCAAGAGACGTCACAATACATACTTACACACCACACAACCAAACACATCTGATCCCTTATCTAGTAGGGCTAGTATGGATACTAGTGCCCAGCCTGCCGTCAAGGGCACGGTCGGGCCTGCGTCCTCCTCTACTCTGATAGCTTCCGACAGTGCCGAGATGCCCCATACTTCCACTGCTCTCTTCACTTTCGACTAGTGAAGTGCTGTTATCTACGGCCTTAATTGAGGTAGTTAATCCTTGCAACAATAGGAAAGAAACTGTCAAGTGTCTGCTTGATTGTGGATCACAGTCTTCATATATGAGTAGTAGTCTGAAGGAACGCCTGCACCTTGCATCTCAGCCTCTAATTGCCACAACCATCTTAGGTATAGGCAACACACCTCTTAACTGTACCCCTGAACGTTGCGCAGCGCAGATACAGTCTAAAATTAACGATTTTACTGCCAACGTTGATTTTCTAGTATTAAATCAAATAACTGACCACTTGCCAAGAAAATATTTTGATATTACCCATCTCAACATACCTGCTTCTATCAAGCTGGCAGATCCGACCTTCAATGTTCCCGCCCAAATAGATGTACTGTTGGGAGCTGACATCTTTTGGCATATTGTGAGTGGCGAACAGAGGGCTTTACCTTCCAATAAACTTACCAGATTAATTTCATCAAAATTGGGATGGCTGCTGGCGGGCCCAGTGACTGGTGCCGCTATTCATACAAGCTCAACCACTAGATCTCACCTTACTCTTTCTGATCTGTCTGCCCAGATGACAAGGTTCTGGGAGACAGAAGAGCTACCACTAGTTTCTGACCCTGGGGATGGGGATGCGTTCGATTCGCACCCCATAGAAAAACATTTTATAGAAAATACCTATCGCCAACCTGATGGCAGATTCGTAGTACGACTGCCTCTTAAAGATGCGCCTGATTGCTTAGGCAATTCATTTAACATAGCTAAAAGGCGCTTGTTCAACTTAGAAAAACGATTTAGCAAACAGCCTGACCTTAAGTCAATGTATATTGATTTTATTGACGAATACAGGAGTCTAGGTCATCTAAGTGAGTCCCAGACTCCTCGTGACGCCAACTATCTCCCTCATCACGCCGTGATGAAGGAGGACAGCGAATCAACTCGCCTTCGGGCAGTTTTTGATGCTTCTTCTCCGTCTTCCTCCGGATACTCTATCAATGATATTCAGATGGTCGGACCCAACATTCAGGATTCACTATTTAACATTCTGCTTAGATTCCGTCATTACAGATATGTTTTATCAGGTGACATAGAAAAACAATACAGGCAAATCTTAATGAATGAAGCTGACAGGAACTTACAAGTTATACTGTGGCGCGAGGATGAACACTTGCCTGTTCGTTCACTCACCTTAAATACGGTTACCTACGGGTTTTCATCTGCCAGTTTTTTAGCTGCTAGGTGCTTGTGGCAATTGGGGACTGAGTGCAGGGATCCCTTAGTTAAGACCATCATACAAAATGATTTTTATTGTGATGACCTACTGACAGGGGCGGATACTGAGCTAGATTTGCTACACATACAAGCCGAAGTTTCACAAGCGTTAGCCTCTGGTTGTTTCAACTTACGGAAATATCGTTCGAATTCAACTGCTCTGCTAAATTCAGATTTTATTAACAAGCAGGATAATTTAGCACTCAGTCAGTCTTGTCAAACACTTGGCCTAGGTTGGAGTCCTAGCCAAGATGTGCTGAATTTTTCTATTAGCCTGGACAAGGAAAATCAGGTGGTAACTAAAAGAACAATTTTATCCAAAACTTTTCAGATCTTCGATCCGCTTGGTATCTTAAGTTTGACCACTGTAAGGCCGAAGATTCTCATTCAAAAACTGTGGTTAGCAAAACTAGGATGGGACGAGCCGGCTCCACCTGAAATTCAGCAAAGCTGGTCTCACTTCACAAAAAACTTACATCACTTAAAGTCACTACAAATACCTAGGCACGTACTAATTGATGCTCCTTCAGTCATTGAACTTCACTGCTTTTGTGATGCTTTACAGGAAGCCTATGCAACATGTATATATGTCAAATCCATTTCGGGTTCAGGCGAACAACATGTCAGTTTGCTATGCGCTAAGGATAGGGTGGCCCCAATCAAACCTACCACCATACCAAGGCTGGAGCTAGCTGGTGCTATGTTAGCAGCAAAAACCTATGCCACTGTGGCTAAGGCTTTACGAAGACCTATATCCCGTACTATATTTTGGACTGACTCCTCTGTCTGCCTCTCTTGGTTAAAAACTGATATTTCCAAATTAAAAACCTTTGTAGCCAACCGAGTCGCAGCTATAGCCGAGCTCGCTCCAGCAGTGGCCTGGAGGTATGTGCCAACCTCCCAGAATCCAGCTGACCTGGCCACGCGTGGGGTAGATCCTCAGCACGTCGCCAGTGCCGCTCTGTGGTGGCACGGCCCTGAATTTTTATTGGAACATGAAAGTAACTGGCCTAACTTAGAATCAGTCATGCCTGATATATTACCAGAAATAAAGGTTACTTCCATGGTTGCAAGCTCGGAGCCCGAGCCGTGCATCGTAGACTTTAATAGATTTTCTAGGTATAAAACGATCCAGCGCAGTGTAGCGTACTTACGTCGTTTTATAAATAATTGCAAGCCTGGTCAGAGTAAGTTAACAGGCACATTAACATCACAGGAGCTTACTGACTCGCTTCACACATTAGTAAAACTTTCACAGCAACAATTATTTCCTAATGAACTCGAATCTTTAAGTAAACACAAAAATTTGAATTCAAAGTCACATCTAGCTTCTTTGACACCATTCATCGATTCGCAAGGTATCTTGCGAGTCGGGGGGAGGCTGGATGCTTCTGATTATAGCTATGATAAAAAGCATCCCATGTTATTGCGAGCTAAGCATCCACTCACAAAACTCATATTCAAACACGAACACATACGTCTCTTGCATGCCGGACCGCAGCTTCTTTTGTCCACAGTTCGGGATACCATATGGCCGGTCGGAGGCAGGAACCTCGCTAGGAGCACGGCCCGCAATTGTGTCACTTGTAGGCGAGCGGCAGGTCGCACATTACAGAATATAATGGGCAATCTGCCTCCGCAGCGCATTGAGGTTGATTTTCCATTTGCGGCAACAGCGTGCGACATGGCTGGGCCATATTTAATTACTGATCGCCGTGGACGCGGATGCAAAATCACCAAATGCTACTTGTGTGTGTTCATATGTTTAAGATATAAATGTGTTCACTTGGAAGCCGTAAGCGACTTATCAAAAGATGCATTTATACTTGCACTCCGCAGGTTTATCGCCCGGCGCGGCAAGCCTGCTGAGGTCTTTTGTGACAATGGACGTAATTTTGTCTCGGGTGCAAAAGAAATAAACGAATTTCTAAGGCTTTACAACACTGATATATTAGACTTTGCAGCTGATAATGGCATTCGTTTTATATTTTCACCCGCTTACGCTCCCAATTTTAACGGCTACGTAGAGTCCGCCGGTATTAAAAGCGCGAAATTTCATCTCAAGCGAATTCTCGGCAATTCTCATCTTACTTTTGAGGAACTCACCTCATTATTCAGCCAAGTAGAGGCTATCTTAAATAGCAGGCCACTTTGTCCTCTCTCTACCTCTCCCAATGATTTTTCCCCCCTTACTCCCGGGCACTTTCTGGTTGGCAGGCCGCTGATGGCGCCGCCGACGCCACCGCTGCAGGACGCCAACCCTAACCGTCTCGACCGATACCAGCGGCTGGAGCAGATGCGTCAACATTTTTGGACCCGCTGGGCGAGCGAGTACGTCTCGGAGCTACAACAACGCTACAAATGGCGAGAGCGACATCGTGACCTGCGACTGGGTGAACTCGTACTCATTAAGGATGAAGGCTTGCCACCGTTGCTGTGGCGCATGGGCAGGGTTGCTCAATTGTATCCGGGAAAGGACGGCGTCCCTCGAGTTGCAGATATAGCTACGGCACGAGGAGTAATGAAGAGAGCCCTTAATCGCATATGCCCTCTACTGATGGACACTGAGGAGTCCTGAAAGCAGGCTTTCAGCGGCCCGGAGTATGTTCGCGCATCCGAACGCGCTCCAAACACTGACCAATCACAAGAAGGCTCGCGCGCAGGCGCATTGACAGCATTTGGATCGAGACGCGGCGACAGCGATCTGGCGGCCATCTTTTCCAATCTAACTCTGTTCGAGTGCGCACGCGTCCATATATTACAATTCAAAAACCCCTGTAATATCATTGTAACAATGGTATATTAAACCTTTCTAAACTTAATTATTTTTTATTCTATGCCCAGTCAGTATCTATCAGTATCTATCAGTATCTATCAGTATCTATCAGTATCTATCAGTATCTATCAGTATCTATCAGTATCTATCAGTATCTATCAGTATCTATCAGTATCTCTATCAGTATCTATCAGTATCTATCAGTATCTATCAGTATCTACCAGTATCTATTGGTTTACTAATGTTTCGCCGAAAATTATTTAGCAAAATCTTAACTCGCCGAACTACGTATCCCATATTTTTATTTGGTCAAATTTTTATTTCCCAACTCAACGTTTCGCACTGATATCTTTTCCCAATTAATGATTTAATAAACTTTTGTTAGACCAATAATTATCTGGGATTTTTATAAGATGTCAATTATGTTTTCGTCAAATGTATTGATTAGCATACCTTGATTTAGCAACATATTGAATGGCATTATGAAATCTAACCTAGTTTGTTAGAATGCAAGGTTCAAATTGCATTATAATTTTATTGCATTAAGCGGATAGGGTGATGCACCATGCACCTAAATTTAGAGGGTTCTTTTGTTTACATACTTTGTGGCTCAAAATAGCATTTCATTCTTGAGTTATCATCGCTGATAGTTAATGTGCGTGTGTGCATTAAAAAAAAACCCTAACCTACCTATCTCTGGGAGCAGTTTCGTCCCGAAGACTGTAATCCCGAAGACTGTAATCCCGACGGCTAGAATTCCTACAGTTCACATACATACGTATCACAAGTACAACAAAAAGAGCATTTTCTTAGGGATATAAAAAAAAAACTTACCTAACCTAACCCGGCCGAGTCGGATCTGCTCACATACATACGTATCACAAGTACAACAAAAAAGCGTTTTTTAGGGATATAAAAAAAAAACTAACCTAACCTAACCCGGCCGAGTCGGATCTGCTCACATACATACGTATCACAGGTACAACAAATTGATTTTGATAAAAAAATATTTTTTTCGGTTTATATTTGTGTTTTATTTTGCACTATCATCATACTGTAAGCAATGGTTGTAGGTAATTTGCCCAAATGGCTTTTGATGAATCGTTATTTGAATAAGCAAATCATTTGCTACACAATTATTTACCACATAAAATTGGACGATATGTTATTTGCCTAAGCATATCATTTCCTACACAATTATTTACCACATAAAATTTGACGTAATAAAATTTTGGAATATAAAAATGTAGCGAAATAAAAAAATTACGAAGTAAAATTATGCCAAGGATTGGTTTGCGTCATAAAACTTCGGCGAAAAGTTGGTTGCCAAAGAAATTTGACGAAACATAATTCGGCCAAAAGGCAGTATACCGTATCTATCAGTATCTATCAATATCTATCAGTATCTACCAGTATCTATCAGTATCTATCAGTATCTATCAGTATCTATCAGTATCTATCAGTATCTATCAGTATCTATCAGTATCTATCAGTATCTATCAGTATCTATCAGTATCTATCAGTATCTATCAGTATCTATCAGTATCTATCAGTATCTATCAGTATCTATCAGTATCTATCAGTATCTATCAGTATCTATCAGTATCTATCAGTATCTATCAGTATCTATCAGTATCTATCAGTATCTATCAGTATCTATCAGTATCTACCAGTATCTATTGGTTTACTAATGTTTCGCCGAAAATTATTTAGCAAAATCTTAACTCGCCGAACTACGTATCCCATATTTTTATTTGGTTAAATTTTTATTTCCCAACTCAACGTTTCGCACTGATATCTTTTCCCAATTAATGATTTAATAAACTTTTGTTAGACCAATAATTATCTGGGATTTTTATAAGATGTCAATTATGTTTTCGTCAAATGTATTGATTAGCATACCTTGATTTAGCAACATATTGAATGGCATTATGAAATCTAACCTAGTTTGTTAGAATGCAAGGTTCAAATTGCATTATAATTTTATTGCATTAAGCGGATAGGGTGATGCACCATGCACCTAAATTTAGAGGGTTCTTTTGTTTACATACTTTGTGGCTCAAAATAGCATTTCATTCTTGAGTTATCATCGCTGATAGTTAATGTGCGTGTGTGCATTAAAAAAAAACCCTAACCTACCTATCTCTGGGAGCAGTTTCGTCCCGAAGACTGTAATCCCGAAGACTGTAATCCCGACGGCTAGAATTCCTACAGTTCACATACATACGTATCACAAGTACAACAAAAAGAGCATTTTCTTAGGGATATAAAAAAAAAACTTACCTAACCTAACCCGGCCGAGTCGGATCTGCTCACATACATACGTATCACAAGTACAACAAAAAAGCGTTTTTTAGGGATATAAAAAAAAAACTAACCTAACCTAACCCGGCCGAGTCGGATCTGCTCACATACATACGTATCACAGGTACAACAAATTGATTTTGATAAAAAAATATTTTTTTCGGTTTATATTTGTGTTTTATTTTGCACTATCATCATACTGTAAGCAATGGTTGTAGGTAATTTGCCCAAATGGCTTTTGATGAATCGTTATTTGAATAAGCAAATCATTTGCTACACAATTATTTACCACATAAAATTGGACGATATGTTATTTGCCTAAGCATATCATTTCCTACACAATTATTTACCACATAAAATTTGACGTAATAAAATTTTGGAATATGAAAATGTAGCGAAATAAAAAAATTACGAAGTAAAATTATGCCAAGGATTGGTTTGCGTCATAAAACTTCGGCGAAAAGTTGGTTGCCAAAGAAATTTGACGAAACATAATTCGGCCAAAAGGCAGTATACCGTATCTATCAGTATCTATCAATATCTATCAGTATCTATCAGTATCTATCAGTATCTATCAGTATCTATCAGTATCTATCAGTATCTATCAGTATCTATCAGTATCTATCAGTATCTATCAGTATCTATCAGTATCTATCAGTATCTATCAGTATCTATCAGTATCTATCAGTATCTCTATCAGTATCTATCAGTATCTATCAGTATCTATCAGTATCTATCAGTATCTATCAGTATCTATCAGTATCTATCAGTATCTATAAGTATCTATCAGTATCTATCAGTATCTATCAGTATCTATCAGTATCTATCAGTATCTATCAGTATCTATCAGTATCTATCAGTATCTATCAGTATCTATAAGTATCTATCAGTATCTATCAGTATCTATCAGTATCTATCAGTATCTATCAGTATCTATCAGTATCTATCAGTATCTATCAGTATCTATCAGTATCTATCAGTATCTATCAGTATCTATCAGTATCTATCAGTATCTATCAGTATCTATCAGTATCTATCAGTATCTACCAGTATCTATCAGTATCTATCAGTATCTATCAGTATCTATCAGTATCTATCAGTATCTATCAGTATCTATCAGTATCTATCAGTATCTATCAGTATCTATCAGTATCTATCAGTATCTATCAGTATCTATCAGTATCTAGCAGTATCTATCAGTATCTATCAGTATCTATCAGTATCTATCAGTATCTATCAGTATCTATCAGTATCTATCAGTATCTATCAGTATCTATCAGTATCTATCAGTATCTATCAGTATCTATCAGTATCTATCAGTATCTATCAGTATCTAGCAGTATCTAGCAGTATCTATCAGTATCTATCAGTATCTATCAGTATCTATCAGTATCTATCAGTATCTATCAGTATCTATCAGTATCTATCAGTATATATCAGTATCTATCAGTATCTATCAGTATCTATCAGTATCTATCAGTATCTATCAGTATCTATCAGAATCTATCAGTATCTATCAGTATCTATCAGTATCTATCAGTATCTATCAGTATCTATCAGTATCTATCAGTATCTATCAGTATCTATCAGTATCTATCAGTATCTATCAGTATCTATCAGTATCTATCAGTATCTATCAGTATCTATCAGTATCTATAAGTATCTATCAGTATCTATCAGTATCTATCAGTGTCTATAAGTATCTATCAGTATCTATCAGTATCTATCAGTATCTATCAGTATCTATCAGTATCTAGCAGTATCTATCAGTATCTATCAGTATCTATCAGTATCTATCAGTATCTATCAGTATCTATCAGTATCTATCAGTATCTATCAGTATCTATCAGTATCTCTATCAGTATCTATCAGTATCTATCAGTATCTATCAGTATCTATCAGTATCTATCAGTATCTATCAGTATCTATCAGTATCTATCAGTATCTATCAGTATCTATCAGTATCTATCAGTGTCTATAAGTGTCTATCAGTATCTATCAGTATCTATCAGTATCTATCAGTTTCTATCAGTATCTATCAGTATCTATCAGTATCTATCAGTATCTATCAGTATCTATCAGTATCTATCAGTATCTATCAGTATCTATCAGTATCTATCAGTATCTATCAGTATCTATCAGTATCTATCAGTATCTATCAGTATCTATCAGTATCTATCAGTATCTATCAGTATCTATCAGTATCTATCAGTATCTATCAGTATCTATCAGTATCTATCAGTATCTATCAGTATCTATCAGTATCTACCAGTATCTATTGGTTTACTAATGTTTCGCCGAAAATTATTTAGCAAAATCTTAACTCGCCGAACTACGTATCCCATATTTTTATTTGGTCAAATTTTTATTTCCCAACTCAACGTTTCGCACTGATATCTTTTCCCAATTAATGATTTAATAAACTTTTGTTAGACCAATAATTATCTGGGATTTTTATAAGATGTCAATTATGTTTTCGTCAAATGTATTGATTAGCATACCTTGATTTAGCAACATATTGAATGGCATTATGAAATCTAACCTAGTTTGTTAGAATGCAAGGTTCAAATTGCATTATAATTTTATTGCATTAAGCGGATAGGGTGATGCACCATGCACCTAAATTTAGAGGGTTCTTTTGTTTACATACTTTGTGGCTCAAAATAGCATTTCATTCTTGAGTTATCATCGCTGATAGTTAATGTGCGTGTGTGCATTAAAAAAAAACCCTAACCTACCTATCTCTGGGAGCAGTTTCGTCCCGAAGACTGGAATCCCGAAGACTGTAATCCCGACGGCTAGAATTCCTACAGTTTACATACATACGTATCACAAGTACAACAAAAAGAGCATTTTCTTAGGGATATAAAAAAAAACTTACCTAACCTAACCCGGCCGAGTCGGATCTGCTCACATACATACGTATTGTTGCATATGTGTGCAACTAACGATAGTTGTATGTGTGCGGCTGCGCCGCTGACTCGCCTTTACAGTAAATAAAGCAGTGTGCTATAAACCAATGCTCGTATCACTCGTCTCCTCGGCCCTATATTTATCAGTGGCGACGTCTACCCACATTTTGAAAAGATGAGTGCTGTGTTTGGAGTCCTCCCGACTTTTGACCACAACGTGCAAGTGTGGAAGAATTATAAAAGTCGTGTGTGTCAGTGGTTTATCGCTAATGGTATTACCGCCGCTACAGATGCGCAGGGACAAAAACGACGAGCTATTTTGCTTAGCGCACTCAACGAGAGCTCATACGAACTTGCAGCGCATTTGGCGCTGCCCAAGGATGTTCAAGAAGTGCCGTATGAAGATATTTTAACATTACTTGACGAGCATTTCACTCCTAAGTTAACCGGGTTTGGTGAGCGGCACAACTTCTACTCCGCGACGCAGCAACGAGAGGAGTCATACCCTCAGTGGGCTGCTAGACTACGAGGGCTGTCAGTGCATTGTGCGTTTAACAGCGTGGAAGAGGCACTACGTGACCGTTTCGTTATGGGTATGCTGCCGGGCAGAGAAAAAGAAAAGTTGTACGCTCAAGATGTATCAACGTTAACGTTAGCGAAGGCGGTAGAACTCGCAGAAAACATTCGTCGTGCGCGGGCTGGCGCAGCCGCGGCCGGCGCCGCTGTCGCGACCTTGGGATCGTCCGAGTTGTTTAAGATCGCGCGCGATGATAGAAAGGAGGGAAGTGCAAAGGTTAAGTGTTCAGTGTGTGGCTATTCTAACCATAGTGCGTCACAGTGTCGTTTCGCTAAGTTTACTTGTAAAAAGTGTAATAAAAAAGGCCATCTTCGCAGGATGTGCACTAGCGTAAAATATGTGGATGTGTTTGCGGATTGTCAGGGCGATAACGACGATGACGGTGAGTTGTATAACATTCGGACCGTTAGGGGTGAGCCTATGGTTGAAACAGTAAAAATCAATGGTTTAAAGTTAAAATTTCAAATTGATTCTGGTTCGGCGGTGACCGTTATTTCTTACGTAACGTACAAAACACATTTTAAGGAGGTACCATTGTCACCTACACAGAAAAAATTAGTGACTTATTCAGGCCAGCATTTACAATGTATGGGTACAGTGCGGTTAGGTGTGGAGTACGCTGGTAGCACTTCCACATTGGACGTGTTTGTCGTTGCCGACGGCGGCCCGCCGTTGCTAGGCAGAGATTTTATTGCTTTGTTTAGATTGCAGCTTATGCCTGTGCAGGCTGTGCATTATTGTGAGGATAAATTAATTACAAGTAATATTGACTTGGAAAAACAGTATCCCAAGCTATTTTCAGGTAGTTTAGGGTTATTTAATAAGTATAAGGTCAAATTAAGGCTTAAAGAGGATGCAAAACCCGTTTTTTTTAGAGCGCGACCTATAGCGTTTGCATTGCGCGACGCCGTGAGCAAAGAAATTGATAGACTCGTCAATTTAGGGGTCCTTAAGCAAGTTGATCATTCCGAGTATGCCTCTCCTATAGTGCCGGTTTTGAAGAAAAATGGTTCTGTACGGTTATGTGCAGATTATTCCGTCAGTATAAATAAACAGTTGCTTATCGATCAATATCCACTGCCCACAATAAACGAATTGTTTTCCAAGTTACACGGAGGGAAAACATTTACAAAGTTAGACCTGTCTATGGCGTACAACCAGTTCGAATTAGACGAAGAATCCCAAAAGCTGACCTGTATAAACACACACCGGGGCCTGTATCGCTTTGCACGCTTAGTATACGGGCTGGCTCCGGCACCTGCGGTGTTCCAGCGGGCCATGGAGTGCGTGCTCGCGGGGCTCGACGGCGTGCTGTGTCTGCTGGACGACGTGCTCATCACGGGAGCCGACGCCGCGGAGCACCTAGCCAGGTTGAAGGTAGTGTTGCAAAGGTTACAGGACGCGGGACTGGTTTTACAGCGGGATAAATGCGAGTTTTTTAAAGATGAACTTAGCTACTTAGGGTATGTAATAAGTAAGGACGGTTTAAAAAAATCGCCAGAGAAAATTAAAGCAATAATCGAAGCTCCGGTACCAACAAACATTAGTCAATTGCAATCATTTCTAGGACTAAGTAACTACTACCGCAATTTTGTTCCGGGCGCCTCGACAATACTCAGCCCATTATATGACCTACTTAAAAAAAATACTAAGTGGGAATGGTCAAAGTTACATAACGACGCTTTTAACAAAATTAAAGCTCATTTGGTGTCTGATCAGGTTCTTACGCACTTTAATCCCAAGGCTAAACTTTTTTTGACTTGTGACGGTTCACCCACCGGCCTTGGGGCTATTTTGTCTCAATTGGATGCGGACGGGGTCGAGCGACCAGTTGCGTTTGCCTCACGCACGCTTAACCCCGCTGAGAAAAGGTATGCTCAAATACAACGTGAAGCGACGTCTATAATCTATGGTGTGCGGCGCTTCCATCAGTATTTGTATGGTAGGGCAGAACCATTTGTGCTCAGAACCGACCACAAGCCTTTAGTTTCAATTTTTGGGCCCTACAAAGGTATTCCTGAGGTTTCAGCCAATCGCTTACAAAGGTATGCATTATTTCTAAGCGGGTATAATTACACAATAGAATATGTGCGTAGCGCAGATAACAGCGCCGATTACCTGTCCAGGGCGAGCCTGCCGGGCGAGCCCGGGCGGGGCGCGGAGCCGGCGCTCGCCGATAGTGATAAGGCTGCATATGTTTGTTTTGTTGCAGACGGGGCGACTATGCCGTTAACTTTAAATGAATTGCAGGCCGCTACCAATGCAGATGCAAAATTAAATGTTGTAAATAGGTATATCCTCAATGGTTGGCCGAATAAAATCACCGATGTGCGTCTGAAGCCTTACCATTTATGTAGAACTCAATTAGCTGTAGAAAATGGGGTTATTATGCGCGGTCACAAAGTTGTCATTCCGCAATCGTTACGCGATAAAGTTCTAGCTGAGCTACATACGTCACATTTAGGAATAGTTAAAACCAAAGCGGAAGCCCGCGCTCGATTCTGGTTTCCTGGGATTGATAAGGCTTTGGAGACATTTTTGGGTTCGTGTGAAGTGTGCCAGCAGTTGCGGCCGTCCCCACCGCGCGCGCCGCCCGCACCGTGGCCTCAGACTGAGCGTTGTTTTGAAAGATTGCACATAGATTTCCTGGGCCCGCTATATGGCCATATGTATTTAGTAGTGGTAGATACACATAGTAAATGGCTCGAGGTATATCCAATGACTTCTACGACATCCACGGCTGTAGTCGATAAGTTATGCGAATTTATTTCCAGATTCGGATTACCAAAAACGATCGTAAGTGACAATGGTGCTTCGTTTTGCTCTCACGAGTTCAAAAATTTTTGTAATCTTAACGCTATAAAACATGTTACGTCACCAGCCTATCACCCCGCCAGTAACGGTCAGGCTGAGAGTTTTGTTAAGATCACAAAAAAGGGTATTAAGTCGAGCATGTTAACGGGTAAAAATGACAGGCAAAGGCGATTACTCTTGTTAAGATATTTAATGGATTATCGCAATTCAATACATTCAACCACAGGCTGCGCTCCGGCACAATTAGTATTCGGACGTAAAATAAGATGCAGGCTTGATGTGTCGAATCCGTCCTCGGAGTTATCGCCCTTATCGCCCGCCGATCCGGTGATTATTAAACCTGCAAAAATCCAACAGTGTTCACCATGTAAGGAATATGAGTCACGGAATTTTAAAAAAGGCGAATTAATACTTTATAAAAAATATGTAAACAACGGTCAATTTAACTGGTGTAAAGGGACAATAAATAAAAAGATTGGCAGAGTTTTGTACTTAGTTCAAGACTATTGTACTAAGATTATTGTAAAAAAACATAAAAATCAAATTCTTAGATATAACGGTATAAACAACGACAGCCAAGGGGACCAAAGTTTAGCAGACGTAGATGAGTACTTACCATCTCCAGTGCCTCCATCTCCGTCGCCGCCGCCGCCGCCACCGCCGCCGCCGCCACCGCCGCCGCCGCCGCCGCCGCCGCCGCCGCCACGGCCGCCGCCGCCGCCGCCACCGCCGCTGCCGCCGTCGCCGCCACTGTCGCGGGGCACGCCGCCTTTACCGCAGGAACCGTCACAGTCATCGCCAACGGTAGATGGGAACAGCGCCTTCCCTTCAGTTCCATTGTCTCCGACTGATAGCACTCCAGAGCTCTCGCAGGAGAGGGAAGGATCAGTGCCAAGTGAATCCGAGTTTCAAGAGGCGGAATCCTTTGCAGATGCTTCTGAGGGCATAGACGCAGAGATGGTCCCCACTGAGGCTAAGCAACAGAGTAACCAATGCATACGCCCAGAGATGCGAAGCAGGTTGCGCCGTCGTTCTCAATTAAACCTAGATTTTAAGAAATATTTTTAGTATAGTACTGTTAATATAGAGGGAGGGGTGTTGCATATGTGTGCAACTAACGATAGTTGTATGTGTGCGGCTGCGCCGCTGACTCGCCTTTACAGTAAATAAAGCAGTGTGCTATAAACCAATGCTCGTATCACTCGTCTCCTCGGCCCTATATTTATCACGTATCACAAGTACAACAAAAAAGCGTTTTTTAGGGATATAAAAAAAAAACTAACCTAACCTAACCCGGCCGAGTCGGATCTGCTCACATACATACGTATCACAGGTACAACAAATTGATTTTGATAAAAAAATATTTTTTTCGGTTTATATTTGTGTTTTATTTTGCACTATCATCATACTGTAAGCAATGGTTGTAGGTAATTTGCCCAAATGGCTTTTGATGAATCGTTATTTGAATAAGCAAATCATTTACCACATAAAATTGGATGATATGTTATTTGCCTAAGCATATCATTTCCTACACAATTATTTACCACATAAAATTTGACGTAATAAAATTTTGGAATATAAAAATGTAGCGAAATAAAAAAATTACGAAGTAAAATTATGCCAAGGATTGGTTTGCGTCATAAAACTTCGGCGAAAAGTTGGTTGCCAAAGAAATTTGACGAAACATAATTCGGCCAAAAGGCAGTATACCGTATCTATCAGTATCTATCAATATCTATCAGTATCTATCAGTATCTATCAGTATCTATCAGTATCTATCAGTATCTATCAGTATCTATCAGTATCTATCAGTATCTATCAGTATCTATCAGTATCTATCAGTATCTATCAGTATCTATCAGTATCTATCAGTATCTATCAGTATCTATCAGTATCTATCAGTATCTATCAGTATGTATCAGTATCTATCAGTATCTATCAGGATCTATCAGTATCTATCAGTATCTATCAGTATCTATCAGTATCTATCAGTATCTATCAGTATCTATCAGTATCTCTATCAGTATCTATCAGTATCTATCAGTATCTATCAGTATCTATCAGTATCTATCAGTATCTATCAGTATCTATCAGTATCTATCAGTATCTATCAGTATCTATCAGTATCTATCAGTATCTATAAGTATCTATCAGTATCTATCAGTATCTATCAGTATCTATCAGTATCTATCAGTATCTATCAGTATCTATCAGTATCTATCAGTATCTATCAGTATCTATCAGTATCTATCAGTATCTATCAGTATCTATCAGTATCTATCAGTATCTATCAGTATCTATCAGTATCTATCAGTATCTATCAGTATCTATCAGTATCTATCAGTATCTATCAGTATCTATCAGTATCTATCAGTATCTATCAGTATCTATCAGTATCTATCAGTATCTATCAGTATCTATCAGTATCTATCAGTATCTATCAGTATCTATCAGTATCTATCAGTATCTATCAGTATCTATCAGTATCTATCAGTATCTATCAGTATCTATCAGTATCTCTATCAGTATCTATCAGTATCTATCAGTATCTATCAGTATCTATCAGTATCTATCAGTATCTATCAGTATCTATCAGTATCTATCAGTATCTATCAGTATCTATCAGAGTCTATAAGTATCTATCAGTATCTATCAGTATCTATCAGTATCTATCAGTATCTATCAGTATCTATCAGTATCTATCAGTATCTATCAGTATCTATCAGTATCTATCAGTATCTATCAGTATCTATCAGTATCTATCAGTATCTATCAGTATCTATCAGTATCTATCAGTATCTATCAGTATCTATCAGTATCTATCAGTATCTATCAGTATCTATCAGTATCTATCAGTATCTATCAGTATCTATCAGTATCTATCAGTATCTATCAGTATCTATCAGTATCTATCAGTATCTATCAGTATCTATCAGTATCTACCAGTATCTATTGGTTTACTAATGTTTCGCCGAAAATTATTTAGCAAAATCTTAACTCGCCGAACTACGTATCCCATATTTTTATTTGGTCAAATTTTTATTTCCCAACTCAACGTTTCGCACTGATATCTTTTCCCAATTAATGATTTAATAAACTTTTGTTAGACCAATAATTATCTGGGATTTTTATAAGATGTCAATTATGTTTTCGTCAAATGTATTGATTAGCATACCTTGATTTAGCAACATATTGAATGGCATTATGAAATCTAACCTAGTTTGTTAGAATGCAAGGTTCAAATTGCATTATAATTTTATTGCATTAAGCGGATAGGGTGATGCACCATGCACCTAAATTTAGAGGGTTCTTTTGTTTACATACTTTGTGGCTCAAAATAGCATTTCATTCTTGAGTTATCATCGCTGATAGTTAATGTGCGTGTGTGCATTAAAAAAAAACCCTAACCTACCTATCTCTGGGAGCAGTTTCGTCCCGAAGACTGTAATCCCGACGGCTAGAATTCCTACAGTTCACATACATACGTATCACAAGTACAACAAAAAGAGCATTTTCTTAGGGATATAAAAAAAAACTTACCTAACCTAACCCGGCCGAGTCGGATCTGCTCACATACATACGTATCACAAGTACAACAAAAAAGCGTTTTTTAGGGATATAAAAAAAAAACTAACCTAACCTAACCCGGCCGAGTCGGATCTGCTCACATACATACGTATCACAGGTACAACAAATTGATTTTGATAAAAAAATATTTTTTCGGTTTATATTTGTGTTTTATATTGCACTATCATCATACTGTAAGCAATGGTTGTAGGTAATTTGCCCAAATGGCTTTTGATGAATCGTTATTTGAATAAGCAAATCATTTGCTACACAATTATTTACCACATAAAATTGGACGATATGTTATTTGCCTAAGCATATCATTTCCTACACAATTATTTACCACATAAAATTTGACGTAATAAAATTTTGGAATATAAAAATGTAGCGAAATAAAAAAATTACGAAGTAAAATTATGCCAAGGATTGGTTTGCGTCATAAAACTTCGGCGAAAAGTTGGTTGCCAAAGAAATTTGACGAAACATAATTCGGCCAAAAGGCAGTATACCGTATCTATCAGTATCTATCAATATCTATCAGTATCTATCAGTATCTATCAGTATCTATCAGTATCTATCAGTATCTATCAGTATCTATCAGTATCTATCAGTATCTATCAGTATCTATCAGTATCTATCAGTATCTCTATCAGTATCTATCAGTATCTATCAGTATCTATCAGTATCTATCAGTATCTATCAGTATCTATCAGTATCTATCAGTATCTATCAGTATCTATCAGTATCTATCAGTATCTATCAGTATCTATCAGTATCTATCAGTATCTATAAGTATCTATCAGTATCTATCAGTATCTATCAGTATCTATCAGTATCTATCAGTATCTATCAGTATCTATCAGTATCTATCAGTATCTATCAGTATCTATCAGTATCTATCAGTATCTATCAGTATCTATCAGTATCTATCAGTATCTATCAGTATCTATCAGTATCTATCAGTATCTATCAGTATCTATCAGTATCTATCAGTATCTATCAGTATCTATCAGTATCTATCAGTATCTATCAGTATCTATCAGTATCTATCAGTATCTACCAGTATCTATCAGTATCTATCAGTATCTATCAGTATCTATCAGTATCTATCAGTATCTATCAGTATCTATCAGTATCTATCAGTATCTATCAGTATCTATCAGTATCTATCAGTATCTATCAGTATCTATCAGTATCTATCAGTATCTATCAGTATCTATCAGTATCTATCAGTATCTATCAGTATCTATCAGTATCTATCAGTATCTATCAGTATCTATCAGTATCTATCAGTATCTATCAGTATCTATCAGTATCTATCAGTATCTATCAGTATCTATCAGTATCTATCAGTATCTATCAGTATCTATCAGTATCTATCAGTATCTATCAGTATCTAGCAGTATCTATCAGTATCTATCAGTATCTATCAGTATCTATCAGTATCTATCAGTATCTATCAGTATCTATCAGTATCTATCAGTATATATCAGTATCTATCAGTATCTATCAGTATCTATCAGTATCTATCAGTATCTATCAGTATCTATCAGTATCTATCAGTATCTATCAGTATCTATCAGTATCTATCAGTATCTATCAGTATCTATCAGTATCTATCAGTATCTATCAGTATCTATCAGTATCTATCAGTATCTATCAGTATCTATCAGTATCTATCAGTATCTATCAGTATCTATCAGTATCTATCAGTATCTATCAGTATCTATCAGTATCTATCAGTATCTATCAGTATCTATCATTATCTATCAGTATCTATCAATATCTATCAGTACCTATCAGTATCTATCAGTATCTATCAGTATCTATCAGTATCTATCAGTATCTATCAGTATCTATCAGTATCTCTATCAGTATCTATCAGTATCTATCAGTATCTATCAGTATCTATCAGTATCTATCAGTATCTATCAGTATCTATCAGTATCTATCAGTATCTATCAGTATCTATCAGTATCTATCAGTATCTATCAGTATCTATCAGTATCTATCAGTATCTATCAGTATCTATCAGTATCTATCAGTATCTATCAGTATCTATCAGTATCTATCAGTATCTATCAGTATCTATCAGTATCTATCAGTATCTATCAGTATCTATCAGTATCTATCAGTATCTATCAGTATCTATCAGTATCTATCAGTATCTATCATTATCTATCAGTATCTATCAATATCTATCAGTATCTATCAGTATCTATCAGTATCTATCAGTATCTATCAGTATCTATCAGTATCTATCAGTATCTATCAGTATCTATCAGTATCTCTATCAGTATCTATCAGTATCTATCAGTATCTATCAGTATCTATCAGTATCTATCAGTATCTATCAGTATCTATCAGTATCTATCAGTATCTATCAGTATCTATCAGTATCTATCAGTGTCTATAAGTGTCTATCAGTATCTATCAGTATCTATCAGTATCTATCAGTATCTATCAGTATCTATCAGTATCTATCAGTATCTATCAGTATCTATCAGTATCTATCAGTATCTATCAGTATCTATCAGTATCTATCAGTATCTATCAGTATCTGTCAGTATCTATCAGTATCTATCAGTATCTATCAGTATCTATCAGTATCTATCAGTATCTATCAGTATCTATCAGTATCTAACAGTATCTATCAGTATCTATCAGTATCTATCAGTATCTATCAGTATCTATCAGTATCTATCAGTATCTATCAGTATCTATCAGTATCTATCAGTATCTATCAGTATCTATCAGTATCTATCAGTATCTATCAGTATCTACCAGTATCTATTGGTTTACTAATGTTTCGCCGAAAATTATTTAGCAAAATCTTAACTCGCCGAACTACGTATCCCATATTTTTATTTGGTCAAATTTTTATTTCCCAACTCAACGTTTCGCACTGATATCTTTTCCCAATTAATGATTTAATAAACTTTTGTTAGACCAATAATTATCTGGGATTTTTATAAGATATCAATTATGTTTTCGTCAAATGTATTGATTAGCATACCTTGATTTAGCAACATATTGAATGGCATTATGAAATCTAACCTAGTTTGTTAGAATGCAAGGTTCAAATTGCATTATAATTTTATTGCATTAAGCGGATAGGGTGATGCACCATGCACCTAAATTTAGAGGGTTCTTTTGTTTACATACTTTGTGGCTCAAAATAGCATTTCATTCTTGAGTTATCATCGCTGATAGTTAATGTGCGTGTGTGCATTAAAAAAAAACCCTAACCTACCTATCTCTGGGAGCAGTTTCGTCCCGAAGACTGTAATCCCGACGGCTAGAATTCCTACAGTTTACATACATACGTATCACAAGTACAACAAAAAGAGCATTTTCTTAGGGATATAAAAAAAAAACTTACCTAACCTAACCCGGCCGAGTCGGATCTGCTCACATACATACGTATCACAAGTACAACAAAAAAGCGTTTTTTAGGGATATAAAAAAAAAACTAACCTAACCTAACCCGGCCGAGTCGGATCTGCTCACATACATACGTATCACAGGTACAACAAATTGATTTTGATAAAAAAATATTTTTTTCGGTTTATATTTGTGTTTTATTTTGCACTATCATCATACTGTAAGCAATGGTTGTAGGTAATTTGCCCAAATGGCTTTTGATGAATCGTTATTTGAATAAGCAAATCATTTGCTACACAATTATTTACCACATAAAATTGGACGATATGTTATTTGCCTAAGCATATCATTTCCTACACAATTATTTACCACATAAAATTTGACGTAATAAAATTTTGGAATATAAAAATGTAGCGAAATAAAAAAATTACGAAGTAAAATTATGCCAAGGATTGGTTTGCGTCATAAAACTTCGGCGAAAAGTTGGTTGCCAAAGAAATTTGACGAAACATAATTCGGCCAAAAGGCAGTATACCGTATCTATCAGTATCTATCAATATCTATCAGTATCTATCAGTATCTATCAGTATCTATCAGTATCTATCAGTATCTATCAGTATCTATCAGTATCTATCAGTATCTATCAGTATCTATCAGTATCTATCAGTATCTATCAGTATCTATCAGTATCTATCAGTATCTATCAGTATCTATCAGTATCTATCAGTATCTATCAGTATCTATCAGTATCTATCAGGATCTATCAGTATCTATCAGTATCTATCAGTATCTATCAGTATCTATCAGTATCTATCAGTATCTATCAGTATCTATCAGTATCTATCAGTATCTATCAGTATCTATCAGTATCTATCAGTATCTATCAGTATCTATCAGTATCTATCAGTATCTATCAGTATCTCTATCAGTATCTATCAGTATCTATCAGTATCTATCAGTATCTATCAGTATCTATCAGTATCTATCAGTATCTATCAGTATCTATCAGTATCTATCAGTATCTATCAGTATCTATCAGTATCTATAAGTATCTATCAGTATCTATCAGTATCTATCAGTATCTATCAGTATCTATCAGTATCTATCAGTATCTATCAGTATCTATCAGTATCTATCAGTATCTATCAGTATCTATCAGTATCTATTTTTTTTTTTTTTTTTTTTTTTTATTAGGATCACAAAACTGAGCGTTACACAGGCAAGCTTAAATGGTAATATAATAAACAATATCAATAGTGTACGCCCTACTTGATGTGAACACAACATGCATAAAAATAACTACTTAACAAAATAAATTGCTACCAATAACAATTGCATTCAAGGTTAACAATTGAGAATAGAAAAAATAAATACATTAATAATACATTAAAAATTTAAAATTTATGCAAAGACTGCCAACGTGCCTTGGCTGAGACCACAGAACCATGAAACATATCAAACTTAGCTCTCATATCATTGCATCGGGAGCATATTCTGTCCAACGGAGAGTGCCTGCCAGCTACTGTTCTTCTGAGAGGTAAGGCAAAAGTCTTGCGATTTTGTAGTCGGCTGCTCTGGCGAGGGACTGATAGTCTTAAGTTATTCAAGAAATCTGGAGCCTCCAATATCCCGTGCAACAGCTTAAACAAGAATACGGTGTCGCTCGTCGCCCTTCGAGTCTCGAGGCGCGTGACGTTGTAGTGGCGCAATCTTTCGGAATAGCTTGGTAATTCACGACACTTGTTGTCACTATACGCGAGATGGTAGAGAAACCGCTTCTGAATACACTCCAGCCTTATAACGTGAACAGCGTAAGTGGGATTCCACACTGGACTACAGTACTCTAACGTACTACGAACTAAGCTATTGTATAAAAGAAGGGCAATACTAGTGTTATTGAAAAATTTCATTTGCCGAACTATAAACCCAGATAGTTTCATTGCCTTACATATGGCATTATTTAAGTGCTCCTGAAACGTCAGTCTCCTATCTAAAATCACTCCAAGATCCCGAATGGTGTCCTTCTCAGCGATTTTAGTGCCGTCGATTGAGTATGATACTGAAGCAGTTTTCAGCTTTCTAGTGAACCTGATATGAAAGCACTTCCCGGCATTCAAGACCATGCCATTGCGCGAACACCAGTTATGGACCACGGTTATGTCATTCTGGAGACTAGCAACGTCTGCGTGATCATTAATAACTTTGTATAATTTTAAATCATCAGCAAAAAGCTGATATTGGCATTGGAGACTCGACGTTAAATCATTTATAAATATTAAGAAAAATAAAGGTCCTAAGTGGGAACCCTGAGGAACACCGGATGGAATATGTTTGACCGTGGACTGGAAGCCCTTAAGGACTACGAGCTGCGATCTGTTTCGTAAATATGATTCGCACCATCTCAGCAAAGAACCATGTATTCCAGAACGCCCAAGCTTATCTAGGAGTATGTCATGATTAACAAGATCAAACGCCTTGCTAAAATCTGTATATATTGCGTGTAATTCTTGTTTATTGTCAAGTGCTGTGGCTATATCGTTTACATACGTAATGAGATTTGTTGTGGTAGACCGTTGAGGGAGGAAACCGTGTTGCTTCGAAGACAGGATCGACTTAACATGCCAGTACAAATGCGAACGAACAAACGACTCTATCAGTATCTATCAGTATCTATCAGTATCTATCAGTATCTATCAGTATCTATCAGTATCTATCAGTATCTCTATCAGTATCTATCAGTATCTATCAGTATCTATCAGTATCTATCAGTATCTATCAGTATCTATCAGTATCTATCAGTATCTATCAGTATCTATCAGTATCTATCAGTATCTATCAGTATCTATCAGTATCTATCAGTATCTATCAGTATCTATCAGTATCTATCAGTATCTATCAGTATCTATCAGTATCTATCAGTATCTATCAGTATCTATCAGTATCTATCAGTATCTATCAGTATCTATCAGTATCTATCAGTATCTATCAGTATCTATCAGTATCTATCAGTATCTATCAGTATCTATCAGTATCTATCAGTATCTACCAGTATCTACCAGTATCTATCAGTATCTATCAGTATCTATCAGTATCTATCAGTATCTATCAGTATCTATCAGTATCTATCAGTATCTATCAGTATCTATCAGTATCTATCAGTATCTATCAGTATCTATCAGTATCTATCAGTATCTATCAGTATCTATCAGTATCTATCAGTATCTATCAGTATCTATCAGTGGCACTTGGCGCAGTGTGGCGCCTCCGAGCACTCAGCCGCTTTGTGGCCGGGTTTGCCGCAGCGGTAGCAGGCGTCGCTGAGATCAGCGTCGTTGGGACAATTTGCCCTCACGTGCCCCTTTTTGAGGCATTTGTAGCACCGCATGGGACGCTGATCTAGCAGCTTTACTGCGGCCCGGACCCAACCTACCTGAAGTCGCCCGCGGTCGGCTTCCACCACCTTCTTGGCTGCTATGACTGGGCAGCGGAGCCAGATCGTGCCGAGGCCGGAGGCATCCTGTCTGACCTCTCCAGCCTTGATCTGGCCCTCTGCACAGCCACCGACCTTCGCGACCGAAGCGACCACCTCGCTAGGAGACACTGAGTCGTCGAGTTCTGTGAGTCGCAGCTCCGCACACTTCACTGGCCTGGAGACTCGGACAACATCACTCCCCAACTTCTCGGCTAGCGCTTCGGCCAGCGAGTCCGCCTTCTCGCCACTGGCTGCACCTGGGATTTTCAGCACCCTGCCGCCGGTGGCTGCCCGCTTAATTTTCAGGGAGGTGATGCCGAGCTTCTCCAGGTTTACCGTCTCCTTTGCCTTGGAGAGCACCTGGGCGTAATTGACGCCTTTTTCAATGGCATCCGGCTGTAAGGTCAGCACTACAGCTGTTGAGCGGGGAGGCCGAAGTTTTCGGGCTGTAGGCTTTACCCGCTGCGGTATTGGCTGGGGCGCCTTTGCCTTGTCCACTGCTGCCTTCTTCCTCTTCTTTTTGCCACCGACCACCACCTGCCAACCCTCATCAGTGGACGTAGCGGCCCCTGGTCGGGGGGGTGCAGTTGTGGAGGGAAGAGGGCTTGCCGTGGCAGCGGCCCTCTCTGGTGGTTTTGGCGCACCCATTTTGCCCTTTCCCTTTTTCTTTTTCCCATTCTTTTGGGGCTCGACCGTGTAATTTGGGGGACCTCGGGTAGGCGCGGGCCCTGCCGTTTTCCCCGATATGGCCGTTTGCACGGCCTGTCGTCCTCGGTCTGCAGCTGGTGGGGGCTGCACCGTTTTGACTGGCAGAAGTCTGCCATCGCGCTCGAGGGCTCCGAATCTCTCGTCCAGGTACCGCCCCACCCTAGCCGTGATCGCCCCGACCAGCTCGTCCACATCGGGACGTCCGGGGGCAATGGTGGGCTGTGGTGTCTTTTTTTTGGGTGGAGAAGAGGCCGGAGCCTGCTTCGTGAAGTGGGCCCGAAGCTCCGCTCTTAGCTCCTCCACTTCGGAACGCAGATCCCTGACCTCCACCCTCAGATTTGTGTTTTGCCTCTGGAGCCGTCGCGTCTCTTCAGAGGACGTGCGCTCCTTCAGATCCTCAAACGCTTCTCCGATTGAGGTGACAGCTACCTTCAGGGCGCGCACGAATGACCCCTTTAAGTTGGCGGACCTCGAGGCCACCATTTCCACCGTCTTAAGGCTGTTCCTTACTCTCTCCTGAAGTGACGCCGCAGTGTTGTCCGCCTCCTCTGCGTCGGGTGGGCCCAAAGTTGTCCCGCCGCTCCCTGGCGAATTGCCAGACGCAAGCGCCCGCGTGAGGCTTGCCACCTCCTCCTCCCCCTTACGCTGGAGCTCCTCCCGCCTGAGGCGGTTCAGCTCCCGCTTTGCCAGGGCAAGGCCCATGTCGTGCGCCATGGTAGTTGGCCGAGGGTTGCCCTCCTCCAGGGAGCCACCGCTCCACGCTGAGTCCGACTCGGCGCCCGCATTGGAAGGACTATGGCTCCGGATGACGGGCCCATCGGTCGCTTCCGTCTCCTGCAACTCCTGCGCTGGTTGGGTGCGCTGGGTGGGATTTTCACCGCTAGGTGAGCGCGATCTGAGCTGGATGCGCTCGACCAGCACAATGGGCGTTTGGAGAAGTGGATCGGTCCTCTCTCCAGGGCCGGTTTTACGCCCACCTCCTTTGACCCTTCTGCCTCTCTTGGCAGCGCCTATCGGAGGTCGCACGACTTCCAATTCACTCTCTGAGCCGGAAGACAGCGCCAACTCATTCGCGGGTCGTTTGTCGGGCCTCAAGCGCCAGAACTTCCGGCCCATGCCTGAGGTCGAGGGCTCCGCTTGCGCCTTTGGAGGACACCTCTCCGCCGAACCCTCTGAGTCGCCGGTGTTGGCCTCTCCCTCGCCCAACAGGTCGCGGCCGTCCTACCTTGAGGGGGAAAAGAACTCCTCTCTCTCAGGAGACTGGGTCGCCTCCACTCCGCGGGTGCCAGCACTCCTCCCGGTAAAAACCCTCGTCCGGTTTGGAGTGGCAGGACGCACGAACTGCCTGCGCCCTGAGAGCACAGGCGCATCCTCCTCCCTCGTTGCGGTATCGGGCGCGGGGTAGCGTATATAGCGCCCAAGCGCGTCACGCATTGGGCGGTACTCCGCCGGTGCGGGCTTAGGAGATGGCAGGGCAAGGCCGGGCGAGGACAGGGTACCCGCCGCCTCCTCGCTGACCATGTCTCCTCCTCCGTGTGCAGGTTTCGGTGAAAGGTTGATCACCGCCTCCTCCGCATCTCCTCCTCCACGTAGCCTAAGCAACAAATCCAATTCGTGAGCATCGGTATCAGTTGAACGTTTGCCAAAGTCGTTTGTATACATCCTAGAGTGGTGTGCCCCCCCAGAATACGAAGGGCGGCATGTCAACACAGTACGGGTAGATACCCGTTCTGTGGTGACACGGAGGATTGGGACCTCCTGGGGTAGTTTTATACTTTGTAGGCCACTCATGATTTGCTATTTTTTAAGGAGGTATGCCCCCCCTTTCTGACGTTTGTGACTGAGCTCCCCCCAGCCACGCATCCCATCAGCACGCCAGTCACACCTTAGGATTGGGGATTTTTATAGTGGTTTACTCCACGTGACCCGCCTCTCAGTGAGGAAGGTCCCCGGTCTGCTCAGTGCAGGTTACGGGTTGCCCGCCGGTGGCCGTAGCCACAACGTCGCGCCGGTGGCCGTAGCCACAACGTCGCGCCGGTGGCCGAAGCCACCATCACTCGTGAGGCCGAGCTCCAGCTCCGTCCCGAGGGACCTGGCGTCTCACACTGTGCCCTCTGCTGGTTTCAGAGGGACACGCGGAGCCACACGTCGGGGTGCTGTTCTTTGTCTGGCCCCTCTCCTCAGGCCTGTCCGGTTTGGGAGGCCCTGTCCGGCATAGCCCTGAGGGTCATTGGGGCACTCAAGCCCCTTCACCACGGCAAGGTGACAGCACGTCGAAGGGGGGGGGGAACCTAACCTTTTTTTTTTTTTTAACGATATGTCGTCACTGCCGTTAGGGGGGTGCCATGGGGTCGCGAGCATTCTACCACGACACCCCCCGGCCGCCCCGGCAACTTGCCGGGGAACCCTCGCCATGGGAGGGGAGAGTCTTTACGTCAGACTCTCCCCCCAGGCAGATAGATTGTGGGCCCATAACCCGCTGATCCTACTGGGGGAGGAGGCGAGCGGCGTACTGTCTGCGCCTTCTCCCCAACCGTCTGCGCCGGAGCGGGTGCGCGTCTGCTCTCTCCTCACGCTCCCGTTCCGAGGCCTCCTTCTGCGACATAATTACTTCGCAGAAAGAGGCCACAGCCTCCCATTTTCTTTCGCTGTCGAGCATGGCTGCCACGATGCTATGCAGCGAGAGGTCCACCACTCCTATGACGGCCATCATGGCCCTGCGCTCCTCAGCCCATCGACAGCACACCGCGAAGGTGTGTTCGGCCGTGTCGTCGGGCTCGCCACACTCGTGACAGGCCGGGCTGGGCTCCCTCCCTATTTTGTGCAGGTAATGACCAAAGCAGCCATGCCCGGTCATTACCTGCGCCAGCCTATATCCCACCCGGCCGTGCCTCCTCTCGAGCCAGCTGGAGAAGGACGGGAGGAGTGCCCCTATGGTGCGGACTCCATAGGGGGAGCCCTCCAGGTCACTTCTCCAGCGGTCCCTCATCCGCCTTTCCGCCATGCGGCGGGCTGCCGTCGCCTCCTCGGGGGCGGGGAACTCATTGAGGGCTCTATTCCTCACCCGCTCCCTATGTGCCTCGGCCAGTCTTTGGGCGTCTATCTCCCATGGCGGGGTACCAGCCAAGGCACACGCTGCTGCCCACGCCACCGTCACGTAGGCCCTAACAATTCGTATGGCCACAATTCTTTGTGGCCTTCGTAGTAGGGCCTTGTTTGTCGCCCCCAGTCGGTCCGCCCATATTGGGGCCCCGTAAAGAGCCATACTGCGGGCTACGCCCGCATACAGGCGGCGGCACGCGTCGGACGGTCCTCCAACATTGGGCAGCAGTCGACCCAGGGCAGATGCTGCAGCCACTATTCGGGGAGCCAGCTGCTTGAAGTGCTCCCCGAAGCTCCATCGTCGGTCCAGGACGAGGCCCAGGTATTTTATGTGCGGCCTCACCTGGATCGCTTCGCCGCTCACCGGGATGGTAGTACCGGGCGGTGGCCTCCAGCCTCTCCCCCCGAAAATGATGGCCTCGGTCTTCGGGAGAGACACTTTTAGGCCCAGCAGTTGGATGCGGGTGACCATTAGGTCCGCCGCAACCGCCGCCCTCCGCAGCACCTCCCTCAATTCGGTGCCCCGGACGACCACCAACGTGTCATCTGCGTAGCAGATGACTGTCATCCGGGGGAGCAATGCGCCTCGGATGGCCCAGTCGAACCCGATGTTCCACAGCAAGGGTCCAAGCACGGAAACTTGGGGAACACCGCAGGCCATCTGTCTCTCTCTCATCTGACCTCCTCGCTCTGTATAGAGCACTACCCGGTCACACGGGTAGTGCTCCACGATCCTCCTGAGGTAGGGGGGCATTTTATGGTATTTGAGTGCCTCCCCTATCACCGAGTACGGGAGAGTGCCAAACGCATTGGCGATGTCCAAGGACACCGCCACAGTTCCCTCGCCACGTCCCGCCGCGTCCTCGGTGAAGGCTCTCAGGTCCCCTAGCGCGTCCAGTGTGGACCGCCCGGCCCTGAACCTGAATTGGTGGTCCGAGATGTTCGGGCCTGTGTCCTCAAGGTGCCGGATGATCCGGGAAGCGATGATCCGCTCTAGCATCTTCCCGGTCTCATCCAGCAGGACAATTGGCCTCCATCCGGAAGGGGAGTCAGCCGGTTGAGTCTCCTTCCGGAGGAGGCAGAGCCTCCCCTCCTTCCAGCACCTAGGGAATCGCCCGGTCTCCAAGCAGTCGTCAAAAAGGTCCCTCAGACGATTCCCAAGGTGCTTCATCGCCACAGGTACTCCGTCCGGGCCCGGGGCCTTCTTGCACCCCTTCAGCCGGTGGACCGCCTTCAGTATTTCACCGTCCGTGACTGGGGGCGCTGGGTCTGGTTCCGCAGGTTCCTCCTCCGGGCCCCTCATCCGTGGAGGAACAAAGTCCAGCGCAGGCGGAAAAAGCCCCTCCACCACTCGTTGGAGGAGTTCTGGCTCCAGGGTGTCCATTGCGGGGGCGTGGCGCATCTTATTACGTACTTGCTTGTACGGCCGCCCCCATGGGTCCCTGTCGAGTGTGGACAGGAACACCTCGTGGGCAGCATCCTTCGCCTTGGCGATGGCCAAGGACAGGGCCTCCTTGGCTGCCTTGAGGGTCCTGTGCAGGAGCTCCTCCTCCTCCGGTGTGTGGCGGCGCCGCCTACAACGGGTGTAGTCTCGGCGGGCTCTGTTACTGGTGAGACGGAGGGTCGCAATCTCCTCCGTCCACCAGTGCACCCGTTTTCGAGTAGGCTGCCGTCCCGCTCGCTGCATTGCGGCGTCGCACACCGTAGTGAGCGACTTGCGGAACCGGGTAGCCCTCTCCTCCACACATGCGGATCGGTCCGGTGGGGGGGCGCGCCAAACCTCCACCATTGCCGCCTCCTCCGCTCGGTCTTTGTCGAAGCGAAGGGGGAACCTAACCTAACCTAACCTAACCTAACCTTTTTTTTTTGTTTTTTTTTTTTTTTTTTTCGCTGGGAAAATGCATTACGCATCCCGTCCGATCGGGGGTTCGGAACGGGTATGTGACGTTCCCGGACAGATCCGGTTTACCCACTAAAAACCCAGCGCGTTTTCCCTCCAAATCGCCTTAGGTGGGGTCCACAGGATCGCTTGCGCATGCTACTGTGGACCTCGCGATTTTCCCGGTTGGGTTCGGCCGAGGAAGAGCACCCCGGATGAGAGAGGGGTGCTCCAGTCATGTGGGACTACTTGGTCGGCAAAGGGCCCCCACCCTCGCCGTCCCGCTCACTAGGGCGGGGCGAGCATATGCGCAAAACGCCGGCGTGCTCGACCCACCCTCCGTCTGCGAGTTGGGGCAGCCAGAGGATCGTCCTCTCTGCCCCGCTCCGCGTCCTCTTTCTGCTTCATAACCTCTGTGCAGAAAGAGGCCATCGCCTTCCAGCACCTCTCGCTGTCGAGCATTTTGGACACGATGGTCGACAGCGAGAGGTCTGCTCCTACTGCGGCGATGAGTTCCCGCCGTTGGCGATTCCATGCCACGCATGCCTCTAGTGTATGAAGCTGTGAGTCCACTGGGGCATCGCACGCGTGGCATTTAGGCGCTCCTCCTCTCCTCTCTGCCCGCTACGCGATGCAGGTACTCACCGAAGCAGCCGTGTCCTGTGAGGATCTGCACCAAATGAAAATCGGGCGCTCCCCATTTTCGGTCAATCCACCGCTCGAAGTTGGGCACGATAGCCTCTATCGTTACTCGGCCTGAACTGGCCGCCTCCAGGTCCTCCCTCCACCTCGGGAGTAACGCCGCTTGACCCGCATTCCACAGCTCCTCCACCTCTCTGTGGGTCGGGAACTCCCCTCGGGCCCTCAAGTCTGCACGATATCTATATATTTCCGCGAGGATCTCCGCCTGAAGTTCCCAAGGGGGGTCACCAGCAAGGAGCGTAGCCGCCACCCAGGACACCGTCCGGTAGCCTCTGCACGCCCTAACCGCAATGACCCTCTGAGGTCTGCGTAAGAGGGTCTTATTTGCGGCAGTTAGTGCGTCCACCCATACCGGCGCCCCGTACAAGGCCATGCTTCGGACGATGCCGGAGTAGAGACGTCTGCATGGAGCCTGGGGACCTCCTATGTTGGGGAGGAGCCTACTTAGTGCCGCTGCGGCGCCAACCAATCTTGGGACGAGTTTGGTGAAATGGGCCTTAAATGTCCACCTGCCGTCCAGGATGAGACCAAGATATTTCATGTCAGTCCCAACCTGTACGGTCTCGCCCTGCAGTATGATGCTTGCCCCTCGTGGAGGACCTCTGCGAGGGCCATGAAAAAGTAATGCCTCTGTCTTTTCTACGGCGACTCGAAGACCCAGTAGACGGATTCTGTCCACCACCAATGTTGCTGTTGAAATAACTTAGCAAACACGCAAATTATGTGTAAAACATTTAATATTAAAATCAAAACTGACTTTGACAAGGCGCAGCCATAGACTAATACACCACAATCCTCACCACTAAAACAGAAATAAGTGAACAATAATTGCCACAGTTACCATTAAATTAAAGAAACAATACTCTCCTTAATACACAAAATTAACATCTATACACAGGATTCTTATTCCTGGTACAACGCGGCTCAGGACGGTTCAACACAGGTGACTGAGCTGCAGGTACACCTAAACTCAGTTCGGCCCCACTCCTCTCCATAACGGCAGCTGAAGATGCAGGCAAAACGAGTGCTGGCTGTGTCGGAACAACGCTTGCAACATCACGGTTAGGCGCAACACCCGGTACCAACTCCGTCGCAGGTGTTGGTGACTCAGAATTAGACGGATAAGATAATAAGCTCCTCCTCGGTCTTAACTGGTCAATATGCCTATGAGCTACCCCACTATTACCAGACACCACTGTATAATCTGTACTCCCCAAACGCCCAGTAACAACTCCTGGAATCCATTTATCACCACTATTATATTGTCTTACCCACACATTTTCACCCACATTAACCGATCTCTCACAACCTCCTGCCTTTTGGACCATTCTCTCCTGCTCCATCCACACCCTGGCCTGTCTGTCGAGCTGGACTGTTGATGTGGCGCAACACCATCCGTAGTTGCAGCACCATGCGCGACTTGCCGCCCTCTGTTTTTATTCTGAATTCCACGCACACATAATTTATTCAATTCAACCGCGGCCCTGTCAACGCGACCGCTTCCGCTTCCAGTTTGCTCTACTGACGCCGCATCCCGCTCCGCAGACTCAATCGAATTTGCCAGTCTCAGTGCCTTTTCATAAGACAGCACCTCCTCCGCAAACAATCTCTGACGAATTACATCGCTATTGACCCCGCAAACGAACTGATCCCTAAGATTATCCTCTAATGATCCTCCAAAACAACAATCTTTTGACAACCGCTTGAGCCCCGCCATATAGCTAGCGACATTCTCATCCGTCAATTGCCGCCTTTGCCGAAATTTGTATCTCTCCGCCATTATGGACGGTTTTGGTTGTAGATGTTGCGACAAAATCGCAACCGCCCGATCGTAAGACAAATCTTTCGGTTGAGTCGGACTAGCCAAAGAAGTAAGTAGCTCATATGCATCCTCACCCATTACCGCGATCAGCGTTGGTAACTTCTTGTCGTTTTTCACGCCATTTGCCGCAAAATACATCTCCAATCTTTCCGTATAAATTCTCCAGTTCCCATTCTTAATGCAGAACTCCTTTATACTCCCAATCGACATTTTACTCGTCGCCAATGAAATAACTTAGCAAACACGCAAATTATGTGTAAAACATTTAATATTAAAATCAAAACTGACTTTGACAAGGCGCAGCCATAGACTAATACACCACAGCTGTCACTTCACCAAGTCGCGCAGCTTCTGCGTATGTTCGGGCACGTGCTGTGACGAGTGTGTCATCTGCGTAGCATATCACGTTCGTGCCGCGAAGGAGTGGGACGCGAAGCAGCCAATCGAACCCGATATTCCACAGCACGGGCCCCAACACAGAGCCCTGTGGAACGCCGCATCTTACTTGTCGGTGGTGAAGCCTACCATCAGCACCCATCCATCGGACCACTCTTCCTTGGAGGTAGTCCTCCAGCAACCGCCGGAGATAGGTCGGCACTTTATGAGCCCGGAGTGCCTCCAGTATGGTCTCAAACGGCAAACTGTTGAAGGCATTCTTAACATCTAAGGAAATTGCCAGAACAACCTCGCCCTCCTCCACTGCTTCCATGGACCGCATCTTGAGGGCATTCAGGGCGTCTATTGTGGAGCGACATGCGCTAAATCCATATTGGGCATCTGCTAGATTCGGTCCAACTTCCTCTAGATGGCGAATGAGGCGGTTTGCGAGGATCTTTTCCAGCATCTTGCCTACCTCGTCTAATAACACTATGGGTCTGTAGGCCCCAGGCGATCCAGGTGGACGGCCCTCTTTGGGTATGAGCGCAAGGCGACCCTCCTTCCAGATGTTCGGAAAGCGTCCGGCACGGAGGCAAGTATCGAAAACTTTCCGGATCAAACTCTCCAGTTCCTCAGCTGCTATTAAAAGGACCCTCCCCGGTACTCCATCAGGCCCCGGTGCAGTCTTCCTCCCCTTTAGGCGGTCAAGTGCTACTGCAATTTCTCCTCCTCGGATTGGTGGAACCTCCGCGACAGCCTCCTCCTCCGGTCGGCAGGGAGGAGCCATAACTGGAGGGCAGTGGCCTGCGGTGTCTGGGAACAATTCTGCCACTATTCCCGCCACAACGGCGGGTTCTAAAGACTCCGTTGGCGGTGTAGTTGCGGCACGGAGCTTCTTCCGTGCAGCGCGGTACGGTCTTCCCCAGGGATCCCTATTTAAACTGTCTAGCAGCTCTTCTCTGGCCGATGATTTTGCCTTACTTATGGTCAGCTGTAGCGTCTTCTTTCTTTCTTTATAAGCGTTCCATAGCTGTCCTTCAAGCGGCGTTTCCTGACCATTTGTGTGACGACTATGGCGACGGCAGCGGACGTATGCTCGCCTGGCCCCATTTGCCTCCTTTCTGAGGTCAGCGATTTCTTCCGACCACCAGTAGACGCTTCGGCGTGGAGAGTGCTTCTTCGCTCTTGGCATGGCCGTATCGCACACTTCAGTGAGTGCGGCGCGAACGTGGTTGGCCAATACGTCGACATCTTCGATGGCATCGTCGTTGATGTCGTCCGCTCCTCCTGTTGTCTCTGGGGTCTGCCACCGCTGCACTATAGCAGCTTCCTTGGCAATGTCCCTGTCTAGTTTTACGAGAGACCAGCGAGGGAAGCAGCTAGGACATCTAGGCGGAGGTGGAGGTCCCGTCGCGGAGACATCAAAACGGATGTAGAGGTGATCGGACAGGGTCTCTGTTTCCTCATCCACCCTCCAATTGTGTACCCTGCGCGCAACAGCTGGTGTGGCAAAAGAAACGTCCACCACAGACCCACCCTGCTGTCGCACGCAGGTATGCGTGGATCCCCTGTTGAGGAGGGTCAGGCCAGTTTGTAGGGCCCAGACTTGGACTGCTCTGCCGCGGCCGTCGCACAAAGGGTTGCCCCAAGCGCGTGATTTTGCATTTAAGTCACCGAGAAATATGACCGGTTTTGGTGCTAGTCGCTCCACTATTGCCTTTGCGGAGTCAAGGAACGCCTCAAACTCCGCCAGTGTCTTGTTGGGGGAGAAATATGCTCCAACTATAGCGTACTCGCCCCATTCGGCTGCGACCACCCCCGATCTTCGTACGAGAGGTGACAAAGGTGGGCCTGCATTAGGGCCTGCCACAACCGCTACCAGACCATCGATGTCTCCAATCCAGTTAGGATGAGTGGGCACAAAGTATGGTTCACATATGACCGCCACATCAATCCGCCACTGCGCGATGGATTGGAAAGCGATATCTTGAGCGCCAGCGCAGTGGTTGAGGTTCGCCTGTAAGAAGCTGTTATGTCTCGTCTGGTTCATCGATGGTCATTTCGGCTTCCTCTTGTCGCTCGGTGCGAGTGTCCTCAATGGTGACGGTCTTAATGACCGCTTTGCCTTTCGTATTCGGGGGCAGGCATTTTCTGCCTCCCATGTAGTGGTTTGAGGGTCTGCCCGCATCAGCGCATACTGCGCAGTACAGGGCCCCATTACATCTAGCCGCTCTGTGCCCCTCATGTCCGCAACGGAAGCAAAGCTCATCTCGGTTGACATTGGACGGACACATGGCTCGTGTGTGTCCCGCTCCCATGCATTTATAGCAGCGCAGGGGTCGCTTTTCGAGAACCTGAACCCTGGCAGAGCTCCAACCAACCGTTATTCTTCCAGTCTTTGAAAGCACCGCTGCTGCGGAAATGGGGCACTGCGCTACGACAGACCCTGTACCCCTTGGTCCCCGCTGGATGTTCAGGACTTTCACCTGGTCCTCTCCACAGGCACCAGCCTTTGCAACTGCCGTGGTGATCTTTCCTGGGGTTGCCGCATCATCAAGCCCCGTAATGCGTACATCCGCATGTTGTATGGGCCTAGAAACTTTTGCCAACCCGTCTAAAGTCCTTCCCAGGTGCTCCGCAAGTTTGTCAGCGGCTGCGGTGTGCCCCTCTCCACGGACCTCGATTACGCGGGCTCCAGTCGCAGACGTGCGAATTTTGAGGGAGCCCGGTGTTACGCCTATCGCTTCGAGGTTTATTCTAGTCTCCGCTGCGGTGATAACGGAGGCATACGTAGCGCCATTTTTCTCCGCCTCTGGGTCAAGGGAAATTGACACCGCCGCTGTCTTTGGAGGGTGCAGTTTCGGCTTAGGCAGAGCTCCAGATTTTGATGCCCGCTTGGGCGCCGGCTTATGACCCGCTGCTGCCGCAGGTGTGGGTGACTTTTTCTTTTTGCCCTTCTTCACCACTTTATCCATTCCTCCTTGTTAGATGAAGCCATTACCGGATCCGTCACGGAAGCCGTTGAGGTTCCCGGCACCTGTTCGACCGCCCGTTGCGGGGGAGGTAGCATAGCGATATCAGCCAAAGGCCCGGGTGGGGAGTTGCCTTTTTTAGATTTGGCCTTCGTCTTTGCCTTCTTTGTCGAAGTCGCCGTAGCTGTTGGCTAGGCCGCCTGCATGGGCTTAGAAACCACTTGCGGCAGAGCTACCGGTGACTTTCTTTTATCCGCTGCCAAAGGAGGGCGGCAGATAGGAGCTGGCGGCAGACGTTCTTCTATGATCGCAAGGCGCGCATTCAACATGGTTCCCATAGTGTCAACCAAGGAGCGCTTAAGCTCCTCCACATCAAAAGCCGGGGCCGGAGGCTGCTGTGTCAGCGGCCGAGTAGCCGCAAGTTCTGTTCTCATCTCGGAGAACTCACGGCGGTGAACTTTTAGCTCGCTCCTCAGTAACTCCACCTCCCTGCGGAGTCGTTCATTATCGAGACGGAGGCGCCTCGTCTCCTCCTCCTCAGAGCGTGAAGTAAGGATATCTACTACCGACATTATCGTCTTGGTAGATTCCTTCAACCTACGCACTAGCGGGCCCTGAAGGTGACCAGACTTCTTAGCAACCTCCAAGATGGCGGTGGCTCCACCTTCTGCTAGGGCTCGCAGCCCGTCTGGAGAAAGGGTTTCCGGGTTGGCTTTAACCCGGTCCTCCGTTTCCTTTTCCAAATCCGGAACGTCTGGTCCCGCTGTTTTATGGAATGGCCGAGAGCGGAGAACCTTCTGAAACTCTGTCTCCTTATCCTCCACAGCCGTTTTCTTTTGCTTGGCTTTGACTCCCGGGCCTTTTCCTCCTCCAGACGATGCCAACTTCCCATGACGGGTTGTCGGCCCTTGCCTTGTTTGACGGGCTTCTGTCTCCGTTTCAGACCCGGTCTCCAACTGTCTCGTCCATTTCCGCTTTACTGAGGTATGACTCCTGTTTGATGTCAGGCTCACATCGGAGTCACCGTCGTTCTCAGCTGCTGACGTCCGTCTTGTCGCGCCCACGTCTTCGAGTCGTGTTAGCCCGACCCGTAATTGGGGCTGGGTTGATGGTGCTCTCTCCTCATTGTTTAAGGCGTCAGCGTGCGCCAGTCTGGTCCGTCTTCCTTCCTTCTCCACAGTTTCGGTGCACTCTAACGGGGAGTACACCTCAGCCACTTGCTCATTCTGCAAATCGGTGTCCATGATAACATCGCCAAGTTTGTCGTTTTGGTCCTGAAAAGGACCGTTTACGGTTTGGCCCTGAAAAGGGCCTTTTGGGGGGTTAAAACAGGCCATATAAATCCCACGAGTAGGGGAGAACTAAAGCTCCACTTGGGCAGAGATCCCCAGTACCCAAGTGGCCCTAATACACTGCGACGGCGGGTAGTGTCGCAGGTTTGTTCTCTAGTGACTGGTAAGCACTCCAGCCGCTCCGAGGAGCATCCTGACGCGGAGAACCCTCACGCCAAGAGTTGTGGATTTTTATAGGGGTTGTCTTCCCGTGGACCCGGCCAGTGAAGGCAAGGCCGCCGGTCCGCCCTGCAGGACACCCGTACCCCATGGCTGGAGATCGTTGGGGCAGCATTGCGGTTTACGGCTCGGTCAACGGCGATTGCACTCTGCAATCTGCGCCGCTAGCTCCGACACCGGGGCCAGCAGCACCCGTCCGCCTAAGTGGTTTTTTAAAGAGGTTTTCGTCCTCATAGTCCCCGTCCAAAGACGGCAACCCTCGTGCCGACCCCACGGGCCGGGTTACGAGTTGGCCGGCAACTGACCTAAGTCAGCCACCGCCTCGCTCCCAATACGGGTAAGAATCTCTCCCTTTGCGCAGCTGGGCGCACTCCTCTTGTGCCGCTCTTTGTCTGGCTCCTCCCCCCTCACCTTTCCGGTATGGTTAACCCTGTCCGGTATAGCCTCGGGGATCATAGGAGCACGCAAGCCCCCCCACCACGACAAGGTGGCAGCACGTCGGGAGGGAACCTAACCTAATCTAACCTTTTTTTTTTTTTTTTTTTCTTTTTTAGGAGGGGAAAATGCATTACGCATACCACCAGGGTGCGGGGACGGACCCCGGTGGTTATGTGGGACTCCCATGGTGGCTAATGAGGCCTATGGTGTACCCACTAAAAACCCCTCCATTTGCCGCCTCTGTGCTATAGGCAAGGTCACGGGAAACGCTCTTCGCATACTACCGCGACCTTGCTAGCGGTCGTCCGAGCTTCGGACCCGTCTCTAGGGAGCACTGCTCAACCCGGCCTTCGTTAGAGGCGTGCCGATATACGGCCGCCTACCGCTCGGGGACCTTCATGTAGGCGACAGACGTCCCCGTGTCTGCCGCCCACAGGCACCCTTATGGGGGTAATCGGCGGTCGTAGGCCAGCCGCCGTCGCCCCAATCGTTTGCGGCGCATTGGATGAGAGGCCGGATCGTCCTCCCTGCCACGCTCCGCTGTCTCCTTCTGCGCCATCACGTCCTCGCAGAAGGAGGACATCGCCTCCCACGACCTGTCGCTGCCTACCATGGCCTCTACCACGGCAGGCAGGGAGAGGTCGTTCCCCACTACGGCCACGAGTGCGGCCCGCTGCTCCACCCAACTTGGGCACACCTCCAGCGTGTGCTGCGCCGTGTCTTCAGCGGCGCCGCACTCGTGGCATACCGCTGTCGGTTCCCGTCCTGCCACCCTGCACAGGTATTTGCCGAAGCAGCCGTGCCCCGAGAGGACCTGTGCAAGGTGGAAGGAGAGAAACCCCTCCTTTCTTCCGACCCATCTCTCCAAGACGGGCCGGATCGCTCCGATGGTCCAGTGGGCCAGCACTTGGCGCCTCCAGCCTTTCCCTCCACTCCTGTATGACGTTACGGCGGGAGTTGAGCCTCCACTGCCTGACGTCCTCCAGGAGGGGCTGGACCCCCTCTTCTCGCGCTTCATCGACACGCCAGTAGATGTCGGCCAGAGCTGAAGCATCGAGGTCCCAGGGCGGGGTCCCCGCCAGTACGCAGGCCGCCTCGTGTGAGACGGTGCGGTATATCCTCGCCATCCTGACTGCCATGACCCGGTGCGGTCGCCGCAATTGGGCCTGGTTCTGGGCAGTCAGGGATCCGGCCCAGATGGGCGCTCCGTAGAGAAACCTTTTTTTTTTTTTTTTTTTGACCCAGAGAAATGCATTGAATTGCATACCACTACGTAATATGAGACCCTCGGGGGTAGAGTCAGACATTACGCATTGGTTATGTGGGGCTCTCTAGTCCGCGAAGCCTACTAGCCTACCCACTAAAACTCTGGGATGCTGCCAACCTGTGCCGTAGTGGTGGTGCCATGGGATCGCGAACATGTCACCACGACACCACCGGCACTTTCGCCCTAAGGCGAACCCTCACCGAAAGACACACTGTAGCATGCATAGCAGTGTGCCTAACCCTCACCTGCTTCCCCAAGCCCCCAGGAAGCGGGGACCGCCACCGACACACGGTGTTGCGGTCCCACCCTCCTTGCTGAGGGAGGACAAAAGCCCCTACCCCTCAGCCGGCCATGGGAGGACAAAAGCCCCTACCCCACGACCCCCTATCCACGTCCCATATCAGTCGTGGACTCTGCTGCTGCAGAGCCACGCTGAGGGACCCTCTGGAAGCTAGGACCGCCACCGACACACGGTGCTTCGGTCCCAGCCTCCTGGCTGAGGGAGGACAAACGCTCCTACCCCCCAGCCGGCCACGGGAGGACAAACGCCCCTACCCCTCGGCCTGCCACGGGAGGACAAACGCCCCTACCCCACGACCCCCTCTCCACGCCAAGGGAGGACAAACGCCCCTACCCCTCGGCCTGCCACGGGAGGACAAACGCCCCTACCCCATGACACCCTCTCCACGCCAAGGGAGGACAAAAGCCCCTACCCCTCGGCCCGCCACGGGAGGACAAACGCCCCTACCCCTCACCCAACCACGGGAGGACAAGAGCCCCTACCCCGTGGGTTCCCTCCCCAGGTGCTAACTAATGTCCCGACCCACGCGAATCCCAGAAACTCGGCCCCGCAGACGCCGTCAGAAGCCGAAAACCCCCCAGATGTGTCACAGACATGCATGACACCTGATATGTGATCCTGCCGCCTCGCTAATACAGCCGACCCGCCTGGGGAATGGATTTGCGTTTTCGATTTCTCAGAAATCGAAATGCACAATCCTTCCTGGCAGGTAGGCAGTATCAGAGAAGCAGGAGGCTCACTAGCCAGGCAGTCACCCACAGCTACGACACATCGAGAGTCTTTCCGACGTCCTCTTACAACCACAAGGGCAGAGCCCCCAGGATCCACGCAGGCCGAAGACACCAACCAGCACCTGTCTCCCCCGCCCGTCTTGGCCCGTAGGCCCCCTCCCTGGTGTCTCTTGGCTTCCCCGCGCGCACAACGCAGGTACTGAGCCCCCCCACCACGACAAGGTGGACACCCTCGGGGGGGGCTATTATACAAACCTAACCTAACCTACAGTTTTCGGGCTTCAGCCAACTCGATATTTGTCCAAATCCGTTTTTTTCTGTTTTAACGTAAAGAATAGGTTAAATAATCTTGAGTACTCTTGAAATTTAGTTTCAGTAATGATTAGGTCTGATAATCATTAGGTGTGGTAATTATTAGGTTATTTCATATTAGTATTGTTGACAATTAGTACAAATCATTATAAGAGTATTGGATTATTAGGTCTAACAACTAATTAGGGTATACAAATTAGGTGAAATGACATTAGGGCTAATGAAAATTAGAGCTAACGTTGATAGGTGTAATATAAATAAATAAATAAATAAATATCAGACAACCTCACACAAATCAACCTAGTCCCAAATTAAGCTCAAGAAGGCTTGTGTTATGGGTACTAGGCGACGATATACATTACTTATATAGATAAATAAATACTTAAATACATAGAACATCCATGACCCAGGCACAAATATTCGTGTTCATCACACAAATATTTGCCCTTGCCGGGATTCGAACCCGGGACCGTCGGCTCAGTAGGCAGTTGCTTAACCACTGCGCCAACCGCGTCGTCAAAAAGTAAAAGTAATAATATTAGCACTTGCGTTATTAGGTCAAGTAGGGGAGTACCGCTAAAGTATGATCTATGCACGCTGAGGTCATTAAATACTCGATGAACTCAGCCATATTAGATGCCCTAATTGTTATTTATTAGTTTTAATAATTATAAGAGGAAGCGTCAGCCACAATAATAATTAATACAATAGACATAGACCTCACAAATCGACTTAAGACCTGAAAATCGTTTTTGACTGAATTATTACGAGAAATTGAGAGTGGCGGTTTAGAAAAATCAATTCTAGGTTTGTACAAAAAATAAAATTGAGACACTAGATTTTACGCAAAAAATTGTTTGATATTCATGATATTTGACTGAGTTACTACACTAAGATAAAATGTGGGTACATTTAAAATTAATATTTTTTAAATAATTTATTTATTTTATAAGTAATCTCTTACATTAACTTATGATATTTACATGTTTAACAGTAACATAACGTTTGGTTTGGCTGTAGATTGGGGTAGACAGAATGACGCAGGAAACCACGACCTGGTGTCTGGGGAGCTCCACATGTCCCGCCACCTATCCTGTCGGCAGCAGCATCATTTGCCCAGGAACGCTATGAACACATAAAAGTAAGATTTTGATAATTATTCCCTGGATGTCTAAATACTTACAAGCTTGGGCTTTTGATTGTTGCCTTGTCACGTGATAAATATATGTCAGAGCATCCACTCTCGCAGAAACTTGCTCCTCAGAAAGTGGCGGGAACGACCTATCACCCACACTTTAGTCATAACTAGTTTTGAAATATATTTCAGCCAGTGTACATTTTGACCAAATTCAGGTGTCGATAGAACTTAAGATGCCGTCGTCAGTCAAAAGTAGGGACAGGCGATACGAGTATATACCGAATTCTACTCAATAACATTTTAGGGAAATCATTGGCTGTTGCTGTTGCTAAACGTACAAATAAAACATCGATAACTTTTACTGCAGAAATGCATCCAAAAGAGGGATACAACAAGATATTACTTATGTAGTGTGCCGTATTATTATAATATGCCATCGGAAAACATAATCTTCCTTCTGATCTGGTAAAGGTTACAATAATAATGTAACATTATTTAGATCAGATATTTACGTACCACTGGAGAGGTCTGTGAGCGAGTGCGACTCGTGGAAGGCGGCCAGAGCCTCCAGGAACGAACCCAGGCCGCCGAAACCGAAAACGGTTCCATTGTTTAGCTGCCTGCAATATAAGGATTACTGCATATTGGCGGCTAAGAGAAATCGAGGTAATGAAAAGTATACTTCACAGGAGGTCAATCTATGTAAAAATTGGTAGTCTTGTCGATTGGTTGATTGTTGGGAAATGCCGCATGAGAGAGGCTCAGAGGCGAGTTGATTAACATGCCGTGTTAGAGGACTATACACGATGATTCTTAATTGGTGATCAGGAATAGAAAAATATTAATATCCAGCTAAAATTAAACTTAATAGGCGAGGTTTCACTCAATTACCTCACTGTTTAATTATTCAAAAGTTAAAACATAATTGAAACTAAAACTACTAGATACATGGTGATTCTTCATCAATAATTGAAGTACGATCAGATACTTACGTCAAGTGCCTTCGCTTTGGTGGGAATTTTTACGAAATTTTCTACGACTTTGGTTTTGTAATGACAATGACAAGTTATTACTCATAAATTGTCATTGTCATTCAATTATTAAAGAGGTTGTAAGCTCACAGATACAGATTAGTAGGGTGACAAGGAATTTAAGACAAAATTGGTTTCAAAATAAAAACTATCATAGACAGAAAAATAAAAGTTTGTTTTCACGTAATTACGACTTCAACGTGACCGCGATCAATTACTGAGTTAGAAAAGTTGGTACCTGATCACCGATTAAAAATGATCTTGTATAGACAGTAAACTCCTACAGGCTGGTAATTATCATCAAAGTCTGTACTCACGCATCCTGGAACAGTGTCCCGAAGAAAGCGCGCCCCTCCACCTGCACCTGTAATGATGAGGACTAATGAGTTTGTGTCTGCAAAACTCAATGCCAATAATGCGATTGAAAAAGAAACGTTAGCACGGAAAACTTTGAAATATACGTCGAAACAGGAATAAGCTCACAATAGTATTACAGTAAGGAATGCCAGCACGAGTCCCAGGGCGAAGGTCGGCAGAGGGTTGTAGCGGGACATCCTCGGGCGAGAGTGGGACGGCAGAACAAACGCAACCGGTGAACACGGAAACGCAGAAAGGAAACGGGAGATCAGCGGCGGCGGAGACAGCAGGGGACTGGTAACTGTTGGCAAGGACTGAGTGATCAGTGATAACAGACAGGGTAACCATGCCGTGCAAGCGTTCATATAGTGCGAATGCTAGTGCGTAGAGAGGTGACACTGTCGATGCTCCACTCTGAAAAAATGCTTTATGCAAAATGAAAATTCTCTAATTGTTTTTATGCAAAACAATCGAGCTAATCGAGTCTACTCGAGAAACTATTCTTCCAGAGTTGAAAATCGACAGTGTCACCTTTAAAAATAAATAAATACCTTGAAAAAGAAACTAAGCGATAGTAATATATTCATTATGTTACTTTCTCCCTAAGTCTGGTTACGATCACGCGCCTTTTAGCTAATTCAAATTCCGAGATAGCGTTCGTTTAAGGTATATTAATTACTTTAACTTTTTATTACAATATAACGTAGCAGAGATACTTTATTCTTTGCGTAGAGTATACATGTGTAACTGCTCTATTGTACTTTTAAATCCAATAAATTCGATATAGCAAGATACTTTGCACACTCAGACAAATCCGTAGAAAACCCCAAATAGGTATCGGATATATCTAAAACTTTATACGCAGCAATATCATTCCGCATCCATATCGTAAAAAGTCACGAGTTGTAAAATCGAGCGGATCCCGTCTCTAGCGGAATTTGCATGAGAATGTCTTCGACGCATCTCGCACGCATTGATAAGCGAGGCTCATTGTCTGGGGAGGTCGGCGAGGAGCGTGGCGGATGGGGGTCGCCTAACACGCGTTCAGCCCCGTATAGTCCGGTCAAATAAGATAAAAAATCTAGGACGGCTAAAATAAAACAGATTTTGGTGAACCGGTAAATAATATATTTTTAGAGGTATAGTGACGAATACATAAAGATGTTTGTGCCGATAATTGATTATAATGAGTATTATAAGTATTTAAGTGCAAACCGGACCGCGGCTGTCAACGCGCCGTAAACGCAACCAAACATACGTTTGGCGACGTTCGCGTCACATTTTTTTCAAATGTCATATAAAAAGGTTGATTGCTAATTACTTGAGCTTGAAATGTGACTCATAGCAATTTCGTGGGCAGAGTCAGATGAATAGTCTTCCGCACCGCCACATGTACTGATAGCTTGAAGCTCATAGTCTGAGATAAGAGCGGTGCAGATGGAGGTTGATAACAAGCGCCGCGTTTGGAATCTTTAATTTGCATTTACCATCAGATTGCCCGTCTGCCTCCTTCATAATTATATGCAAAAAAGGTTTCATCCAACATCTTTCGGTGACTGGACTATACGCGGCAAGGAGCTCACAATACGGGAGCGTTATTGGATCGAGGCACGCTTCACTTGTCGTGATTGTGTTTGTTTGTCTGCGAGGTATGAGGCCGCGCTCCATTTGCCGCGCTACTGCCGAGGACTCATTATGCACTATTGTTCTAATCTCAGCCGAGACATTGACTCCGCCGAGGCCACTGATTATGCGGAGGCGTGGTAATTATTCCGTGTTAAATTTGGGATAAAAATTATAATGGACATAACATGGAGATCGACAGCATTACCGTTGTAAGCTGTCGCCGGGAGGGGCGTAATGAATTATTAATGCCCCTGATGAGGCTTCATTAGCGATGCTAATTCGTCAGAATATTTATAGAATTAGAACAAAATCATTAACGTGGGAAGTCAGACCCTTCAGAGACCTACGGGCCTTTGATAACTTCGCCGGCTATTAGAATAAGTCCCCAGCTTTACATACAATACTTTCGGTTCTAACGACATTCAATTATGAAACAAGTTGCAGGCAACTCCGGAGCCTTACAGCATCGCGAAGTTTACAATCGTTCATTTATCACTTCCGAAACTTGCAGGCATTCAACCCGAACAGAGTCCTACGTCCAAGTTCACAGGCGTTATTTTAAGTGTTCATTGGTGGAGGGTAAGACTTTTAGGGATGGAGAGGAGGGTGTAGCGGAGTGTCGCGCGCGGGACGCGGCGCGGCAGTCTGTCGGCCGCCGCGAGGTCGGGTGCGCGTCGCGAGTGAGTGCGTGTTGTCGAAGACCGAGCCGCCACCGACCAGCCATGGAGGACCACGCTAAAGTATGTGTCACTCGCACCTCTCTCCCCTGCCCAAGGAGTCTCACGTACTTTTGAATCCGCTCAATAAGTTCGAGGAAAACGCTTTACAGGATCAACGGGATTGGAAATGAATAAAAGTGTCAAAGTACTTTATTTGAACGTTTAGTATAAAATGCTGAGGAAAATAGGCATTTACTGATACATACATAGCGTATATGGGCGTACTAAAAAGATTGTTAAAGCATATTGCTGATGATACGTTAAAGGTTTTACGCAGATGCAGTTAATACTATACGTTGATATGTTTTTACTTTTTCTAGAAGTTTTGGACGCGGCTTCACCCGTAGAGTGCATTCCTTTTACTAAGTAGTTGAGAATCGCATATTTCCAGAGAAAAATGTATCTCTGTACAATAAAACATTCTGAATTTTTTGGCTTCTCTTGTGTCAAAGTTCCGAATCACATAACACCAGACTCGTAACTGTGTAAACAAGAACCTTAAAATTAACTTTAATTTCGGGAACCTGCAAATAATGATCAATTTCTTTTATCGTAATTTATTTTATATTCCCATTGCAAATATGTAATTTCTTGTTTTACTGACAACTTGAGGAAAAACGGGAAGGAGTCAACATAAGTATGGATACATTTTAAATCAAAGTGGAAATATAAGATATGATGTGCCTCGGGCGGGACTCGAACCCGCACCGGTTGTTCCCGGTTAAACCCAACGTAATAAAGGAGGAGGTTCTATTTTTTACGGCATGTTCTTTTATCTATGTATGTTCACCGATATCGCTGCCAATTATGGACCGATTCTCAAAAGTATTTTTTTATTTGAAAAACTATACTCCTGAAATAATCCCATTGTCAGCATGTCGGGACCTGATGACGGGGTCCCAGGGGAATCGAGGGCAACTCTCAAGGATAAGGTTATTCATGTATTTTATAAAATTATTCAGGTATTAGTGTCTGGTAGTCATCAACTCATCATCTTATTATGCTGAGCTGATGATGGAAGGTACGTCTCTTTAATGGTTAGGGTTTAGGGAATAATTCTTTATATATTATAGGCAGGTTAAGATCGCTTGTTGTGTCACTACAGAGTATAAAACAAAGTCGTTTCCCGCTGTCTGTCTGTCTGTCCCTATGTATGCTTAGGTCTTCACAACGGTTTTTTTTAATAGATAGAATGATTCAAGAGGAAGGTTTATATGTATAATACATGCATAATTTATCAGCATTGCACCCGTGCGAAGCCGGGGCGGGTCGCTCGTTATAAATAAATAAATTAAATAAATAAATATTGGAAAACCTCACACACATCAATCTAGCCCCACAGTACGTTCTAGTGCCTACTAGAACACAAGCCTTTGTGTTATGGACACTATAAATACATACTTAAATACAAATAACAATCATGACCCCTGGGTCACATGGGGTTGTGCCTGCACAACTATTCGAGTTCATCACACAAATGCTTGCCCTTGCCGGGATTCGAACCCAGGGCCGTCGGCTCACTAGGCAGTTGCCTAACCACTGCGCCAACATACCCGTGAAGTGGTTCCGTCGTCGCCAAGTCAGGATCTGACGCAGGATCAGGATCTGGGATCCCTGGGAAATCGAGGGGAACCCTTAAATATTACAGGCAATAATCATGTTTTTCATATATTTTCTAATGTTCAATCATCGTCTGATGACGCTGAGCTGATGGTGGATAGCTCCTTAACGGTTAGGGGATAACGCAAACGGTGTTCTTGTTTGCATGCATCATGCAAACAAGTCCTCGATCCTCGAACGTTCCTCGATCATCCCACTATAGTATGATTTTATTTTAATCACTACAAAGCAAATAAATAATCGGATTCTAAATAAACTGAAAAGCTAAAAATAACCCGTTCATGTACAGATTACATATTTTGAATCTCCTTCTTAAGTCGGTGCCAAACTTTACGTAAACTTCTGTAGTAATAATTCATGCAGTTTATTTTGAAGTCAGTTCTTTGTTTATTTTCTCCGATATTTATTTATTAATTTATTCTATCGGATCTATTCCATTTTAATCTTGTCCCAAAATATATAAATATATATATATGTATATATTTTGGGACAAGATTAATATATATATATAGGTATACATACATATTAATCTTGTCCCAAGTATCGAAGTGACAGTCAGCAGTAAATGCTAATTTATTTAATAATTGTTTCTTGGATGGACAGACTATTACACAGTAATAGACCTTGACTATACGACGGGACCATATTTACAAAATATAATCGTAAAGGGTATCCGAGACCGACTTCAAAAATATTCTAGATCATCCCCGAATCCCAACCGCGATCCTTCCCAGTCTCACCAGCCCTGAGCGAACCGCATCTCATTAAATCTCCAGCATGTTTGTTCGGGTCTATAAGAAGTCGGGCTGTGGTGGATTACAGTAGGTACGAGTATGTCCCGCGCGGGACGGCGGAGCCCATCCCGTGCCGGACGGGCTTGTGGACACAAGACGGAGGCCACGAGGTCGCGGTCGGTTGCGAGGTTGGGTGTGACAAGGTCCCCGGGGCGAGTGAGCCCACTGTCTTGACTGTGTGCTGTCAGGTATCTGGTTATGAGCGCGCTTTTGAAGTGATTTTTACGGGGTTTATTAAAATGCATAAATTTTATTACGTAAAAGATTTGAAAAACTTGGACTCATAGAAATAACTCAAAAACGAAAGAAAGAACAATTCTAAAAGTAAGATATTCTCACGTCTTAACGTAAATTAAAATAGCAGAACAAGGTTGATCACACGTATATTTTGTCCATTAGCATCGGCACTTACATAACATTCTCAATTACAAGCAAACCATAACAAGCCCGCTATCTCCATATATCCCAAGGGAAAAGGTTTAATTCTCCATCATCGTTATTAACTTTGTGCATGAGGATTATCACAACAAAACTGGATGAACTAGCTCGCGTTTAGATATTATGGTGTACTTATATCACAACTCCGAAACATTGTTTCCCGCGTGTAACGTTTCGGCAAATTTTCATTTGTCCGAAAGCATTTTTTTCCTGAAACCCATAATATTTTCAGGGCTTTATAAACATATCGTTTTAAAGAACCCATTAGGTTAGGTTAGGTTTGTTTTATAATTATTCTGAAATATGAACAGTTTTGGAATAAATAGCTTTCGGGCAAATGAAAATTTGGCGAAACGTTAAAGGTGGGAAACAAAAATTCGGACTTACGATAGGAAACTATGGTTTATCTATTTAGTAACTATCGTGCGTTGGCCATTTTAGATATTTTGGATATATTACGTCCACGGTCTAAATTTAAATTGACAGAGTCAGACACCTATTGACAGAGTCGATTTAATCGTCAATATCGTTATCCATCGTCAACACTTAGACAGGGTGTGGAGGTAATAATGAAATAATGAACTTTATTCTGCAAGTAGGCCACAAGGGCACTTTTACATGTCTGAGTCTACCGGCACTTCACAAGAGGAGACCACTGTTGAGAAGAAACGCCGAAAGAAACTCAACAGTCAGTCATTATTATAGGTAGGTATATTTATTTTATAAGTAAGTTAAGTTACTTTTTGTGGTAAATTAATAAATTAGTTGCAGTTGCAAGTCTAGCGCATGCCATCAGGCGAGCCGGACGCTTGTTTGGCACCACCGCAGTAAAAAAACAATCCATACTATCCATACTAATATTATAAATGCGAAAGTGTGTCTGTCTGTCTGTCTGTCTGTCTGTCTGTCTGTCTGTTACCTCTTCACGCTTAAACCGCTGAACCGATTTAGATGAAATTTGGTATGGAGATAGTTTGAGACCCGGGAAAGGACATAGGATACTTTTCATCCCGAATAAATTTAGTGTTCCCGTGGGATGAGCGGGTAACACCGCGGGGCACAGCTATTATATATATATATATATATATATATAATATTATAAATGCGAAAGTGTGTCTGTCTGTCTGTCTGTCTGTCTGTCTGTCTGTCTGTGTGTTACCTCTTCACGCTTAAACCGCTGAACCGATTTAGATGAAATTTGGTATATAGATAGTTTCAGTCCCGGGGAAGGACATAGGATACTTTTCATCCCGAATAAATGTAGTGTTCCCGTGGGATGAGCGGGTAACACCGCGGGGCACAGCTAGTGATAAATATGTAGAAAAGTGCTTCATATGTTATGCTTAAAATTACTCAAAATAATTTCAAGTACCTTAGGTAAGAAGATCGATGGTATCGACGGCTCCATAATGTATGGCATGTCAAGGGATATTAAACTTGGCATTTCCCGAAAATTAGGAGCCTCAAACTCCATCAAAATTAAATTACAGGAACTTTATTGCACAATCACCCAATCAATTTCATGGACCCCTCTCGGAGGTTCTTCCTTCAAACTCCAAAATACAAGCCTATTTAAGATAGCAATTTATGTCACTAAACCTGACATAAAGACGAGTCGTTATAACTTGTGAACTATTTCATATTTGTTACTCTAAATATGTTTTTTTTGCTATTTTTGCGATTTTTGCTCCTTTGTTAACCGCACTCTCATATGGCCAAGATTAGACTCAGCCTAGTTTGGTCACTCTGAAAATGCGCTGTTGCATACAAGCATGCAAAATAATCATTCAATAGAAAATATTAATGGCCGGACTAGGATATAATTGAATACCAAGGGGTGAGATTTGATTGCCATATTAATCTGCCCTATATATGCTTCAATCGCAATCTCAACAAAGTTTTCGAGTGTTTGTTATTAAAAACGTCGCTTTTATCATCTAATCTGGTCATTCCTCAGTTTTCAGTTTGTTATAAAACCTCAAAGTTTAAAAACAAAAGTGCAGGCGGCTACAGGCACTGGGTCACGCTCGGCACGCGTGTAAACCGTGCCTAATGCCTGTCCGTGCGTGACGCCGGACTGAATGAGCAATAACATTTAGGGAAACTAAGGTGTACCACCGCCGTAGATTTAAACTTCTATAATCGTGACGAGGCGACTGAAACATTTAGGAACCGATGTTTTTTAAGCTGTTGCCTGCTACATTTTACATAATATTACATTTGTTATATTTTGACTGCATCTAGCCCACGTGTAACCTTATACCATATGGTTACGATCACAAATTCGCCTGAATTGCCTCACAAATGTTGAATCCGTATCATGAAAACATCGCATCGTCAAGAGTCCACGCCGCGCTGCGGCCGCATGAACACATGTCTACTCAGCAGCGCGTACCTACTAAATATGACTCCACCTTCAGCTTTTGACCACGTACATACACTCGCACGGATTGCCACTCGCACTAGCGTCACTATGGCCCGCGATTAGTGCCGTCGCATTTTGCACCAATCACCAATAAAATGAAGTTTTGCGAAGACCTTCTGTTTCTGCATTGTTTTATTCTGTGGCACCATGAGCTCTCGCGATTCCGTTCCAACCGCGGAAGCGCCGCCGTTATCGCGGGTAATGAGCAGCGCGGCGCTGGTCGCGGGCACTCGCCGCCGCGCGCCGGGCGCGTGCCACCACGACCGGGAAGTGTGATCAGAAAAATACGACCCGGATGTGACATTGAGATCCAAACGCTACTCACGATAAGTTGGCACAAAGGGAAAATATAAATATGTCGCCCCTATGGACTCTTTTGATGAATCTAAACTCATTAATATACAGGGTGGAATGGAACGACGAGGGGTTTAGGCTGGACAATATTCATACTAACTTACATTTAAAACTAAATTGCATAAAATTTAATAAGTATAACCTTAAAAGATAATACAGTTTTCTTCATCAGAATCGGAGGAAGAAAATTACAGGAAACAAAACGCCGTAGGTTTATTAAAATACCAGGTCCAAATTCCATTTTCCATATTTTAAACGCATTGTTTTTTTCCAAGAAACTATAATTCGGTACACCAATATGAAACTCATATTCTCATATATTACCGCTATGAAATAGGATAAAGTTATATGGTAAAATAAATAAAACAAACAACCGACTATTATACAGCTTAAATTCGTTCTCATAAAGTTTTATTAGCACTTCGCTTCAAATATTGGGTGCACAGATTGTGAAAAGTGTGGACGGCTATTCGATGCACAATCGGTTTGCAGTTTTCACAGCAAACGTACCTATGCCGGTATATTGCTCAATAAGAGAGCGCAGACAGCAGCTATACCTAGTAGTTACAGTTAGAAGAGACAATGGACCTCAATAACGTTTAGTGGTTGTCGTGTTGGGTAATGGGCGGCGTGGCGGGCTGCCTGGCGTGTCGCAGCGCACAACTCACGTGGCCATGTCGTCGGGCCGACAGCGCGCGTGCCGTTAATGGCACCCTGTATGCTACATGTAATAGGAATTGGCATTAGTTCAAAAATACCATCAGATAATTAGGCATATGGTCAACGAAAGTTATAGATATGCCCGGTTACTCTGACGATTCGTCTTAATAGCAAGGCTCGAGAACTGTGGACTTTTTCCGATAAAAAAATCCATATCGTTGTGTAGAATATTTGAAACTACAAAAATAAAAATAAATATATTTTTATTGTATGCAAATACTCAGATCCACAGCTTCTCAATATATCAGGATCGGGACCAAACAAAAACATAGTAAGAATTGATATAAAATAAAGTTAAATTGTGTCGTCTGTGGCGTTTCAGCCTTAGTTTCACTAATGCTCTAAGCATGTGATATGAACACAAGACGATATTTTTACCTACTAACCCTACAATTAATAAAATTCATGGACATGCTTCGCTACATTTTCCGGACTCGAAACCCGGGTTGCTTTCATCAATATCCGCATCTAAATGTAATGAGTCCAATCTCCATTTATATTAGTTTCCACATACTTTCGGCGTAAAGTTCGTTGTTGACCGTGCGACACCCTAGCAGACGGCGCGGCATCGATCCGGCGCGTGTCGGCGGAACTCGCGGCAAATCCCTCGCTTCCGCGTTCACCCTCCGCTCTCCGCTGATCTGATACGATCTGCCGACAATCAATCGAGCTGCGAGATAGCCGACAATATACAGAATAGCGGGGAACTTTAGTTTGGGAAGAATGAAAAAACAATGTTACTGGAAAAGGTCCGCGCAGGATGATGATGATACCTTAAGATATTGTGTCGTATTCCGCAGATTTTGCAGTTAATTTATCAAGTTAAAGTAAAAACTAGGAACCAATTTTGGATACAATTTAATTTACTGTTTCACTTGCGTTGCTTTTCGGAAAATCAATTCATCCGTCGGCGATGTGGCTGTTTCTTTTCATGTTCCTATTTTTCTAACTTATTTCCTTAACCGAACTGTTTTAAATGTATTTGAGCGATATTCTGAGTTGATATTTGGAGAACATGAATTTCCAAGATACTTTCGGCGTCTAAGTACAATATCGCGGCGTACAACTCCCGCGTCCGCCACTACAAGTGACTTTATCTGGAAAATTGAGCGAAGCTGAGGAAGTCTAACTTTGGAGGACCTGGCTGCGCTCAACATCCAATGTTATAACATCTGCAAAACTAAACGCAAAATACTTATGTATATAGTACGTTATAGCCACGTTTACGGTATAATATCGGCTTTTATCCTGATAGGTGATCAATTGATATTTCCTTTTGAAGCCAATATGTAGGTAAGTAACATATATTTGTGCGGGTAATTTATTTTGACATAGTATCAATACGATAATCTTATGACTAGTAATTATTCATTACGCGTGATGCAGATTTTTAACATGGAGTTAACTTTTTGAGAGACATGGCAGTCTCCCACGTGCCTCCAACCCGGACATGAGCATTTAATGCAGCACCGAGTGGCCGGAGACGCCTCAGCGCGGTCGCAACCGGCAGCGCCTCGTCGCATATCGAATGAGCATCTGCTTTGATTGCGACGTTTGCGACGCTTTGCGAATGTGAGAGCGACCGGCCTTTGTTGTGTTGCAAAGCTTTGAGGCACGTCGCGACAACAATGCCGTTAGCGAGTGACGAAGGCGGCTTCGTTTGTGACTGTCCAAGTGTCCAGGTTCAAACTGGTCCAAGTCCCGTGGGTTTCCCCGACAATACTATTAGCTACATATATGTACTATTACATATCTAGTGACTGCAATTGCTTCTCGCTTTGCAATTGGAATATAAATAATAGGGTTTATACATAAGCTTTAAATTAACGCGCGGACTCTGTTGGAACACATAGTACTGTGCTGCCCACTGTTTTGCCTCACTGTTCAGCCCTCGTGTCAAACCGGCAGTAGATCGAAGATGGGTATGAGCAATGTTTAGCTTTCACAACATCTCCCCCTCACCCACTCTCTCCCCCGCGTCATTTGTCGCGGCGCCATCGCGCCATACCGCGTGATGGATGAAGGCGACTAAATAAAAACATGTGACACATTCTCGCCTCATAATCGCTCGCTGACCGCAAACCTTTTTGCCAGTGTTTTTGCTGCAAATCGCAGCAGAATTTCCAGAAATTGCATGTAATATTTGCGCGCGGGATTGGAAGCATCGATTTGCATTTACATGGCACAAATGAGCACAAACAAGCGAACAATGAGCGGCACTGATCAGCGACAGGACCGCGCGAGCGTAAAGCAATTAATTTTATTTGTTTCCGCATCCAATCTCTCATCTCCCCCAGAATAGTGAGCTATTCAGAAGTTCGCTATCGGAAAAACTATTTTATTGCGCGAAAGGGGATAGAACGGGTAGTTTAATTGGCTAGCGATTTGGAGTTGCTAGTTGTTAGGCGAGACAGCGTCGACGGCGACATTAGCGGCGCACACACAGGCAGACCGCACGGTAGTGTAGCTATGCTGTAGCACACAGGGACATCTACGAGCACTCTCTACTCTCTAGTCTCGACACCGCACTCAATTTATATGTTGATCGTTGTAATCGGAGCCGGCGCATCGCGGGGGTAATGAAAATGAACGAGATAAAGCATCTAGTACAGATAGGAGCAAATTGGCAGCCACGAAGATACATTTTTATGACGGCGGTAAAAGTTAATGCGTAGTAATAAACAATGTTTCAATTACTTTTATGGAGTATGTAGACGTAGACCGTCAAATTACATATTAAATGACGTAGCGTTTTGTTGTTTTTTCATGTATCATACACAACCGGTAACGCTTAATTATGCTTACGACGTAAAATATAAGGGTCGGCATATTACTTTGTATAAGCTATATTATGAAATATGAAAGTGGACACAATGTTATTATGACAACTAAGTAAGACGCTATATCGATGTAAGGAACCAGTAGGTAATATGATATGGATTTCAGCACATTAGCGCTGCTATCTATCAATTTGTACTAGAAATTTGCAATATAACACTACCATATCTTTTTAATACAAGCGAGTATTTCTTGACATATGGTTGAAATAGATGTTCTGTGTTCGCGGGTTAGGTAATTAGATCAACCCCGCTGTTAAACGACACCGACAAATAGAGATTTACAGTCGGTTTTCGGCGATTCTGCGACAATTAACATGTCTCGCGCGTCTCCAAGCCGCGCTCGGAGCGGCAATCTCGTCGCCAATACAAATGATCCCGCAATATCTCTCAAAGAAAGAAGTCGGAGTCAATTACGTCGTCGCCGCGGGCACAAAGGGTTCGGGGCTCGGGATCCCCGCGGGGGTCGGGGGGTCCGGGTCCCCCGGGCCGGGCTCCCCGGACACACGCGACACGTGTCGTCGACAAACACGATCGAATTAAAATATACGAGGCGCCGAGTCGAATAAATCTAATGGAATCGCCGCTTCAAACGGTGCGGAAGCTGCACTCTGTTTTACTGGCTTTTTATTAGTTGCGTGTTAACATTCTCGTCGTGACGTTTCCGATGCTTTTAGTTGTAATTTAAGCACGGCGTAGGGTAATGCTATATTTAAGGTTAGAAAGATAAGAAAATTAATTCATAATAACAATATCAACATACACATTTAAAATTAGAATAACAAACTTAATTAACATTTTTTGGTAAGAAAAAACTCATCTATATTTATGCAAAGGATGTCGAGTCGCAGCATGAATTCAGTCGACCCATCGTTAACTGACTGAGTTCTAATGTTAGATCAAGAAAGACCAACACAACTCAGCTTGAGAAATGTCTGGGATCGCTGTCACTCGCATATATTGTAACGGTTATGACGGGAGCTATTTATATTTCGCCTGCGGTATGACTTCCTAACTTCGTTGTCTGCTCGACTGCATCAGTTGGCAATAACAGATCAAAATGCGTTTATTTAATTACTCAGTTGTACCTACGTCCTTAACCGCGGAGTACGCAATAATACTCACAAGTGTGTGAGAATAGGGGGTTTATGTGTTGTAAATTATAAGTGTTACATATGTGGAGACCCAAGACAAGACTAATCGAACCTAAACAATATTAGAGAATATGAAGTCTATAGACTGATACTGTTTAGAACAGAAAAACGTTTATGGAAGAAGTTGTATATAAATAGACGGAGTTATTATTGTTGATCATGATCTACACAACAAAACGTTTCTTTTCCATACTATCTGATATTATTAGATCATATCATGTCGTGTCGTATTATATATTCCATACTATTTCATAGTTTGATAACAATTTAACTCAAAACAATATAAGGAGGTTGGTTGTTTTTAAAATCGGTATTTATCTTTATTTTTAGATACGTACTTTATTCTTAGACTACATCATAATGGGCACAAAACAGCTCTGATTCGTAGGGACTGGTGTGTGTTGATGAGTCAGCTATTTCAAAATGAAATTGTATTTATATATTTCGGACAAACAAAGTATGTACTTATACTATACATAGAGTGTTAGTACACTAGAAGACAATTAATCTAAGTGTTATTAGGTATTTATAGTTTTACGATTTAAGAATTTTCTTTTTTCTTTTTATGGATTTAAAAATACTATAAAGTAAATATGATTGAGGCAATTAATTATAAAGATCTGAAGACCGCCAGGGCCTTATATTCTACAATTGGAAACCAAAAAGCGTGAAATAGGTATAGTGCCACTTTACATTTCAATATTCGGGAAATAAATTAACTTTTTTAGGGGATTCGCCCTCACATGTAAAGCGGGAGGGATCTCGAGCGCCCTCTCGAGATAATTTGTTGGACTCCGGCGTCGTCGGCAGCCTTTGCGAAATTCTTATTGAACGAGAATTTCAGGGGTGAGGTTGTGTTTTACGACCGTAATTCAAAACTTAGCTCATGTTCAACTTACTCGCATATATTGGACCCTTGAATATATTACTAGTCGATGACCGTAACTTCGCCTAGGCTTCCTATCTTCGCCTACCAAATATCTCTAGAGTTTTCAGAAGTATCTAAGTGTTTCTAAGAGATATCTAAAGGTCGTATGAGGAGCTATGCGCATCTCTTAGAAACACTTAGATACTTCTGAAAACTCTAGAGATATTTGGTAGGCGAAGATAGGAAGCCTAGGCGAAGTTACGGTCATCGACCCTAATAATGTTATGAATGTGAAAGTTTGCCAAGATTTTGGGGATTTAGAATATTTTTAAAGAAAGTTGACCTTCAAGCGAATTTAGACGAGAGACGGCTTAATTTCCGTGAAGGTGGGAGAAGTTCTATAAATATAAGTCACTACATAGTTTAAAACAAAGTCGCTTCCTGCTGCCTGTCCCTATGTATGATCTTTAAAACGACGCAACGGATTTTGATGCGGTTTTTCGGTAAGATAGAGCGATTCAAGAGGAAGGTTTATACATATGTATAATACATGCATAATTCTCTAACATGATAAAGTCTTTGCAAACTGCGTTAACCGCGAGCTCTTTATCGGTATAAAAATATGGAATTGCTTTAGTAAGTATTGTGTTTTATATGTACTTACTCGTTTTATTGAAATTACGAGGCACTAGCTCAACGTGGTTTTGCGAAGAGTAGGAATATTGATAAATGCTTTCATTGAATCGAAATTATTATCGTAATAACTATACGTCATAACATGAAGGAGTAACCTATCGGTTAGTCAATTCAGTGCGTTTGATGCTGGCTGTACAATGTTAGCTGTAACACGACAGCTCAAACGCAGGACGTTATCATGTTGGATTGAGAATTCTTATTATCACAACAAAAATGGGAGTTATTGCGTAAACATTATTTGAATGAGTTGCTAATTTTCTGAGGTTCCGACTGTCTTATTGCGGTACCAGAATACTAGATGATAATATTATGGTAATTCATCTGATAAGTCCTGTGGAAACTTTGAGTCCAGAAGATATAATAATTAACACACATCGTACAATCGAAATTATGAGCTGCCGACACTAGCCTTCCATTAAGTACTTCGGGCACTAAGCCGCCTCATGCTACGCTCAAAACGCTGATCGCATTAATCCCAGCGTCTGGAGCAGCTCCCGACTAGGGACGTAATCAAGAGGCCGGGATTACCCCCCCGCTCCTCGCGGGAGATAAAGGCGAATGAGTTATCACTGCAGGCCTGCGAGGGGAGGCGATAACAGCCCGGACACTGAAAAATATTAGCAGCGATCGCAGTTATGAAGCGCTACTATCGGGTTCACACACAGTTGCGCTTGAGTTGTGGCAGTCGGTTATCGACGGCTTGCAGGGCGAATGCACAATGGTATCGTACAGCGAGTTAAATACTTACATGTTACATCATCTCAGAGTGAAGCCGGCAAGGTGATGTATAGGTAAGTGTTCGACGATTTTTTGTATTACATATTCGGTACATACCTAACGTAGACAGCCTTTGTCGCTGTCATCCGCATCATAAACATCGGACAAAGAGTGAGCGGCAGTCATTTATTTACCCTTTTTTCCGGAATTTCAGCTCTCTCGTTTTTTGTGTACAATAAGTCGACTCACGACAGAAAACCTATACATAATAGGTATAATAATGTAAGATATAGGACGAATTTATTTTATTTCTAATTAGTAGGTACATTTCCAACCCTAAGATCATTTTGAGATTATGAATGAATGTTAAGCAACATTTTCACCAGTCAACAAAATCAATTTTTTTTTTTTTTTATTTTTTTTTCCAAAAAAGGTGTACATAACTGCATGCAATTTTAATTAACTCGCCAAACTGCTAAGACAGTTTGTTGGCGAGAACGCGCTCATCTACATTATTTTTAGTTATATGCACCTAACACTACATATTTAGGTTAACCTTAAACTACAGCCACGGAAGCAAGAATACGTTTGGAAAATCTGCCCTAGGGCAGTTTTTCAAAAAATGTCCTTTTTAAACTATTTTTAACAACATTTCTGCTACACTCCTTTTCATCCCTTAACCAATCAATTTCATTATATATCTTTGGAAACAAATACTTATTTATTCTTCTACCATAAAAATTGTTTGCAAAATGTTGAACAAATTTTCTTAATCTTACGTTCCTTGTATTATATTTATTCTGCTATATGTAATGTTCATTAGAACAATGTTCATGGTACACGATAACAACATGATGAAATGATCTTTCCTTTTGGAACTATGTAAATACTTGCATAAAAATGCAAACCTCAAGTACGTATGCATAATAATTTGAATTAAATTATTCATAAAAACTATACATTTATTTATTTATATCGATTTGTGTACGATTGTTTCTATATTTCTACTTATATGTAGAAGAGACAGTTCAAAACTAACAATATAGGAGACTAGCACTAGCAGCGCCGTGTAAAGTCTTCTGTGCATTTTCGCAACTACTAAGCTGACTCGTACATCGGGGAATATTCGCTCACCGCTCCTCGCTGCAGGGCTATTACCCTCAATGCGCTTGCGTCTTCGGCGAAGACAATTTGCTTTGAACGCGGATACACCTGGTATTGCCGCGTGTCGGGGAATGGCCGGTTTATTCCGGTTTATGCCGGTTTAGTGCCGGAGACGGCGGCGCATTAGAGAGCGCTGCAGGTGCTATAGAATGGCGCGAGTGCGAGAGGGCCGCGTATTTGCTTTGATTTGGCTGTAACATTTCTTTGCATGTTCATTACTGGTAATTTTTGTTTTACGGCAAGAGTATTTTACAGCTCGCCAGGAATTATGCAAACTATTGTCATTAAAATAAATGCGTCGATGGATTAAAAGGTGGAGCTACCGAGTTTAGTATACAACTTGGTGGTACAGCATGAAAATTTAAAGAGCAAATGATGTCAGACTGGGACAAGTGAAACACGACTTCACCATTAAAAGTCTAATTATGATTGTAACTGTTTTGTTTAAGAAATAGTTAATTAAGTTAAGATTAATTTAAAAGCCGCGTTGTTAGGCCACGGTGCTAGCAGCGTTTCCGCGCTATAGAGTTGTTTGAGGTACTGTCTATTGTCTGTGCGCCGCTCGCTGTCTGCGAACAGATACTTATTCCTCTAGTTCGGTAAACATTTGGCGGCTCTGTGGCGGCGCCGGCGCTGCCCGCGAGCCGCAGCCGAGTGCGGCCGCGAGGAGCGCAATATTGTGTCTATTTAGTACCTAAGTAACTATGGAGTATGGACGGAATACAGATGCCATTGGAGCACTGTTTCACTCGTCCAATCACTAATATTTAACTTATAATACATTACTGCAGACGCCGGGAAAGAAGGGCTTGCCGGGTGAGTAGTGATACGCAGCCGGCAAGCCCTTTTCACGGCTAAGGCATGTATAGTGCTTTTCTCAAACATATGCAATGAAATAAAAAAATACACCACTCAAAAAATTATAACTAAGCTCTTCATTAACAGACGCCATGTTTAAAAAATATGACTTCCCGGCCTAGGCCTTAAATTTTGTATGAAATTCCTTTACACTTCTCGAGTTGTTTCGCCCTAAACGTGATACTTCGAAGCCTGTTATAATGCACGTTATGAAATGACGACAGTTCATTGCATGTTTGAGAAAAGTACTCCGTGGCTCCGTGAGCTGTCACTACATTATCCGAACCTCCAGAATTTGGAGATACGAAATAATTTTTGGCCAAGCTGAAACGTTCGCTCGGTCAAAATTCTAATTATGCGTGAGTCATCATTTCGGTAATAAAATGTGGTTATTTTTCTCCAAATCGTTTCCTCAAGGATTCGCAAATCATCTTTACCACATGGTTAAAACCACGAAAATATTGTTATTGTTTAGAAATCTGCATTACGACGCTTCATAATTTTAAAGACTCGGCAATACTACTAAAGTCACGTAATGACTCAGACAAGACCGGTGTCTTCAGATAAACGTCAGTTCTCCAGATATAATCTTAGAGAACTATCGCGACGTGTCCGGAATTACGGTTCCTGTTCCCGAGATAACTGATGCGACGTCCCGCTTTTGGGCATAATGTCTTGAGGTATATTTACTCACGTTACATTTCCTGAATTGTTTCCAGACCGAATGTGTAAGAAACTCTTTGGATAAAGTTTTGATTAGCCGAAAGGCGTTCTGAATTTACATCTTTTGAAAACCACATTTGATGACTGATGAGTTATTATTCCGCGATATATACAAAAAAAACTTGCTCTAACCTAATTGAATTGTGTATTGTGTTTATGCGAAACAATGTTTCGAAACAATGAATGTTTGTGTGTCGGTGTGCCGTCCACCAATACAGCTCACGCCCTGCTAACCCGCACTAAGCCCCGACGAGCCCTCCTCACTCCTCAGCCCTTAATCTCGTCCTCGAGACGCGACACCGCCGCGTCACGCTGCGGCGAGCGCTCAACACTGCAGCCTCACACAAAATGTAATTACGGGCAATTATATCCAACCATACTAATATTATAAATGCGAAAGTGTGTCTGTCTGACGTCTGTCTGTTACCTCTTCACGCTTAAACCGCTGAATCGATTTTGATGAAATTTGGCATAGAGATAGTTTAAGATCCGAGGAAGGACATGGGATGGTTTTCATCCTGGAAATTATCCCTAAAAAGATTGAAAAGTGAGTGAACATTTCTGTTGGGGTGCGGTGACCCTGTAGGAAATGTAATTATTAGATCAAAAGCACAATTGCTCTTACATTTGCTTAGGCGCTTTTAATAATCCCTTTTATCAAGTTCCACGCGTACGTAGTCGCGGGCAAAAGCTAGTTGTTTTATAAATAGCCACAATTATTTACTCACTGGCTCAATAAATACATGCGTTATTGAAAAACAAAAATACAAAAGCCTTCACAAACTTTTACGTATAAAAATAATATTATTTCCAAGCTCTGAAAGAGAAGCGCAGAGAAACTTCTATTGATGCATTATTCCTCACGGACACAAGATATAAGATCTATGGCGGGGTTGCGTGGAACTTTTTGTATCAATTATATTACTCACGAACGACAGAACATTAATTATTGGTGGTTTGATGAAAGTCTGAATTAATTTAGGAAACGCGGAGCTCCCCTGTCTATGTGTGTGTACCGTTTGGATGTTTGATAACAATTCAATACAGTGACCTCTAAATATGTTTATACAGTAGATAGCGAGTTTGTCCCGCAGCGAAGGGCCGCGGCATTCATCTGCGGCGCGAGATGAACCGCAGCGCGACAGCGGACGGATGGCCGCGCCGCGCTGCGGCCCCTCCGCGAGATTACTCATCGAAATATAACGCAAAAAAAAAACTTGTCATTTTTGAACGCAGGGGAGCTTTCATAGTCATTATGCTTATGGAAAAGCGATATTTTTAAAGCATTTTGTCCCGCTCATTTTCAATAAATGCATGGGTCATGAATTGAATATAATCCTGAGATATATTTTTTAATTCATATGTTTTATGTTATGAATAAGAAATGTATGTACTTAAAGGGCCGATTGTTCAATCACCAGATAAATTTATCTGCCAGTTAAAAATATTGCTATCCTTTTCTCCCGTCATATAAAAAAAAAGTGACAGCCAACATTTATCTGACAGATATGCTTTAATCTGGTGATTGAACAATCGGCCCTAAAATAAATATTTACCATTTAATTGAAATTGTTTTTAGAATAAACTCATTTATAAAGATCTTAAGTATATTATACTTATTAACGTACACAGTTTCAAAGAGAGCTATAATTTTGTACTATACTACGTGCTCGACATAAAACGTACTAAAATAACATTAAAACCATCATCCCAGATTTACAGAGTAAAGTTCCGAATACATTTTAAACAGAACGACACCATTAAATCGTCAGTTTATTGTTGTAGCTAATCACCATTGACATTGAAATAAACAGTAACTTCCCCAACATTAGCAAAGGGGAGCGATCCCTTCTAGCCCTCGCCCCCGCTCGTGCCGCAATCACAATGACAAGCATCACTCAGAGCAGTTAGTGGGTCCTCCAGCGCCTCCGGCTCGGCGGGACACGAACTACTCACACCGCTAAATAGACGATAAAGCTGTCTTGTGTAATGACATGTCTTTGGTCGGCGACGCGAACCCTCATAAATAACTATTACGGGACATTTTAACACAAATATTTAACTATCTCAGCCCAAGTACAGCTTACTATGTGTGTGAACACACATAATATTTTCTATTCCGAACCTGATTGACTGGTAAACGCGCTACGACTCCCACAGAAAATGACTATACAAGTATACACTCTCCGTGATTGATGGTCAAATTCAGACATATTTCAAGATAAATGAACGATTCCCGAGATGAATGACGATACGCAGCATGCATATGAAGCAGCGCAGCGTAACTTTGGAAATTCGATTTATTCTACTTATACACACAATATTGATGTTCTTTCCCACGATACGCGACGAATCTCTACATTTCAACAGTATTAACATTCACACCGCTTACTTTGCCGAAAGACCAACTTAATGTACCTACCCATCAATTTGACAACATGCCATAAAGAAAAATTAACATTGTCATTCCGCGCTCTCACTAATGAAGCAAGTGTTCCCCTCGCAATCTCTACAGTAACTCTCGCAGTTAGTGGCCACTTTAGAGGGCTGAGGGCGGACGGCTGAGGCCTCTCCTGCGCTAATAGACAAGCCGGGACAGGTTAACAATTGACGGTTGAAACATCCCTCGGCCCCGCTGTCACGTGCTGTTGTGTACAAAATGGTGTACCTAACGATTATAAAATGATAGTAATATAATTTGCGTCCGCGTCTGATTCCGCTTTCTATCGAATTTTGTTAATAGAAATCAGCATTATCTAGGTAGTGATTAGGACACCTAAATGTAGACTACATTAGGTATCCTATTAAAAGTGTCAAGTAATACCTTATGATTGGATTTTGAATTAGGGGTTACACTAAAGTTAGAGGCAAAGTTGTAAGTACCTACTTTTGCTGCAGTTTATGCTACGGTTGTAATTACGGTCTGAAAATGAAAATCGTCGTTTTAGTCCGCTTGCAGCCTTGCAGTCCCTTTGCACAAAACATTCCCGGGAACGGGGCACAAACTGAAAAACAACACAATGCTGCTCCTACATTATGAAGCGCTTCTGAGCCGGGAACCGCCACACGCCGGTCACACTCAAGCGACGCTCCAGTGCCCGCGTATACAGATACAGTGACTTATGTATAAAGATGCGGTGATTGCTCCACACTCATCATTATCCATTCGTGATATGAAGGTTGTTGTGAATTTTCTTAGATGGAAACCGCTCGGTCCTTAAAAACTGTTATTAAAAAATTTAGTTGTAGTATATCATCACCTTCAAACCGGTATCCATTTGGAGGCGCCGCAAGCATTTAGATATAATAGATAGCAGATAGGCAGAGACAGCGCTACTTTCGTATTAATAATATTACATAATGATTATGTGTCTATTATTTTCGCAGTCTACTAATAGTCTGTAACTTGTCGTCTAACAAACTTATCTCAAGTTCTACAAAATCCGCTTGATACCGCAGTGTAGCGCTCCGCTGGGAGCTCCGTCCGAGACCAACGGGCCGCGGCCGGTCGCAGCCAGCCGGCTCAGTACTCCGGCACTAAGTAGTGACTTAGTCCAGTATAATCTAACCTTATTCCAATGAGATAAGGCACAGTAATATCTGACCCCACTGCTTGAGTTACTACCTTTATCACAAGCAGTGCCGTCCGGCGTTAACTGCCAACGCCACCTGGTGGCAACTTTGCTCCACCACAATTACCACTTCACTTATCATGCTTGATATTTGTTTGGGAGTTTATTAAAGTGTAATCATTAAACTTTTCGGGATTGAATTTATGGCCGTTTTTGTTCGCGGGAGATTTTAATAATTATTAGGAGGTCAAGTGTTCTGAGAACGTTGTATTCGCTGTGACTAATTATAACTTTCCATTCGATCCTGACTTTTAATGAACAATGCTAAAAAAGCGTTCATGTTCGTGTCCTTAACATAGATGGGAACTTAAGACAGATCTGAATATTTAATATAATCCGGAGAAATATTTTATGAACTCGCGTAATATAAATGAACGTGTATCTGTAATTGACAGCCGCGTCGGTAGCCGCTTACATTAGGCAACTCCGAAACTCAGGGATGAGCTCAGAGCAGCGGGGCTGTAAAATAGGGGGAATATTCACTTCGGTTTGTTCTAACAAATAATTAAAATCCACGGGTGTTGTGTACATTATGAACAGTGGCCACAAACTGCTACTTTGGAATTAAAGGTGTCTCAAGTGCAGCCTGAGCCGGAGTTTACAATGCACACAATACCCATTGGGTCCCATTATTGTGTCTCAAGTGCAGCCTGTGGCCGGAGTTTACAATGCACACAATACCCATTGGGTCCCATTATTGTGTCTCAAGTGCAGCCTGTGGCCGGAGTTTACAATGCACACAATACCCATTGGGTCCCATTATTGTGTCTCAAGTGCAGCCTGTGGCCGGAGTTTACAATGCACACAATACCCATTGGGTCCCATTATTTGTTAGTACAAAGTGAAATGAATTCGGCCTTAAAAAAAGGATTCCTACTGTACGCAGGTTCGAATCTCTTTGAATGAACTTTTAAATACAGGGTGTCCCTAAAACCAACGCCAAAATGAAGAGGGGTGATAGAACAGCTCATAAGCAACCATATTAAGTCAATTTGACCTTAATAAAAAGTTCATGGTTTTCGAGATATTTGCATTTTTTTAAAACTCGTGACTTTTGATGCCCTGCGTCAGTATGTCCATTGCCACCACTGCAAATTTAGGTATTTTATAAATCTGTTTTTTGCAGGATGTTACTAAAAACATATCCTATCGAATGTAATTTAAATTTGTTACATATCGTGATGCTTTGTCGGTAAAAATAATAAAAAAAAAGAATTATAGCAATTTATAAAATTTAGCCTGCGGTTTTGATCGATTTTCATTTAAAAAAAGTATTGTAAACTAACATGGCACACAACATAAACAGATAGTCAATTTATTGTAGTTTTCAAAAAGGTACAGCATTTTCTAATTTACGCAGCAGTTTACGAGATATTGATATTTTACACCAAAAGGAGCTCATACTGCAGTTATTACATAGTATGGAACCAGAGCCCCTACTAGGCTCAGTTTGAATTTCGAACTAAAAATAGAATCAAAGAATACATAATTTCAAATTGGAACACAATTCGAAATTCGAATTCAAGTCGGCTTTCTGATTAAAGAGTACCTATTTTAGTAATTTTAGTACACTTCGTCAATTCGTTTGATGTGCTTTATTTAGTTTGGGTTCTTATTTTCTTAAATAGACTTGCTTTACCAATAGAACTCGTGTTGGCCTTGTGATTTGGATTTTTGGTACAATTTAACTTTGCTTTGTGCATCTTGGACTCGAGTTCTGCCTATTGATTTTAACTTCGATTTACTTTGGCTCTGCTAAGATTAATTGTAGTGCGTTTGTTACAAATATGCCAGAGAATTATACTCCTCAAGAATATGCCAACATGCATTTTGTCTATGGGGAATGTCAGGGTAACTCTTGTGCTGCAGCTAGACTCTATCGAGAAAGATATCCAAATGTAAGGCATCCAGACCATCGAGTATTTCGAAATGTTCATCTCGGATACTCACAAGGCGTTTTGCCTGGCAATCATGGCGGATTAGGAAGACCTAGAGGAGATTACGATGAAGATGTTTTACAAGAGATTCAAAACGACCCATCGACTTCGACACGGAACATTGAACGTAATTTAGGGATATCAAAATCTGTTGCCAATAGAATATTACGTCGTTATGGATTTCATCCATACCACATACAACGTGTTCAAGCGTTGCTGCCCCGTGATGACCCACTTCGTGTTCAGTTTTGCCAGAAAATGCTGCAAAAACACAGAGAGGATCCCAATTTCATAAATATGGTTTTATGGTCTGATGAAAGCACTTTTAAGAGAGATGGATTTATGAACATGCACAATTTACACAGTTATGCATTAGAAAATCCTCATTTAATGAGGGAAGATCGGTCGCAGTACCAATTTAAAGTGAACCTCTGGACTGAAATATTAGATGGGAAAATAATTGACCCATTTGAATTACCAGAAACGCTGAATGGTCCAAGTTATCTGCATTTCTTAGAGAATGAGTTGACAAATCTTCTCGACGACGTACCTTTAGCTACGCGGAGGTCAATGTGGCTGCAGAATGATGGCTGTCCAGCACATTTTGCACGCGAAGTGAGACTACATTTAAACCAAACTTATCCACAGAGGTGGATCGGCCGTCTGGGTCCCATTTTGTGGCCTCCTCGATCTCCAGACCTAAATCCTCTGGATTTCTATTACTGGGGTTATATTAAAGAAAAAGTTTACAATGAACCGATTAACAGTATAGCGGAGCTGAGACAACGCATTTACGCAGAGGCCCAAAACGACGTAACAAGAAGTACACGTCACATCAGTCGAAGCATTTTTAAGGAGATGCCGGGCTTGTATTCAAGTCAATGGCGGACAATTTGAACATTTAATTTAGTTACATAAAACAGGTTTCGTTTTTTTTTAATGTTTTTAGTTTTTTATTCACTTAACAGATAAAAATGGCAACCAGTATTATTTTTGCATTATCTCATAAACCGCTAAATAATTAAGTCACTTCAATACCATCTTAAAAACCACTCTAAATTTGCCATCTTTTTACGTTATTTGCCAGGTTCGCTATGAACATTTCAATTTTTTTTATTCTAAAATTGAATTGTGTTCCTATTCTAAATAAAGTATTCTTTAAATCGATTTTTTGTTCAAAATTCAAACTCTGAGCCTAGTAGGGGCTCTGGTACCATACTATGGAATAACTGCAGTATGAGCTCCTTTTGGTGTAAAATATCAATATCTCGTAAACTGCTGTGTAAATTAGAAAATACTGTACCTTTTTGAAAACTACAATAAATTTACTATCTTTTTATGTTGTGTGCCATGTTAGTTTACAATACTTTTTTTAAATGAAACTCGATCATAACCGCAGGCTAAATTTTATAAATTGCTATAATTCGTTTTTTTTTATTATTTTTACCGACAAAGCATCATGATATGTAATAAATTTAAATTACATTCGATAGGATATGTTTTTAGTAACATCCTGTAAAAAACAGATTTACAAAATACCTAAATTTGCAGTGGTGGCAATGGACATACTGACGCAGGGCCTCAAAAGTCACGAGTTTTTTTAAAATGCAAATATCTCGAAAACCATGAACTTTTTATTAAGGTCAAATTAACTTAATATGGTTGCTTATGAGCTGTTCTATCACCCCTCTTCATTTTGGCGTTGGTTTTAGGGACACCCTGTATATCGAGTTAGTAAAATATTATCTAGGTTTGTAGCAAATAAATTTAAGGTCTTATTTTTTGCAGATGGTGGGTGTGTGGAGATGAACTCTTGCGCCGCCCCGCCCCGCGCCCCTCCCCGCCGTCCCCCGCTCGCCCCGCCCCGCCCGCGCCGCGATGGTGCCCCGCCCCCGGCGCGCACGCCTCGCGCAAGCCTTCTCGCTCGTCTTTCTACTGCTTCTTATTGGTGAGTGTAATTATCAAGACTTATCATGCATTGGTAAACACTTATTATACCTACTGAATATAGGAAGATAAAATAAAATAATAAAATGTCGCGCCAATGCTGCCAAGTCCCCGAGTTAAATTAACGATTTGATTTAGATTAGATTTAGATTTAGATTTATTTATTTCATAATATAAAATGTCAATATAAATTACACTAAGTCAATTTACATGCACTTATACTATATGGTCGTCATCTATATTAATGTTAACAAATAAAATGTGATGAAATTGATAGTAAAAACAGCGGAATTAATAATAAAACAGATAAAATAATTACATCTTCTTCTCGTACTCACTCAACTGCTCAAAGGTTAACTGGAAGAGATCCCTTATAGGGATAAGTTCGCCTTTGTACCTATATGTTAATTGTAATAGATGTATTTTTTAACTGTTTTTGTGTACAATAAAGCGTTTACTTACTTACTTACTTACTTACTTACTTACTTACATGTCAAAATTTTAAACAAACAGAGAAAAATGTCAAAGAAGCTCATAAATGGATTGTCAAAATATAAAAATTAACACTGAAAATAACAAAGTCAATAAGGCAATAATTAGGAATAAGGTCAAAAGTAACTTAGGTATTGCCAGTATATAATGTAATTAATTAATGCCATAATTAACAAAACTGGAGTATAAATAAAAACAATGTCAATTACAATACAAATATAAATTACGTTTCCATACTCCATACTCATTCCATACTCATTTACTGAGTATAATGGATTATCCAATAAAAAGTTTCTCAATTGTCGTTTAAAACTGTCGTCAGATGGCTCGGTTCGTAATTCCGCGGGTAGACGTTCATATTAGAACGTGGGACCGCGCTGGATGACCGCCGCCGCCGGTGGGATGACGCGCGGGTTTTTACAGGCAAGCGCCAGGCGACGCAGAACTGTCCTGAGTCTTCCTGTGGATCTAATTTGTATGCCCGATACCTCAACACATTGGCAAATTATTTCTCACGTAAATTAGAACCTCAAACATGTAAAGTGAGTAGTGCGTCATGATGCGATACTTTATAAAGAGATCTCTGCAAGAATGTCTGGGTTCCACCTAAATTTTCCGGCGGTATGGGTCTATCGGACTAATCGGAGAGGGAGAGGTTCTTATCTCGATCGCATAAAACCGAGAGAGACATGTAGGTATAAATCACGAATCACATTCTGTCAACTTACGTACGGATGTTATTCAATTTAGTTTCAAAGTCAAAAGCTACTAGCCAAGCCCTATTTGACAGTTAACGTATTGCTTGTATGACCGGAAAAGGAGCCGCGCAGGCGCCGCACCTCGGCCGTCCAACCGTGACAGCGGACAGCTCTATTTATTCATTGATTATGAGTACCTGATGTAGTGTTGCTATCCTTATCTCGTGCGCATACGTCAGACCAACGGAGTGGGGTTACTTGCTACCCGACCCTTGCCGTGACTGGTGGTGTGTTGTCGAGCTAAGTTCTAGCATAGTGACCTATATAAACAGCTGTACTGTGCCTGGCATAGGGTTAGGTATACTACAAGTGGCAACGAGGACAAAAGTGAGTAGAAATCTAATTACGCCTTCAAAAAAAAAAAGAGAATAGGCGGGAACACGACAAAAGCAGTCTCACGTGTACTTGCACAGTAAATCCATACTTAATATTATAAATGCGAAAGTGTGTCTGTCTGTCTGTCTGTTACCTCTTCACGCTTAAACCGCTGAACCGATTTAGATGAAATTTAGTATGGAGATAGTTTGAGACCCGGGAAAGGACATAGGATACTTTTCATCCCGAATAAATATAGTGTTCCCGTAGGATGAGCGGATAACACCGCGGGGAACAGCTAGTGTATAATAAATACAGGGCAAGCTCGATAGTGATATGATACATTGTCATTGAAGTTAATTTATCCAAGTTATAGTTTCACTAATAACTGTGGAATAAAAGACATCTACCTAGTGGGTAGCGGTGCACTGCTCAACTATCCCAGTACAGGGATCGACTCGTAAACAAGTTTTAGTTCGTAATGGGTCATTCGTTTAAAAAATAACGGTTATTGCACATTAGCAAATAACTCCTGGCGAATCATGCAGTTTTACTTACTTATAGATATTATTTTTGTCCGATATTTACTAACGGTATTAATGTCTAATATTTTTACCGGAAATGCGTCGATACCGCGACTCGTATATAATAAAAGATGTGTAAACCATAATAATTATGTACCTACCTAGGCACAATAAGGAGGTATTGTTTAATAAGCGCAACGTATCTAAGTACCTATCTACTCGCGCCTACAACGTAAAATTAATGCAATTGTACAGTTAAAAACCATTGGACAACATATAATAAATAAGAATAATAATAATAAAGTGTGATAACATGTTATATTAGTTATGAAATAACGATCTCACTTAGAAGTGCAAGTTTATAGTCATTTATAATAACGGCTTGTAGGTAGATATATTTGAAAGTTTGCGATGGCAAAATTACTCAAGTAAACCAGCTTTAGTAAACAGTTCAGTTGTCATAAACATTATCATTAATTATAAATAGACTTCGGTTGCTTCTAACGGCATTTGAGGCAGATTAGATCGGGTGCAGTATAAATTGTTTACGGGGTTGATAAATAGGTAACTAACTAACTACATTGTAATAATACCTTGCGCTGCGGGGTCAATATGTATGAAAGTAAACATTGAAGTGTTTAATGTTTATTTCACTTAGTTATTTACGGGAACGTAATATGTATGATGAAATATGAGTGTAGGTATATGTGTTTATGAGTGGTTAAACTGTATGATTGGTTTTGTAAATAAACTTGTAAGCAGAGTATATTGTACCTGGTCATTTAATTGGCAAGAATAAAATGTTTACTAGTCATTATGGTATACTGATCATTCAATTGATGAATAAGACAACATGGTCGTGTACACCTAGCAACTGAAATCAAAAATGTTGTGTCATTTAATTGACATATTGTTTTAACACTTCTAACATTGACCAAGGTCATGGTATAGCAGTAGTTAAGCGGTCGTTAAAACGACTAATGGCTAAAGGGCCAGTACGAACATTAAATTGTTTAGCAAGCGGTTAGATGAATGCTCCGCTTGAATCATTTGATTGATTGGTTCCGGGACGCTCCAAAAGTACCCATGGCAGCCATAACTTTGGAAAAAATCCATTGCGAAGGCGAGACCTCTTCGATCGGTCTGAGATGGAAGCGTTCGAAACGAGCACTCCATGTCTATTTGGAGGTGTCAGCTATCACAGATAGCCAAAAGAAGAGAACAAGCCTCTTGCATTTCGGAGGAATTGAGCTCTAAGAAATATATTACAATATCCCTGGAGCGGACGCGGAGCCAGGTGTCGGCAAAGATGTATTTACGATAGCCTTAGCAAAATTCGATGATAACTTTGCTCCTGCAAACAAAGTACGGTCTATGAACGCCACGTATTCCGTTTGATGAAACAGGATCAGGACGAAAAGTTCGAAAAATTCCTTGTACGGCGGCGACAAGCCGATAAATGCAATTATAAAGATGAATATGAACACATCATTGATCAGATCACGGAAAAATGCCCAACAACAGTTACGTAAAAATAAAAAATAAAAAACTATTAAAACACAAGTTTTCGGTTGCTAAATGTAAGATAATTTTATTGTGGGTAGTGTATATTAGTCACGGGGTTCGTGCTGAGGCCTACCCACGACATGAGGCTGAGGCCTACCCACAATGCACCACTGGGTGGAAAGTTGCTTAAATAAATAAGAAAACGGGCAAAGTGTATTATTTTGAATATTAATTAGTAGTTGTGCACTCGAGGAATATGAATATTTAGTAGTTTAGCGTTATTCTCGAATGGGTCGTGTTACTAATCTTCGACTGCGCAGTGGCGCAGTGGATGACGGATCACAATATAATAATTATGAACAAATTGGGAAAACGATTGGACTGCCTAGGCGTCTATTTAATTTACACGACTTTTCATTTGTACGTGCGTAATTGAATACGCTACTTAATACTTTCCTATGGAGTGGGCTTGATTGTTCTGAATTCCAAAATATATTGACGGGTTAAATATTATAGTGTGATAAGCTTAATTTGTCTTTATGTTGAAAATGTATTTTTTTGGAATAATTATCTAGAGTATCTTGTATAGTTGATAAACAGTATGAACATCCAGCTTAAGGGTTGTGCATTAATAGGTACATATGACACGTATAGGTGCATATGTCACATGTAGTCAATTGGGTATAACAAAATCAGTAATTAAATAACAGCAGATACGTCCTGAAAGGTATAGTTTAATATAGGTATAGTATTTGATAGGCCAAACGGGTTTAAAAGTGATATGGAAGACTCATAAGTGCAAAGTCATTAGTCAATAATGAGAAGCTCTGACTGTATTGTTACTGGAAACTAATAGCTTTATGTCAGGGGTCAATTTGATTTATTTATTTATTTCAAATAATTACACAGCTTTACAGTTAGTACTAATGCACTGTGAATTACAAGAATAATTTAACATAACATGTTTTACATATTCAAATTCAAAGTCAAATTCAAATAGCCTTTATTTCTGATACATTATCATTCTGTACTGCAGTTTAAGTGCAATTTAACTTATTAAAACATTAATTATTTGATTTGACATGCTACCTGTTCATTCATTATGAATGTACAGTTTTTGAATTATCTATCATTTTAAATAGAATTAGTTACAATTAAAATATATTTATTTCAATTTGATATATTATCATTTATGTAATTCATTTTAATTTAAATGTTACATATTAGGTAGATTCAATTACTGAAAAATTACATCCATCCATTGCCTTACAGTACCTTAAACATTCACGACACACAATTATCCAGCTACTTCCAAAAAAACGTCCAAATCCGATGCTGATGCGAGAAGCGCATTAAGTTCTCGTAAGGCTCGAACTAGAGGAGAATTTTCCGCGCTATGGTCCGCGCCTCAGGACTCTCAGGAGCAGCCAACAGTAGCCGGCAGCGTGGACGAAAATTGAACCTCGATTTAGAAGGGACGAACAATCGGATAACCTGACTGACCAGCTCTGGACAGTCAGAACATCCTCTACACAGCACATAATTTCGTCTAACCTCGAGGGAATAGATTGATAGACCATGCTGAATTGCCAATATGATAGGCTAAGGCGTTATGAGGTCAATTTGATAGACCACGCTGGATTGCCAATATGATAGGCTAAGCGGATTGTTAAAGGAAGCGAAAGGCATTATGAAACGTCTATTTAGTAGACTGCGGGAACCAAACTATTCGTAAGAAAGATAGTAAGGCTTAACGGCTAAGCAAATACAATTGCATGGAAGGTCAATTTGATAGACCATAGATATATTATAAGCGGTATGTAAAGTGCCGCGTTCGTGCTCGAAGGTCAATTTGAAATACCATATGTATTAAACCTTCCTTTAAATTTATATTACATAACTCAAAGCGTTCATAAACTGGAGTATGTGCTTTTGAGACTCCCATTAAAACTTGAATATCGATGGCTTCGACGCGTCGATTAAATTGAAATATACTGTGCTTTAAAGCTTTCATTCAATTGGAAAAGGCTGTTGTTTTAGGACTTCCATTAAATTGGAATATCTCAGGTATCAGAGGGCCGGTAACATGGGAATATGACGTGTTCTTGACTCCCATTCAATTGGGATACTCGAGGTCTCAAAGCCTCCAGTGAATTGGAATTGATTGACAACCTTAATTGAATTGACAATAATAGTTTGGTACTTCAAATGAATGCCTGGATAAAACTGTAATAGTTTGAAATCATTTTTAAATTGTCAAAAGTGGCATTTAAAATGACTGCCTATATTAGGTGGGATTGTTTAACAACCTCCATTATATTGACAAAAGTTTAGTATTTCGAATAAGAGCTTCCATTAAGTTCGAATCGTTTGAAAACATTAAGTAAATTGACAATAGTCCGGTATTTCAAACGAATGCCTCCCTCAGATAGGAATTGTTTATCAACCTTCAATTGAGAATGGTCTGGTATTACAACTAAATGCCGGAATTAAATTGGTATTGGTATACCACTGATTTAAAACCTTGACCCAATTAGAAATGTGGCGGTTTAAAAACCTCAATTCAATTGGATTTGCAATTTAGTTTAGTATCTCAAATAAGTGCCTTCATTAGGTAAATAGGAATCGTTTCACAACATTAATTAAATTGCCAATGATGGTCCTGTATTTCAAATGAATGGCTCCATTAAACTGGAATTATTTATCAACCTTATATTGAGAATGATCTGGTATTCTTAATTAATGCCGCAATTAAATTGGAATTTTGTTTATCTGTGATTTAAAATCTAGATCGAATATGAAAAGACGCGGTTTCAAAATCTCAATTCAATTGGACTTTAGTTGCAATTTCGAAAATTTATTTGGATTCTCATATTCTTTTGAATGGTATATATCGTAATTTCAGATGACAAATTATAATGATGACTTTAGTGAGAATATTGAACGAGAGTACATGATGACGTGTAAAGCAAGTTAGCTACTTATAATAGAATAGAATAATTTTTATTTTACCAAAATAAACATTTCTACATTTAACATAATTTAACAGTGACTTCCACACTAGGCACAGCCTGTATCGTGGAAGTCGTATCATACACATCAGGTTCGTTAAGAATGCGGCTATAGACATGCCTTAAGCAAGAAATTAAAATTAACAAATGAACAGTACTATGATAAATACATATAATTATACTTCAGTTTCAGTTTCATGAAATAAACAATTTTGAAGATGGTAAAAGGGGGAAAAGAGCAAGCTATAGTCCTTAAGCGCTTGACAAAGTGGTTGTTGTGAAATAATTATCCAGCTACATGTCACAATTCTTAAAAAATCTAGAAGGAAGTGTATAACCCTTGTTTTGTATAATTCATTTATTTTTCAAATAAGTTACACAATATTACAGTAATATAACCTACATGCTTTGGAACTACAAAAACACATGCAGACCAAACTGAAAACTAGTTAGATTTAATTCAATAAGCGCCTTAATGGCTTAAGCGACATAATGGCGTGGCTCCTTTATTTATTTATTTATTTAGTGGTGTGAGGGAATGACGGCTAGCGCTGTCGCGCGACGGGAACCGCGAGGCGTGGTTATGCTAGACAGGCTGGCGTAGGATTAGGCAGATAGTAGCAGCCTGTAGCGGCTGGGACACGCGTAGCTCAAACGAGCTGAATTGCACGTAGTGACAGGCCTGAAGTGGTACACCTTCATGTCCTGGTTGGACACGGTGTCGCAATCCCAAGAACTGAATTAACCGGCTCGCCTGTGCCACTTAGTCTTGCGGGGCACCAAGCGCGCCTTGCTCTTCCTTTCCACCAGTGCGACTCCCTCCCTATCCACATTGGTGTGGGAGAACTTTTCCTTATCGCGAACCCGTACGGGGCCGGTTAGCTGCGACAGACTAACCGGCGACTACAGCATATTGCACGTTGAAGCGACTTCGTATCGGTATCCTTTGTGTATCCTCGATGTATCCTCTATATTGTTGTGTCAACAAGGTTCGCGGCAAGTTTATATTGCAAAGCTAGTTCTAAATCAAATGAGATCACAAATTAAACTATTAACCGGTCTAGATAACATAAAACAAGACTGATGAAATACTTTATTGGTTGTGAGTGAAACAACCTTTTTATTTAAATAGATAAACATTCACATATTATTATTTATACGATCACCAATTAATCTAATTTTAATTAAAATAAAAAAGGGATGTAGTGTTGCTATCCTTATCTCGTGCGCATACGTCAGACCAACGGAGTGGGGTTACTTGCTACCCGACCCTTGCCGTGACTGGTGGTGTGTTGTCGAGCTAAGTTCTAGCATAGTGACCTATATAAACAGCTGTACTGTGCCTGGCATAGGGTTAGGTATACTACACCTACCTATACTTAACTGTCTACGACAATGGTGCGTAGGTGTCAAGCGACCGTATACCTACCTACTTGTACAAGAGTGGTTGTTTTTCACTAGTATTACGTAAGTACGTGCGTGATATACGTACGTAGTTTAACTTGCTCTAACAGTTTCAATCCTATACACTTACTTACGGATTTATATATAATTATACCAACTACACACTGCAGATGGCTTTCAGTTGCAATTGGACCCTTTCGCCTGATTTGATAGCTAATATTATCCACTTAATTTAAGTAACCCCAACCCGAACTCGCGAGATAACGCAGACACAAATTACAACATGTACACACGGTCTACCATAGTTTCAAATCTCAATTAATAATATAATAATAACAATAAATTATTAATTCACTCCACCACAAAGTATACACTATGATTGCAATTGATTGCCTATTGTTTAGTTTATCAAGTTATTTCTTACCGGTAGCTGATAACACCTAATGCTGCTTTCCACTAGAGCAGCATCGATTACTATTGTGCAATTTATTAAATTAGGGCTCTTCTATTTTTCTCGGTGCCCCGAAAATTCCTTTAGGAATGTTCTACGACACTAAAAATGCCTCCATTGCTTTTATTAAGTAAGAATCGGGTTCTATATCAATTATCTCTTAATCTTTTTTGCTAGCTCTTAGGCTGCTATGAACATAGTAAACATGCCTCTCTTCAAGTCGAGAGTGAATAGGCATCTTCTAGCCAAGCATGCTCCATCTTAGGCCTTGTTGTCGCTTAACATCAGGTGCAATCGAGGTTAAATGCATGGCTATTTTGAATAAAAAAGAAAAAAAAAAAAAAAAACTTTAGATCAAAAGCGCACACGTTTAGAGTCATATGTTTTAGCTATTCGTCGTCTGTTAATTACTGTATAGATCTTTATTAAATGTTTTCATACATAGCAAATACGCACAATGTTCAACGACGAAAGTGCCTTTCAGTAGCACATTGCTGCGCAGATTCATAAGTCGATTTCTGGACAAAGATTTAGATTAATCCAGAAACGCTGTACTTAAATACCACTAAGTACATAATATTTATCTTCATACAAGTCAGATTGCACAAAAAAAAATGTTTTGATATAGTCCGAGAGGACCCGTTGATGTAAACGCTAACCAGCCACCAGCGGCCGGGTGCTGGAGGCGGCAGATCCATCAAAGTCACAGGCAGGTCCCGCGGACCGTTTATCCGGCTGGCACCGGCCCGGCTATGTCCTCGACGTATCTCCACTTATTTATAAATGTCAAATAATCGTCATATTGTTGTTTAATTCTGGAAAATATTGCTAAATTTTTTTAAAAGGAAATAATACGCTCACCTTGCTCATTTTTACAGGTCGTATTTACAAGAGCTAACAAGTATGGATTGAATGAGTGAATGGTAATCTCTATAATTGTGTGCATCACAAAACGCTTTCTTTGATTCAATAAGGAGATAAACGAGTTTTTGGGTGGTTATGAGACACACTGAGGCACACTGAGGGAAAGGAAAAAAATTAAAAATAGAATCCACTACAAGACCTGGCATGGAAAATCACGAGTAAAGTACTTGTAAATCAAAAAGAATGAGGATTTTGATTCCAATTAGGTGTAACATGAAAACCCAAATTTGAAAATTAAAATTTCTATCAGCACTTTTGCAGTCGCACCTGGTAAGAAGTAACGCCAAGAAACTAGCCTTTACAACTTTACAAGAACACTTTACTGCGAGTGTACAGAGCAGGTCTTCTGTATTTACAGTATACTAGAACTCGAGGAGTCAATGGCTCGCTCGCGGCGCCGGACTCTCCAGAACCCCGAGGGGCGCACGCGGAGGGCGGTCAGCTATAACTTATAGCGAATCTCATGTATTCGGGGACACATTCTGCGATATGCTGACATCCCTGTACGCACACATCTCTGTCTTTTGTCTGCTGTGTACAGGGACAGGGGTCGTTGGCTTTTTATTACTTTATCCTCGAGGTAAATACGAGTTTTGGTTCTCAGTATTTTTCATTTCACGGAAGTGACTGTTTTACCCAGAAGTTGTATAAAAAATTGGGCAAGTGCGAGTCCGACTCGCGCATGAAGGGTTCCGTACGTATATATATATATATTATAATCTAGAAGAAGTTTGTTGTATGGGAGCCCCCCTTAAATATTTATTTTATTTTATTTTTAGTATTTGTTGTTATAGCGGCAATAGAAATACATCATCTGTGAAAAATTCAACTGTCTAGCTATCACCGTTCTTGAGATACAGCCTGGTGACAGACAGACGGACGGACGGACGGACGGACGGACAGCGAAGTCTCAGTAATAGGGTCCCGTTTGTACCCTTTGGGTACGGAACCCTAAAAAAATTTAAGGAATGTGTTGACGTTCTGTGTACCTAAATATTTAGTTTTCTTTTGTTTGTTTAAGAATTATTTGTAACTCTGTGGCTTCTTTCATATCTAGAAAAATAGGTACCCTTTGTTTTCCTGCGGGTCTCCGGTTCTCCATAAGACTGCACTAAGGTGACAGCTTCAGTTTTCATTTTCTTTTTCAATAGGTACCTAGTTGCTTGAATAACGAAACTGTACCTTCCAGTACCTGTACGGTGTACGCATTGTGTTTTACATCGTTTTCTTTAGTGAGTTTTGAACATAATACATCACACAAGTTTACTACATAAATAATGGTTTATTTTAATCGGTTTTATTGAAAACCGGCGGATAAGACCCTGAATACGTCGATCAATGTTTATACTTGTAGATCGGTTGAGGAAATTAGGGATAATTTGATCACGGAAACCTTTCCAGGGATCACCCATCTTGATTGTAATATAACATGATTAGTTTATGCAGCAAAATCTCGTAAACAGGCAGATAATATTACTTGCGCAACGATATGATGAAACTTTCGTAATACACACATAATGAACATAATTCCCTTAGTTCGGTGGGTAAGTACAGTTATGTACAACCGTAATCCTAACTCATAATAATTCATAATTCTTTATTGCATTATCATGTTGTACAATAAGATGTTACATTAATATGATTAAGTCCATAACATGAACCCTGTCAGGGCACAGCAATTAACTTAGTGGTGGGTGTACAAATGTGCGTTTAAGATAAGGTTTTTAACTGTCGTACTTTATACTAGTGCAGCTGCCTTCCGAGGCGGCGATCCTGGGTTCGAATTTCGGGCAGGGCATTGGTGTGATGAACTTGAATATTTGTTCCTGCAAAGCTTTGCTTAGTTTGGGACTAGGTCGATTTGTGTAAGATTGACAAAATAACATGTACGCAAAAAGCAGCTTAAGGTTGTTCAAAGCAAACCTAACTTAACACTATGCTAATCAGTGATCAATTGATCATAAAAAGATACCCTTTGAAAATCATTTTTGTTTTCAATCAGATTAACTAACATGATTGCAACAAATCGGGAGTAATAGCGTTTTATTCGTATAATATTCATGTCGAGGCAATCGAGAAGTTGAACAATTCCTCAATGAATAAGTGATAAGTCTTTATTTCTGTAATGTTGATGTGCGAGATTGTGCATGTTTAAATCATACCAATGAATGCCAGCTTACCAACATAAACGTTTACAGTTTGGCAAACTTTTGGTTTTGTGATAGGATACGGAGTCCCACACGTCCTCCGCACACACATCTCGAGTAAGTAACGAGCAGGGTGACGGAAAAGACGCGGCGGCCGCAGCGGCCCCAGCCTCGGCCCTCGGAGACCCTCAAAATGTGTCTGATCGAGAAAATACGACACATTTATAAGGTTCAATTTATACAAAAAACTGTTGAAAATATTTTGTTTTGCGAAAAATACATATCTATACAGTGTGTATATTTGATATAACCGCATACTTTACGGGGGCTTAGTATAGGCACTTATTAATATATTTATCCATAAATTATTAAAAAAATCTAACTTTTTTTTTCCATATATAATAAATCAGCAAGCAATGTACTTGTTTGTTGTTGTTTGTTGACACATAACATCGTCATGTCACAACTGTCACTAGTAATAACTACGCCATACATTGCTACCCAGAAATTTTTCAAAAATTAATTACGCTATGGCAGTTAACGCTAAGTTAATAATTGTTATAAATATCAGATTATAGAACTAAAATCTCCGTCTGGCTACAATATGCGGTTGTATTAAATATACACGCTGTATACGTTTATCATTATCTTTTAATTTTTCTATATTTTTTTCTTAATTTAATGAATAAAAGTGAAATTAAATTAAATTAAATAAAAAATAATAATAACGAGAGTCACGCAGGGCAGCTTATGGCGAGCTGTTGGGGGGTAGCGACCCCACGTACCTGAGCGCTCCTGGGGGATCCTGCCGGGGGGGTGATGGGTCGGGGCCTCCGCCTCTGTCTTGCCTTAACCGGCCGGCCAGAGTGGAGTCGTGTGAGTTTCGGCTCGGGGGTGGATGTGGAAACGTAAGGGGTTAGTTGGCTTTGGTTTAAAGCCCAGTATTATACCTCTCCGCCCTTAGCCTTCCGCACCGGTGTTGCCCTTAGGCCACTTTATGTGTCGCTATTTTGTGGGGGCCCATCTAGCGGGAGGCGAGTCATCGTTTACCAGTCCCATTTTTGCTATGAGACACTTTTGCTGGTAGACGCCCGATAGTCTCAACCCATAGCCCAATTAGCCAGTCCTCCATTTCATCCCGATAGCCCAATTTGTATTTAGATCCATGTCTCCATCAATAGTTCTTGCACCTAGCGGGCGCTGTCTCTGTGTGCGTCCCATGACACGGATAGGGACAGCATCCGCTCGATGTACACCTTGCATTTCATTAAATTATCGAAAGGGACTCTACGCGTTGGCTTCGGCTCCGTGCGCGCCTCCCAAAGGTCCGGGACACTATTGTCCCGTGAGCGGGTGCGACATACAGGAATAATAATAATTATAATAATATATAATATTCTCGACCGCTTGGATTGACTATAAGAAGGCCTATGATTCGGTGCCTCATTCATGGCTGGAGAGGATCTTAGAGCTGTATAAAATTGATACAGCTCTGAGATCCCTCTTAGGCGCGTGCATGAGGCAGTGGACCACAGTCATTCGTCAACCAGGTGGCGGGGATGGCCCCCCTGGCCCGCAGGACTTGATAAGGATTGAGAGAGGTATTTTCCAGGGTGACAGTTTGAGTCCTCTGTGGTTCTGCCTAGCCCTGAATCCGCTCAGCACTCTGCTGAAGGATTCAGGACTAGGTTGCCGGCTTCGAAGAGGAGGTGAGGTCATATTTCTCATCTGCTGTACATGGATGATCTTAAGCTGTATGCACCAAAACGCCAGGATCTGGTGGAACTACTGGAAGTAACTGAAGCCTTCAGTAGCGCCATCAAAATGGAGTTTGGTGTAGACAAGTGTGCGGTCATGCATGTACAGCGGGGGAAAGTCGTAAATTCCGCGAACTTACAGCTTTCTGAGACAATGTCCCTCAGGTCTATCTCCGAAGTTGAAACCTACAAGTACCTTGGTATGTCACAGTCATTGGGTATTGCGGACGGAGACATTAGACAGGCGTTGAAGGAGCGTTTCTTTTGTCGTTTGACAAAAGTACTTAACAGTCTTTTGTCCGGTGGCAATAAGGCGCGCGCCTTCAACGCTTGGGTGATGCCTCTGCTCACTTACTCCTTTGGCATACTAAAGTGGACTCAGACTGAGCTGGACGCCCTGGATACGAGGGTCCGTCAGCTACTCACTACACACCGCATGAGGCACCCACTCTCGTCAGTTATGAGACTGTACATCCCGCGTAAGTGTGGAGGCCGTGGCTATTTAAACGCCAAGGACCTCCATAACCGCGAGGTGTGCAGTCTTAGGGAGTATTTCCTAAACAACGAGTGTGGGATTCATCGCGATGTAGTAGCAGTTGACAAAGGCCTCACCTCTCTCTCCTTAGCAAACGAGAGCTGGCGCAGACCAAAGGTGCTTAGCACTGATGACCGCAGGGCTGTATGGAAGAGCAAGGAGCTACACGGGCGGTTCTACAAGGCCCTTACGGGGCCTGATGTAGATCTGCTCGCGTCGGTGAACTGGCTACGCTTCGGGGATCTCTTCGGGGAAACCGAAGGTTTTGTCTGTGCAATTGCGGACGAAGTAATGATGACGAACAATTACCGGAGATAGATACCGACGACGCGGTTGGCGCAGTGGTTAAGCAACTGCCTACTGAGCCGACGGTCCCGGGTTCGAATCCCGGCAAGGGCAAATATTTGTGTGATGAACACGAATATTTGTGCCTGGGTCATGGATGTTCTATGTATTTAAGTATTTATTTATCTATATAAGTATGTATATCGTCGCCTAGTACCCATAACACAAGCCTTCTTGAGCTTAATTTGGGACTAAGGTTGATTTGTGTGAGGTTGTCTGATATTTATTTATTTATTTATTTATTTATTTATTATTTATTTATTTATTTATTTAGATCCTGAAGGACGGTACGGTCGACATTTGTCGGGCATGCCGCCGTCCCGGCGAGTCACTCAGGCATATAATCTCCGGTTGTTCTCATCTTGCTAACGGCGAGTACTTGCACAGACATAACCAAGTAGCCAGGATCATTCACCAGCAACTTGCTCTTCGATACGGTCTTGTGGGGTTTGAGGTGCCGTACTATAAGTACGCACCGATGCCAGTTCTCGAGAATGGTCGTGCCACGCTCTATTGGGATCGATCTATCATCACGGACAGGACTATTGTAGCCAATAAGCCTGATATCGTGTTGGTAGATCGATCCAAGCGCCAGGCAGTGCTCGTCGACATCACCATCCCACATGACGAGAACCTCGTGAAAGCCGAGAAGGACAAACTCAGCAAGTACCTTGACTTGGCTCACGAGGTGACCGCCATGTGGGATGTTGACTCGACGATCATTGTCCCGATAGTCGTTTCGGCGAACGGCCTTATAGCGAAGAGTCTCGACAAACATCTTAAGAGACTCTCGCTAGATGGCTGGATCAAGGGCCAGATACAGAAGGCGGTACTCCTGGACACGGCGCGCATTGTTAGGAGGTTCCTCTCTCTGCAGCCCTAACCACCGGTAGCCTGGGCCCTGCCCCGCTGCCGGCGGCACCCTAGGTTAGGTTTTTTATAATGTGTTTATATATTTTGTAATTTCTTTATTGTATTTTACTTTTTATATACATATATTGTAAAAACCTAACCTAAGATACGAAATAAATAAAGGAATAATAATAAATATCAGACAGCCTCACACAAATCAACCTAGTCCCAAATTAAGCTCAAGAAGGCTTGTGTTATGGGTACTAGGCGACGATATACATACTTATACCTATAGATAAATAAATACGTAAATACATAGAACATCCATGACCCAGGCACAAAATATTCGTGCCAAATAATGCCACTTTCTAAATTTCTAAGACTGTGTTTGTTAAAAAAAAGCATTTTACTACAGCACTTTTTGGAAACAAAATACAAATATAAAAAAAGCTGCAAACATTTATTTTGTTTTAATGTCCAATCAAAAGGAAATATAATTGGTGTTGGAACGAAATTTGCCAAATGGCCTTTCTGTTGGATCCTGCGAGGGCATTGCCGTGGCCACAGATGTCCCATTTTTCTCGATCCGGAGCACCCGCGCCCCGGAGGCCCCCGGGAGCGATCTGTCTCCCTCCGGCCGCTTTTGCCCGCAATTAGCTCCGGCCAAGTTTCACCTTTCATTGACTGCGGAAATTGCTTCGGTATAGTATCAACTCTGTTGGGAATGTCGGAATGTTCCTGGAACGACATTCCTATCGGTCGCTCCATCGATCCGATGGGCAATAAAACTCCAATGGCCGTTATTAAAAACATTACGACACACATGATGCTCCTTTGTTTCCTATGAAACGTGTGAAACGATATTGTTCAAAATTGCTCGCGAATTTTATGTTTTTCTCTCGTATGTGATAAACCCAATATGGCAAAGAATTGATTTCATATACTCTAAAAGTTTCTGGAAACATTGAAATTATTTTAAGGTTGTTACAAAAACACACTTCGACAAAATATCTAGCCAATGTTGGTTTTGAAGTACTTATTTGAGAAGACTTACAATTTAAACGTAAAATTACAAACCTAGTTTAATATAAGATATTATGAACAGGGTTATCAATTCCAATAGAAACTAGAAGAGTTATAAATCTGTTCTTAAGAACCATGGCGTCGATTTTGGATTTAATAAATTTGGCAATGTCTTTTCTAAATTATTATTCTTAACCGGGTGTCAAATGACAGGTTAGAAAAAAATAATAATACCATGTTTATTCAATGTATAATCGACTTCTCCATACTGATCCATTTGGATTGATCAGCTCATCACCCTGTATTGCATAAACTTCATAGACTTAGTAAGCTGTGACTCGCTCAACTGCTGAGCCAGTTTCGTGTACATACAGCAGCACAACGGCTACTGCATATTGGACTACACCCGACCCGAGCAGTCATTTAACTTTAACAAAGTTTGCGGGTTCATGAATCCGTGTTATTGGCTTCGAACTCAGTAGTGAGGCTGCACGTGTGACGTGCCAACCGCGTTTTACTGTCTGAGAGCTATCGTGCCGTGCTTTTAACTATTTCTTTGTGCCTATGTGTGGAAAACCCGACCGTCATCGTCATGAGGATCCAATACCTGTTCCATGTCCTGTGTGCACGCTGACAGGTCGATGGCTACGTTTCTTCCCTTTTTAAGATCAGAGTTGTAACGTTCCAGTGCGTTATAATCATTACGTGTTTTGGTTGGGTAGTAGTCATTCGGAAGTCATTGTACGTACGATTAGGTACAGCTTTTCTGCGTTCATAAATTATATCTTAATGTTCAAAAACTGTCAAAGTTCTCCAATCACAACAAATGACTTCAAAACTTCCACAGGTCACAGTATCGCCTGGTGGTGACTTCTCGATTCCAGACCTCATTTGCAGAAGAGCCCGCATTTGGAATAGCGAATGCCTCAGCTCGTGTGGCTGCAACCCTGACATTAGTATTCCAAAGTTGCGCGTTCGTTAGCCGAGGCGTGATTGGTTCGCGCCCGCATTGACATATGGCGGTAATTCCATCGCAAGTTCGGCGATCAGCTGTGGCGTCGCGGCTCAATCAATCAAGGGGGCTGTGGGGAGCGGAGGGGGAGGGGGGATTAGTGCCGATTATTGGCACGCGCTGATAATTATCGGCGGTTAGAGTTTGCTCACGTCGTCGGCCAATAACGCGTCGTAAGCGTAAAGTGGATATTGATGGCTTTGAATCGATATCTGTAGATTATTATGTGAAAATAGTACGATTTCAGCGTTTCTTCTAAAACAAAAGAGGCATCATAAACAGGTATAACATCTCTGGTTCCAATATGTGATTTGCTTTAGGGTATTCGAGCATTCCGAACGCTCTATTTCGGGCTATTTAGTAGAGATCTCGGACTTCGTAAAAAAACCCTGTAAACTTTACAACAATTTCGTAATAATATGCCCATAAAAGTTTGGACAGTGACACATTATTAATCACAACTATGTATTTGTTTCTCGTCACTCAAGATCAGCGTCATGTAGTTGACTGTTCCACCGCGTTGTTATCACATCACTCACACAATGCTTTTGGAAATAACCATTATTTCTTTAGCAGCTTACAAGTTTGCCCCGAATAAAAGCTTAAACCGTGCCCTAAATTCCAAGTCAGATATCTGAATCGATTCAAGTTTTCTACACATTTCCTTCTCGGAATTTTATCCTCCTTTGTACCAGGCTGCCATAACTTAGAAGGCGCTTGCCGTCTGATAACTCGCTGCCTCTCGTGAGATATCTATTCATCTACGCACGTGAATGTGTACGCAAGTGTCGCTGCCGAACCCGAGTTTCTCGGCACCCGTTCAGAACAATGGCGTACGCGAGCGTATAATTTGATTGCCGACATTAAAGCCTCATCAGCCCTAATACGTCGTATAAAGGTAACCTTAAAGATTTACATAATAGCCCCCCGCCCCCACCTCTCCAGTTTACGATCAGATTACTGCAACTAATACCTCACTTGTGATCCCAATTCTGGATTCTAACCGTGCGAAATTCGACCCTCAATTTTCAGATTTTAGGTGGATTTTACGGTGTAGAGGATGCGCCGCAGTATCACAGCTAATCCGCGCAATCAACAGAATCGGTCCCGTGTCGGGTTTCTCGCTCGCACTTAAGGCGACGTCTATACGTGTCCTTGTCTTGCACATGGAAGGAACGATGACTTTTATTGTTCGCGATCGGTCCGCGGGGACCGCACATAGACACAGTATCTCAGCCGTATGTTATGTCGCTCACATCCAGTGTGATTGAAGCGATAAAATGGAATATCTCTGGAATCCTATCAATAGCCGAAGTTACAAGAATTGTCCAGTTTCTTGGTTTAATTCTTGTCCAATACAAAGGGAATTTCACAGGATGTGCTTCAAGAAATAAAAGAAGCGGTTATAGAAAGGGGTAATGAGTAACTTGTTTAAAGTTAGGACCATCGTCCTGACATCTTTGTGTAGTAAGATTAATTAAGTAAGAATTTAGGTAGTTAAATGAGCTCTCTCAAAGCCTGAGATCCAGGATTTTCCTAGTTCAGGCACAAGTATTAAGTATGCTCTGTGTAGATGTAAGATTTTTTATAATAATTGTTATTATTATGTTTTATTAATAAAGAATATTGTTATTTGTTCTGAATCGCGGCCAAAATAAATGTAGATATAATGAATGATGGTGACAGTAAAGTCAGCACTACGAGCTGACGTCTGTATGAATCTGTGGTACCTATCCACGTCGGGTGCGATAACTCTTTATATCCAAATGGCTAAACAGGCTAACATTTTTCATAGATCTATCTTTAGTGAAGTAACAAACATGTTCTGAAAATGTTTTGCACTGTCAATAAATAACTTTTCAATTCTGACCGTAGATTTAGTTGCGTAGTCATGTAGTGAATTGTATGAGCCATATAATATGAATAAACCAAAATGACAATCCGACAATAAAATTATAATGATCTATTTTATTATAGTGAACTATCCAAACGGAAAAAAATCCCAATAAATAAACTTTGCCCCTTATTTCAACTGGCATGTGTCGCCGCCAGCACATGTTCACGCGTAGCTGTACCAGCCGGCGAAGTACTCGCGACTAGGCGGCGACTGCCGAGCGCCTCGCCACCGTAGTTTTTTTATTCGTTGGTAGTTTTCGCTCCGGGACTTACGGTACGTTGGAATGGATATTACACGTTCTAGACTTAATGCTGGGTTCTACGAATGTTTGTGACGGAAAATGTGCTTTGATGCAGTTTGGTGTAAAATATCGTTTCGTCGCTTTCCTTCAGTGGTAATGCCGCTTATTTGTGATTTAAAAAATAGTAGTCGCAGGTGCACACTAGTTACGTTTTGTCATTGGTTTACTGAAATAAAAATACCTAAATGGTGGTTCAATTACTTTCACGGTGCGTTGGTGTTAAACATGATGATGAAACTAAAGAGATTGACAAATGATACAATAAGGATTTTAAACGAATTTCGGTTGGTAAATAAATTACGCAAACAAGTGAACATGATTATAGATTATTTAATGAATATTTAATGAATAATATATTGGTAAATCTAAGTTACACAGAAGACAAACGAGTGAGCTGCTCGTTTTCACCGCAATTTCTAAAACTGTAAAATTGTAAGAAGTTTGCGAGCTAAACATTTTGGCCGAAAGGTATTTTTATAGGTAACATTATGTTGCGGCGTTTCTGTGGGCAGCTACCTGACTGCACCAACAGCGTAAACATAAGCATCGCAGCAGTAATACATAATGTGACCTACTTGTTAAGTTTATTATAATTAGATAGGTTGTAAGTTTGAAATAAATAAATTGAATTGAATTGAACAAAGAACCACAAACTGTTAAAGAAAGAAACTGATACATTTGATTTTAATGAATTTAATATTATAATTATTGTGAATTGTTGTTACTAATATAGTCTTTTAAGTTGATTGTAACTAACCATATATGGGTTTATGTTATGCCTGATTTTTTTTTTCAATTTCAATTGATAGGTAGGTACCCTTTGTTATCTCAGTGTAAGCTGGGTGAGAAAATACATAGTAGCCTCCCCCAGCACAGCTGTACTAACAACATCCAGCCTGTATTGGATATGCATCTAAATTATATTGGTAGTATTGCTACCGAACTCTGCATCTCTCTCCTAAATATCGCTTAACTTCATTATGTAAGAATGCCACAAGGCGTCCTTTACAAGTCTGCCAACATTTTCCAAGGGGACCATTGTTGAGAAGACAGCTGAAAGAGACTCTACGGGCTCGTGGTATATCAATGCATGCCCAGAAAACTACTTTTTACTTATCAACCCTGTTTTTTTTTATTATTAAAAATAGCCATGCATTTAACCTCGATTGCTGATCTGATGTTAAGTGACAATAAGGCCTAAGATGGAGCATGCTTGGCTAGAAGATGCCTATTCACTCTCGACTTGATTGAATCCAAGGCGGCCAGTTGGTATTTGGCGGACCCATCCCAAAGATGGCAGCAGTACTCCGTGTGTGTCATCTGAATCCATATTTTTTTTAGATATACTTATTGTTTTTATAAATTTGAAATTGTCTCACTGCACCGTTGAACTGCAACGGGTATATGTGTTTATTGGTAAGAAGCTAAAATGTGAAGTCGAAACTAACAGTAAAAATTACAAGACTCGAGACTTTTGGAATAAACAAATGGGTTGGTCACGTGGCCCACGTGGGTGGGGACACCAAAAACTCCGAGAAAATTTAATTTTGAATGTTGTCTAAAAGAAGTTTGGCAAGCATTTAACACGATCAAGACCTGCTGTTCGAGCTAAGTAAGCGCTACCGACAAGACTCAGCACTAGAAACTTGGCAACAATATTCGTTTTTCTCATTTCTGCTCAGGCTGACAAAGCTCCGTTTTTAATCTATTTTTTGCAGCATTAAGGATAACTGGCATTTCAGGGCTAATAAATTCTAGATAAATTACCGTCCGTCGGACATTTAACTCTGGGTCTGTCCTTTTCTTTCACGTAGCAAAGAAAAGAAGTGATTTGATTCAACCGCCAGCATTTGAGATTGATTTTAAATTAAACGATTCTAATTGACGTCTGCCCGATATAAGTGTACCTGAGCAATATGTACTTAGGTACTTTATTTAACTACTAGTACTAGCTGCGCCCCACGGTGTTACCCGCTCATCCCACGGTTACACTACATTTTTCGTTAATGCAGGGTGTATAAGCTAGTAGCAAATTTTATTAAAATTGGTCCAGTCGCTTATGCGTGACGAAGTATCAAACACAAACACACAAACTTTCATCTTTATAATATATGTGTGATTTAACGACAAGTTGTAATTAAAGGCAGTTCCAGACAGTATAGTAGAATTAAAGTATAGTAGTAGTAAAGGTAGGTATAATTCCATAAGTGTGGACAATTTGAACTTAATTAGAATTAATAATGTTGATGTTAATTATTATCTATTTATCTTCTATTACTACCAATTGTATATGTAGTATATTAGATATTGTACATATACATAGATAGTATTAAAGACCGATAATGGTTTTTGAATAACATGCCTGAAATAGCCAATATTCTATTCTATTCTACTCTACTAATGAATCTTTTTGACGTAACCTACACAGCGATGGCATTCTACAACGAGGCCTGCAATGAAAATGCCACCCAGTTCCCAAAGTCTGGTATTGTATCTCTCGGGCGGAATGACTCTGACTGCCGGCAGGCGGGAATGCCAGGTATCCGGCGCCGGACGGCGCGCCCTCCGATCTAATTGCCGCCGCCTTTGACGGCTCGTAAAGGAAGGCTTTATTGGTTTCAAGTTCGGGAGTGATTGTGAACGTGGTACACCCCTTTACAAATGTGAACTGTGAGTTGATAAATGGAAACATTGTACTAAGTTCTCAAACTAAGTAATAAAGCAGTCAATACATTTTCAAACATAGATATTTGTAGCGAATATGTACAGTCAGCAGCAGAAGTCGCTACGCACGCCAGGTGCTAAAAATGATATGCACACCGACTCTGTTATCCAGAGTAGGTATCGGTAAGATTTTATTGTTCTATTCTAAAGATGTTAATTGATTTGTATATACAGGGTGTAACCGACGGTGTACCGAAAACTGAAACCATAGCTTCAGACTATTATTCTGGGCTGGAAAATCGTGGAAATTTCTTTGAGAAAATTCACAAATTTTCCTCGCGAGTTTTCATTTTTTCTTTATTTTTCCCGGTAACAATTTTTCATGAAAAATCGCATGAAAATAGCATTTTCCGCAAAACACACAATGTATCAAAAACAGTATAATGTAAGCTTTACGGTACAACACAAAACGCGTGGAGTGGGATAGATAACGGTACTGGCCGGTCATTGATCCGCCAGGCCAGTGCGCTCGAGCAGGCCGCTGCGGTCGGACGCATGCTTAATGTTTACCTACCCGCACATTTTATTTGCTTTACTTGCTTGAATGAAAATAATCTTGTTAGACTCTTTTAATTTATCGGTCAGTTGTTATTGGTGTTAGGTAGTACACTAGTTGTGATCTGTGGTTGCGTTGTTTTTGTGGTTGCATTCATTCATGTCATTCGATGCGCATTGGCGTTACGGTATGTTTTGCGCTGACGCGTGAGTGGAGTGGGTAGCGCCTGAACCGGTCGAGGCTCGCCGCGTGCTCCCCTCCCCGCGCGTCTGCACCCGAGAGAATTGGACGCAATACATTGCCCGTCGAGGGTTACCTATCTGAAACACTAAAAACTTTAGTCCGAATTTCATTTCGACAAAAACTATTCGACAAATATCATTTTAACTTTTTTTTATTTGTCCGAAAATTCAATTCGATAATTTACGATTGGGCATTAATTGTTTAGGATTTTTATTCACTCGACTAATGACACGTTTCTCTAAATCTCATTTGTCCGTAATATCAGTTTTCCGAGGTAACGATTCGATTTATTAACTACTCGACTTTTTTTGTATGTCTTTGATTTCATTTGTCCGATGTACCGATTCGGTTTATTAACTACTCGACTGTTCTCAAGTGGACTTTTTAATTTTAGTCATATTATTGTATCCTTTTTCAACAATTTGTCAAATTCTAATCCAAAAGTTCTAAACTAACCTAACCCAACCAGGTCGGTTTTGGCGGTTTATCAGCTGCTGCCGCAGCACAGTAGCTTCGCTCGCTCGGCTCGCGGGCTGTTGTAGTCGCAGTTCTAACCTAACCTAACCCAACCAGGTCGGTTTTGGCGGTTTGTCGGCTGCTGCCGCAGCACAGTAGCTTCGCTCGCTCGGCTCGCGGGCTGTTGTGGTCGCAGTTCTAACCTAACCGGTTTTCGGAGATATCGAGTAACATACATACAAAAAAAAAAAAAACATTAGTTCGAATTGAGAACCTCCTCCTTTTTTGAAGTCGGTTGAAAATAAATGGAGTTACTACCGAAATAAACGAATTGAATTAAATTGAATCAGAATTGTACAGATCAGAGAATGCTTAAGCTACTTTTGCTGTGGCCTGTATAGTCGGGGACTTAAGTAAGTTCGTCACTTTTCAACTTTGTGATGGTATTCTTGATGAAAAGTATCGAACCTATTAAATTATGTGACTGTACATTAAAAACTATAATAATTGACATTGTACGCATTGTTACAATCAAATTACGTGAAACCATATTCAAATACGCGATAATAAACATTGTTTTTTCGTTCTTAATCTTTTTTAATATCACATGAATTGACTGAAAACAGCAGGAAACTTCCCTGTGTTGTGTTCACAGCACACTGTTATTGTAGGAATCAAGAACCGAATCACTCCTAGAAAACGGCTGGTGACTTAAAAACGACTAAACCTTTTAACCTGCTAATTTTCAATTTTAATAGCGGTCGTTTTTCTTTAATAAAATTTCAATAGAATGGATACCTGAACGGCTGCTTGTCACCCTCGCAAGCCTCCCACGTGTCATTATCACCGCCGCCTGGCGTTCAGGTAATTACCGCGTGGCCGTGCTGTCAATTTGTTTTATTGTAACCGACAATTATTTCATCAAAGGTTTCTCGTCCAAGTAATTATGGGATAGAAAATATGTTCGAAACTCGACGAAAAACGAGGGCTGCTCTATGTTTGACGTGAGTGAGCTGTAAGTCTGTCTGTGGTATCATGTCACTAAGCGGATAAACAATTTCCTTCTTGAGCTTAATTTGGGACTAGGTCGCTTTGAGCGAGGTGTTTGTGATATTTATTTAATTTTATTTATTTAATTTAGTTTCTGTGGCCTAAATGGTGGCTTGATGAAGAGTTAACAGAACGATCCTTAAGAACGTTCAAATAAAAGGGTAATAATTTGAGCATTTCAGCAATGTAATTACTCTATCTCGCGGCGTCGTTTTCAGTTGTGTTGTAGAAGTCGAGGCTTAAAACAATTATTATCAAAATGACGTTGATTGTTTTTATGAATTAAAACACTCAAAAATAATCACCCATAACATGAATGGGAAATAAAACAAAGAGTGTTTTTTGTGGGTATCTAGATAAATGTATGTGGGTAGATCTGGATGAATAATAAATCAGTCTTAACTCGGTGTTGCTTGTATGATTACGTTTCCCGTATATCTCCCTTGACATGGCGCAGTCGGATAATTATGAAGTAGTTTCTGTATTTATTTACATTGTGGAAATAGACAGTGAAGTGACTCGCAATGGATTCTGTGTTGAGACCGCCGCCGGCGTTTTGTTTTGAAAACGATTTAACGAGTGTGACCTCGGGTAATCTTAGTAGGCAGTGGGCAAAATGGCGGAAATCATTCGAAATATATGCAAAAGCGTGTGAATTGAGCAAAAAGGTCGATGACGTGCAAGTTAGCATATTATTACACGTAATTGGAGAACAATTTCGGGAAGTATATGAACAGTTTACGGGAACTTATGGAACTACGAAATTGTTATTAGATAGATTTGATTCTTATTTTTTACCGACAAAAAACTTAACAATCGAGCGTCATAAGTTCTTTACACGAAATCAAATGGACGGCGAGTCAGTTGAACAGTACACTTTCGAGTTAAAGCGGTTGGCAGTAACTTGTGAATTTGGAAATTTAAAGGACGACCTCATACGGGACAGGCTGATATGTGGCATCAAAGAAGACGCTATGAGAGAACGATTACTACGAGAGAGTGACCTTACGCTAACAAAAGCAATGGATATTTGTAGAATCGCCGCGATGTCCCGAGTACAAGCGAACCATATCAAGCAGGAGGCTGAGGTTGAACGCCACGTCCATCAAGTCACCGAGCAGGAGGACGCTGAGACGGAATGTGAAGTACATTGGATGCGCCGGACGGGAGCACCGCCAGGTGGGCGCCGCGGCCCGCCTGCCATTTGCCGTTGTCGGGAGCGGCCGGGACAAGGGAGGCCGCGCACGCGCGCGCCCTCTCTGCCAGCCGCGCGCGGAGTTAACGCGCCTACTACGTCATCGTTACCTCGAAAGAATGTGCAAGCGCGCAGGAATGATCGTAAAGACTGTGGATATTGTGGTTTGGTGCATGATAGGTTTAAGTGTCCGGCGTATGGCCAACGATGTGCTAGTTGCAATAAGGCTAATCATTTTGCGAGGATGTGCCGTGTTTATACTGTGCAGGAGGACTCCACTGATCGGGTGAGTTTAACTGATAATATAAGTACTAAAAACGGCTGGAATGTTGAAATTTTAATTGGGAAAATTTTCATAACTTTCAAATTGGACTCTGGAGCTGATGTAAACGTTTTGCCCCGGAGGTTTATGTCACAGATAGGATTGCGTGATTGTGATTTAGTTCAGACGCGAGTAAAACTGACCGGCTACTCGGGAGATCAGATTAACGTAATGGGAAAAACTATTTTGAAGGTTATTTGCAAGGGAAATCCGTATATTCTTAAATTCATCGTTGCTGATGTCGAATCACCGCCAATACTTGGTAGAACGGCGTGCGAGGAACTCAATCTCATTAAACGGGTTATGAGCTTAGACTCCTCAGCACGAACGAACAGTATGGATATTTTGAAAGAATTTGAGGACGTATTTTTAGGTATGGGGTGTTTGCCTGGGGAGTATAAGATAAGTTTGCAGCCGGGCGCGCGCCCCGTCGTGCATGCTCCACGTAAATTGCCTATTGCATTACGCGACGGTGTTAAGAGCAAACTGGATGAGATGCTGCAGCAGGGCGTCATCGCAAAGGTTGAGGGACCCACCGATTGGGTCAATAGTATGACGGTCGTAAAAAAAGCGAATGGAGAGCTTCGCATTTGTTTAGACCCGCGTGATTTGAACGAAGCAATCCGTAGGGAGCATTTTAAATTGCCAACGTTAACAGAGATTACGGCGAATTTAGCCGGCGCTAGATACTTTAGCACTTTGGACGCGAAGCACTCATTCTGGCAGGTGAAGTTAAGTGATGAATCAACTGATCTATGCACCTTCAATACCGCATTTGGAAGATATAAATTTTTGCGTATGCCATTTGGGATTTCATCGGCAAGTGAGATTTTCCATAAAAAACTGTATGAACAATTCGATGATATTGAAGGGACTATTTTGTTTATTGATGATTTACTTGTATATGGCGAGACGAAGGAGATACACGACAAGCGTTTACGGCAAGTCCTGGAGAGGTGCAGGCAGATAAATATAAAACTCAATAAACAAAAATGTAAAATTGGTTTGTCAGAACTGAAATATCTGGGACACATCATATCGGAACGTGGGATTTTGCCAGATCAGTCACATACACTGGCAATAAAGGACATGCCTAAGCCGCAGAATGTTAAGGATCTAGAGAGATTTTTAGGTCTTATAACGTACGTAGGAAGCTTCATTCCCAATTTGTCTGAAAAAACACATTTGCTAAGAGAACTATTAAGGAAAAATATTGCTTGGCATTGGGATGACAATCACGAGCGCTGCTTTAGGGAACTTAAGCGATGTTTAATCAGCCCACCGGTACTTCAGTACTACAGCTTAGAAAAACCGGTTACACTATCTGTAGATTCTTCTAAAAATGGCCTTGGCGCATGCTTGATGCAGGATAACATGCCGGTGTGCTATGCATCACGTTCCTTGACAAAGGCAGAACAAGCCTACGCACAAATAGAAAAGGAGCTTTTAGCTTGTGTGTACGCTTGTGAGAAATTTTACACTTATATTTATGGACGCGGAGACGTGAGGATTGAGACAGATCACAAACCATTAATCAGCATCATAAAAAAACCAATAGCAAGCGCACCGGCACGATTGCAAAGAATGTTGCTGAGATTGCAACCCTATACATTTACTCTAGTCTATAAGCCAGGCAAGTACTTGTATGTAGCGGACACATTGTCGCGTGCCGTTGCGCCGAGCGGCGCGAACGAGGCGCCCGGTGAGCCACGCGATCACCTGGAAGCACAAGCCCAGGTGTGCGCGGTAGCGATCAGTAACCCGCTAAGCGATTCTCATTTCATAAAACTTCAGAAATGTTATAGTACAGACAGTGAGATGAAAAAATTAAAAAAGTGTATTAAAAAAGGTTGGCCTGCACACAAAAACCAAGTAGATGAGGATATTAGATCGTACTGGGATTGCAGGGACGAGTTAACAATAGCCTATGATATGGCATGGAAAGGTAAACAAATAATAATACCAAAATGCATGCGTCGTGAGATGTTACAAAAAATACATCAAGGACATCTAGGGGTAGAGAAGTGCACAATGAGGGCCCGGGAAATAATATACTGGCCGAACATGAACTCCCAGTTGAAAGACATGATTTCCCATTGTCAAACCTGTCTCACGCACAGGAAGGAGAACAGTAAACAACCACTCATACCGCATAATGTCCCGTTACGTCCGTGGTCAAAGATAGGTACCGATATTTTTCATTACGCTGGAAAGTCGTATCTTGCGGTTATTGATTACTTTAGCAAATATGTTGAGGTCATTGAATTGGAATCCATGACCTCCGCGCATGTTGTGAACCAGTTAAAGAACATATTTTGCAGAGAGGGAATCCCGGATATAGTATTTTCAGATAACGGTCCAGAATATTCCTCCAAATTATTTAAAGAATTTAGCAATGAGTGGGTGTTCCAACATCAGACTTCTTCACCTAGGTATCCCCAATCGAATGGACAAATCGAACGAGCAATTCAAACCATAAAATCAATATTGCGAAAAACCACCCATGATTCGTCGGACTTCAGATTGGGGCTATTAGAATACTTGAACACACCGATAAGCGATAAGTTACCCAGTCCAGCGGAAATTTTGAAGAATAGAAAATTACGTAGCCACTTGCCTCGTTTACCGGAACATTTATCACCGACACATGTAAATTACAACAAAATAAGACAGGAGCTTCAAAACCGGCAAACAAAACAAAAACAATATTTTGATCGCGGAAGTAAAAACCTAAAATCGCTTCAACCGGGTAATTTAATCAAAGCACGTATCAACGGAACGTGGTGTAATGGACAAGTTTTAGGAGTAGCGGGTCCAAGGTCGTACTCAATTAGACTTCACACGGGTAGGGTAATACGTCGGAACCGCCGACAACTTGTACTAGACTCGCTTAGGCGTCGCGACGCGCCCGGCGACCCGTTCCCGTACGACGCAGTATCAGCCGGCGACGCCGCCGCCCGCGCCGGGGCAGACCATTCGCACAGCTCCAGAACCCCATGCACCTCACAACAACAGCCCCGTACAATATCACAGTCCATTGATCATTATGTTTCTCGATTTGGCAGGACAGTGAGGCCTCCTGATCGGTGGGGATACTCAGCGCCTGCTGTACCTGCACATCCATCGCCCTAATAGGTGTATTAATTTTATTATAAAACAATTTAAATTACTAAAGAATCATTTAATCACAAATTATCAAAAGTTAATAATAACTGTTCATAAACATATACTTTTTACACCTAAAACTCGAAGAATTATTCTACAAAACTTATAATATATGTTCGTACAAGCTAAACATGGTTTAGTGTTACGATAACATAGATAATAAAACTTGTGATTGTAACACCATAGCATGAGGGTGAAGTACATAAATACAAGTATAATTATTGTAAATCTTATTGAATAATAATGTTGAATGTGTTTTTCTGCAATAATAAAATAAGTAAATTATTATTATTATTATTAAGAGCCTATATTGTCCCACTGCTGGGCAAAGGCCTCCCTCTCATTCTTCCATGCGTCCCTGTAAGTAAATAAATAAGTAAATGTATAATATAAATACAATATAATATATAATTATATCATATGAATACTTACAGTGCAAATAATAATAATAATAATAAAAAAAAAACAGTAGGTAACGGTTAGGTTGCATGTGTTTAATCGTAAAACTATTTGAATTCCTACTCGTACAAATTGTGACTATCTTAAAAGCTAGTAAGTATGTATATCAAAAGATTATCTTTGATACATGGTCTTGTTAACACAAGTCAAAGTCGATTATCATATTTTGTTAAGGAAAGGGGTTGTGGGTATCTAGATAAATGTATGTGGGTAGATCTGGATGAATAATAAATCAGTCTTAACTCGGTGTTGCTTGTATGATTACGTTTCCCGTATATCTCCCTTGTCATTTTTAGGATAAAATCATTATGATAAACTGTTTCTCGGAGGTATTTTATATTTTTAACGAATATCTACTTGTTTATTATGCGTTAATTTTTAGTTTTTCGTTTTGAGCATTCAATATTTAAAGTTCGCTTTAATAAAAGGCGATTTCTGTTACTAGTGCGGCGTACTAAAAGCTATATTTATTTCATGAAAAATGTATCGCGTTAACCACTGGCTAGGGAAGAGACACCGGGGATATCAAATCATTATTTTATAAGTATCGATGTATCGGATAAGTCTTATGAATAGTGATTTAAAACCGTCTGAGAGAATAAAAGAAAATAAAGTTGAGTTACGTCGAAAGTATGGTAATTAACTAATTAGTTATTACAAATAAAATACTACTTAATGTAGTGGCTCACCCTGGGCCCGAATTTTACTTAATTTGAAATTTAAATTGCAGTTATTCACATATTTTAAAATGGATTCGTATTTCATTATAAAATAAATACGTGTAAATTTTATAATATCGATTTTAGTAAAGTGCTTTACTATCGTAAGGACAAAAACACTTTAGGGCCCACATTGTGAACATTCGCCTGTAATATAACAAAGAAATATATGAAACGTTCGTTTGTTTCTTGTTACATTACAGGCGAATGCTTGCGGCACATGGTGGTTTAATGCACCCTTGACGTATACTTTACCAAATGAAAGCCTCACAGGTTTAGATATTAAGATTGATTTAATTCACTTTATTAATCTAAACTTCTTTGCTTATTACAGGTAAGTACAAATGAAAGTGGCAAAGCTCCACCAGCCAACTACAAAGCTTCACAGATACATTATCTGGTGAGTTAAAGGTGTTTTTTGCTATGAAATTTTTCTTCTGTTTGTATGGAGAATACTCAGAGAATACTGCAAGACTCCGGTAGTTCGGGCATCTAGAAAGAATGCCGGACGATAGGGCGGTAAAACGCGCGAATGTTGGGCAGCCTGTAGGTCGTCGACCGGTCGGCCGACCAAGATACCGAAGGAAGGATGAAGTTCCGAAGGACCTACGCGCTCTACAAGCAGGAAACTGGAAGGAGATTGCTCAAGACAGAGCGCACTGGCGTCATTTTGTATCGGAGGCCAAGATCCACTTAGGGTCGCTGCGCCAGCGGAGTAAGTAAGTAGTATGGAGAATAGAATCTCAGGCACTTTAGAATCGCCCCTCCCTAGCGTCGGCGCGACGCCACGTAATTATATGTATGTCATTTGTGGCTTCAAGTTGATTCCATTCTATTATTATTAAAATGAGTACTTTGAACAAAATATTATGAAAGGCCATTTAAATTGATTGAAGTTGTCGCGATGCTATAAAGGTTTTTAATAATCGCCAAATTTCACATTTGACCGCCACCACGGCCGCTAGCCACATCGGTTTCGGCCATTAATTGAGGATGTGGCACATATGTCACGTTTTTGCATCACCTCCTCAAATCAAACGTTTGTTGATATTTTCCGTTACCTAATGGTTGTCTGGAAGAGATCGCTATTTAGCGACAAGACCGCCTATTATTTACCTCTGTTTATTATTTTACTTTATATCTCTGGGGGTCTACGATGGTTGCTTTTATCTCGCTATAAATAAGTGGCAAAGCATCCGTCACGTTTTAACAAATTGCGAGTGTGAGTGACAGATGCTTTGTCACTTATTTATAAACGTGATAAACGTAACCATCATAGGCCTCATGATGTTGTTGTATCCCTGTGTATTTGAGGTGTGCAGTAAAAATCATTTGTATTGTACTGTATTGTCACATCACTTACTGCAAAATACGGCTTTATCTAATACATCGATCCCGAATACTGTCATTAACGGACGCCAAAACAGAGCAGATTTGTTCTTATATAGGTCTCAAAGACAACCGAACGAATTGGAGAATTCCTTTTTGTTTGAAAGCTCTACTTTCATGTTGGTCTCATTTGTCATGATCATGAGGGTCGGATCTGATGGTGGAATCTGGGAGAAATTGAAGAGACTTCAAAAATGTGAAGCACACCTTTCGTGATTTAAGTTAAAAAGTGATTAATTAAAATGATCGTGTAGTCTAGTCACAGAATAATAAACCACCGCGGGATCTACGCAGTTTGCTAGGTAGTTTGTAGTTGACCGAGCGAGCAAAGCGTCTTAAAACATGTTTCGTATGTCAGTATTCCGGCTGTTTGGCTGTTCTCGCCAGCAGGTACCATTTCACAACCGATTCTCGTAAAATTTTGTGATTAGGTTCGAAATAAAAATAAAAACTGTACACGTACCTGTAATAATTATTTTAAACATAACATTGCGTATTCAACATTATGTTAAAATATTACGCATGCTACTAATTTTAAATTCAAAATTCTAGGCTCTAAATCGACCAGGCGATATCAACTATCATCACGCCAATTAATTCCTTCTTATCAGTGGCGAGGTGTCGATAGAACTAGATTCCCACCGGATTTACTATTTTAGATATTTGACGTCCCTTTTTTATTGCTGTCAGGGAAGAATTAAACCAATTCGGCGCCAACCAGGACTTTAGCGGACGCCACACCTATGTACGCAACTGTACCTACATATTTGGGAAGAATGTGTACTTTTTGTCAAAGTGTGTGTACCGAACTCTAAGCGTTTTAAGCGCTTTGTCCTGTCGGATATTGCAGACGACGTGGCTGCGGCTGGAGGCTTAAGCGAAGCAATTCCGTTAAGTGTGCGTGCGATGTCTTTTCACGTCTCTAGCAGTGATAAATGACGATGTCGCTTACGTGGAAACACTTTAATATTTTAAGTACTTTTCTCAGTTCTGCTATATTCATTTTGAATACTAGCTTTCGAAAAAAAACATAAATTACTATCGAACCTGCCCACAATTTTTTACATGAATCGGTTGAGAAATACGATCAGAACAGCTGGACATCCGAACATTTGGAATTCAGACCTATGATTTTTTTGGGCCAAACTGAAACGGAGACACTTCGCTCGATCGGTCAATAAACAACCACAGTGCTTTGCCATCTATCTAACAGCACCCTGTCACAATGCAACCGCGCCACAAACTAACTCAGATATTCCTCCAATTTGCGCATTGCAGTCGGTCATGCCGTTGGATAGGATATCGTAAGCAGCGACCACGGCCCGCCGCGCGCCGCGCCGACCACTCTTGCTTATCCAGTGGCAGCGCTGCAAGCTGCTCCTTTTCAAAATTTAAACAATAGCAGTAACATCTCATCATTCAATAACCAACATTAAAATTTTAAAACACCCCCGACACAAGTAATATGAGACCTTCAAAACCAGGTTTGGCTTTGCAAGTCACATGGACGGAGAGTGTTAGGAGGACATATAATTATAGTTCCTGAGACCCTCATTCAATGAGTGATATAGAAAATGCTACTAAAACTGAACATAACTACAAAATTTGAAATTTTTAGAATCACTATTGGCCGAGATCTTGTCACTTGTTCCAATTGAAGCTGAATATTTTGGAAACTACTGGACCCATTTTCACGAAACATAACTTAAGAATCATCGCGACGGACATGTGTGTCGAATAAAATAACGCACTCAAATTGGTCCATCCGTTTGGGAGCTACGATGCCAAAGACAGACACACAGATATACACAATATACACATTAAACTTATAACACCCCTCTTTTTTCGATTACAAATACCAGAACCAACAAAAACACAGTAACATATTGCAGAGTGACGCGAGGGCAACACGAACCAAGTCTGATATTCCTCTAAAATTTAACTTATGGTATTCCAATACCGTTCCCGGTGTCTCTCTACGCTCCATTGCCGTGAAGAAACAAACGCACACTTTGGAAATGTGGTGATGGAGCATGCTTCGTATACCACGGATTCATCGCTGGACTAATATTTCTAGGTATTAACAAAGAGTTTTGGCGAGTTTTCGCGAAAAGTAGACGGCGCTAAAAAGTTGTTCAGGGTAGAGTTAATGATACTAGGCGCTGATTCGAGTGTTACACTTTGAGAAATCGTCAAATAAACGATGTCTCAGGAATATCGCCTTTGACTGTCATTAAAACGCCATGTTTGTGATCCGAATAGCATAAAGTAATATTTCTCGATACTACGAGTACCTGGGTTACTTAACTTTACTACTTTGACTTTGCGCTTGAGATCTAGTATCGTCACCTATAAATGGGGCGTAAACTTAATGTGACTGGGTTGGTGATCTCTCCGCAATATCAGAGAGGCATATATCGAATTAAGGCTCAGCACTGCACAACCGCAGCACAAACTAACTCAAGGTTCTCTAACTTAACGTTGCGGCAGGTTTCTCCATTAGTGGGTATCGTGTTCTAAGGTGTAGTGGGGTACCTCAGGATGTGTCCTGAGGTACCCCACTACACCTTAAATATGTATATTGGACTATAAAACCGATAGGTTACACTTTGTGGCTGCCGAAGCGTTAGCGACTTGTGGTGGTTCTGCTCTTTGATGCCATCTTGTCACAGTATAAGCAACTGAAGTAAAACCTTTGCACGTATAGTCTCGGTTATTGCATTATAGATTAATGGAAAGTGTCCGCTATTCTTTAAAAAAACTAACTTACTGAGCGCAACGAACAAAAAGTGAATCTTGACCTCCCACACCACGTTTCACAATCAGTTATTTACCTGAGATCTTAATGGACTTCATCGCTCAGCGGCAGAGAAGCGGTTTAGGACGAAAAGGACTGTGAGAGCCAATATGCTAGTCAGGAGGTTCGCCAATTGCAGCGTAGGCGTCAAACGGCAACTCTTCCTCTCCTTCTTCACGAGCTTCTACTCAGTAGAATTGTGGTCACGGTCCACCTGCGCCTCGCTGAGAGACATGCGAGTGCAGCACAGTACGCCAACGCGTGGCGTCACGTCCGTGCTGCCGCGCTGGTGCACCGCCGGCGCCATGTTCGCTGAAGATTAAAAGTTTATTCCATAACAATCTTATAATCGTGACTTGAAGGCCGTGCGCCGGTCTGGGCCGCTTTGCTACGCACGAGGAGTGCCACGGCCAGAAAGGCCATTGTGCCTCCTCCAACGCCCTCCTCGAGCGGCGAGAGAGTGGGATGCGAGTCCGCTCCACGAGCGCTGGAGAGGCTACCGTAAGACTGTCATCGCGGGGCCGTGGTGGCTAACTAGGCTGTATTGTGTTGTGTTGTATTGTATTTGTATTTGTGTGTATCTTAATTTTAATTGATAATTATGTAATTTAATAATTGCGGAATAAATTATTTAGTTAAATTTTTCGGTATTCTTGCACTTACATATTTGTTAAAAAGTGAAAAATGCTTTATCATATTATTTAAAGACCATTGCAGTTCAAAAAATTTAGTGAAATGTCATTTCGTAACCAGATTTCATCATAGTACAATTAATTAAGTCATAGCCGCCGTACTTTGCAACTTCCAATCCAATCAAATATTGAGTTTGCGGCCACAAACTATCACACCAATTGTACTCTATATACATTATTTTGTGCCAACCCCTCACCCCAGTTGCTCGTTTAACTACCTTGCGATAGTATCTATAAACAAAAACAGTACAACTTGATTCAATTCACACTTAATTATACCTAACTGTACAGCATTTCAAAGGGAGATGTGAAGTAACACAAACTAACTCAAATATTCCTCCAATTTGCAAATTACGACCGCTTATATTCCATTAGTGGATACAACCTCCAGTCGGCGGCCACATCCTGCCGCCAACCCTACACTAGAGGTGCTTAGTTCGCCTTGTGGCAGCCCTGCGGGTGCGGCACAACCCTAATGGTGCAAATTGGCAAGTTCCGAATGAACTTTTCACCCCATGTTGCGATAGACGGAATAAATATTTGAATGTTATAACAATTCGCGTCTAGCTCATTTCTGACGTACCTAAGCTTCTTCTTGTATCATATTCCTCATTTCTGAGGGTCGTGACGTCTATTTATCACTCTTTGGACGATCGCTCTTCACTTGTTTCGATCTACTGGAGACCCGCATGGCATCGGGAAACTTGGTGACCGTTGTGTCTCGAATCTGATCGGTCCAGCGCATGAGATTCCTTCCTCTTGGTCTCCCGTGAATCTTTCCTGTCACTAAGCTAGTATCAAAGATATTTTACAAGTTTGGAGACTGCGATACGAGTAGATCAAGTTGCTGAAGACGTTGATTAGCGACTGTCGAGTAATTAGCCTTTGCCGTCGCCCTCGGCAGCGCGCTGGCTGCTCGCCGGCTGCCGCCTCGCGTTCGAGCACTTGGGAAGTTTCCGGGGACGGTGCGGGATAATCGAATCTCTGTGACCTATTTTAGTCAAAGTTAACAGCCTTGACATTTATTATCGTTATGGGAAAAAATCACACCGGGACGTTTCCTTAACTGTTTATTTATTTATTTAAACGTTATTGCACAAAATACATAAATAAAAGTACAAATGGCGGATTTCATGCCATAAGGCTACCAGTCAACCATAGGACTGAACAGAAACATTGGTTGACATAAGGAATAATAATGAACGCTCACATTAGTTACGGATTGCCATGCATACACAAGACACCTAAATATATTTATTAAGCCAATCGAATCACCGCAAGTGAAAACTAATTCTCTAAAATCTGTGTTAAGCATGAACCACTTCAAAATATAAATGAACGGAAGGATATCTACGTTAGTCTGTGACCTAGTTTCGTTTTAAACGCTGAAGCTGTCAAAAATGCTCGCGCGTAAATGCCACGGTCGGCGCGACACGACAGACGGGCGGGTTTTATTCGCTTCTCTATGTATGTACCACACAACCGCATCCAAGTCGAATGAATTTGGCATCGAGCTCGTCCCTTTTATAATTTGACTGTAAGCTTCACACCGGAAGTCAGAACATATAAAAAAAAAACTTTTATAAAAAGACAGTATAGAGTACAATCTTGAACTTAATTACAACTAAACAGCTACATAAAACTAAAATTTCATAACATAGTGAACTCAATTAAATTGAGAGGTCATTAAGGCGCGTCTCTAAACTCGGCGCAAACTTGCAAAATAACGACAGGAAACAATTGGAGAAATATACATTGATAGGTATTTTCCTTTGAAAATTACACCGGGCAACTAGTATACATCTACATTTGTAAATATGTCAAATTGCGTACTGAAATTGTCAACTTATTTTGATGCTGGCAATTTTAGTATGCAATTTGACATATTCCTTCCGGACCGTTCCTTTAGCGGGCCGTACGTTTTTAGCTCCCCCCGACAACTAGTTAGGTATTACTTGTCCAAAAGGTTAAATTAAATATTATAGACGAACTCTGCGAGGTATCGCTGAATGTTGCGGGTTTTATTTCGCTTTTCTTTTCTATTTAAGCCGGGCTTCATGTTCATGTGCAGCGTTAGCTGCGACACGGATTTTTTGTGATTGAGCGGACTGTCTGCTATTTTTAAAGAATTATCATTTGCACGTAAATTCTTTTGTGTATGATTTGACAATTTAGGTCTAGTGTTGTGTATTATTCCAATGTGTGTCGGGGCGAAGGAATTATTTTGATTACATAAAGAAAATGCGGTAGGTGTGCTTGGAATTTTTAAGCAGGATTGGTGGGTAGCCCTGTGAGGCAGCCTTATACAGAAAAGGTTAAGTTATATAATTATTGGGTTATTTTCAAGTCATTTGTCGCTACTCATTGTATCTATAAACCGTCTCTTGACAGTAATGATATCTATTAATTTTACTGAGTAGGTACCTACATGTATAAATAACGAACTTAATCGTCAAAGACATAGCAAATTTTCTTCTGACAAAATTTCCCTACGTCACGCGTCATATCCTTCTTGTGTATAACGTTCTCATAAATCAAGGAATACTTTTCTTATAATATTAATAATTCAAGTAAATTTTCGTCTTCCTTCGGACTAAAGTCCGAAAAAGAAGGAAAATCTGCCAGTACATAGGTGCATCTCGAGCGATAGGCCGTTATCCAATAATATAACGTAATTCCGAGTGACTAACTCGCCTGTCACCCCGTTCCGCCTGTCACCCCGCCGCCAGTCACCCCGCGTCTCCAGTCGCCCCGGTGTCGTCCGCTCGGCACCTCTTGTCGTTATTTTCACAATTTATCAACATCGAGCCGGACCCGGATCACAACAAGTAACAATATAATGTGAGCTCAAGGCAGTGCAAATATTAGAAACAGTACTTTGACTTTCTATAAACGCGGGTAGCGAGCGCTCACACCGCTCTTATGAAAATGTAAACTTATCTTAGGTAAACATACTTTAAGACCAAATAATTTAAGTATGATCGAACTAGAGCATAATTGAGATGAAAAGTTTGAAAAGCCCTGAAGGGAACCAACGAAACGAAACGTCTGTACTATGGGCGATTTCAGATACTCTGACAGTGCTAAGAGAGATGAAAATTTTAATTTCAACCCAATAGGAAAATTGGGCATATGTTTAATAGTCGATCATAGAGGTAATATCCGATCAAAAACTTACATAGCTTTATGGTAGGAGTTGGTATAATATCAACGTATGTATCAGAAATGATGAGACTGATTAAAAAAACTCGATGTCCACACACCCGCACTGCTTTATAAGCAAATCACCAGTACCTGGTGAAATAATAAAGAATTTTAAATTTGAACGAGCAATACATCTACGTCGATTAACGACATGTCACAAAGTACTGGCTTTCCTATTTTGTTAGTGCTCCGGGTCGGGCGAGTGTGATCCGATAATCCTTTGTCACGTTATAGACGGTTCCGGCGCCGCGTCCGGCGGCCGGCGCTTTGTCGCGACAATGATACATTACTCCGCGGGAATTACATACACATAATGCTGTATACTTTCTACAAATAATATGAGCAACGTGAATGTTTCGAGTCCAAGTATAAAGGGAATTATGCCTTATAAAATAACAACGAACTTGGCAAAAATTCAAGAATTGGTGGAATAACCGTCCAAAGAAGAAAAGAAAGAATATTTTGGATTGTATATGTGTTTGGACTACTTCTATAGTATACTCATTTTACTGAACTCCTACCAGCAATTGAATGTCACTTTCCTTTACATGTTTGCTTGCCGCAGCAGCACTTTTTTATTCTCTTTTTACTGAGCAAGTATAATTCTAGTATATTTGCACTATTAATATCTGTTTATCATTTTAACACTTTTTCTGGCAGTAACCTCAAACAAAATCCCGAGTTGGCAACGCCGCGCCGGCCGAGTCCCGTCGCAACACGTGTTCAGGGATTCGCAATTAAAGCAGCCGGGACTGAGTCGAGACATTTCGTGCAGTCTTTTGTGCTCCACCCTTTCACTGAAGAGAAAGCAATTCCAAGTCCAGGAAACTTATTCAAGTTCCTTAGCAGTTTTCTGGCATTTTACATGCTAACTAACTTACTTCTATGCTTTCGACTGTAGAAATTTATTAAACAAGTGCAAATATACCATCGAGAAGAAAAACCAGAAAACAGCAACATTCATACTGATATTTTTCAAGCCAATTACAGATTCAGATTTCTAAATGAACCTGGCTATTTGTAGGTAGACAAATCTCTCGAATTTATAAAAATTATGATATTTTAAATTTTTCACTAATACGCTGTGCGTCCAAAAGTGTCGTCATCGCTGAAAGCTATTTATAAATTGTATGTACTAACCGGCGATAGTACATCGATCTTAAATCGTTGTAGTTTCCGAAGGTTTTGAGCCATTTTGAGTCTCTCTTTTTTAATATCCCACTCGATTCAAAAATCATTTTTTCAAAAATGGTCGGGAATGTTGACTACCTACTGATAAAAATCAGGACGCGTAGTGCATAGTTTATGGCCAGTCAAAAAAAAAAGACGAAAAAAACCTTGTCGGGTCGGTTTCCTCGACAATAATGTTAGTATGAAATTCCTTTATTTTTCGAGGTCCAAAAAAAGCGGAAGATGAATAGCTACGACTTATCGCGACTTTTTAGTTGCCTCAAATAGCTTATCGCATTCTCGGAAGAAAAATACACTTCTACTTTTTATACAAAAAAATAAAACGCGGCAATGCTAGAATTCAGGTTTGACGTATAGAGTTGGCTAATAAAACTTACCTATACTTATTTTGTCTTCTTGCACCATTTTTGAGCAAAGCACTATTTTGTCTAAGCCGGAAGGGCGATTGCTGGCTTTCCTCGCTTCGACAATAAAGTACAATTAACAGCACCAGTAGCCAGCAAAAGGGAATACTCTCGATCTCGACTGATATAATAAAAAGCAATTGTTGGAATGTTAACAAAGTCCCGCTCTCCCGGAGGTCCGTAATGAAGTCACTCTCGGCGTGTCCTCCACGAGCGACGAGATTAGCACTTCCATAATTGTTCCGCGCCTGCGCTGTTAGTGATGGAATTTCTGCATCTGTTGTAAGCAAAATAGTATGATAATTTCTACTAGTCTGCGGCTACACTCTTTGAAGACCTTGTAAACGCTTTCCCCCCCTCAACCCCAAATGGCTCAAATATGCATCCACTATTTACCTCAAAACGTTATTATATCCGTAATTACATGGGACATGCTCAAAACCTCAACATGCCATATTTTCAGTAAGTGCTGGTTAAAAAGTGCCACAACAATAATTAATTAAACGAAACCTATTTATCAAAACTGACTTCAATATCGGTAACTCTCACGAGCAGTAAATTATTGATTTTCACTGTCTGCATTACGCTTAATAATGGAATTAAATGTATGCAAAAACCTCTAGAAGATTTAAATGTTAAAACTCGAGTTTTTGTATAGATTTTAGATCCAGGAAAAGTGCTATAATAAGCTTTTAGTGGTTGGCAACAGTGCCGCAGTTCGTTCGAGTTTCGCCGTTCGTCGAGTCGAGAAGTTTGTCGTTATAACTTAGGGAATAATTTACGCAACAACTCTTTCCGAAATTATCCTGTTGTTTATCGTCTTCGTTTTGACTTTGTTTGGATCGTAAACTCTTCATCTATAGATATAAGACGAACCTTTCCATACAATTTTGAACGTTTGATTAAAGCGGATTACTATTTAACGCAAGTTTTTGCGTCGGTAATCGGTGTAACAAATCGACATCTATTTAAGAACGGAGAATGTGTGACGTAATCGTAATATGACATGGACATAGGCTGGTTGTTTTTAATCTGAAACCTTTACACTATCTGATTACTTCACATTATCTGATTAAGTACTTACATACTTGATGTAATTAAATACTTAAAAATCGGATATGGGAGAAGACAGTGGCCACCATGTCGCTAAAATGAACAGTTTCCTTCAAAATGCCTCAGGAAAACGTAGAATACCGCAAGCTGAATCTCCAGGTTTTCGATTTCGTGCTGATTGGATGATTAAGAGTGCTTCGTTAGCTGCAGGTCGCGGGTTCTTTTCCTGTTGCGGCAGATTTACTGCGATTACCGCCGATAACTCACTCGCGGACGTTGTACGCGTGTTCCGTTACACATGGTGTTGCCAAAAATAAACCGATTTTACGAACGATTAATCGAGACCGGGCGAGCGTCTCCGTTTCAGCTTGGCCAAAAACTCTTTTGTATGTCCGACTGTTTTCGCTTACGGGTCGCATTTTTCAATCGATTCTCGTGAAATTTTGTAAGTATATTGTCGAGATTTTTTATTGTTTTTTTTAGAATGCAGGTTAAAAACGTAAAAAAATACATATTTTACAAAAAAAAAACAGTTAAAGTTCCAGAAATTGTCTTTCTCTTCAAAACGTTTTAATTGCAAAAAAAAAACCCATTCAGAGATCTATTTGACAATTCAAATAGCTATTCAGAGAATTTTAAGCGTATGTCGCGCTTCGTCCACCTGACACAATTTTCTCCGAGAAGCAATCAAAATCCTGGAGTTGGGTCTTTCAGTGGCTTCGTCCACGTGACACAATTTTCTCCGAGAAGCAATCAAAATCCTGGAGTTGGGTCTTTCAGTGGCTTCGTCCACCTGACACAATTTTCTCCGAGAAGCAATCAAAATCCTGGAGTTGGGTCTTTCAGTGGCTTCGTCCACGTGACACAATTTTCTCCGAGAAGCAATCAAAATCCTGGAGTTGGGTCTTTCAGTGGCTTCGTCCACCTGACACAATTTTCTCCGAGAAGCAATCAAAATCCTGGAGTTGGGTCTTTCAGTGGCTTCGTCCACGTGACACAATTTTCTCCGAGAAGCAATCAAAATCCTGGAGTTGGGTCTTTCAGTGGCTTCGTCCACGTGACACAATTTTCTCCGAGAAGCAATCAAAATCCTGGAGTTGGGTCTTTCAGTGGCTTCGTCCACCTGACACAATTTTCTCCGAGAAGCAATCAAAATCCTGGAGTTGGGTCTTTCAGTGGCTTCGTCCACGTGACACAATTTTCTCCGAGAAGCAATCAAAATCCTGGAGTTGGGTCTTTCAGTGGCTTCGTCCACCTGACACAATTTTCTCCGAGAAGCAATCAAAATCCTGGAGTTGGGTCTTTCAGTGGCTTCGTCCACGTGACACAATTTTCTCCGAGAAGCAATCAAAATCCTGGAGTTGGGTCTTTCAGTGGCTTCGTCCACGTGACACAATTTTCTCCGAGAAGCAATCAAAATCCTGGAGTTGGGTCTTTCAGTGGCTTCGTGCACGTGACACAATTTTCTCCGAGAAGCAATCAAAATCCTGGAGTTGGGTCTTTCAGTGGCTTCGTGCACGTGGCGCATGATATTTTGTTTAACGTGCGGGAAGTCTCCGTTCCTCAAGATGGAAAGTGAGTGAAGCGGCAAAAAAATGTTGTAGAAGAATAGGCTAAGGTTTCATGATCAATTTCTAACTTAAGAGCAGTTAAGTCCGTAGACCAAGCTTCTTTGATAAATAAACCCTTATGTTGTCGATATACCACTGATACGTACGAAACGCTTTGCGTCTACTTTCCTTATGAGGACAGCTAAGGAATGGAACTCTCTTCCTACGCACCTGTTCCCCGATAAATATAACTTGGATCTCTTCAAGTCGAGAGTGAATAGGCATCTTCTAGCCAAGCATGCTCCATCTTAGGCCTTATTGTCACTTAACATCAGGTGCAATCAAGGTTAAATGCATGGCTATTTAGAATAAAAAAAAATATATTAAGGGACAATCTGACACAAATCCACCTAGTCCCAAATTAAGCAAAGGTACTCATGCTCATTTTTATGCCCGAGTTCGAGGTGCTATTCCTAAGTAACAAGCCACCCTGTGTACAGGGTGTAACCGACAGCGTACCGAAAACGAAAACTGTAGTTTTAGACCATAATTACGAACTGAAAACGAGTGTTCATTTTCTCGGAAAAGTCAAGGATAAGATTTTCCAAAATAAATTATAAAACTTGACGCGCAATGTATTGCGTCCAATTCTCTCGGGTGCAGACGCGCGGGGAGGAGAGCACGCGGCAAGCATCTACCGGTCCGGGCGCTCCCCATTCCACTCACGCGTCAGCGCAAAACATACCGTTACGCCAATGCGCATCGAATGACATGAATGAATGCAACCACAAAAACAACGCAACCACAGATCACAACTAGTGTACTACCTAACACCAATAACAACTGACCGATAAATTAAAACAGTCTAACAAGATTATTTTCATTCAAGCAAGTAAAGCAAATAAAATGTGCGGGTAGGTAAACATTATTCATGCGTCCGACCGCAAGCGGCTGCGCGAGCGTACTGACTGGCCTGGCGGATCAATGACCGGCCAGTACCGTTATCTGTCCCACTCCACTCTCTGTTTTGTACCGTAAAGCTTACATAATACTGTTTGTGATACATTGCGTGTTTTGCGGAAAATGCTATTTTCATGCGATTTTTCATGAAAAATTGTTACCGGTAGAGTTCGATTAACGGAAAAGTAAAGAAACAATGAAAAATCGAAAAAAAATAATTGTGAATTTTCTCAAAGTAATTTCCACGATTTTCCAGGCCAGAATAATGGTCTGAAGCCATGGTTTCAGTTTTCGGTACACCGTCGGTTACACCCTGTATACAGGGTGTTCGATCGAGAGCACACTAACGAGCTCCCGAAACCGGCGCTCAGCACTTCTCGCGCCGCGTCAGCGATCGTCGGCTAGTGGGTGTGTGGCGAGCCGGCCACCACACTACGGAAAGCTAATTGTAAATGTATTGAATCTTATACGATTTGGTGCACCATCGCAACAAACAGAATCTATCACGTGTATAAATATTATTTAGTAAATGTTAGTTGATCATCAATCATTTATTCATAGGCTATATTGCTTCCAGAAAGTTATTATCTATTATTTTGTTAGTTCACTGTTATTAATTCAAGAAGAAACACAAATAAACTTTGTAATTTTTTGTACGTAAATTGTACAATCCTATTTATTATATAACTGTAATTTATTTAGTGAAGTTATTCAATAACAGGCAAACAGTCAAACAAATTATCACATTCATCAAAAATAATCGACTTAATGAACGAAATGGGTATACGTTTTGTCTTTTGTCGATTCTCTCAAAAAGCTTTAAATCAATTTTAATAAAATTTGTATGGAACTATTTCTGAAGTTATGATGTCCCAAACATAAAAAAAAACATCAAAATCGATTCATAATTGGCGGGATAGTCGCGTAACATAGGTACATACAAGAAATAAACAAAACATATTACAGTCGAGTTGAGGACCTCTTTTTTTGAAGCCGGTTGATAAATTAAACTTGTCACAGATAAATCAGAACATGGATTACCTGAATCCCGGTAACGCTTGGAGTCACGGCCAAATGGCGGCGTACGGTAACTACAACTACCCTTCACCTTTCGATATCTGTGCAGACTCGAACTCATGCACCGCTCGCTAGCACAACTGTGACTCTTTATCGCGCGAGATATATTACCTATGTCTTCATCGCTGTAATGTAAGAGAGTGACGGGCGATGCTGTGCCGTTGTGCTACAGTGTCTGCAGTTTGTTGATCCCTTCATATAAATTACCCGCCGCTGATGCACTCCTTGAAAAGAAAAGAGTAAAAATAACCGCTCTAATAAAGCTTTAGACTGGAGTCTTGGAGGGATATTTTTTATTTCTATTTGTAAGGGAAACTGAAGGGAAGTGAATGTAATCGAGCTGTACAGTTGCCCCCGCTGTGGAAGATTGGCCGCAGAAATATAATGTTGCACCACAATAATAATGATGTTTTTACTCTCGTAAATATGTTCCTGAGAGGGGATTGCGAGTAACCTTAGTGTGGAAGGGTGATGAAAACAATAAAATTAGGGGATTCATTATACATTTTCAGTTTTGGGCAGTGTTGCATGTAAACGCAAATGATGTCTTTTGAAATGTATTTCTTGTGTGTTTACTTTTCACTATCAATAACTCTATGGCCATTGGCGACACAATTTAAAGGTCTTTTAATCTTATTTTCTCTTCACATGTTTATCAAAATTCGTCCAGCCGTTTGAGCGTGAAGAAGAAACAAAAATACACATAAATACACTCACAAACTTTCGCCTTTATAATATTACTGTGATGTATTTGCCATTGAGAATTCATTCTCTACAAAGATATGGGACAAAGGCTAGGAGGATGATGATGATGATTTGCCATTACAAAGTTTTAGATAATTAATCATCGTCGTCACTAGCCTTTCACCAAAGGTGTCCATGAAAACCGGTTTCTTGCCACCAACTTCCAATTGAAAACAGAACAATTTTAATACTGTTCACCCATTATTTGTGTTTTTTCTCTGAATTTGTGTTCTAATTTCGTCCTGGGCCATGGATCTTTATTCATCCGTCATTAAAATATGGCTTATTATTTTCGCGGCGACAGAAAAATTAAAGAGCAGCAAACTATTTGCAACTAAAATAATAACTTGTCAGCGATTAAATATTTTAGCAATCATTTATATTAAATGAGCTTTAAACTAAGGATATTTTAAAATTCAAATAATGGCAGCTACTTTAAGGTAGCAGAAATAATAAACAAGATTACTGAAATCATAGGCGAGGTACTAATGACTTGGCGACTAATATTAGCAGAAGATCCGACTCGGCCGGGTTAGGTTAGGTTGTTTTTTTTAATATCCCTAAAAAGCGCTCCTTTTATTTTTTTTATGACCTTGATTTATTTTATATGCAATCTCCATTGAACAATTAGAGTAGGCCATTTTCAACTTTTTATCCGCTGTCATGTTTCCGCTTAATTAGTTAATTCAGTCGCCAAAACTCGATGCTAGTTTATATTGAAACAAAGCCGACAATTGATTACTTAGCTGCTACTTTTTACTTAATACTAGTCTCCGCAATTAGTCGTCAACTTATTATTTTTGCTACCCCCTTTAATTTTTTATAAACCCCTAAATCAGATTAATTTGTCGCCGCGTTAAATACATGCCTTAAAATATTACCTGTATGCGTTCCATATGGCTGACTGGTAGAGAATGGCATTTGGCATTAAGTGCGTCATTTGTACTAACTTTTGTTTTGTCCAATAAAGTTTGAATAAATAAATCAAAACAGCACGGTCACTTCGCATCCACACGGATCGCTCGTTGGCATTTACGCAAATTTGCGTGAGTCCCGCGGCGCGAAAAGTTGAAAGAACGTCGTCATTAGGGAAGTGCCCCCCCCCCCCCCCTCACCTGGAGGGGAGGGGGTGATTGTTAACATCTGTAATGTATTCATGAGGCAGGATTAACATTAAAGCGGTCAGGTTGACGGCGCTTTTACGATTTCATTATGTTACGCTTCATGCTTGTCTCTTTACCGAGTGATACTGCTGTTATATTTTGGGTATAATACAATGGCTAGAATCATAATGCAAATGACCACTTTCAATCCAATGTTATCTTATCAAGGACGGCCTTGAAAGAAAATGTAGGAACGTAAAATAACTAGGTGCTAGCTACAGACTACTCCGTCCGCGTATTCTTTTTTTCTTTACCGTAATCGGGTAAAGAGTATCCTATAAACATTTTGGGATGTCCAACTGTCTGTGGTTAAAATTGGTCCAGCCGTTTAGGCATGATGAGAGGACAAAGAGTTATGACCAATAAATGGTGCTAGACTGGCATAACGCCGCGTGCCCATAGTGCCCATACAAAATAAAGGAGTATCATGATTGAAACTGATTTTCAATTCATGTATGCGCGAATTAACGGCATCATGTAAATTCTAATAAACATTTAAGCGTGAATTTTATAGCTGTGTAATATTTATGTAGATATATATCTTGGATTTCATTAAAAAGTCTCTAACACAACCATAGTTGCAAAATTGAAACTGTGTCTGTCTGTCTTTCTTTCTGAGAAAAACCGATGCGGGCGTATTGATTATTTATTATTATTATTTTTGTCATAGAAAATAACTTTTCTTTCAACACATACCTATTCGTTTGCCAAGCTGCGCGCTGGGTGAGCCGCTGGAAGATATAGTACGTTCATAAAAATGATAAAGACGTACACATAACGTGGTTAACGATATTATAATGTTCGCTGTGCGCTGAATACTTGGTCGATGCTGTGTAAATACGCCTTTATATAGATATTTTGTTTTCACGGTGAATTAAATTGTCAGAATTACCTTGTTATTCATGGGTGTTTCTAGGAACAGTCTACTTTCAGTCTTGTTTACTTTTACTTTATCTATCTAAACTACTATTACTAATTTTATATAATTTTTTGAAACATGTAATGTCTCATTATATTTAGTGTGGGTGGTAGGTACACACCACATTTTTTTGTATAAAGGTTTACTATTGTCTATAAGTAGGTACATATAAAAGAAGAAGTCCTGACTGATTCATCAACGCACAGCCGAAACTACTAATGTTTGAGTTGATTTTTGCACAGTAGGTTACTTTTATAACGTGGGCTAGGGATAAGAAGGGATTTTTGGATATACCTCCCGTAAGGGGGTTAAGTAGGGGTGCAAAGTTTGTATGGGGGAAACTTTTTTTTTGAGCTAGTGACTTGAAACTTTGTAGAAAGATTACTTATTAAAAAACACAAAAAGTACTTTCAGCATTTTAGAAAATTCTACCCCTAAGGGGGTTAAATAAGGGTGCAATGTTTATATGGGAGAAACATTGTTTTTTGAACTAGAGACTTGAAACTTTGTAGAAAGCTTACTTAATCAAATAAAAAAAAAGTTATTTCAGAAACTGAGCGTATTAATAAAGTAGCCTAGATAATTATAATAAAAGTTCAGAATAAAGCTTTCAACTTAAATAGTTTAACGATCAGTTGTCTAATTGGATAATTTTCTAAAATTCTTTAACAATTGCATATCAGTGTCTGCCACTGTTTGAAATGTAATATTATGTCTAGACCATTTTAACTAAGAATAAAAATTCACTTACCTACCTATTTTAATATCTTTGTCATCATCAAAAATCTACGCGGACGAAGTCGCGGGCGGCCGCTAGTTTAATATAAACTAAATTTTATATTATTCATATATTGTATTAAAAATTAGTTTCTATATAGAGGAGTCTCTATTTTAGGAAAAAACTTAGCGCAATGCAGGATTTGTTGGGTATGGACGCGCGGGGCCAGCCATACAGCATATCTGTTTGTAAAAATATCTACAAAAATACAAAATACAAAATAATTTATTTGCTAAACAAAAACGCAAGTACATAACATGATATGCCTAGCGGATCCCAAACTAGGCTGAGCCTGTATCTTGGGGTCCAGGAGTGCTATTTGGGAAACAGTTAAGCTTAGTGACAAAGACAATCATAAATTAAACTAGGTACTACTATATAACAAGGACTGGAAATATTTTAAACCGATACGTCAAACGTCATCAGGTGGTGTTATATGAACATGTGTGTGTGTGTGCGTGTGTGTAGCAGGGGAAAAATTAACTAGCCAGAATTAAAGCCTCAGCGTCGTCATATGATAGTGACAGAAGCCACTTCTTCACAATTGCTTGGACTTTACCAACTGTGCACAGTTGGATATCGTGTACTTTGCAGATATTATTATATATACGTAAATGCATATAGGCTGGTGATCGCATAGCAAAGGTTGATCTGTAACCATCTTTGTCTTCTCATCACACCAAAACCACAGAATGGATTTATTATTATCCGAGTACGGTATTTTATTTTATTTAAACGGTAAAGAAAATAGTTTCACGTGGGTGAAGTCGCGGGCACCTGTTAGTAATACTCGTATTGTATAAAAACCTCGAAACGCAAATGTCAGAAATGGAGATTAAATTAAAGTTCAATATGAACTTCATCTCGGTCGAACATGTTTTAAAAGTTAATACCAGCAAGGTCCCTTGTCATGTATAATTGTAGACATAATATTTGATACCACACGGCCTTAAGATAACAGCAACAGCCTAGTCACTGCTCGTCTACCTGTCTAATGGCATACTGAAGTGTTATGCGAGAGATATCCCAAAAGCAGGCCATTTGCGAAGAGCACGTGTTTTGTTGCCGTCACCGTGATGTTGAAATGTCCCCCATTTTAATTAAATTTGACGATCGGGGGATTTATAGGGCGCTTTTTACTGCGTTCGGTGAGCGTATCTCTTTGATACGGAACTGACAAAGTTGTGGGTCGAAGTTCAGACAGCATACATTTTATGTAGCATTTTGGAGCGAGCGTGTATTTATACAGATATGTAGTTGTACAGATAAATTAAAACGTCACATTGTTTTATACAATGATGAGCTCCAGAGTAAAACTGTAGTTTCATATTAAAACCAACTTTTATTCACAGAATATTATTTTAACAAAAATACATCAGAAGTATTTTAGATGTCAGCGCTATTTAGTTGCTACGACGATAACGCCACTGACCAGCGTAACCTACCCGCCATACCTCGATAAGCAGCTGAACTACCGTAGGAGACGCCTAAGTGTTAGGATTCGAACAACTGCAGTTGTAACTGTAATCATGACTTCCTGGTTATATAATACTAAATAAGCTAACAGTGTGCCTTTGGGATACGGTAAACGTCAGTACAAACTATGCCCATGCCTACCTCAACTCGGGACAGACCTGCTACGCCGTAACACCCGCTCGTAGCAGTTCGCTACGCGTCGTAGACTCGTAGCCGTGAAATCGTGAAACAATGCGACGGTAGACATTAGGACCGATACTGATGGACAGCATTTGAACTGCGACCAGCTGAAAAATCGCAGTTCTGTCAGCCGGTCGACAGAACTGCGCGACAACTGCAAGCGGACTGCGCAACTGGTTTACAATTTGAATGTAGTGACGCCTACTGCATCAGAACTGTTCAAATGCTGTCTATGTGTGCGACTACGAGCAAGCGTCGATTGCTCGTATTTTGAAATTCGTCTTCAGAGAATATCTGAAAATAACAATAATACAACAAAGAGATCCTACAATAAGTGAGGTTTGATTATAATCTCCGCTGAGGATCAAAATTCCAATATGACTTGGAAAAATGGCGAAATCAATTTGGTTTCTGTTTACGTTTGTTGCGACTGTCAACGAATCTGCTCCATCAATATTTGGGAGCTTGATTTACAGGGCGCGGTTGAGTTGTTTTCAGGAAATCTACAATCAACTTTATCAAAGCGGTCCGAGGCTGAATTTGACGTTTCTAATGCGATATCTATGTCCGAGATCTCGCTAATGTATATCTACTTTAGGGACATGTTCTATTTTAAGCAACCGTTATTGCATTTACAGGCGTAAATTCAAAATGACGAGTGATGTCATTAAAGAGTCATGATATGCGCCAGCAATTGTAACAAATTAGAATAAGTCCAATAAAAACTTTTATTTTTAGTCAATCTTTACTTAGTTCGTAAATAAGAATAATACTTATTAAACGTTAGTAAATAGTATATTTCTAGTTCAACATTTTCAATTAATTACATTAGGTAGAATTAACACATAATTACATATTGCCATTGAGATCACGTTATTACATAGGTAAGTACTTGCTTATTTTCGGTATCGGTACATAGAAGAAGCCTTTGTGTTAAGTTAGGGTATACATTTTTCTGTTTCGGTTTTCATGCCAAACTCGTCCTGCACTTTCAGCGTGAAGAAGTAACAAACATACACACACACACACACACACACACACACACACACACACACACACACACACACACACACACACACACACACACACACACACACACACACACACACACACACACACACACACACACACACACACACACACACACACACACACACACACACACACACACACACACACACACACACACACACACACACACACACACACACACACACACACACACACACACTATGGACCCGTCGGATGAGGGCCTTGTTGTCATGTTTGTCAGTGTACGGCCAGTTACGATTAGTGTCATGCATAATACCCGAACCTTTTAAATATAATTTCACATCCTGTTCCCAAATCCATTACCGACTTAATTGCAAAATAATAAAAGCTAGCCTCCGTTTCCGATCAAAAAGCCGTTCGGCGTTATTTTAGGTAAATCGGTGACCTTTTCATAGAATGCCTTATGAATTATTAATTTAATAACTATCCTTTCGGGTCCGATGCCGCATGAGAAGGCAGCGCACGTCTCGGTAGGGGGTGGGGGAGGGGGTAATTCCATTATGAATTAAAAGTTGGCAACAATTAACAAGACAGAATTAATTTGCTGACCGTTCTATTGGATGTGGGGTTAGATTTTCAGGTAGTCAATTATGTAAATACTTAGCTAAGTTTAGGGTATACTTTCATGCGTATTAATTCCCTGAGCACGCAAAGAGTTGCAAGGACCTTTGCGATATTACTAGTTTAAACATATTAGAACACGTGGTCATCAAGAAGAATTTATAAGAAAGTTGCTTGCGCCTATAATTTATGTTTTGTCGATAAGCCTCGTAATTTTGAATCTCACGCCTATCGAAATAAAGCCTTCTCAATGAGAAATTAAATGTCATTGTGGTAACGGTTATTGAGATGGAGGTTAAACGACAAATTTGACTCGGCTGGGCAGCGTTCGGGAAGCTGCGTCATATCTTCCCCAGTACCTGAAGACGAAAGTCTTTAAGTCTTCGAACAGTGCGTGTTGCCAGTGATGACTTACTGAACTGAGACATGGTCGTTCGCAATGGGACTCATAAGACGGCTTAAAGTCACGCAACGTGCTATGGAAAGAGCTGTGCTTGGAGTTTCTTTGCGTAATAGAATCAGAAATGAGGATATCCGCAGAAGAACGAAGGCAAGCGACATAGCTAACAGGATTGCACGGTTAAAGTGGCAATGGGGAGATACGGTCTGCACGGGATCGCACTTTGTGGCAAGCAGTGGACGTTTGTGGCTGATAGACGGATAGATTTAACCTCCATTCGAGATCCATCCGAGACCTCACCACTATAATTTTACGTTAACACATATGCACTGTTTGATCGTTACCACTATAGTGGTGGTAGTCGAATGGAGGTTAAATGTTGAATTGAAATCCTTTGTGATATTTTCAATTCAGCAACATATTCGAATTCGAGCTGCATTACGTAAGATTTACTTTTACAACCCATTATTTACATTTTCAACCCATTATTAAGTATTTACATATGTAATGTACATACATTTCATCATCAGTGTCCCCACCAAGTTACCCCTCGTCTCTGTCCCCCCACCGCCCGACGGGGAGGTGCGAGAGAGACGGGCTCATTAGTACTTATTAGCATGGCTTTGTTAGGGGCTGTTTGGGAATATTTTATTTTTCACCGAATGGCAATTATTTATGTTCTGTTGAGGGATTCGACATAGAAACTGCTGTGAAATTATGAACAAAAGTCTTTAGTCCTGATCATTAGTATGAATTTTCACAAATTCCGAACGCTATGCTGTGGTGGAAGATTTATTGTATTGGGATATCATAATTAAATAAATAAATAAATATTAAACAACCTCACACAAATCGATCTAGACCCAAGTTAAGCCCATGAAAACTTGTGTTATGGGCACTAGACGACGATATATAAGTATGTATATATAAGTATGTATATCGTCGTCTAGTACATACATAGAGCGACCATAATGCAAGCACAAATATTCGATTTCATCACACAAATATTTGCCCTGGCCAGGATTTGAGCCCGGGACCGCCGGCTCAGTTGGCAGGTGCTTACAAACTGCGCCAACCGCGTCATCAAACAATCTCATTAGAGTTATTGTGTGAATAACTTACAGTAGAAACTGACGTTTGGCGGCAAATCTTTCGGCGCTATCGGAATTATGAAAATCAACAAATGAAAGTTTCCGAACTTCTTGATGAAGTCCATTAGAGATTAAATTGTTTGTTCCTTAAAAGTTCAAGTAAAGTTCTATTCGTCGTTTAACATTGAAAGGGCATTCTATTCATAGATAAATCGTCAGTTGACAACCAGAACTCACTAAGTAACAAATACCTACTTAAAATAAAGCTCGCATCTCAGTAACAATCTAATAACTAAATGCGAGGTTTTGAAGGATAGTGACAGAAATTTTAGTGCGTTTTGGTTGTCACCTGGCGAAATGATTCGCAACTCAAAATATCCTGCTACCAAACCTTGCCTTTCTTTGCTAATTAATTGTGACCTTATAAACCTTAAGGCAGCCAGCCTAGAGACGACCGAATCTTGAGTTTTCCAATCACAGACTACCAATCGCACTATGCATATTTCGGAATACTTACGCTAAAAGATAATGTAAAAATGTAGTAGGTAATGCGAAGTAGTATTTAAAGTAAAATGTTATGTTATTAAAAGGTGAATCGGATACTGAAAATTCTCCACTACACATCAAATGTCAAACTTTGTTTATTTGCGGCTTGCGATAGTGGCGCCTCCAGTGGAGAAACTTAGTGAAAATATATTCTTTTATCAGAAACGATTTCAATCATGAATTAATCTAAAAGAGTCCAGAGTCCACGCCTTGGAAACCGCGCGTAATCTCCATAAAATAATCTGGAACATTCACGGAGATGAGCGCGAATGGTCGACATTATTTAAGTACGTCGCCATTTGCGGGTCTTCTCTTCCGGGCCCCAGGGCTGCCAGGCGCCAGGCGTCTATTTCATAATCTTAACAATTTTGAAGAAATTATTACCTGACAACGACAATTTGGTATACATACTATGATTTATTGATGGTACGCCCTTGAATAGCATGGAGCAATAATTTAAGAGGACTGCAAATGCATGAGTCTAAAAACCGGCGTATATCGGCCCACGCACTGCGTGATAAAAGTAAAAGTCAGACACGTAAACACTTGTCCGAACTTGCCTGTGACAAGACAAGCATCTCTGAATCTTGTTACGTTCTATGCGGAGAATAAAAACAAAATTGCTAGACTGGTGATGTTAGTGAAGTCCAGAGAAAACTTGTCCAGACTAGTCTGCGAGAAGCTGACCAGCGTGACATGGCCGGTTAAAGCTTAACAACCCTACGCTTACGGTTTATGCGGAGAATAAAAACAACATTGCTGGGCGGGCGACATCTGTGAAGGTCCAGGGCTGACAACGTGTGTATCATCGGACTGACTTTAAAGCCTAAAAACATATTTGCACATCACTCTCGTCTTAATTATGTCAGTTACAGTAAAAAAGACCGGATCACCATATATGAGCCTATAATAATAATATATATGAGGAGTTATTTCGATTCGTCATGGAATTCGTCATCAGCTCAGATGTTTATCAAAGTTTTATGAGAAAAATTAACATGGAGATGGGTTCTGATCTCAAAAAAAAAAACCAAATCGTTCAATAAATGATTAAAATCTGGGGTGACAAACATAGAACCTCCTCATTTTGGACGTCTCTTGACAATAGTAGGGTAGGCCACGATGCTAAATCGGGATTCACTCGAGCGTCATAGAGACCTATTGGTTTGCGAAGCTTAGATGATAAAAAGAAAAAAATGACATATAATATATATACCTTTTTATCGGTGGGGGGAGCGGCTACAGATTTTCAAAAATGTAAAAATACTGTTGCATGGACATACTCGAGCGCGTCAGATATTGATAGCATCCATTTCCTACACATTTTTAAAGATGTACGCATGTTAAACTGATTTTTTCCATGATGGGGGTCGTCGTACTTGAGGATCGAAAATGAAAAAAAGTCATTCTAAACGTCAGATTTTCTAAGGGGGTGTTAAGTGAACCTAAAAAAGCTCTTATATAATAATCTGACGATTTGGATGTGACGCAAACTCGCAGTCATTATTAGAATGTGCAAAAAAAAAACCGCCATTTTGAAATACTCAAGCGCGTCAGATTAAGATATACCTATATGGTTCATCTTTATTCCCTGGACGTGCTATTTCATAATCTGGCGGTATTCGCCTAATCTGACAATAAAATTGACAGATTAGAGGAATATACACATTTTAGCTTGTAACTAACTCACCCTCCCTTAATCTGATGCGCTCGAGAATTTCAGATGAACAATTGTTTTTTACTAATCTGATCTTTTATCCTTGACGGGCGGTCATACATATGAGGCTCATATTTGGTGGAAGTACTTAACCGGGTACAAGTATAACATTACTTAATGTTACTCACCAGCCTTACCCACGGAGAGAAATGAAAGTCTTTAAAAAATAATTATCCCAGGGCGCCTGCTACTGGATATTAGAGAAATGAAAATGCAGTTTTATGTATACAGGCAATTATAGTTTATTTAAATTAAAAAGTATGTAATACACCACTCAGGATTAGGGTCCTTGTCACTATCGCCGAAGTAAGAGTTCGAGAATTACACTGAATGTTAAAAAGGAGACTGACCTGGCTCAAGCACACACACTGTTACTCAATCCAAGGATGCACTGATGAAGCAGATGTCCTCAGGTGTACATCCGTCTTTGTCTCCTGTGCCACCCAATGCAGTATTCCCGTCTACCGCACCGCGTCATGGCTTCCACTTCGTGTTAAATTCTCGTTTTTAAATTATGGCTCCATGACCATATTGAGCTTACAGCTGGACTAAGATTAAGTACCCCTAAGACAAAACAAAGGAAACTATGAAGTACCATGTACCGTTAGGTAAAGCACGTGTGTGTCGGAGAAGACAAGGCAAAGAAAACCACTATTTACTTACAATTTCTGGGATGATGATGTTTTAACACATTTAACTGCCTGCAGACATCTTCCTTTTAAAGGGCTTTACTCCCAAAAGCGACAAGTAGTAGGGTACATGATTGTGGTCTTCCCGTTGGAATGGCTGGTATGTGCGCGTGCGCTTCTCCAAACGTCGCAGCTCAAAAAGAACGGATGACCGAACACGCCAGCCAGCGTCAGAATTTTTTTTTTTTTTTTTTTATAAATAAATAAATTTTAAATATTAAGGGACAATCATACACAAATCGACCTAGTCCCAAACTAAGCAAAGCTTGTACTATGGGTACTAGACGACGATATACATAATATATATTATATATACAATATACATAATATATAAATACATATATAGATAACATCCATGACCTAAGAACAAATATTTGCCCCGGCCGGGATTCGAACCCGGGACCGCCGACTCAGTAGGCAGGTGTCTACCAACCGAGCCAAACGCGTCGTCGAAAATTTGAAACTACAACGGCTCATCGTCTGCGTCTAGTTAGCTAACTCGAGTGGCTCACGTAGGTTTCTAATAGATTCGGAAAAACTCCGTTAAATGGCGCGCTAGTCAACTGTTTTAAGTTTACCGATGGTACACGAATATTTCGTGTTACACAAGGTATCCCCCTATATAGTAAATCCCGAAATCCCCTCTTTGGCTCCACTACTTAGTAGCTGACGTAGTACGCGCTTTTTAAGTAAATATTAATGATGTTACTACTTAAATATATACCTAAGTAATTGTACATTAGCGATAATTATAACTATCGAAACTGAGAATAAATAAATAATAATAATGGTAGCGCCAATCGCTACAGTAAGAATATAGTGGCGAGATAACTATAACATAAATGTCAAGTAGTGTCCATAACCAGGGATCGTAAAATGGACTTCAATGAATTCTGCTCGCATTTAATGAACACTGGTCATAACGTAGAATTCAGGTCGTCTTTATTTTTATGACACTATTCATGTAGCCGGTAAAACACTAAAAGGCCATTGTCACGATAATCAGACTGCATGTTCGGACGAATACACACGAAATGCGAAATTACACGCAATTGACAGTAAATCACCAGCCGCTGTTGTCGCGTTATTTGTGTTGGGGGGAAACATGGTGCGACACTAACATACACGCCAGCTATCGCAGCGTATGTCTCACTGACTCATACAATAAATGAGAAATTATGCCACATTCGTAACTGACAGTAGATCACTCTGGACAGCCTCGTGCCGGTGTTGCTGTTTGTGTTGGAGACAAACACGGCGTGTTGGCGAACAAACATACAGCCCTGGTTATCACAGCATGTGTGTCACTTAGTCACAGAATAAATTATAGTCTCGTTCTTACAGAAAACTCACTTTTTGATCAGGCCGGATGTAAAGTAATATTAGAATGTTCCATTGTTCCCAATAAGTTGGTTAACTTTCCGAGCAGGAAAAAACATCACCCTCGTGTTGGCTTTAGCTTAGTCTGGCATATAAGTAGTCTATAACTAAATCTAGATGGCGGCAAATAGGAAGCAAGAAAAATACTCCGCTTTTATCAATTAGTAATTTTCCAACTTGCGGTGGAAACAATCGGTTGTTGCAGTCTTATTGACACAGACGCACATATGAAGTACACAAATAAATTACAGATAACACAAAGATTATCCAAGAAAAGCGAATTTGATATATAACTAAAGCGTGAGTAAGCTGTTTCGTAATATTGATGGGGCGAGATTGTAAAACCTAGTCCTTCCTCAGACTAAACCCTCAGGTTCAGTAATAGGCCGCAAATGTTCTGAATTAAATATTAAGTGCTATTTGAAGACGCAGCTCCGGCAGACTGAGGCGTCAGAGACGAGCCAAGTGACTCTTATCGCAAGGAAACAAAGTCCACACTGACAAGGGTGTTGCCAGTGTATGAATAATGTATTTTTTGGGTTTATTTACAAATAATGAGGATTCTTCGCAGGGCAGGCGCCGAGGATGCGGCGTCAGAGTTTAACCGAGACATTTCATTAGTAATGCAAAGGGGCTCTTAGAGTAAGACGAGTTGCGGGATATCTTTAGCTGTTGAAGATTTGTCTATGAATAGAATAGACTTTCAATGTTCAAAGGCGAATACGTAATTTTCCAAGTAAGGGAACTTAATGATCGTACAGGAAATGTTAATAATAACAAATACACAAAATAATCCTTTTCATTGCATATTATATCTGAAGTATTTCCATTGAGTTGGACTAAATTTTTACAATTTTATACCTTCATATCTCGCGCGGTTATTCGGTTAACAACTTATATTTATTTACAAAATAATCGCAATCAATACAAGAACTTAGACGGCTTGTCGGAACCCAGGCTAAGTTCACTTCGCCTGCGTCGCTTTACAGATCCTTTGTTGCACATAAATGATTTGTTATTCCGTTTGATCGTTGTGTGTATTATAACGAGGAAAACACTAATGTTTTACGCTTTTAATGCGGGAAAATAAACGGACATTGAACGTCGCTTTTGTTTTCAAATAATTATAACTGGTGTTCATAATAAATAAATAGCAGTCTTTATGGCCGTAGCTTTCTCCAGCGGCTTCGTCCAAGAAGAAGTATGGAAAGTAACGCTTTAAAATTAACAGGTTCTTCTTCTTCTTCTTAGTCGGTCCCTCACTGCTGCCGATCGTGACGGTGTTTTTGACGGCAGCTCTCCACTTCCAAATCTATCCAATCGTATTCGTAGAATCGGGGAAAATACAAAAAAACACAAACCTACCGACGAATTGAGAATCTGCTCGGTTTTTTGATGTCGGTCTATGATAGTAGCGGGCAAAATGTAAATTTTATCACGTCTTGTTTAAAATGACTATTTATTATATAGATATTTATTTATTATATATGCTACCCAAAGGTTGTCTGGAAGAGATCGCTCTTTAGCGACAAGACCGCCTGTTGTTACCCTATTTAACGTTGCTTTATTTCTTTGTTATTAATCTTTTTCATGTGGTGCACAATAAAGGATATTATTATTATTTTTCCCTTTATTCGTTTTTATACTTAGGCTAGGTTTTTTTTTACAATAAATTTATATAAAAAGTAAAATATAAAAAATACATTACAAATATAAACACATTCTAAAAAAAACCTAACCTAGGGTGCCGCCGGCAGCGGGGCAGGGCCCAGGCTACCGGTGGTTAGGGCTGCAGAGAGAGGAACCTCCTGACAATGCGCGCCGTGTCCAGGAGTACCGCCTTTTGTATCTGACCCTTGATCCAGCCATCTAGCGAGAGTCTCTTAAGATGTTTGTCGAGACTCTTCGCTATAAGACCGTTCGCCGAAACGACTATCGGGACAATGCTCGTCGAGTCGACATCCCACATGGCGGTTACCTCGTGAGCCAAGTCAAGGTACTTGCTGAGTTTGTCCTTCTCGGCCTTCACGAGGTTCTCGTCATGGGGGATGGTGATGTCGACGAGCACTGCCTGGCGCTTGGATCGATCTACCAACACGATGTCAGGCTTATTGGCTACAATAGTCCTGTCCGTGATGATAGATCGATCCCAATAGAGCGTGGCACGACCATTCTCAAGAACTGGCATCGGTGCGTACTTATAGTACGGCACCTCAGACCCCACAAGACCGTATCGAAGAGCAAGTTGCTGGTGAATGATCCTGGCTACTTGGTTATGTCTGTGCAAGTACTCGCCGTTAGCAAGATGAGAACAACCGGAGATTATATGCCTGAGTGACTCACCGGGACGGCGGCATGCCCGACAAATATCGACCGTACCGTCCTTCAGAATATATCTCCGGTAATTGTTCGTCATCATTACTTCGTCCGCAATTGCACAGACAAAACCTTCGGTTTCCCCGAAGAGATCCCCGAAGCGTAGCCAGTTCACCGACGCGAGCAGATCTACATCGGGCCCCGTAAGGGCCTTGTAGAACCGTCCGTGTAGCTCCTTGCTCTTCCATACAGCCCTGCGGTCATCGGTGCTAAGCACCTTTGGTCTGCGCCAGTTCTCGTTTGCCAAGGAGAGAGAGGTGAGGCCTTTGTCAACTGCTACTACATCGCGATGAATCCCACACTCGTTGTTTTGGAAATACTCCCTAAGACTGCATACCTCGCGGTTATGGAGGTCCTTGGCGTTTAAAAAGCCACGGCCCCCACACTTACGCGGGATGTACATTCTCATAACTGACGAGCGTGGGTGCCTCATGCGGTGTGTAGTGAGCAGCTGACGGACCCTCGTATCCAGGGCGTCCAGCTCAGTCTGAGTCCACCTTAGTATGCCAAAGGAGTAAGTGAGCAGAGACATCACCCAAGCGTTGAAGGCGCGCGCCTTATTGTCACCGGACAAAAGACTGTTAAGTACTTTTGTTATTATTATTATTATTATATCTCGTTTGTACGCAGTGTAGTTTGCCTATTTTCTTCAAATACCATTCCTTCAATTGCTCAAAGGTTAACTGGAAGAGATCCCTAATAGGGATAAGTTTGCCTTTGTACATATTTAATTTGTCATCAATGTATTTATAACCAGTTGTTGTGTACAATAAAGTGTTTACATACATTAATTTCACTATATAATCATTGATGAATTAGCGCCATGGCTTTATTTACATCCAAAGAATGTATAGCATTACTTATAGAAATTAATTCCGTGAACAGATCTTTCATTGCTTACTTCAAATACTTGTAAAATAATTTTGCGAGCGAAGTACGACTTCGCAACTCCCCAGACGTTGCCAATTCCAGGAAATATGAATTTTGGCCTCCGTCCGCCATTGACGAGTCGTTCTGAGAGTAATTACGTAATTACACTGTTTAATTAGCGACAGTCTCTGTATTTTTCCCCCTTTCACTTCATAACTTTGTGTTGAATGATAAATTAATAAAATGAAATTTGAAATAACGATGAAATTGAGAAAGTAAGGGTATAGCCGTGTTTGTATGGGGCATCGGCCCCAGAAGCCAAATCGATTGCCGTTTTGCTAATATATTAGCCCAGATGTAAGATGCTTTTTTACAAAAAAAGGACCATGAAATACTTCAGGTTTTTGAGAAAATTAAAAAAAACGAAAATTGGTTTTTATTTTATTTTATCTAAACTACTCAATAGATTTTTTTGTAACTTATACACATTATGTAGGTAATAAAGATGTATTATTTAAAAAAAAATGGATTTCCAAATATCCTTATAAGTAGTGAAATTTTCACTTTAAATTTCTCAATATATTTTTTTTTATATTTTCGAGATAGGGACACCCACCAATTTTAGCTATATTATGTATAAACTAATATTCTATAATATATATTTTTTTCAAAAACATTCACTTGGATCAACATATCCAAAATCAAACAAACTTATCGCCTGGTGACAATTTTTCAGACAGTTTTTTTCAAAACCTCGTATCTAGTTTGTTGATTGATACTGAGATACGAGCTTAATTTTAAGTAGGTATTTGTTACTTAGTTTTGGTTGTCAACTGACGTTATGGTATACCATACATTTGTTGGACTTAATATGCCTAAATACTCGTACAAGAATCGAATAAAAATAACATATAAGAGCATCGTCAAAATAAATGTCTTTACATAGAAAGTTTATTTTACATAGAAAGCTCCAGTGAGTCCCACGGCTCGTAGCTCAAAAAATATTTGATTTACACAAAACACATGCAGATTCGAAAAAAAAGTTCGTCGATAAAATCGATTCGATCAATCGTTAGATCACAGAGAAGTGTCAAATGGATGATCAAAAATAAATCAGACTGTAACTGGCCATCAGTAGGCCTTATGTCCATGTTCATAAGGTCTACCGATATGGTCAGTTAGATGCGTTTCTGTTTGTACTACATATAGACATTTTATTTCGATGATGCTCATAAATGTTATTTTTATTCGATTCTTGTACGAGTAGTTAGGCATATTAAGTCCAACAAATGTATGGTATACCATAACGTCAGTTGACAACCAAAACTAAGTAACAAATACCTACTTAAAATTAAGCTCGTATCTCAGTATCAATCAACAAACTAGATACGAGGTTTTGCAAATAACTGTCTGAAAAATTGTCACCAGGCGATAAGTTTGTTTGATTTTGGATATGTTGATCCAAGTGAATGTTTTTGAAAAAAATATATATTATAGAATATTAGTTTATACATAATATAGCTAAAATTGGTGGGTGTCCCTATCTCGAAAATATAAAAAAAAAATATTGAGAAATTTAAAGTGAAAATTTCACTACTTATAAGGATATTTGGAAATCCATTTTTTTTTAAATAATACATCTTTATTACCTACATAATGTGTATAAGTTACAAAAAAATCTATTGAGTAGTTTAGATAAAATAAAATAAAAACCAATTTTCGTTTTTTTTTAATTTTCTCAAAAACCTGAAGTATTTCATGATCCTTTTTTTGTAAAAAAGCATCTTACATCTGGGCTAATATATTAGCAAAACGACAATCGATTTGGCTTCTGGGGCCGATGCCCCATACAAACACGGCTATACCCTTTGGAGGATTTTGGAGGAAATAAGGTATTACATGTTACTGAATCGAAAATTAGTACATTGTTTTTTGTTTTTATAATTATGTATTTGTGTGTTCATCATGAAGAAACGCACACACTTCATTGGTCCCTTAATGTTTTTAATTAAACACCTTAGCAATACTTCCATTATCCATTTGCGAAGTTGAGCTCTATATCCATTCGTGTATCACCTTCCCAATACTGCTAGTATCCATTCGCGAACTTGAGCTTAATATCCATTCGTGTATCACCTTCCCAATACTGCCAGTATCCATTTGCGAACTTGAGCTCAATATCCATTCGTGTATCACCTTCGCGATACTTCCGATTATCCATTCGCGAAGTTCGTCGATAATGACTGGCTGTACTGCTGTATCGCCCGGCTGTATTTACGAGCGCCCGACTCTCGGCTCCCGACACTAACTGCTTGTACTTCGCACCGCGTTATTGAAATTTCTCGAACTTTCTTGGAGTTACTGCGATCGGTGATAGGACTGGAAAAGTTTTTTGAGATACTAATTTATTCTAGGATGTTCTGCAAAGTTTAAAAATGAAAGTCAAGCGCAGACTTCATATAATAACATTATTTTATCTGGCATTAAAATTCCTTGAAAAAAGGGACTTGGTCTACCTAAACATATTTTTGTCGCTGAAAATATCTTCGTAGCATTTCAAACAGTTTCCATGATATTTTTTTTTGTCATAAAGTGAGCATTTAAAAAAACTCCAATTATGCCTGCGTACTACCTAGTTGTAAACGTCGATAAACATACCATATCGATAAAATGTATACAATTATTCTTCCTAGTTCTTCCATTGGGTACACTACATAAATACGAAAAACTTAATTCCGATATTTATAATCACGAATTTCAAAATACCGATTTTTACATTTCCGAATGGATCAACATTCCGAATATGATTATTCCGATATTTCATAAATCCGATTTTTACATTCCCGAAATTACAAAAATCCTAATGATTATAATAACGAATTTCAAAATTCCGAATCTTTGTACACCGAAGTGTAAAAAGTCCGAACTATTAATATTCCGATTTATCACAAGTACGAATTCCGATTGCTAAAAAACCGATTTTCAAAATTCCGAATTTTAATACACCGAAAAATGAAAAGTCCGAGTCAATATTAATACGAAACTTAAATTGTTATGATTTATATCTTCATGCTTGAAGCATATTCCTTATGCCTTATTATTTTTGTATTACTTATTACTTTAAGTAAATAAATTCATATATTCAGTGTATTCTTTATTTTAATATTCTTTTGATTTCTTGGTTTAGGGCTTGTGCACAAATCACGTGAGGTTTTTTCGGCTACTTTTTGACCCCCCTCCCCCTCACTACCTCACGTGTATTTTTTTTCGCCATGATTTCATAAAATTAGACTCGCTATTTTGAAGTATTCAACAAGTGTATATTTATTTTTAACGAAACTGAGACAAAATATCGATTTTTTCTTAGTTTGTTTATTGTAGAAAAATACACGTGAGGTCTCCTTATACCCCTCCATCCCCCCACGTGATATATCGTGATTGTTTCGTGACCCCCCCCCTCCCCCCTACTGAACCTCACGTGATTTGTGCACAAGCCCTTACCAATCATTTACCGATAAACCTGCAAAGCTATTTCTTATGTGAAGCGGATTTGAGTCGGACCTGCCTTAAGCTAAAATAGGTAATGTTAGGATTTTTCGACCACTCGATATAGATCTCCGCGGCTCGCTCACTTCGCTCGCTCGTTAGGAACGTAGTTCAACCTAACACTCCTCCTCGCTTCGCTCGTCGTCGTACCTAACCTAAGCCAATTTTACTTACAATTTGTAATTTTTTTTATTTTGGTTGTTATACAAACGTAAACTAACCTATAGTTTTCGGGGTTCAGCCAATAACCTAACCTATAGTTTTCGGGGTTCAGCAAGTCTGACGCTCCGCTCGCTTCGCTCGCTCCGCTATACGTGATCACAATAAAAACCTAACCTAACCTACAGTTTTCGGGGTCCAACCAATAACCTAACCTATAGTTTTCGGGGTTCAGCAAGTCTGACGCTCCGCTCGCTCCGCTATACGTGGTCACAATACAAACCTAACCTAACCTACAGTTTTCCGGGTCCAGCCAATAACCTAACCTATAGTTTTCGGGGTTCAGCAAGTCTGACGCTCCGCTCGCTCCGCTATACGTGGTCACAATACAAACCTAACCTAACCTACAGTTTTCGGGGTCCAGCCAATAACCTAACCTATAGTTTTCGGGGTTCAGCAAGTCTGACGCTCCGCTCGCTTCGCTCGCTCCGCTATACGTGGACACAATACAAACCTAACCTAACCTACAGTTTTCGGGGTTCAGCCAATTCGATATTTGTCCAAATCCGGTTTTCTATTTTTGTTTTAACTTAAAAAATCGGTTAAATAAATAATCTTTACCCAAATACTCCGAAATATTTTATTCCGAATTTACTAATGCCGATTTTTAAAACTCCGAATTTCATAATTCCTAAGAAAGAAATTTCCTATTATTGAATACACGAATGTCATTATCCCGAATATTAAATTTCCGAATAAGTAATGAAGTTTCGGAAAATTAATAATCGGAATTTTGTTTTTCAGGCCAATGACACTTCGGGCTTTTCATTATTCGGAGTTATAAAAATCGGAATAATATACAATCGGAATTTTGAAATTCGGTTAAATAAATTTCGTGTTTTTTAGTAATCGGAATTTTATTTACTAGGAATTATGAAATTCGGAGTTTTGAAAATCGGAATAAGCAAAATCGGAATAAAACATTTCGGAGTATTTGGGTGTTCCCTCTTCCATTGGTGATGATCATAACCACGAATTGTAGGTACTATGATTTTGTCTTCAATAGATACGGTTCTATAGGCCATGTTTAATTAAGTTAGACCCTCTCATAGTTTCTCCTTCCCTGCGTATGCTTCCCATTTACTTGCCCTAAAATAACCTGCTTCTTTACCAACACTTAAAACTCAACATAGAATGTACAGTGGAACTTTTGGGAGCTTTTCCAGCGGCTTATGATCGGCGGACTGTTACCTATCTTGTACTTGTGACTCGCGGCTCTAAATACCCCGTAATTGATTGAAAGACGGCACTTTGATAAACTTCCCTATTTCAATGCGGGCTAATAAATTTAATTCCGAATGCTGATGAAAGGAGTTTCTGCCTTGTTTAGTTTAGAAACAAAAAGTCAGCTTGAAACATTTACAGTTTCCAAGTTAAATAACTTTGTCGTTTTGTCAGCTCTTATTTCAAATACTGAACTTTGGAACTTGATTATAGAAATGTTAAATTTAGATTTGGACATAATATTATTCGGTGAGATGGCCTAGGCTGAACGTGAGTATATTTTTAAAGACTTGGAGTTTGATTTCATAACAACGTAATTTATCTTATTTATCTTTCAATTTATCATTTGATATTTACCACTCGCTTTTCGGTGAAGGAAAACATCGTGAGGAAACCACCTAAGCCCAATAAGGCCTAGTTTCCCCTCTGGGTTGGAAGGTCAGATGGCAGTCGCTTTCGTAAAAACTAGTGCCTACGCCACATCTTGGGATTTAGGTAGCCGACCCGAGAATTCATTCTCAAAAAATGGGACAAAGGCTAGGAGGATGATGATCTTTCAATTTATCATTATTTTGCCTGAAAAGTACTTAAGCGCATATGGCTACTTTTAAAAGAAATTAAGTTTGCTAGGCACATACGACACATACGTCGTCGTAGTACGTATATACATATCTTGTTCAAACAATTACACTAACTATTACACTTCAAATAACTAACTACATAGTTGGGTAACAGTTTGTAGATCCCATTTCATAACGGGTTAAATAGATGCGTTTCTTATGAGATCTGTCCGAAATACCATATACTTAAGCGATAGGCTTTTTGAACCAGACAACTTGTCTAAATATATCGCTTATGTAACAGCTCGTGCACACACAACACTCCGGAGGGAAATTACTATACGTGGGGAATGTGCACGAACTTTAAGTGGCAGCACTGTCATGATGAAGTCATTTGGTACTTTAATTTTTGAACAGGATGTGTAACATTTTTAATATTTCAAAGGATAACTTTATAAAAATCGACTTAGTTCAAATCCAAGCAGTAGCAATTTAGCAATACATGTAATACAATGGGTAAGAGATACCTAGAATATATTTAACCAAAAAGAAAGATCCGTAGTCGAGAAATGTGGCAAAGTGCACATCTCTATTTGTACTGATGCTTACATTGATCTTTCGAGTCTATTGTGCTGCGATACTGTCTTTAGGTTAGGTATTGTCTTACTTTTGATAGTAACAAGTCTATTCTTCCACAGCCCCCCTTCCTGCGCACGCTTCGTCGAGCTCGGAGCGCGCGCCTTCCCCCCGCGCGCCGCCCGCGCCGCTCGACGCTGCGGAGCTGGTCCGTGACGCGCCTCTCTACCCCCCGCTACAGGTACGACAACCATCCTTGTACACAAGTATTTATAAATAATGGTTTTGATCAAAAATTGCATTCTCTAGAATCACCTAAAAGACTAAACATCAACAACCATAAGGAGAAAAATAAAGTCGTAAGTGCACCTGCGGCTGTGTGACCTCGTGTTTAAATACAAAATAAAACGGATTATTGCAAAGCAGTTTAATTAACTTAGCAATTTAATTAGATGTTAACAAACCATATTTAATGTAATTTTTCATGAAGCATGCTTCTCCCGACTACGAAATTCCCGAAGACCCTGAAACTAGCATCGAAGACAGCAGCCTCCTTGTCACGCCTGAGCTGTCTGACGACAAAACTGGCGCAGTAAGCGACAACAGCGACACTGGCAACGTTGGTGAGATCGGTGAAATTGCCGACATTAGCGATAGCAACGAAATCAGCAATGAGACCACCGAAGACGATGAGGGAGAAAGGAAAAAAAGGAGTAGCGGAGCTGACTGGGAGAAAGGCACGAAGGTATATAAAATATATTCAACTGCATTTTTCAATTATTAAAAACAATTTAGGTTATTCAAAATTCTTGACAAACAACAACTTCAAGCTCCAACATTCTCTTGAAAACCTTTACGAGGTACAAACCAGGATCTAAAATGTATGATGATAAATCAGGGAGCGGGCGGCCGTCGCGTTCAGACGGCAGACACAATCCTGAACATCCGCGGAGCCCTGCGGGACGCGATCGGCGACGCAGGCGCGGCGCCAGGTCCTCGCGCGTCTTCACGAGTTGATGCGTTCGTCATCCGGCCCGCGGCGCCCGCGCCGCCACTGCCGCCGCAGGCGAGGCAAGATGTGCCGAAGACGCAGCCTTCTACTAGCCAGGTAGAACACTACCTTATTTGTGGGTAGTTAGGTCGGTCTATAAATTTTTTATTGTTTTCTGCCAGGGTAAAGTCCTGGGGACCTAAATAATTTGTACCTACGTGTCTTGAAAGCTGCTCCTATGCTTAGTTAGAAATTCGAAATTTGTACTGTGCTATTTATCGGTGTCTCCTGTCAAACAATATTGAAATGGCCGGGCCCCGGGCCGGTGAGATACGTTACGAATTATATTATATCCTGAGCACTTATAACTATGTATGTATGTATGTTTCATTCAGACAACGCACCGCGAGTTGTTGGTGGAGCCGCACTCGCGTGCACGGATCCCGTGCGAGCTGACCAACGTCACCAACCTGCGCTGGTATCGGGACAGTGAGGTACGCATAGAACCCAATATGTTAGTCGTATATTTTCGAAAAAAATATTAAAAGACACACGAGATATCTAGTATCACTGTGTCGTGTATTACTATCGTAACAGTTGAGTGTAACTATCGCACAATTGCATGAGATATTTCTATGGAAAAATATATTATTTTTATGAATATTTGGATGGACCAACATCCCCATGTTGGTCGGAGCCTAGAATTTGTCCATTGACGTGAATCATTGTCATCATTATAGACTATTTTAGTCCACCTCCAAGTTACACCACTGTACACAAGTTTTCACACGATTCGTAGCCAACCTCATTCAGATCTCGCTAGTCACTCTGCGCAGACTGTGGCTCTAAATTGAGGTCGAGGTTTGCATTCATTGTTGAGGCATTGAGATTTTAACGTGACCCTTACTTTTGTAAATTAGTTAGTGAACCTGCCAACATCAGCGCGTGGTGGTGAGGCGATGTGGGCGGAACCGGGTGGCGCAGTGATCGCGCGCGCTACCCGAGGGGACGCTGCCCTATGGCGTTGTGCGGGCCGGGACGCCAACGGCAACCAGGTGTCTGGGAAGCCCACCCAACTGCTCGTATACGGTAAGATCCGGTTTGACGGACCACTGTTAATATTACTTCTTCTTTATTTATTGCTACCGCAAGGCACTGACCAACGGTGGTCACGGATAGGATGCCAACGGTAAACAGAGGCCTCTCGTCTGCGGCAAGATCTTGCCATTGATATTATCTTCAATCGCCGCAGCTGTATGAAGGTCTGCGGATTGCGGTAGCTACCAAAACTCTTGCCGCTATATAAAATATAACAGAAATTATCATTATGGGTGTCAGCGGTCAAAAATGTACATGTCTTTTAAAGTAAAAGCTGCTACCAGAGTCCTTGCCGCCAAACAAACGTGAAGTTTACTAGTGGTCTTTACAGTAACAATGAAGTCCAGTAAGAATACCAGAGCTACCAGTAAATAAATTAAACTCACCGCCCTGTATTGTTCTATCTGTGATACAGAGCCAGTGCGGTCGCTGTACCTGGCGGTGGATGGGCGGCGACTCGACGCGGGCAACACCTGGGTGCCCGTGCGAGACAAGATGGTGCTGGAGGTGCGCTGCGTCGCCGAAGGTTCGTCAACTGTCTCCAAAATGCTTGCTCTTTCTTTTATTTCGATTAGCTACAATCTACGGTATCAATGTTTTTACTATAGGTAGTTTCAGTGATTCTGAATGTCCAGGGGCCCAGCGACTGGTAAGAGTTTCTGTGCGGCTACATTATGTATATTCGAGTATGCCTTCAGTCATGCATTCTTAATCTTATATTTGTTTATTAGGAGGCGTGCCGGCACCGGAGTTGTCATGGCGATTACTGGCGTTGGAACCGGCGCTAGATCACCGGCCATATTTGCGAGTAAAACCTGCCAACTATTCACGAGGTAACCAATGTTGTTTGACAGCTCATGATCCGGTACAACTACAAAAAATATTTACGTATATGATTACATTGATAACGCTACACTGGAACATTTCTTCTCCAACACCATATCTAACGTTATACAATGTACAATGTTTACGGCAGAGGGTGTGACGTGGTCCCTGGCCTCCGTGACGGCAGCAAGAGAGCTTCACAACGCGACCCTCCAATGCGAAGCTAAGCAGCGCCGGCCCCCGCCTCCCCCGCCCACAGCCCCCGCCGCAGACGGGCCTGCGGGCGAGACCCCGCCGGCAGTGCACTCTACCAAGCTGGAGATACACGTCACTTGTGAGTACCAGGACAAGCCTTGTGTCAAGTGCATATACTTGTATAAGTTTGATGTCAAATCTCCCTATCTAAATAAATAAAAACAAATGTAAAAATAGAGCTAAATGTTTCTAGGCGCAGAACTCGAAAACCGCTTGTCTAATTTAGCTATTTTTTTAGTATTCCTTAAAGTTCTAAAAGATTTGCTTAAAAAAGTAAATACCACATGTTTCCTCATATATGTAACTATTCCAGAGATTCCAGACTTGTCGACGCGTACTGGTACGTGTATGCGAGACTGCCATAGACTTGCATCATTGGTGATAAAATGTGTACCTTCAATAGTGATTAAAAAAAAATCTTGGAGGCTTCAACTGAAGTTTGTTGTTCAGATCCGCCGTCATTCGTGATCTCCCGCTGGCCCGGCTTCGGCGTGGCGCTGTGGGCGGGTGGAGCCGCCGCGTTGCGGTGTGATGTCGATGCCAACCCTCCCGCGAGGGCCTGGTGGAGACGAGACGACGCTCCTCCCGACAGGTCAGTAAATACCAACTAATGGGTATCCTAACAAGACCAACGCACGTCTTGATAAAACATATACCGATTGAATGAGAATACCGATCAGAAGTATCAGTACCAAAACTAACCCTTAAGATGCCTTGATTTGGTTTGGGAGTCTGTAATTTCATCATCATCATCATCATCTCAGCCATAGGACGTCCACTGCTGAACATAGGCCTCCCCTTTGGACTTCCATATATACCGGTTGGAAGCGACCTGCATCCAGCGCCTTCCGGCGACCTTTATAAGGTCATCTGTCCATCTTGTAGGTGGACGTCCTACGCCGCGCTTGCTGGTCCGAGGTCTCCACTCGAGCACTTTTCGGCTTTTTTTCTGTAATTTACCTGTGTGATACTCATCGTGACGTTTATTGACTCCATACAAAAAACAAACTGAGGTAAGATTTCACTCTAAGCAACCTAAGTTTAAAAACTTTAGCTCCAAAGACAGCCGAAGTATTATTAATTGAACAGGAACAGTCTCTTCTTTATCATTCAGTCGTGTACTAAGCGCCTATGTCTTGCAGTACCCCTCCAAAAGAGGGCGCCGAGCGCGGTTCGTCGGCCTCCCTCCGCTGGCCGGCGCTGGCGGCGCAGCATGGCGGCTGGTACCGCTGCCGGGCTTCCTGGCTCGACCAGGAGTACTCCTCCATCGGATACTATCTCAATGTGCTCTGTAAGCATCTTGCTTTGACTGAACTAACTCTAAATTTTTATGAGTTAGGTGAATCAGTTTTCTTTTTTCTTTTTACTTATACTACCTAAATATACCATCACTAGACAGAAAAAGAAAAACTCATAGCTAACAGAATTTATTGCACTGCCATTGATGTTGTCATTCTCCGTTTTTTTTTTAAGATCTCACTAGAAAATTCTCCACCAAAGGTGCCGCACTGGATTACCAATCTATTTTGCACCGTGAGACAGATTAGAGCTCCTACCTTCTAACCTCTATTCTAAATAAAGTTCTTGATCTCCATCAAGCTTCAATGAACTCCCAAACTTATAAAAATATTTGTGTCCAGCTCCGGATGAGACCTCGTCAGTGTCGTCGGGTGCGTCAGATACAGCGAACGAGGGAGGAGAGGAGGAGGAAGAGGAGGAGGTGGATCACCAGAAGGTGGACGTGCCGCTCGGTGGGAACGTGCAACTGCACTGCCCTAAAGGTACGGTATTTCTTAACCCCGAAACTGTTTTTGTTTTTAACTATTTACCATCGAATGACAGAAAACGCATTATTGTCTTCGAATATAATTGGAATTTTAATTGCAGGGAGGGTGGGCTTATTTTGTAAATTGAAGGGTTTTTTTGGGACCCTTGAGCCTACGTTAGTTGTGTTGTGAGGGTAATAAAGTATATTTGCAGGGAGCGTGGGCTGCTGGTGGCGCCGGGTGCTCGGGAACGCGTCGGAGGGGGCGGGCTGGGCGCCTGCAGGCTCGCACCACGCGCACGGTGTTCTTGGTGAGTCTATATTATGAACAAACCTTCAGAATTGACGTCTGGGTATCAACACTGTTATGATGCTTATCTTCTTTGTTAGCGAGAAATCGACTTATATGGATTAACTGGAATAAATCTTGCATAGGGATAAGTTTACCTTACACATCTAATGTTTTTAAGTTTTTGTTAATATTGTCTTTATTTGCAATAAGGTTTTTGCATAGTGCCTTAATAATGTGATTGTCAACAGGGATCAAGGAAGCCCTGTACCAGGAGGGCGGCGAGTACCGCTGCGTGGGCGCACGAGGCGCTGATCTAGCGCGCCTGCGCGAGCTGAAACGCGTCACACTACGCGTTACTGGTATTACAAATGTAGCCAAACAACCGATACTAGTGTCCGATGCTAGAGGCTTAGAGAAAAAATGTTATACTTATGTACCTAAACAATAAGTGGCGACTATTTCAACATGGTCCTTCGAGTCAGATATTGAGTATAGGTTGATTTGTAGAAGTTTAGTGGAGTATGTAGACTTAAAATACATTAAAATATAATAGTTTTTTTTTAATGTATGAAATTGCTGCTATCCAAAGTCATATGTATGTCATAATACGAACACTTCAATAATAATGAAGAGATGGAATATATTCATGATAAACTGTTGTGTCAGGTGGCGCAACAGCCCGAGCAGTGAGCGCGACGGCGGTCCCCGGCGGTGGTTGGAGGCTAGAGTGCGGTGCGTGCGGTCGCGCACTGAGGGTTCTGTGGCTCGTGCGCGGGCGCGCCGTGCCCGCCGCGCTCACGCCTGATCTGCCGCAGCACTGCTGGCGGACCGTGCTGCATGTCACCGACCCGGACGAGGTGAGGTTCATTCATGTTCATATGTGCTATGTTTGGTCAAAAATATGCTGCTACGGCATCGGAAAGACTGAGTTGTCAAGTCGTCATCCTGAGAAAGTAATTTAATTATTTAAAAGAACTCGTTATTCGACAAGTACGCCCCCATAGGCTTAATTTAACGTCTTACTCTAACGGCGCTTTAGAAATACACATTTCATGCCTAATCTGATTCAATTGAGGTTTTTTTCAATTCTCATGTATCTCATTAGGTCGAAAGTCAGCTCTAGAGCTAGATTTCAGCAACAAAATAGGCTATTAGATATTAAGAAATCTGTCGAGAAAGAGAAAGGAGGAAAACGCAGGTCTACATTTCAATGTTTATATTTGTTTGGGACGTTTAAGAGGAATCGTTTGACATGAAATTTGTTTTCAGGTGTGGTGTATCGCCGGAGGCGCGGGCGGCGGTGCCGTGGCGGTGTTCCCTCCCCGCACCCCTGCCCCCGCTAGGCACTCAGTCCGCGCCTTGCATGGAGCCTCCTCCTCATGCCATGCCTCCTTGGCTGTGCTAGTGCTAGCTCTCGCCTGCGTTCTGCGCTATTGAACTAAAGATTTCTAAAGAGACGGTCAGGTCAGTTAACCTGCAGTGTAGAATTGTGTCCAGACAAGAACTGAAAAGTGTAAATAGTGACGTGTAGAGTGTTAGAAGAGTGTAGCCGTGGATAAATCCAGTGGTATAGTTTTGAAGTCCGAAAAGAAAACTAAGTATCTGAATACTTAAACAAAGTTGGAAGCGCAAAGATCGCAAAACTTTTTCCGGTAACCTAGTTACTGATTGCGATCCGCGAAGCGATTTTAAAGTTGTGCCAACGGTTTGAAAGGAACAAATAGAAAGATAACAGACTGATGAAATGAAACTGCCGCATTAAAGCGACTCAATAAGTTCCGAACCAAAGCAATACAAAATACTCAGATGGAAACTAAGAATGACCTAGTGGATAAGACTGCGCAAGTATTGCGGAAATTGTTGTAGACTTGAAAAGTTTATTGAGGTCCTCAGCGGGCTGTCCGCTGCGGCTGTAGATACGTCCTCCCGTCGCTTGCTCTTCTCCGCGCGGGGCTGATGCCTCCGGCGAGGCCTATACCCCGAAGAGACCAATTTCCCCAAGAAGGTATATGGTACAAGGAGGCCGTTGGAGGCAGCTTCACCGTGCCGCGCTCTGGCTCTCTATCCGTATCGTAGCTGTTCGTATCTAGGGCATCGCCCACTATCGTACGGGATTCGTCCCTTTACTTAGTCTTCGTAGGATCTATATGTAATAACTTCGTTATACTTAGCTATCTCTATACGCCGGTACGTTTCGTTATTAAGGCATCCCTTCCCTATCCTCCGTAACAGAATCTTTTCTAATTAATCTTTAAGCTTTCTTTAATAATGGGTATTTTGAGAAAAACAGGAAGATAATGTGCCAAATTGTTGATATTTTAAAATAGATTTTTCTTATAATTGATGAATGTGGAAGTTAATTTAGTGGTAATTTGTAACAACGGTGAAGTAAATGTATTGTAACACCAATCGAATGAAAATTAGAATTTATTGTAAGTTGGAGCGAGCGTTGTGCTGGCGGGCGCCAAGTGACCTCAAGAGTCCGCCTGAGGCCTCGTCAGGCCTATTTAAGCAATGACAGATCTCAAGCGGATCCTGAGCGTTCAACGCAACTAGCTAGCACACCGCTATATATTTTATATAGATGTCAAATTCGTGAAATTAACGTTTAAAACATTATGTATCATAGCTGAATCTAAATCATGTAAATTTCGATGTCAATTTTAGCGCTCGTAGCCCGGGCAGTTTTGTATGGACAAACGTTTGCTACCACAATTTTTGCAACTAGTACACTAGTGTAAATGTGAACAGAGTTAAATTGTTATCGAATGTTTGGTGTTGATGTTGATGTCGTTAGTTTCGGTTGTAGCCGGCGGGGCGGCGCCGCCGCGTCAGTCGCGGCCGGCTGCGACCAGTCGCGGTCGGCTGCGACCGTACGCGTCCATGTTAGTTTAGTTGTAGGCGGTAGTGAGATGTATTTTTGTACCATTAAGCGATTCGCCGTCAATTGTACGATGATTTCAAATTGTATTATAAAATGATGTACAACGTTTCGTTACGTACCTGAGTGGAAACCGCAATGTTCCGTCCATCGGATTCGAAGTAGATTAAGAGCTAGGCCTTCCCGCGCGCTGCGCCCTTCCGAGTAGTCTCCTGTGTAGTCGGACATCTGGACGACTAAGTTTCCCCAAGTACCTAAGTAAATTTGTGTGGTAATAACTTCTCACCGGGATCGAAAACGTCTATTGCGTCTGTAATTTCCATTAGACAAACAAGATTTGCCTCTTGCGGCTGTATCATCGAAACTAATTTTCCATGTTTGTGACGATATAAGCAAATATATTCGTCAAGACTAAATATTATACACTTTACAATCGAATGCAATTTTACATGACGTAATATGAAGAAGATTGTTACCTAACAGTTGAACATTTTTAAGAATTATTACTGGTTTATTGATCGTATTCGTATACATTTATTAATGGCTTATGATCCGTATACTATTTATTAACCTCTACCGTGTGTATTCATAATGCTATTTCAAAATAGTTGCTATTTATAATGAAATGAGCTAGACCTAAACAAAATGCTCCTCCGATTACAAAGATTGAACCAGCTTAAGCATAAAATCAGTTGTCCGTACTTAGCGAAACTTAGTTGGGTGCCAGGTCATCCGTCAGCAGTCAGCCCGCCGCCGCGCCGCCCCCCGACGTGTCCTCGTGTTCGCTTCGCCCTGACTCCATCGATCTGTACAACTTCCCTCCACGGGAAACTTTCCGACGGTCTTTGTTAACTCTTTTACGGATTACGGACATAGATAAAAGCAATGGCTCTCATATCAGTATACGACGGTGTTGTGTTAACTGTAAGTCTCTGGGTGTTTAATGTTGTTTATGAATGTAAGTAGGACACTGAAAAAGAAGTTTCAAAGCACAAATAGTGAGAAAAAAAACAAACCTTTTCTCCATCTAAAATCTTAAAGGAGATGTAAAGCTCACATTGTAGCGAAAAAGACAAATATTATTAACATCAAATTTTGAGTACTTTAGCTCACTTCTGTTCATTTAGCCGTTAATTATGGATCATAATAAAACTTTTGTTTCAGTGTTCTCTAGTTTTATTCATGCCTTTTCATATGTATACTAGTATAAATTTGTCAAAACTCGGCCTACATTTGACCGGCCTACAATTGTCAAAAGCTGACACTGACACTGGCCGCGAATTTGATTGTTCTTCTATTGAAAATGAGTATAGTCTCAGAAACATCACCTAATCGTAGATACGTTTTCATAAAGTCTACTTTTTCTATGTTTGCTATCCCACAATGTCTGCTTTTGCGTATAAATGCGAAGACCACCTTAGTGTATAAGGTAGGTCTCTACTAGTTTAGCCAGCTACCGTTCGGACTAACAAACGCGTCAGGTCGAGGCGACTGCCATAGTCTCAGTTACTTGTTAGTTCCGTACTTATCGTCCATTCGATATACGTGTTGCGTATCGGTGCCAACATAATTTAAATAGATCATAATATATATTTACATTATTTACTAATATACATTTTATTGTTTACTTTGATATTGAATGTACAGAATCCATATATTCATCGCCATGTGTTTATGGAAACTCGTATACCGGATAAATAAACGATATAAAATATGAAAAGAGTTTTCGTTTCATTATTCCACTTGACTTTATTCGGTAAATTTCAATAATCCGAGGGCTCTGAACGGGACGCTCTGGGCCGCTGGTATTAGAGTAGATTTTCCTTATTAAGCCGTGCTTTAATAAAATTAATCCCGAGGAGTGCGTGAGGGGCAAGGGGGGAGGAGGGACGGTTTCCGCGTCGCTGCTTCTGATCCAGTCGACGTAATACTCAAAAATGGGTGTCCCGGAGTCCCGGGCTCACGCAATATCTTCTCATGGGACACTCAAAATTGGGAGCTATTTAGTTATGTATATGCTCAGTTCAGTCGACTTAACAGGATTGAGTAAGTATCTAGAGCAGAATAATAAGGGGGCGAATCTTGTCCGTCTGAAAGAGCAATACGCATGAATTATTTGCCAACCTATATCTAATATCTTTTACGTTTAACTCATAGGTATTTAACTCAACAGCATAGTAGTATTACATGACATATTAAATTATCTCAAAACTTCAAACGTGATGTTACGTCTGTGGTCTCGAAGGGAGTCGGTTACTTTTGCTGGGTCGGATGATATTCTTTGAAAATGAAATAGCCTTATTTTAAACCAATGTATTACCGATTGACTCTATGAACCCCGACCTTGAATTTATTGCGCACAAAATTCCTGTAATTTTTAGCCTCATTCCTCCTTATTGCGAGCCGTCGTCTCGCTTCCGTACCCTTTGCTTTTATCTTTCTTATTAATGTTCCTCGAAATGTACAAAACCTTCCATTAATTATGAGGCTCCAATTGTACTCATGAATAAATATGGAAAGGTTATGCTAAACAAGAAACGAGATATATTTGATATTAGATTAACCTGCGGCTTCGCTCGCGTAGCAAATTATTTGTCAGGGTATTTCGTTCCTTAATTATGTTTCGGGGTATTTTTGAGACAATATGTATTAAGATAAAATGGATTTCTTGAATACCATAGAGAAGAGGAGAGGGAAGATATTGGTCACTTTATATGACATGCCGCTTTTATAAGCAACATCATCGAAGGAAAAGTTGAAGCAAAGCGAGGCAGCTAAAATAAAAAAAATTAAAGAGAAGGTAAACGTCATGATGTCGTATAGGGAAATTAAGGAGTTGGCTATGGATAGCGATAGGTGGAGACAGCTACATCAGCTACACCGACAAGAGTTTGATTCTTTAATTTATGATGATGATTTAAGATCTTCATATTGAAGATATAAATTTCAACATACAAAAGAAAATTTAATTTCGCTTACCTCAGGGTCCATGGATACCATGGGACTTATTCTTCTTTCGTGTTCGATATTACTCAAACAAGGAATGTGGCACAAATTAGGCTTCTTCACTCCCCTGATCTCTTCAGCTGTAAGCCTACAGCGCGCCGGTCCCAGACAAATCTATTATCTACATATACGACACCCACTTCGTTTGAGGATGACGAAAAAATCATAACACAATTCACTAACAATTCTCAAATAGGGAACATCACTCAAATAGTGGCGATATATCGAGCACATATTTATGTGTCAAATTTAGGCTGGATTTGACCTAACTGGAATAAAACTTACTACACTATACTACTACTACAGAAATTAAGTGTCAAGATTACATAGAATAGAATAAATTTACTTCTTCAAATATGGTACACTAAAGTTGTTGTTACAATTAGTCAGTTCAGCATATCCTGCCGAAAACGGCGTATAATAACCAGGATGGTGAAATCAAACCTTAGAAAAGTATTTAAGTGTAGAGCACATTGCTAAAGACGACAGTCATTTGAGAAAAATGTACTTAGTTCTAGGAAAAGCAGACTATATTTCCCTAACAGATGAACATTGGCACTTCTCCATGGAATTACACACAATTACCATAAGTGACGTTTGCTCGCACGGACTAAATCTCCTTATCACATTAAGCGCGGCGCGGCACCAGTCGGGGCGCCCGGGCGCCCTGCGAGAACAGTTTGTTCGCAAATTAGGCTTCTTTCCGATCTCTTCAGCTGTAAGCCTACGCCGCTCCAGTCGCGGACAGTACAAAAAGACACTTACTTCGTTTCAGGATGAGAAAAAATCATCTCTCTTTAAAATATATATTGGCGAAATATCGAGTACATAATATAAAGAAATAACCAATTTAGACTGGATTTTACCAAAATGGAATGGAATGAGACTTACACAGAGAATAAGTGATAAGGAGGGTAAGAACTCCTTGACGGTACAAGACAAACCATCGTGTTTGGGCTCATCTGATTGGTCTTGATGAGCAATTAATGTTTGTGTAAGAAAGTAAGTAGGTACTGTCCGCAATAAATAAACGTGTAGTTTAAAAATGTTTTTTTTTTCTTTTATTATTTTCGCGAACCCTATAGTATAATAGTATTCCCAGGAATCATTTATGAAACACAGATCGTAATGAATGAGATATCACAATTGTCATAACCATAACATTAAAGTATAGTGTATCTCCGACAGATTTCATTAGAAATTTCGAATTGAGCTTCTAATGCTCCTGGTCTTATTGGAGCGGTTCGGTGAGGAAGACATCCCATGCATAGTAAGCGATTCAAATCGATCCTCGCATCGCAGCCGCAGCTCTCCCGGAGCGGAAACGTTCTCAGCCAATTCTGAATGCGCCTTCTCAATATTCCTTTGTTAGAATTCCTTTCAAAACTTGCTTAACCTCGTTCAGACAATTCTTACAAGTAACATTAAATAGTCTATGTCAGCACTCTGATCTACGAGCATTTACTTTAAGACGACTGTTAATGCAGATGGGATAGCGAAAATATCCAAAGTTTAAGAAATTATCCATCAAGTAGTGATCTACATGGAAATAAAATGAACCTTGTATTATGTTATCGATTAAACCGCTTACAAAAAATGCTGATTCGACGTGTCCAAATACTAGTTGTTCCAGACTTGTTTGATTTTTGATGCTTGGCTCACACATATACTAATAAACTATTGAAAAGCGGTCTTAGGGCCTGGCCACATGTCCACGACACGGCGTCGTAAACGTAAAACGACACGGTGTCGCGTCGGAGCGCGACACATTATCCACCGTGCGAATATCCGTTGCCGCGTCGTGAAAGCACACGACACGGCGTCGTAAACGTAAAACGACGCTGTGTCGCGTCGTAGCGCGACACAATTATCCAACGTGCGAATATACGTTGCCGCATCGTGAAAACACACGACGCTGTGTCGCGTCGGAGCGCGACACAATTATCCACCGTGCGAATGAATGAATGAATGAATGAATGAATGAATGAATGAATGAATGAATGAAAATTTATTCGTAAACATACACGAACTGGACAACACATTAGAAATTAAATACAATAAAATAAAATTAAAATTCTAGGTGTGTATGCCACGAAAAGGTCACACCTCAGCATAAATGCTGGCCCGGGAACCAGCGCTGGTCTTCCGGTGTAACCTATAGGTGACGCCACGGGAAACCGTACACACACGGCCGCACTCTAATACTGAACGCAGCTTAAGCGCAGTGCCAAGACAATGACATTGACAGAAAGTGCTGTCAATGTCACTGCAGACCGTTAGCGAAGAAGAGAAATGAAAAAAATAATCTAAGAATGCAATGCCCGTATGTGTACAGCACATTAAAACATTTAACAAATTACATTTTACAACTTAGGTACAAAAGTGAAAGACAGTTACTAAAATTACAATAAATGTGGATGTGTAGGGAAATAACTAAATTTTATATAAAAGAACAGGGAGAAACGAAACCCTGTACAGTAAAGCCAAATACTAAACAAGGACATGAAACATAAGGCGACAAATAACAATACAATGATGCAAAACAACACAACATATAAAGGGACAAAAAAAAAAAAAAAAAAAAAAACGAATATACGTTGTTTCGGTGTCTTCATGTGACACCGTGTATAAAATTTGTTAATAGTGTTACCTAATTATTTCCAAATAGTTACAAGCTTGACTAATTACTTATAAAACATTCTTGTTTGATTGACAATGACAATAAACAATAACATAAATATATATATAATATTTTCTTCGGTTTCCGCGACTGTCACACATTTAAATAAAACGTCAGGGAGGCTCAAATAATTAATATACGCGATATAATCCGTTTAAATTGTTTTATTTAAATAAATATATATAGTTTTAATTCTTACCTTATTGTTAATCCCAACATCTCCAGAGGTCGAACTGGTTTCCTAAATACATTTTGCCTTTTTAAACGAGGCGATATTTTCCATAATAGTTCTTCAAAACTTGACACAGACATTCTAAAATAATCATAAAACTTGTGATCACTTATTTTTAAAGCCTCGTACTTCCTTTTGAAATGACTGCCATCATGGTTCATAATAGAAAGATGGATTTATCCAACATTTTCGTTTCTTCTGCTTTTTCTTCATGCTTCTTCTTAAAAGCAACAAGAGCAGAGAATACGTGTGATAGGATCCATGTCGAATTGAAAACTGATCGCAAAATATTTTGAACATGTACGAGAAGCTGCGGCGTCCTAATCGAACGTGGCACCGCACCGTGCATCTACTCAACACAGCAAAGTTAATCTGCCCGGCGCGCGGCGCGACCTGCGGTGCCCGGTGCAGCATGTGTTTTCACGACGCGGCAACGTATATTCGCACGGTGGATAATTGTGTCGCGCTCCGACGCGACACAGCGTCGTGTGTTTTCACGACGCGGCAACGTATATTCGCACGGTGGATAATTGTGTCGCGCTCCGACGCGACACAGCGTCGTTTTACGTTTACGACGCCGTGTCGTGTGTTTTCACGACGCGGCAACGGATATTTGCACGGTGGATAATGTGTCGCGCTCCGACGCGACACCGTGTCGTTTTACGTTTACGACGCCGTGTCGTGGACATGTGGCCAGGCCCTTACGCAGGTGTTTCTATTGGTCGTCTCGTACACTAGTTTATTGCAAAAGGAGCTCCAGCTAGTTACTTTTACCTGCTCATGGAAACCACACGAGCCTCCCTGGCCTCATGTTTATTCGGGAAGTGGCGCAACAAGCCGCTAAACGCGGACAAAACGCGGTTGTTCGTGTTCACTCCCCGACCACGGTGCGTGAAGTGCAGTACTTTACCTCAGATCCCTTTGTTATCATGCTATGTATATCATGATTTTTTTATCGTATTTCTGAAACCTTGCGCCTAGTTTGAAGGACGCCCAGTAAACCCATTAGGTATGGTTCGGTTTACTTTATAACAACTCTGAAAAAGTAATCGTGTCTGAGAAAAATCTTATAATGACTAATAAAAACAAATATTGCGTTCTGATGATCATCGATTTTATGGCAGTCTATAGAGATCCCACTTCAGTGGGTAAATAATACTGAAAAAAGGCAAGCATAAGATATTTGAAGCTTTAAAATCAGTTCTGGGGGCCTATGATGGTTGCCTTTATCACGTGATAAATAAGTGACAAAGCATCTGTCACTCACACTCGCATTTAGTCAAAACTTGACGGATGCTTTTTGTCACCTTCATAATCTGCTATATACCAATCCGGCATCATTTGGTGTAATGGATACGTTCAGTCGGATTGCAATGCTTGCCCCTATGCAGTTGAACAGAACTAAAATCGAACTATTTAAATAAGCGAATAGCTTCTGAGACCCTGAGGTGAAAGCGCCCACAGGGTCTATAAAGAGTGTATCCGCAGGTTAGTCGAGTTGACGCATGACCAGAAGGCTGGTTCATATCTCGCACTGCGGATCAGCATTACAAACAAAGCGGTAATGCTACCAGCCTTCTGAGCACGCTGCCAATGGTTAAGGTTTATTTTCCTGCCATATAATTATTGTTTTGCTGAATAAACTGTACTAGCCAGTATCTCCTTTAAAAAATATAAGTGAGTCAAAGTACTGTCTACCTGTACTGCGCCCCCTATGCAGTGGGTTGCGGCAGAGTTCGGAACTAAAATCGAACTATTTAAATAAGCGAGCAACTTCCTCGCCGCAGACGCGATGAATTTATGGCTGTTCTGTCTCGAGTTCAAATAAAACGATTGTAACATGTTTACTCCTGGAAGCAAGGTAGACGAGTGATTCATGCGCCCACTCTGAAGTTTTGAATAAAACTATTCTAATATATTTACTGCTGAAACAAAACTAGGTACAAACGAACATGACCTGTGATGAACCGGATAAAAGTACGAACGCTTTTCCAATATATAAAACATTTATTGGAATATGAATTGGAGAGAATAATTTTGTGACATGAGTGTTTTTCTCATACAAGAAGTCACTAAGGCAACCGAATTAACCGAAATACGTCACATGACCGTTTCTTTTCTCTGTAGCAAAGGCTACGGAACCTTTTATTTAGCGTGGCTAGAAACGCTCTCGGCATGCTCTGTTTGAGTATTGTTGTCACCGACGGAAAAGCCGCGGAAATGCCGGAGACTGCAGCCCGGGCGGGCACGGAGCCAAGATTCGATATTCAGTAAACTGGACGTCTGATACTAGAACGGAACACGTTCTATCATAAAAAAAGTCTTGTTTGTCCTTTACCGGATCTTGTTTAAAGCTATAATTCTGCGTCACTTTATAAAAGAAATAGAAAAACTGGATCGACAAATAAATTATATGTACCTAAATATCGACGGCAAAAAGCGTCAACGCTGTAAACGCCAATGAATTCCCTTGCCGTTTACGCTTTTAGCCGACGATATCAAACCTGCTTACAAATCTTCACGAAAATTGGTTAAGGAATGCGATCTCTTAGCGAGAATATCCGGAAAAACTGCTGGGATGTTTGTTCCAAATCTCACACATGCGACCGGTGCGGTCGATATCGTCTGTTGACGACCAAAACTCACTAAGTAACAAATACCTACTTAAACATAGCTCGCATCTCAATATCAATCTAATTACTAGATAATAATATGACGTTTTGAAGAGCAGTGACATAAATCTTTAGTTTTGGTTGTCACCACTGTCACCAGGCGATATATGCTATTGGAGCTACATTACGTGACATTGACAATTTGTCATTTAAATGAGTCTATTTACCTATTATATATAGAGTCCATCGCTAAAGTACATGCGTAGTGATGAAATTTTGAACAGATGTCAATAGATAGATACGCCGAATCTCAATTGCTTTTGGTAACTACGGCTACCTGTCACCGCTCTTATTTGATTATATAAATAGAGTCCAACACAAAATTCAAGGCAATTGAGCGGATAATTTTGCTTGACCTTACTTGAATACTTAAATAACTACCTGAAACCTAAACTGAATTCCTATTAGAATTGTAATGTTAATGTCAAGTTTACAAGTATCCATTACATGACGTATTTAGATTTTTCAGTCTAATTGGGATATTTACACAATGTGTTGTCTCTTAAGTTGCAAAAAGAGCTCTTTTACATATTATCCACGATATTGCAGCTTTGTTAAAGATATAAATCGATAGTATCTGTAGAATCAATGCTCTTCTGAATCAGCCTCGCCTTTGAATAGAGAGACGGAGAACTAGCAATAAAACTGGCAACAAAAACATATTGACAAAGGACGATGACAAATGTACACAGACACTTTCTTTGCTTTTGTACTTTTCCTAGTTCTTGATTGTGATACCATGGGGGGAGGTCTTGAATGAGGGAGGGGGTCGGGGTGGGGTTCACATGTGTGTTGCTTGGTAGGAAGTGGTGAAATGCAGATTTAGATGGAGATAGTGTTTACATAATTACTGCTGTGGGACTTAGGGCATTATGCTATAGCTGTAAGTAGACTCTATTTTAACTTCTTTTTCCGTCATACGAGAAAAAGACGCTTCGGTTTTCTTTTTTAATCTGTAATTGAGTATAATAATGTTACTCGCACATATTCGGAATCGTTAAGAAACCGAGGGTTCCGTACAAACACTTCCCTGGCATTGGCACCTGATATGTATGGCGCCGGATACAAATGAGGTGCAAAGTTAACGCAATCACGTTTGTTGCATGAGATGGGAACCCAACTTAAATATTAATTTTATTCTGTTTTTAGTATTTGTTGTTGCAGCGGCTACAGAAATACATCATCAAATTTCATCTGTCTAGATATTACGGTTCATGAGATACAGCCTGGTGACAGACGGACAGACAGACAGACAGACACACAAACATGCAGACAGATAGACAGACGGACGGATAGCGGAGTCTTAGTAATAGGGTCACTTTAATACCCTTTGGTTACCCTTAAAAAGACGAATCTGCTAATAGTTACTAGTAGTAATTTCCGGATTATTATGTCATAAGAGTGACTTTTCCGTACGTAGGTATAGGCAGGTAGGATATTTCGAGCTAAATTCAAGACTGCCTGTCCACTGGAATGGAGTTGTGTAATATGGACCAATTACATTCCTCAGATTTAAAGGTACTTCAAGACGCGACCTGGGGGGTAATTCGTCCAATTTCAGAGAGATCATGGAGATCTCTCCATTTCATCGCCATCCGTCATGTCCGTTTTGACATGTCCCTGCTTGACAAGTGGCGATATCCCTAGAGCATCGCAACTTCGTCAATCCGGTCGCGCTTAATTTGCGTTTCCTTTGTATGTGACGGCATAAATAACAGGCGCATACTTTAACTTGACCGTGTGGTGCGTGAAAATCGTGAAAGTCAGTTACGTTTCGTTCAAAACAGAAATTCATATGCATGAATAGCATTTTTGACAATTATTATCGCCTTTCCAAAATTAAGATGAGATATGTCACTTGAAGCTCATCGCATTTTAATGACAGTTCAAAGGCGATATCACTGTTATCTAATAGAGTTTTGATGTTTTGCGATCTCTCAAACGGCATTCTCGAATTAGGTCCCTGATTGGTTTATTTTCTCCGCTCCGTTCAGAGGACAGCCTGAACATAGTATTTGAAACGAGCTACAGTATTAAGGATATATTAATTCAATTCCTTTTAAATTTCCACCTCACAAAGGGTTCAGACGGTCACGAGAGCCGCAGAGCCAGCTTCGATCATCTCGCCCAATAACGAGGTATTTTAAAATAAATTGGGTTCGAGGGACACGGATCAGATACTGGGGATCTATCGGTGCTGGATGTCTCGTGATTTAGGTGAGTAGCATTTGTGTTATACAATGTTCATTTGGTATAATGATAAAGCTTCACAACACACCCGAATCGCAGTCATGAACATAAATTATTTGCCGAATCCCAATAGGTGTGTGGCCAATGAGATATTTTGGCACTGAGCTATGGTCGCTTACAATTGAACTCATAAGAAGGCTCAGGAACTTGGACTGAAAGGGCAATGGAGCGAGCTTTGCTCGGAGTTTTCTTGCGTGATCCGGAGGGGAACTAAGGTCATTGACATAGCCTAGAAATGCCAGCCTTAAGTGGCAGTAAATGGAGCGCATTGCTCTTAGAACCGATGGCTGATGGCTCTTCAGTGGCGACCGCGTACCGGAAGATACAGCGCGGACAGGCCACTGATAGGGTAAACCGATGATCTGGTCAGAATCGCGGAAATCAGATGGCTGCTGTGCAAAAACTTGTAGGAGTTCTTTGTCCGGCAGCGAACGTATTGTGGTTGATGTGATGACAATGATTATGTTGCCCTTGTGCCATGTTTTTCTAAATATTTCCATTTGAATCACTTGTTGTCGTGGGTGTGTACCACCTCATGTGGTCAAATTAGTCCCATGTCGCATCGCACCATTTAAGCCTGACCTTAATTTTTCCTCCAGATGGAAAGATCAGATCAACGTATTCTTGTTTCTCTATGACTATTTATGTATTATAAAGTAATTCACTCGTTAATTTTTATTATTAATTTCTAGAATACTGGCAGAACCTTGTGATAAAAATAGGTAAAAAAACCAAGTCTTGAAGAGTGCTAAATGTTTTTCTTTTAGGATCCTTCTAGGTAAAATGTGAGCTATTGAGTTTCCAACGAGGCATTCCTACCTCAAAAGACTTCTATCCCGCCCTGTCCGTCTGTCTCTCCTCATTTGGGAGTCTAAACAGATTGAGATTGGCAAATTATTTAACATTTTGTAGGAGGTTTTTTTGGCTTTATCCGGATCCAAGGACCGCCCGCGATGAGACGTGATTAATCAAATTTGAGTCCATTATGTAGATGCATTCCAGGTTTATATAATTACAGGTAGAATTTGTCCACGAATTGGGTACAATGATGGTTTTTTGGCTTTACCTGAGTAAACCGAATTTGTTACTATCAATAACGTTTTCGAGTGAAGATTGTGAAGTGATATGGTACTCAGAAACATTGTAAAGTAATATAATAGGAATATGTATTTCTTTTTACTTTTATTAATGTTAAAACGCAGGATATATTTGTGGTACATTTCAGCCGTAAAAAACATACTAACACAAGACAAGAGGATTTTAGAATGAACTAATCGTGTCCATATCATTTCGCAGCCAACTGTAATCATAATTTTCTACTTTAAATATCAAGGGATCTTGGAATAGAAGTCGGATTGTATAGAGTAGCCAAGTCAAATTGGCCTACCGCAATCTCAAGCGATGCTGGGAACATTTAAGGCACCCCCCGGGCCAGCGCGGGTGCGTGTTAATTTTTGTGCAGCTATTTAATCACGAGGGAACTGTCCTGTGGGACGAACGCTCGGCAAATTACAAACTGAGGCGCGTATTCCGCATTGGTTGTGTGATCGGTGACGTAGATTTTGGTGCTGAATCCGACCACAACCGTGCGCCGTACGTAAAATCTATCACCCTTATTATCACGTTAGAATAAGAATAAATTATACTTTATACTAGTAACGTGTAACGCGACTTTTGTCTTTTGACTTTTTTACTTTGTTGGCGATACACGAGACCCTTCGGTAAGAGCTTAGGTGTAAGTTTCCAATGCAATAAAACGTATCAATCGCATCTACGTTTCCCATAATTATATGTATAAGTATATAGAGATCTCACATTTCATATTGCGATTCGGGGTTGTGTGAAAACTGAAAGGTTCTTATCTAGATCGCTGGCGCTGTCTCAACGTTTGTCCGTCTGTCACAATCTGTGACCAACCGTCATAGGTAACTAGAAACCTGAAATTTTCATAGAGTAGCCACTATAATAACAAATACGTTTTTTTCCATTTGGTAATACGGAACCCTTTGTGCGCGAGTCTGTCTTGCACTTGGCAGGTTTTTTTACAATCCTGCTCCTCCTGCTTCATAAAGGTCCTTTCTTACTGAAGATTGTTCAAGTCGCGTCTAAACATCGCAAAGCCATTCTCAAAAGTCATTTGGTCTGCGACCCACGGGATAATCGCGACCCGGCGCCGCCCGCGTCCGATTGTAATTGGAAACTGGGCTTTATAAGGCTGTGCGGCTTAGGTCACTTCGATTTGCTACTGGATAATTATTCTTTTTCTAAGCTCACTGAATACGGAATTGGATTAGGTTGGTTGCAATTCTATTTTCCGTCAATACTGCTGAATAAAGGGGTGATAGTGTCGCGTATAAAAAGAAAAAAAATGATAGTTCGGGGTTTGCCCAAGAATGCGACTGTGAATAAGAAAGTAATTACCGGATATCAACTCATCGGAGGGCACTTTCCCTTTAGGTCAAGGGCCGTTCGATGGCTACTCGCACAGGTATGGTATTGGTCGGTGAAATGATACAACAGACCTTTTAGTGGCATGCAATTATATTTACACTTTACAATGGGGACCGCGGAACATGGCCTTCGGTGGCGTTGGCAATCTCAGAGGTACATGGCTCTTATCAACTAGCGATGCTAAGATTCTATGCGCATAGAAAGATAAGGAGTCGACTCACTCTAACGCTTTGACAGTACTGTCGGTGTTGGACGCGAAGAGCAGGCCTCCGCTGCCTTGGGATCGCCTCACCAGGAGTCCCCTCGACTGGCGAGGCACGCAGAAAACGCCCTACGGCAGGGATGCCACGGGCGCGAGATGAAGCACGTGTAGGTGCGGTGGGCCAGGCGCGGCCGTGCTCGTGCGCGGGGCACGGGGGCGGCCGGGGCTGGCTTTAAACGCGGCGCATAGCGGCGCGCATATGAAGGCAGCGTCCGGAGGACGCCACGACGTCTGAAGGACGGAGAAGGGTGCTGGTCGCGCGCCCTCACGCCCTTGGCATGGCGACGCCGGGATAGAACCGCGGCGCAGCTCGCCGGTAGTCCGAAAGCCTACGGACGGAAGACGCGGAGCAGGAGTGCGGTCCTGAGGGGGCGCGGGCGCAGGCCGCGCACGCGCGCGCGGTCGGCGTGACGTGACAGCTCACCACACAAGTACACAACTAGCCCTGGAGGGCTCCGGAGGACAGTCGCCGGGTTGGCCGGCCGCCTCTTATAAGCTAAAACACCAGTTTACATATTTTATTCTGATTTCTTAATTGGAAAAACTCACGGATGAAACCCGTCTTGTTTCGTCGTATTGACCAGAGAGCCTTGACGCTTCCCTGTCACATTTTTATTCAACTCTATGCATAGACAACCGTATATAGAAGTGAGGTTTAATTATTGGAATTATGGATTTACTTTTAATTATATTTATTGTTAATAATAACGGTAATAAATCTAGTTTATTTTAATGTATATGAGAGTGTGAACAATTTAATACTAATAGCATAATATCTTTAAGGTGACAGGTGCCGGAGACGTGCACAGAAAAGAACGACTAATACTTAAGGAACGCTCCCGGTCGAAGCGTTCGTTGGTTTGTCTCAAATAGCTCGGCCAGCTGTCAGGTTGACACTCTGTCACTGACAGTGACAGGTGGCCGAGTCGATTCGCGTATGAGATCTAAAGAGGTTTTTAGTATGCCTAAATTGCTGAGAAACGATGCACTGGGCTTGTGGAGACGAGATTGTATAGTGTTTTCGGCGAGTGAATGATCTGGTTTGTATTTGGTAGCGATTTCGCTAAGAAAACCGCTACAATAGAGGGTCCTTTCTTGTCTTGGACCAAAGTTCTCGTTTAGTACTACCGGCTCGTCTAGTCAGGCTATTCCACGAAATTAGGCGACAATACCCCGACAACCCTATATTAACTGAATGCATTGAGCACTACTCCCTCTTAATTAAGTCAACAACGTTGCGGGATCGTCAAGCTCATATTGAAAATAGGTTAAAGGAAAGCTGTAATAGAAGCAAAGAAATGTGGAAAATTGTAAATGAGGAAGTGGGTCTAAATAATAGATCTCAGAGTATTTGCCTTCGTGATGCAACAACAAACCTAGAAATATCGGAGGGCGAAATTCCAGATACTTTCAATTCGCATTTTCTTGGCGTGGCGTCCAAACACAGTATTAAAAGTGACTTGACTAAATCAACACATTACCTTAATAGACACTCGATTACCACTGATGCACCACCTTTTTTACTGCCAGTAGTCACACGTGATCTTTTGGACAAGATACTCCACCCCATGCTGAAAAAGCGCAGCACGGTCGATGCTTTTGACATGTCCCTCAATATTCTTCTTAGTGTTTGGCCTGTTGTTGGTGACATACTTGTAGTCTTAATAAATACCATGTTTGAAACCGGTGTATATCCCGATGTGCTAAAAAATACTAGAGTGTGCCCCGTTTTTAAGGGGAAGGGTGACAGGAATGACGTCAACAATTATAGGCCTATCACAATAGTACCCGCAATATCGAAAATTGTTGAATCTGTCTTATCGTCCCACCTAATGAGTCATTTAGAATCGAATAACCTGTTTACGAACAATCAATATGCGTACAGGCAGAAAATGTCTACAACCACCGCGGCGTACAGGATATTCGATTGTATTATGACCGGGTTGGACGATGGACAGAAAATGGCGGGGATATTGTGTGATCTGTCAAAGGCATTCGACGTAATTGATCATAAGCTTCTTCTCAACAAACTGAATTCTTACGGAATCTGGGATAACGCTCACCAACTATTAGCCTCGTTTTTGTCTGATCGCAGACAAGTTGTGAAGTTGCCCTCAAATGGTAAAATGCTGCAATCTGACGCTGGATATATTAATATAGGTATTCCCCAAGGGTCAGCCCTAGGAAATACCCTATTTTTACTGTTTGTCAACGACTTACCATCGAATGTTGTTTCTGGGTTGTCTGTGTTATTTGCTGATGACACTACGGTTCTGGTTGGTGCTAAGACTTATGATCAGTTAAGTGCCAAGATCAACGAAGCCTGTGAACAACTACAGGCTTGGTTTTCGGCAAACGGGCTTTTATTAAATGTTGCAAAGTCAAACATTATGCTTTTCTCTGGCCGTAAGATCCCAATACCCCCGTGTATCTCTTGTTGTCCGATGCCTATATGTCAGGCAAGTAGATTCCTTGGGTTCACGATTGACGCGAACCTAAACTGGAAGTGCCATGTTGACGGACTTTGTAACAGGTTGGGTAGTGCTGTCTTTGCGCTGCGGAAATTAAAGCCACTTATCTCAGACGAGGCACTTAAACAAGTTTACTTCGCCCACTTTCACTCCCTACTGGCATATGGCACGCTCATCTGGGGCAATTCCACTGACGCAACAAGGATCCTAATTTTACAAAAACGTGCTATCCGTGTACTTGTTGGAGCCAAGCCTAGGGATCCATGTCGTGGTTTTTTCTTGTCGCAGCGAATAATGACACACTACTCTCAATACTTGTTTGAAGTGTTGTTATTTGTAAAGACAAATATTGCACAGTTTGCAAGAGTAAACGTCAAAGGCAAACAGCTTCGTTCTACTGGGCGCCTTAGAACGGTGCCTCGCCGCATGGCACTTTCAGCAAAGAACCCGCGCGTCATAGGTCCGACTTACTTCGAGCACTTACCTGCCGATTTAAGGAACGAACCATGTGACAACACATTCAAGCGCCGGCTGAGAAACCTTTTGTTGGAAAACCCTCTGTACTCGGTCAACGAGTACATGGACCTCAAACTATAATAAAAATATGCTTGTATTCTGTAAACTGACATTTTGTTTATTGTTATTTTTATATTTCTTGTTTTTATTTTATTTTATTTTTGTATTGGAAATCTGGTATATTTTGACATTGTGTAAATAATTTTTGTTTAAATTCTTAGCGTTATTTTATTAATTTGATTCCATTATTATGTTAAGTTTGTGATGACGATCCTTATTGGGAGATACTAGATTCATTTATTTATATTTTATTTACCTGTTGACTTTCCCTTTTATTTTAAACTTATTTTGACATTGTAAACATTTTCTTGTATTATTAATCTTGCCTTATTTTTGACGATCATGATATTAATTCGTATAATTTTGACATTAAGCAAATTTGTAATGTAATTTTTGTCGTGAAATAAATAATCTAATCTAATGTAATCTAATCTTATGAACTCATTGCTTGTCATGTTCACTTCATAATGGATTTATTTCATTATTTCATTAACGTCTGTAAACTTATCAATTTCACTTACCTTCATTAGATTAAATTCGATGTTTTTTTATTTTACCTCTCTGAAACATCACCACTATGATTCGCGCATTTAGGTTCGCGTCTTTTCGGTGGACACCTACAAAGTTAAGGACTTTAGGCCTAATACTTTTCCGATCGAAATTATATTAGCATAAACGACGTTTCCCTTTATATATACTTCTAAAGGGCTTGTGTGTTAAAAACATAACTACTATGCACATACGCTGTTAACTATTGGCCACCGAAGAGACTTTTGTTTTTTGAACTGACAATGACCCATTTAAATATTTTTCTTTCGAACGGATAACGAAGCGATCCTGTAATAGTTCCGTTTTTCCTATTAAGGCACTGCAGCGTAACAAAATTCTTCGCGTTGACTTGAGATCTCTCATTTTTCTGATTATTATTAGGAAATTTTGATAAGTATATTTCAAAACCATGAAGTATACTTATCAAAATTCCTCCCCAAATGTAAAACATAACAGCAACAAACGGTGCTCTTCAGTTCACAAAAATCTCCATAATGAACTCGTGGATTTGAACGAAAGGAATCCCGGTAAATCCACTCACCGCGACGATTAACATTAATCGCCCCCTGCGGAGGGGGAGGGGGTCAAGGGGGGCCAGGGGGGAAGCTTGGCGTATTTATTTTTATTCCCCAATTAAAAGGTTTTAAAGAAAGCGCGAGGTTGCGTCCCGGGGCAGCATTGGCGGCATTATTTACGTAATTGGTTTCGCTTTGTGTCACCGTATTGTTTTAAATTGAGGCTCGGTCATGGAGGCTTGAAAGCGGACAAATTACTAGCAATTTCCTGCGATTTCACCTGTTTTACAGACTAAAAATATTACTAAGGTCTGGTTATTTAACGATTACCACTTACTCTGGTAGCAGTAGTAGCCTTTAGATACCAAGTCCCGTGCCATTTCTGCCCTCTCCTTTGTGAACTTTTATATTAAACCATTGACACATAAATCAATGGTTTAATACCCGGTACCCAAAGACCAGGTACCTTAAACCGCTGGACCGGCAGTCCAGAGGTACCGGGTTCAATTCCCGGTCTCTTCCACCAGGTTACGCATTCCAATTTTTCTTTGAGCTTTGATCTTTGTCAGGCCAGGTTCGTGCAGCCCACTAATTTCAGCTCGGTAGCGATTTATCCTACCGACAAACAAACTTCTAGCGATCAGACCAAAAAGAAGAAGATCATCAAGCCAGACGAAATGCAGCTACACGTAAGAGGGTTACGCAAAACGAGGAACGGCGGTGTCGTGATAAGTACGGAGTCTAAGGACGATATTTTGAAGCTTAGGCAGTCCGCACAGTTAGCTAGCTCTGGACTTACGGTAGACGAGCCACAGAAGCGCAGACCCAGGATAGTGGTTATTGGAGTGCCCGCGGCCATGCAGGAAGCAGATGTATTTAAATGTATTTATAAGCAAAACTTAGCCGATAAGTTACATGTCTCTGGATACGTTTTTGACCTCAACGAAGCTGAGTCATAAATCAGGCAAAAAAGGTGCTGAGACCTGCAACTACATTATAGAAGTTCGTGCTCCCATCAGAAAGGCATTAATTTCAGGCGAAAGAGTTTTCGTGAATTGGTCTTCGTGCCCAGTCAGAGACTTTACCCTAGTGACGAGGTGCTACAAATGTCAGCAGTACGGTCATGCAGCAAAATCGTGCAAGAGTGAAGCTGAGACCTGTGGCCATTGCGGCAACGTAGGCCACTCTATCAAGGAATGCACAAGGAAGGCCGAGCCGGCCTGCTGCGCTACATGTAAGCACTACAACAAGACAAGAAACTGGTGATGCCGACTGCCCTGCTAGGAAATTAGCCAAAAAAAGGTATATTAACTCCATAGACTATGAGGGCGCCTGAGTGCGCCGTATAATTTTTATTTTTTTCATTCCTCTCTGTACTTTAACGTACCTATAGATATATACGAGTATTCATGAGTAATAGTTATAATACATGACCTAGATCACTTCTCAGTCTCAGAATGTAAAGTGTGTGACGTTGAAAACTGCAAACATTATTCTTATAAAATATTGTTCTAATTTCTAATTTGTAATATACCTACACAAATTAAACAAGGTGACGATTCGTGCAATTCCGATTCCGACTGTCCTAGTTTCTTTCAATTTGTGCTAACGGTGACAATGCAATGTCCTACATAAGTTGAACATAAATATTAATTAAGCAATATCAAATAAAAATAGTATTATTATATTATGAATTCAATAAGTAGTATTGTTTTAATTGCAAATGATTATTTTGGTACTTAGCGTATAATTTGAACTCTCAAAGCCTGAGATACAGGATTCTCCTAGTTCAGGCACCAGTATTATGAATGCTCTGTATAGATGTAAGACTTTATGCTAATTGTTATTACTATGATTTTAAGAATAAAGATTATTATTATTATTTGTAGCAATGGTTTAATAAACTTTTGCATTTACAAGAATTATATAAATAGGAAGTATCGAAATTGCTCAAAACTCAGATGAAGAAGAGAACGAGGAACTAGCATAAAATCGAAATTGCAAACCTGAACCAAATTCCATTACAATTGCAATTCGAAGTTTGATTGTAATTGGTTTGGATTGGTTTAGCTCTGGGCTTTGGAGTCACTTCGACCATCTTGAACGATTTGATGTGCACTTCTTCTCGCAAACTACTTAATGCGTAACAGGATTGTACTTCCGGCTCCCAAGTGAGTAGGGACCTTCGATTGTTCTGTGATGATTAACGGTATCCTGATAACCTTAGGCCGATTACTATTCCCGTATAGTAATCCTTTTTGGCGTCAGTTGTTTCTGTATCAATGTTTTGAAACCCAGAATAAACCATTTCTGTCAATATTCGTACGCAAAATCAAATTATATCCTACAAGATTTACGAGCATTGTGAAATAGTTTTATTTGACTACTCTTTTTCCACGGGCGTACGTAACATGCACACGGTGGACGTAGTCGCCTGTACCTGCACTATACAGAATAAAGAATACAATACAATTATAAGATTGATAGATTCAGACCTTACCTTCTATCACTGTTACCGACATTTTTTAAAGTTTGGATGTACTTATAACTTAATACAAAGTACTGAAGTCATGAAACACTTTTTAGCGATATTATTATTCTACATGGCGATATTTTGCTCTGTTAATGGTATGTGTGTTCCTATTTGTATTTGATTTTAGGCTGCTTTTCCACTAAAAACATCTATCTATCTATCTATCAGCCACAGACGTCCACTGCTGAACATAGGCCTCCCCCATGACTCGCCACAAAGTGCGATCCTGTGCAGACCGCATCCAATGATTCCCCGCTATCCTCACGAGGTCATCCGTCCATCTAGTCGGGGGCCGACCCACGCTGCGCTTTCCTATACGTGGTCGCCACTCTAGGACTTTGCTGCCCCAACGGCCATCCAACGGGCAATGCTCGGAGTTTCTTTGCGCGACAGAATCAGAAATGAGGATATCCGCAGAAGAACCAAGGTAACCGACATAGTGCACAGGATTGCCCGGTTAAAGTGGCAATGGGCAGGCCATGTAGCCCGGAGAACGGACTAAAAACATGTCCAGTTGTAAATAATTATCTCCTGTTTAATTGTTAACATTAAATATTATGAAATCGAAATAATTTTCCCATTATTAAAATGATATAATTAATGTCTACTTTTTTAGTTCATCGAAAATAAAACACAGTTAAAAATTATGTTGCGAATTTGAAAAACGTCTCCCATTTTTTCCACTGTGTTATATTCCGGATCTTTAAGAGGTTTATTCTTATTCTAAATACGTCACAGGATGGCAGCCAACAGCAGTAATGGATAGTGGCTCTTCGGATTTGTCCAGGGAATCGGCAGGGGATGACTCCGCTAACTCGAACAGGTTTTCGTCTAGTGAATCGGACAGCGACTTGAACAAAGACTCGAGAAATGGGTTGGGCAAGGAATATAACAAAGATTCGGGAAACGACCCCAGCATAAAATCGGGAAAGGAATCAAGAGAATCGACGAAGAAATTAAAAGAATCTGGTAAGGACTGGAACAGAGATTCCGCCGAATCGACTGGCATAGGAATCGCTATCGCAAGGTATCGAGAACCCCCCCATAACATCACATGTGAACCAGATACGTGTGACACAATGTGTCAGCAAAAGAAGTGGATGGAAGGGAAGTGTATGAGTACGTGCTGGTGCATCAAGAAGGAATCAGTTCCAGCCGGAAATTCAGTTTCGGACTAAATAATGTATTTAAATAATCCTATAATTACTTTGGCTTATTTTAGAACCCTGTTTCACAATGGTATTTATACGTATATCTTACACTTATATTATCTCGATTGGCCAGGGTCGGAAAATTCATGATTCAACATTAAATATTATGAAATCGAAATCTATTTCCCATTATTAAAATTATATAATTTTTGTCTACTATTTTAGTCCTTCAAAAAGAAACCCAAATCAAAAAATTCATGTTGATTATTTGAAAGCGCCTCCCGTTTTTTCCACTGTGTTATATACCGGATTTTAAAAAAGTTAATTCTTATTCTAATAATGATAGTAATTAGTTATATAAACCGTGTGAAATATGTCACAGGATGGCAGCCAACAGCAGTAATGAATAGTGGCTCTTCGGATTTGTCCAGGGACTCGGCAGGGAATGTCTCGGCTAACACGAACAGGTTTTCGTCTAGTGAATCGGACAGAAATTTGGAAAAAGACACGAGCATAGAAACGGGAAAAGAATCGAAAGAAACGAAAAAAACGTTAAAAGAATCTGGTAAGGACTGGAGTATAGAATCAGGAAACGAATCGACAGAATCGGCCAAGGAATTGAAAGGATCTGGCAAGAACTGGAACAGAGATTCAGCGGAATCTACAGGCATAGAAATCGCTATCGTTAGGCAACAAGAACCCCACCTAGAGATCAGATGTAAATGGGACAGGTGTGAGGCAATTTGTGAGAAAAATCAGTGGACGGAAGGGATGTGTATAAATACGTGCTGGTGCCTCAAAAGGGATTAGTCAACATTTTCAGTTCCATGAGGGTGTACGGAAATTGAGTTTCAGACTGCTTCTAGACCAAATATGTATATGAATAATCCTATAATTAATTTGGCTTATTTTAGAACCCTGTTTCACAATGGTATTTAAAGTATTACGTATACATATGTCTTACACATATGTTATCCGCCAGTGTTGACGAATTCATGAGTGGCAAGATGATAGCCTGCTTATCAACCAGCGTAGAAAGGTGAAGTAAGGTCTGCCGTGCTACGGTAAAAGGCGACCTTTTGACAAAAGTCACTTTCGAGATAATCGCAAAAAACGTGAAATAAAATTCAAAATTCAATTTCTAGAAATTGGTGCAACATATTCGACTATTTTTTTCTGTGTTTCATAGCAGCGTGTTGACACTTATTTTTTATGTTATTATCACTTTTTTAAGTGAATTAGGTTTTTTTACAGACCCTAAAAACATTTTAAGCTTAGCAGTAAAAATACAAAGTAAAATATAAAACTAGCTAAAAGGCGGTACAAACGCACTATACGGTTCTTTAATTTAGTATTTTCTGTTAAAAACATGATAAGCTAAGCTTAAATGCCGAATATGGTGTATACGGTCTTATAACTTTGCGTTAAGGTGTAATGACGTATCAACAGTCAAAGTAATAAGACCACATCGTGCTAATACGGTTTTTATGTTAGGTAAATTAGTCATAATTTTTATTTTGTCAATAAAACTGTTACGTGTACTAAAATAAAATGACGTATCGTTACCAAAAATATGCCGTATACGGTATTATAAGTTAGTAACCATGGGAGAAGAGGTAACAAAACGAAGTACTTAGCGTCTCAATAATTGTCACTATTATACTCGCATCTTTGTGTTCAGTTATAGTATATGACTGCAGAGTGCAGAGGCTGGAAAAGTCATATTGTGGATGAGTATAAGGTATGTATATAGACATAGTGCTTTTCTCCAAATATGCGACAAAGTAATATTAAATTTAGGTATAAAAATCAATATCATCAAGTTTCACTTCTCGCCTTAATTTTATTTAAAGAGTTGCGATTAGTCGGCCAAATTTAATAATATGTGGCAATGATAATGAAACCATTTATTTAAATTTACTTTGGTTAAATAGGACATTTTTAAACGTACGACAATTGTAGAAATAATTTCTTTGTTACAAAATATTCATCAGGCGGAGAAGATGATATAGTAAAAAGAAGGACACAATATTATAATAGGTATTTTTACATTTGATTATATACACGTTCATTTTCTCGCAAGAACTAGTCGCAGAGAACAATGAAACTGTTTATTTTTTAATCTTAATTTTTGATAACGTGACTATGGACGATTTGCTGTGTGTATAGTGAATTTCGTTTATGAAACAAATAGTAAAACTCGTACAGTAACGTATAGCTAAGTAACTTAAAGTTCATTTGTGTATGTTTTTTAGTCAATCGTGTTTTATGTAGTTTTACTTCCCGGACGCTATGACGTGACGCGGATATAAATTGTAATGTGTTATAATGAAGGATTTTGCCATCTCTTTTTACTACATTAATGGGAACATTTGCAACCAAGATGCAGAAAAGTAGGTAATTTTAATAACAGAAGATAGAAATGATGTTACGTCAAATTAAAACTAAGCGGAACAATATAAATATAATAACAAATCATAAATAATGTACCCATTAATTTAAATCGAAATTGAAAAAAGCCATAAGTTGTAAGTTATAAAAGCCATGAGTTATAAAATATTTTGCATTGCTGTACCTAGGAATAAAATAAAGGTATTTATATTAAAAACTGTTGAATGTCAATCCGGCAGATATAGGGAAAGAATAAACAGAAGCATAAGACTAACCTTACCCAGTTTAGTCTTTTTAATTTTTAGAAAACCTTTTGTAATTAAAATTAATAAAGACATATTTGATCTGCACAATCCCGAAATTACGGTTTTTTTCGGGAAAGTGTGCTTTATTATCTTCGCAAATCTTGTATTAGGCATTGTTATCCATAAAAAAACAATAAAGCTATAATATAGCCCTACTAACTATTGCTTTTACTAACTATTGTGCGTATAAATGACATCAAAAATGGAAGTTACTTCAAGTTAGAAGGTAAAGTTAATTATAAACCTATGGTAAAAATCTTGTCCAATACTAAGTTAAAAGTCCCCACCTTTACTAACTATTGTGCGTATAAATGACATCAGAAATAGAAGTTCCTTCGAGTTAGAAGGTATAGTTAATTATAAACGTATGGTAAAAAATCTTGTCCAATACTAAGTAAGAAGTCCGAATCTGTTTTTGTCCAACCTTGTTTGTGGCGGAATTTTACTGCCTTAACTTTACTCTAACTGATAATTTATGCCTTCTAAGGTAATAACTGTATTCAATACATGCAAAAAACAAATAAAACTTACAATCATTTTTTTTTCTTATTCTACTTGTAATTTGAATGCTGGCGCGCTGGCTGCCGGCGTCGACAACCGTGACTCCCGCGCACACTTGCCCCCGCGCCGGCGCGCCCGCTGTGGGCTTCGTGTTAGAGTTGCGAGCCAAGTACCGTATGTCGGATGTTGGGGCATATACGGGTTTTTACACTAGCACGCAGTACTTACGGCTATTTCAGCAATATTTTTCTATAACCACGGTTGAAATACTACATATAAAGTACGAATATCCTAAACACGCTTTTTTAGATTTATAGTATGTTACGATAAAAGTGTTCGGTTTTTAATCTTAAAGCACGTAAAAAGGATAGATTCGGTATTTTAAACTAAAAATAAAGGATACGGTGTTATAGGTTTTGATGAGCCGTATCTTTTTCGAAGAAGATATTTAGTTTAAAGGCAGTAAAATGTGTTATACGTGTTTTTATCTTAGAAATCGTCTAAAAAAGGCGACTGTTCGTTTTTTTAGACTGGTATCGATAATTTACCGCCTTTTAAGCTAGTAATATTGTCAAGTTAAGGACAGATGCGTTCTTTTAACTTACTAGTAACTTGAAAACGAAGCCTCTTATCGAAAAACGGATAAAATATGGCGACGCAGCTTTTTTTTCTCATTATGGTGGTATTAATAACTCAATTTTGGCAAAATGTCAAAAGGTCGCCTTTTACCGTAGCACGGCAGAGGTGAGCTGGTGACTTCTTTGAAATCGCCGTTGAATTCGGGCAACACAGGACCGGTCATAGTGATGTTCTTTGGCAAAGCTCTGTCCAGGAGCAGGCTTCTTTTGTCTGATTGATGATAAAAGTCACTAAATCTCTTGTCGCATAGGAGATAAAGGATAGCTCACTCGATCTAAGTCTATAGTTCCACCTTCTCATGGTATTTATTACCGATAAGACTGCATGTTATGTAGATACATACAAAAATAAATATCAAGGAACAATCTTGCACAAATCGACCGAGTATCAAATTAAGCAATGCTTGTACTAATAAACCATATTTGTATTTGAGTTGTTATAAAGACTCGATGGGTAACAAACCCGATCCCGCGAGTTCAGAAAATGAATAAATTATCTAGAAGCGAAATGACCTAAGCCCCAGAGCTAAACCCAATTCAATTTCCAATTACAATCAAACTTCGAGTTTCAATTGTAATGAACTTTGGGCCAGGTTTGCAATTTCAATTTTATGATAGTTCCTCATTCTCTTCTTTTTGGGCAATTTCGATACTTTACTTCCTATTTGTACAATTCTCGTAAATGCAATAGTTTATATGGATGTTTGGTGGTTTTTTTATACGGATTAATGTTATAAGCAGGATCATAACCCATGACACAGAGCTAGATGCTTTTAATACTAAAGAAGAAATAGATTAATTTACACGTGAAATGGTGGTGAGGAGAGTAAGTGAACAGGCTGATTTTGTAAAAATCGGACTGCCTGTCCACTGAAGCGAAGCGGAGAAAATTAATAACCAATCAGACTGCGCGCTTGTAAAGCTCTAAAGAAGTGAAGAAGAAATTTAAATCTGAGGAGCTTGATTGGTCCATTCTACATACAAATCTCCACTCCACTCCGCTTCTATGGACAAGCGGCCAAAATCTTCAGAAGTATTTCATTTTGTACGGCCCCGCCCCCGTGCACAAAGCAGTTTTATTGCCCTGTTTGCCCCGATCCATCTCGCGCTCGCAGCTTTGTTTGACGGTTTTGACGGAGCGATGGCGGCACACACTACGTATACGATCTCTATTTCTACATGGGCAGTCTTTGAAAACAAACTACTTAAATGATTTTTTTATCAAAAAGAAGTACTTTTTGAGACATTGTGAAATTATGCCAGTTACTTAAGGTCTTCGCACGTTATAACAACTCAACGGCGACTCGATTCTATGCCAAATATTGTTTAATCCCTATGTCATATTTACTAGGTTTAATTTCAAGAAAATATATTAGTAGTGGACGACGAGTGGACGACGCGTCGTACATTTTTTGAAATTACACTTTTTTGCACATACGATACGTCAGTTGCTCATCAAGATGATTTATATGAGTCTTAACTCGATGGGATTGCATCATTTCACTGTAATATTTCCGTAACCACGGCTCCATCATGATATCAGCTCCATGCAAGAATTGCATATCATTCTGTGCGTAGTATCAAAAATTTATAGTTCGTGTCAAAGAAAGACTTCGTAGGGAACTTCATCTCATCAGTCAATCATTTCTAAAGTGTTCGTGGAACAAGGTCTATAAAATAGATTCTTTTAAAATTATTAAATTAGAATACAATCATCATCATCAGTCTGTCAAAATCAAATCAAAATAGAAACGTTTATTCTGTAAGTAGGCCACAAGGGCACTTTCAGATGTCTAAATCTGAATGTTAATACCGGCATTTCACAAGAGGAGACCGCTGTTGAGAAACAAGCCGAAAGAAACTCAACAGTAAGTATTTTTTCGTAAATTATACTTAAAACTAATACAATATCCACTGCTGGCCTCTTCCATGGTAAACTACAATCTATATTATATAAATGTCAAGGTCCTGACTGACTGACTGACTGAATCATCAACGCAGAGCAGAAACTACAAATGCTAGAGTTGAAATTTGCACAGTAGGTTGCATTTATAAATAAAGTGTACCAGAGATAAGAAGCGATTTTGAAAAATTCACCCCCTAAGAGGGTTAAAAAAGGGATGAACGGTTGTATGGGGTACAAGTTTTTTTAATGTTAGGAACTTGAAACTTCGTAAAAATGTATTAAAATAAAATAAAAGAAAATTTATTTCAGCGTTTTTGAAAATTCATCCCCTAAGGTGGTAAAATAGGGGTTGAAAGTTTGTATGGAGATCAAATATTTTTTCGAGTGCGGGACTTGAATCTTTGTATAAAGGCATACTATTAGATTACGAGAAGTGATTTCAGCGTTTTTGAAAATTCAGCCCCGAAGGTGGTGAAAAAGGGGTTGAAAGTTTGTATGAAGATCAAATTTTTTTTTTGATTGCGGGATTTCAAACTTTGTATAAAGGCTTATAATTAGAATACCAGAAAAGAATTTCAGCGTTTTTGAAAATTCTACCCCTAAGGGGGTTAAAAAGAGGATGAAAGGTTGTATCGGGTATAAGTTGAATTTTAAGTTAGGAATTAGAAACTTTGTAAAAAGGTATTTTATTAAAAGATAAGAAAACTCATTTCAGCGTTTTTGAAAATTCAGCCCTGAAGGTGGTGAAAAGGGGGTTGAAAATTTGTATGTAGATCAAACATTTTTTTGAGTGCGGTACTTAAAACTTTGTGTAAAGGCATTATTATTCGAATCAAAGAATTTATAAACGTCGTTCTTAAACTCATCGAATTTAGTAAAGCTATTCGTTTGTAGATATACCTGATTTTATAATGATACCGCGTAATTAGAGCAAATTAGCCGAAAAAAAGTAAAACAAAGGCCAAGAGCGAGTCGGACTCGCGTACGAAGGGTTCGTTACTATTTCGTAAACAATTGCAAAAAAAAGCACGTTTAGCTATTTCAACATTACTTAGATTCTGAAAATAATAAAGATGTAAAATTTTCAAGATAAAGGTTCCACGCGGACGAAGTCGCGGGCAACAGATAGTATTATCATATCATATTATAATATAACACTATATTATAATAATAACACAACATACTATTGTATTCCAACTGAGGCAATATACAACGTATAATTTTGAATTTTATGACGATTTACGACGGTGGTCAACAAACTATCCTCTTACAAGGCCACCAGACATGGCGACCCAACAGGGGCCCAATCATGATGAAATGTTCCTTGCCTCTGCCAGCCACTCATAAAATTGACAGTTGTCTCCAAATCAAAACACCGAAAGGCGTCACCTTGCTTTAAAATTTTGCTCTTGCTTTGAGTTTTTAAACAAACAAAAAAACAACAAATATTTTACTTCAGACTAAAACTTTTACTGTCTTTATTTTATTTTATCACCAGTCCATAAACAGGGTTGTCTCCTTTTAAAAATCCAAACCTGCAGCGTCCGGCCGCGACGTGGAGACGTGTCTACAAAAACTTCCCTCCGAGTTACTCATGTCCAATTCCAAGTCCCCCCTCGCCTTCTCCCCCCTTCACCCCCTGCGATAGCGATGATTTATATCGCTTCACAAAAACCCGCGAGGACAGCACTGCCGTAGACGCAAACTGCAGTATCTAAGTTTAAGTTATTTTAGACAAATTCGATAAAATATCTTATTATTTTTAAACGGAAAATTAGCTAAGACAGATGTCATCATTATAGTAAAGGAAGATGTTGCATCATTTGTTGCTTATTAGTATTTTACGCAATCGTTGCACAATGAAGGTTCTTAATGTCGAGTACCGCGTTTAAGGAAAGTAAGGTGCTATAGTATTTACTAGGTCCATGGGTGCTATTGAAGATTGTAAATTATACTAGGCTGTATAGCCGTTTTGAATGACCAGGCAGGTTTCTCTTTATGGTATAATTTTTTATTTTGTTATGTCACTGTAACTTTGTGTCACTTCAGAAAAATATTATAGTTGCTGATATATATAAAGAAAACAACTTGTTTATTTCGTAATATCTTAATACATTACAATACTTTTTATACGAGCAAAACACAGAAAAACATTTTTTACTTTAATCGTCATTCCCTACTATGAATTTTTATTTTTGATGTAACCTTTTTCGTTCAACTGAAACTGACCTATTAAAAAACAACATGATCGCGATGGTCATGGCGGGTGCCTGTTGATTGGTAAAACTTTTTGACAAGTAATTTCAACCAATCAGTGAACAGTAGCATGCTTTTTTTTAATCAAATATGCTGATGTTCTCTTTTTGAAATTATTAGAGTTGAGTAGAGATGTCTTAGGAATATTAAAGTTCTGTAGCGGGTGCCGTAGAGTATGGAATTTTGGTACAGGATTAAAAAGTGCGTTATTGTGATCTTGTCTGTGAAATTATAATTGACGGATTATAATTTGAGATATTTATTATGAGAAAAAAAAGTAGATTTATTAAAGTTTTATTAGGATTTATGTCTTGGTATCTTCGTAAATATAAAACAGTACGCTATTTGCAGTTTAAAAAAGTATGTTTCACGATAGATACGTATAAAACGTATGATTACCAAAAAAACTGGGCGTTTAATTGTTCCTGTCACTTTTAAGTGAATTCATTCTACTTCTTCATAGGACGGCTATGAGTACCTAGGTAACCACACATCGAAATCCATTAACCTCTTAATCCTTTAGTACAACGGTAGTACGCTTAGTCGCTTACCCCAAAGTGGATATGGCTAATTAATGGCTAATACAGATAGATATTGGTTTAAATCTCAGATGGTTAGTAATTTTATTTTTCAAAACTGCGTTTGATTTTTGTATTGATTAAATAAACTGTCTAAGAGTAAAAGAAAACTCATTTTGCTGATTACGGAAATGTTTATAGCCATACCCCGTGGTTTTCGGTATACGCTTGATTTGACGCCTAGGGTTGTTTCACACGTACCACAACCACACGACAACCACAACCACACCACAACCACACGACGTGGTCGGGCGCATATTTTGTATGGTTAATGAATAGTTCAATTCACACGTAACCACAACCACACCACAACCACACGACGTGGTCGCGACGTGGTCGGGCGCATATTTTGTATGGTTAATGAATAGTACAATTCACACGTAACCACAACCACACCACATTTTAACGCTGCGACGTGGTGTGGTTGTGGTACGTGTGAATTGAGCCAAACCATCCGTGCGCAGAAAACCCGTTTATAACTCAATTTACCCAAAACTCAAGGTATTGCGCTTTGCACGGGGGCGGGAACAAACAGCGAGATATTAAAAGCGGTATCGAGCGCGAAGATGCGTCGAGGAATTACAATTTATGACTCGTCTGATTTGATTTTTTACTGCGCTTCATAACTGTCTAGTTTTGTAGCAGTTGGCGAAGCGTTGACGCCAACAATATTACTGCTAGTTATTTCCTGTGGCTTAGTTTTTATGGTTTTCTGCAGTTTTAGATTTTCTGTGCTGAAAGCTAACCAATGTCATTCTTCGGCCTGTGATTCTACAATACATAATATCGAATCTCCGTTTCTGTGTTTATTGTTAAAGCGGAATAATTCAAAGTCAGTTTAACTTTTTACTGACCCGATCCGATCATCCAATATTTGTTAATATGAAATGTAAGACTTTAATAGGGTTGTTAAAGTCGTTGCAAATGTGGCTACAATTTCGGTGTAAACGTGTTTATAAAACAAAAACGGCAACAGCGAACTTTATTGTAACTTCATAATGACAAAGAAAAATTGAGTTTTTGTCAGACAACCTTTGAAACGTTGGGAGTCTCAAATCACACTAATATTACAAAGGCAAAAGTTTGTGAGTATGTTTATATGTATGTTAGTTACTTCTTCACGCTCCAATAGCCCAAACCAATTTTGATATATTTTGGTATGGGCAAAGGCCTCCCTCTCATTCTTCCATGCGTCCCTGTCCCGAGCAATCTCCCACCAGTCTCGGTGAAAGGCGTCAAGTTCGTCTCGCCATCTATCGAGGTCTACCACGACGCCGGATGCTGTTTTGTGGGACCCACTCGGTGGTAACTTTAGCCCACAGGTCGTCCGGTATGAAGGTGGCTGACACCCTGGATTAACACAAGGTACTTTTTACCCTGAAAAATGTAGTGTTCCCGTGGGAGAAGCGGGTAACATCACGCGGCGCAGCTAGTAATTAATATACGCGATATAATTCGCTTGAATTATTTTACTTAAATCAAAATAATTGTACAAAATTAATATTGCCTACACATGGCGTCATACGTTGCCAAGACAATGCCACTAAATTGACGACGTCTGCTTGCTCGTATAAGAAACTCCGCTCCATTAAAGAAGCGATATAATTTCCTCCTCCGCATCTCACATTAAATTGTGAAGAGATCGCTCGCGCTCTCAATTAAACGAGGATACTGTTCCGCCGCTGCTGGTAATTGTATCATGATCTATTTTGCTTTAGAATTTCAGCTGCATTATCGACTGCTTTCGTTATTAATAAGGCTCGTTATCAGTTCACAAACGCTGATTGTTTTAGACATTTTTCTCTACGCTCAAACATGTTTCTTAACATATTTTCAATATTACTACTTAAAACAGGGCTATTGCCCTCATGCGATCTATTGGTATATTATATTTGAAACTTACTGTTCGAATTTATCATTGATAATTAATTTTTGTTTCAAAAACTACTCGAAATTGAGAAAATTCACGCAGGAAACTGTTTTTTTCAACTTATTTTCGATTGCACGCAATGAAAGCATGAAATAGCTATGTTACTTTCTAGAACATAGACAAAAGGATCATTTACGTTAACAAGTTGGTTGAAATTTATTTATATAGTATTTGTCATAATATGAAAAAAAAATATTATAGCGGAAATAGAAATACATCATCTGTGAAAATGTCAACTGTCTAGCTATCACCGTTCTTGAGATACAGCCTGGTGACAGACGGACGGATGGACGGATGGACGGATGGACGGATGGACGGATGGACGGATGGACGGATGGACGGATGGACGGATGGACGGATGGACGGATGGACGGATGGACGGATGGACGGATGGACGGATGGACGGATGGACGGATGGACGGATGGACGGATGGACGGATGGACGGATGGACGGATGGACGGATGGACGGATGGACGGATGGACGGATTGACGGACGGACAGCGAAGTCTCAGTAATAGGGTCCCGTTTTTACCCCTTGGGGACGGAACCCTAAAAAAAATGTTTAAAAGGAATAAGGCCTCTAATATTTCCCTGGTTTACTTTTTTAGAACACCAACCCACACACTTGCTTCCTATTTTGAGTTGAACTCTATAATCTATACTGTTATAAGATTGTAAATTTGTATTGAAAATCAGCTAGTTCAATCAGGAAAACTCTTAACAGCTCGATGTAGCAGTCTGGCGCCATTCGTACAGTGGCATCTGTCGGTCACATTTTCTTTGCTCTTTCATCACTCCGGATGGACGGATTCTAACCAATATTAGTGCAAGCATAGCTGGAACTCCGAATATGGTTATAGGATAATTTTGACCCGACTATGACAAAAGTGAAAAATACGCACATGAAGTTGCCGGCACATTCTAGTAATATTTGTTTATTAGATACCACACAATATCATCTTGTTTTACTGGATAATATCAAATCGATGTGACATTCGTAGATTGCAATTTGTAGTACAATTGTTATTTAAATAACTTACAAATTCATAAGCAGTTATATAGCCGCTATACCTATAGTTATGATATAGCTAATACTTTGTCGAAGTATTAAGTAAAGTGTAGTAAAGTAAGTTGTACAAAACACGTACCTACCCGGCATTTACTCAAACTATTAACAGTCCCGCCTATTCCGCACGTTCCGAAGCTGTCCATTTCAATCCCGCGGGATGGACCGTCCCGTCTTGCAGGGAACCGGTAAAGCGAGGCCGTCTCCTTTCCTAATACAATTATCGGTAATCCCTAGTTTCTATTTTTGGAATCAAGAGAACTAAAAGTTAAACTATCGTGAGTCTCAGACATACTCGTATATATTACAATACAATAGTAATTCTGTTTCCACTACGTGAACAAACCCGTTTGGTATGTATTTTAATAAATAAAGAAAATAAATATTATAGGACAATCTACATTAATCGACCTAGTCCCAAACTAGGCAATTAATGCTTATACTATGGGTACTAGACGACGATATACATAATATATAAATACATATATAGATAACTTCTATGACCCAGGAGCAAATAGGTGTCTTGACTCCATCACATTAATATGTGTCTTTGCCGGGATTCGAACCCAAGACCGTCGGCTCAGAAGGCAGGTGCACTAAAAACTGTACTAACCGCGTCGTTACATAGAACTAAAAGTGTTTTAAACGCTTTTCTGATCACCAAGATCAGAAAAGATCACGTTGATTCGTCAGGGGAATACAACAAGTGTACTTACTTGATACAGACTCACTACTATCTGGTGGTTTCTGTTGTTATAGAGCAATCAACCATGAAAACAGAGGCGTGGGTTTGAGTTCAGCTTAGATTACAATGGATGTGTTTTAATTTTCGCATTCATGTTTGTAATTCTAATTAACTGTTGATTAAACAATACAAAACACGTTGTAGCATTTACTCGGGGCATTTATTTTGCGCTGCCTGAAATTACATAAGTATCATAATGTTTTGATTCGCGTTGTGGCTCGCTGTTTTACAATTATATTGAGTGCTTTTTAACGTTTTACATATCTGTTAGCACGGCTCTTGGCTGTTAAAAGTCTTTTTCTACATATATATACATATACATACATAGAACATATCTGCCATTAAAAAAAAAAATAGAACATTTTCTATCTAATTTCTCAGACTGACTAGATATTTTTGTCGTATAAATAGACATATGGAAGTTAAGCATCACCATTAATGCGTGAGATACCTAAATATATACCAGTATGTTGTAGTTGTAAACACAGCTTACAAACGAGTAATGCAGCGGCTGCTGGACAGACAGACAGCAAAGTAGACGCGAAACGTGTATGAATAAAACAGGGACTCGCATAAACGTTATTTCGGATACATTTAGGTTTGTAAATTACGCGATACTTTGGCAAAAACTGAAAGGGCAATGGAGCGAGCTATGCTCAGTTTCCATGCGGGATCGAATCCGAAATGATGAGATCATATGCAAGAGAACTAATATAATTATATTTGGGCTGTTTTTTTGACGTGTTTTGGTTGATTCGTTTTGACGAGAAAAACTCGTGCTAAAATTACAGTCTAGTCGCAATAAAGCTCGTCTCAAAATTATTTTTTTGTATAGACTTATTTAACCTAAAAGTGATTATCACGACGTCATAACGCGGGATGTTGTCGCAACGTTGCACGTCAATGTGTTGTACCGTTAAAAATCGCATCGCGTGCCTTAAATTCCGACATTACACGTCGTCGCATTGCTTTACGACATCGTGTTTTGTCTCTATATCGCTACTTGATTAATCTAATCCAATCACACAACAAACCACTTAACTTCTCAACACGACACCGTCCTTGTCACCGGAATTTATGATTTAATAAAAAGTAAACACTCGCACTTGACACGTGTTCCATCTCTTTCCTGCTTGAACACAATATTCGTTCCATCTCTGTCGCATTTTCAATCAAGTCCGCGCCAAGTCAACGTGAAAAGTGAATTCGTTTCCCAAAGAGCTTATTCGATCGTGGACCCTCAATATTATTATAATAAATCATGAAGTATATATATGACTGAACTCATTGTTAAGCCTGATTTAAGGTAGAGGAGTTGAAGTATTCCGTATTTAACATTAAAGCTACAGTAAGACCATATTTACGTCCTACGAACTATTTGGAAATGTATACGCTTGGAAAAACGTTAGAATCTCAATAAATAAATTAAGTTGCAACGATAAAGCCTCATTTCTTGTAAAACTGATGGATGATGGAGCGGAGTGTTTGAGTGGCGACCACAACCCGGAAGACACAGTGTAAAGCCTCCACATAAGTTGTGCTGATGAGTGATGATCCATGACGCAGAGTTTTCCTTGTGTAACTTTTTGTCTTAATTATAGGCAAAATGAAGTCGCGGCAAACGCACTAAGCGCGCGCTACATTTTAATGTCGATTTTGACTATACTTGGATTTTTGTGTCCTCGGTTTAATATTTGCTTGTCTGTACTATTATAAAATTATAGATTTATATTGAAAAAAAAAAATTCTATGCAAAGGGATCAAGGTTTCAAGAAAAACCTTAATAGCGCGATGTAGGGTTGTGTTTTGCTTTGTATCCCGGTGGTATGCCAGTGTGGCGCCATCTGGTTGGTCATAATTTCTTTGTCCAACTGTCTCGTTTCTTTGACAAGTTTTGATATAGGGGTACCTGGACATCCAAAGATGGTTGGATATAGCATACTTTTTACTCGACTACGATGTTGAATAAATACTTTTTTTCTTTATTTTTTATAAAAAAATCAAACACACCCTTTCCAAAGTCGGTTGAACCATTCCTATCCCGTCCTTACGACTGCGCCAATAGGGCCAGTGATGTTCGACCGCCGTCAGCAAAGCTGTCAATACCGAATCAAATTGATATCGCGTCACCACCACGTTTGACCTCCCCCGCCCCCCTCCTCACCACCAGCGCAAGGCACAAAGTACGGCCCAGGACAAAGGTCACAGGTCAAGCTGCACTGGTCAAGACGGGACGAGGGTCCCGATTTCGAGAATATTTTATTATTCTGGGGAATTCGGTGCGTTGAGAGTGTGGATGATTTTTGGACGAAAATTTTGTGAAAGTAAAATATGAAACTGCTACTGCAACGATGGTTTACACTAGAAGTGTATTGTAATTTTTGTATGTAGGTACAGTAGAATTTTTAAATTTATAAGCATAAATGTGATCAAGAATATAACGGAACATAGAGGCGTGTTCCGTTATTAACTATAACCATTAAGAAGACAATGGAAGACGCCTTCAAGCTCTTGGAATGGCAAGGACTTGGCATCAACATAAATGGCGAGTACATCACGCACCTTCGGTTTGCTGACGATATCGTGGTCATGGCGGAGACGCTGGAGGATCTCGGTATAATGCTGGATGATCTCAACCGAGTATCCCAACAGGTAGGCCTTAAGATGAACATGGACAAGACGAAGATCATGTCGAATGTCCATGTAGCACCCACCCCAGTATTGGTTGGGAACTCGGTCCTCGAAGTTGTCGACGAATACGTCTATCTGGGTCAGACGATCCAATTAGGCAGGTCCAACTTCGAGAAAGAGATCAATCGACGGATTCAACTCGGATGGGCAGCGTTCGGGAAACTGCGAAGTGTCTTCTCGTCCAAGATACCTCAGTGCTTGAAGACAAAAGTCTTCAACCAGTGCGTATTACCGGTGATGACCTACGGAGCCGAGACATGGTCTCTAACTATGGGCCTCTTAAGGAAGCTCAGAGTCACTCAGCGAGCTATGGAAAGGGCTAAGCTCGGGATCTCTCTACGTGATCGAATCAGAAATGATGAGATTCGTAGACGAACTAACGTCACCGACATAGCAAACAGGGTTAGCAAACTAAAGTGCTAAAGTGGCAATGGGCAGGGCACATAGCTCGAAGAACCAATGGCCGTTGGGGCAGAAAGGTTCTTGAGTGGAGACCACGTACCGGCAAGCGCAGCGTAGGACGGCCACCCGCAAGGTCGTCGGATGACCTGGTCAGGGTTGCGGGGACTCGCTGGATGCGGGTCGCTTCTATCCGGCCCATGTGGAAGTCAATTGAGGAGGCCTGTGTCCAGCAGTGGACGTCCTATGGCTGAAATGATGATGATGATGATGATTAAGAAGAGAGACGAGTCAGATATTTTTAATCAAATTTTTACAATAAAGCCGTTTAATGTGAACCATGAGATATTTCCCATTGTATTGTCTCTGTGACTAAGAACGTGCTATACGAGGGGATTTGTTAAAAGGAGGTGTCCCAGGTTTGCCCAAACTTTCGTTCGTTTATTATTTTAAGTCACTCTAGGCCGTAAGTGGGATATTCTGACCGCTACGCGGGGAGAAAATTTCACTTCCTGATTCATTTCATGGGCAAGGCGGTAATTCCTAAAGTCCCAGATTTATGACAAACATCTGCGATCCGGGACATTCACGAATTCACCGCCCTTAGACGACGCGTTTGGCTCGGATGGTAGACACCTGCCTACTGAGCCGGCGGTCCCGGGTTCGAATCCCGGCCAGGGCAAATATTTGTGTGGTGGACTCGAATATTTGTGCTTGGGTCATGGTTGTTCTATGTATTTAAGTATATATTTATCTATATAAGTATGTATAACGTCGTCTAGTACCCATAACACAAGCCTTCTAGAGCTTAATTTGGGATTAGATCGATTTGTGTGAGGTTGTAAGATATTTATTTATTTAATATTATTTATTTAGGCGTGTAATGTATAAAAAACGTCATCATACCGGTATCCTCATCACAAGGGTCAGGTTTGTTTGTGTTTTGTAATTAGAGCCACAAGTATGCGTAAGCTGTTGTTATGTATAATGAAATGAAATGAAATAGTTTATTCAGTAAGTAGGCCACAAGGGCAATTTTACAAGTCAGATTGTGAATCTACCAGCATTTTGCAAGAGGAGACCGCTGTTGAGAAGAAAGCCGAAAGAAACTCAACAGTAAGTAATTTTTTCGTAAATAATACTTAAAACAATTAGGTATAAGGTGCCGTAAGTTTAACAGTTAGCTATTTATTGAAGCAGTCTTCCCCCTAAGATAGTTTTAACCCAAGGTGAGTTAAGACTATCATAGGGGGAAGCTACCTTAGAATATTGGGTAATTCTCACTTGCCTTATATATTAAACAGCACTAACCCCAAAGTGTCCATTACCGGCAGCTATCGACACGTTGATTTACCGCGCGTGTGTCCGACGCGCCACAGCCACGGACACGTCCCGCACGTGGCCGATATGTCGCTTACTCGAAATACCCACTTGTAATATATCGCCGAGGTGTTACAGAAAATATGAAGATATCGATCTAGGTATCCCCTCACAGGATTGTAAGTGGAGGGAAGCTCAAATAATTAATACACGCGATAGTAATCTGTTTATATAGTTTTATAATATGTGACAGTCGCGGAAACCGAAGAAAATATTATGGATTGTAACTGTCACTTACCTATGAAAATATATATCTACATTGTATGCCGCGAACTGTTTATGTTTAGTTATTTATATTTAATTTTTTAATGTTTCTATTCACCTGTACTTTATTTTTATATATTTTTGGCAATTTTCTAATATCGATATTATAGCAATATAAAGACTAATATTTCGTCATTCTTATAACTACAATATCTAAATATTAATAATACATATATAAATACATTAAAGACCATTATTACAAATAGAAGGAAGTATAAAGTAGGTAGAGCTGCCTCTTCGTGCAATATTATACCAATAGCTAATAGATGAGGAACATAATATGAAAGTGACACTGTTGTCATGTGCCAAATGGCCGGATAACGGATCTGAAATAACTAAGCAAAAACGTACGATCTTTTTAGTAACTACTAGGAACAAGATGTAGCCTATGTGTTAATGCCGGGTGTCATCTGCCTTCATACCAAAATTGATCAAAATTGCTCCAGCCGTTTGAGCGTGAAAAAGTAACAAACATACACTCACAAACTGTCGCCTTTATAATATTAGGTGTGATAATAAATTGTATTACTGTTTAGACAACACTTCTCTTCGTAGTCGTGCACACTTGGCAGAGTGGTCGTGGTCATGGTTAGGTTTCGCCACCGCTTCAGACAATAATACAACACTACAAGCCCTTATAAGTTTATTGCTTTCATAAGTACATTTACAGGTACACTTATCTAATACTTGGAGTAACATATCTAAGTATAATATATTTTCCCGATACCATCGAATTAGGCATTTGTTCATTCGCATTTCTAGGAACGTAGCAATATATTCGCGGCCGAGTGTCCCCCGAGTGCTATTACCAACTAATATGTTGTGGAATGTGCCGATATTGGCAGCGGGGCCAAAATTGTTCTTCTGTTTGTTATAATATATCAATTCAATATCAATTCAAACAACTGTATTATGCTATATTGCGAAGCTATCTTTAGATGATTATTACACGCAAACATGTGTCTCGGTAATATAATCCGACATTTCGTATGCCATAATTTATCGTTTGATATTATATTATTATCATGTTGTCCTAAATACTAAATGCGGTTTGTCTTCATTGACCAATGTTTGATTTTTGTTACATATTTTTTTCTGAATACTTTTTCCGAAATCAAAAATTTAGTTGCCGAAATTATACCAGCAGTACTTTTTTTTGGTGATGGCACTGAAACATTACTAGCATACTTGTCAAAATATGAAGTACCATTTGTCATTTAACTATCACATGATAAAAGCAACTATCATAGATCTGTATATACGATGGTTTTTACTTTACAAGTATTTACTAATAATGATAATCGGGTCAGTGAATCCTTTATTATACTTTAATTGGAATTGAATTAGATAAATGAATATGAAGGGACAATCTTACAGAAATTGTCCTAGGCCCAAACTAAGCAAATCTTGTATAGTGGGTAATAGACGGCGATGATGCGTTAGACTACCCTTCAACTCCTAAAAACATCGTCACAAAGCTGCCATTTTTAGAAATATCTTCCAATGTAAGAGGATTACATAACACGAGGTAAATAGCTGTACCAGTTTGTTACATAACACTCGTAACACGACACGACGGGGGTAATATCGCGTGGCGCCGAATATCGAGTGCTATGTGTGTATTGTTGTCGTCGTAATATATGATGAGAAGCCTACTCGACGCCCGTTGGTGTTAAGAATCTAAGGTTCCTGAGGAAATTGTTACAAAAGTGGAAATGTGTTTATTGATTCTTTTAACACAACAAAGCAATGCAGACTATAATACAGAGTGACTTGCTAGTATAATTATGAAAACACTCTTGCATCTCACATTTTCCTCGCCGTAGTGACACAGTATAATAAAGAGTACTAACGTACAGTATGGACACTCCCTGCCTCCCGCCGAAAGTGCCGCCCACCCGCGCTCGGTTACCTCGCAGTTACCGGCTGGCAAGGACGCGACGACGCGGTGCGCAGAGCTGAGGCCACGTATAATATTCAAATATTAAACAAATACTTTTGTAATGGGCGTGTCTTGTGCTGTTTACCGTTGTTTAAGCTCTATAAACAACAAAAATAAAAGAAAGTTCTACAGATTCCCATTGGATGAATCAAGGCAAGTACATACTTACCCAGTTATTTTCAAAGTGTTTTATGTTTTAGTAGAAAACCAACTTACAATAGGTACTTATGATTAGTATTTTTTTTGCCCTATCCGTTTTCGATCTAAACCTATCAGATCACACTGAAAACAACACAATATATATATACCCAACCAGCAAAATCGCACTAACAACAGTCTAAAGACTACAAATTTTCGCTCTTATATTGATCCTATATCATCGTATAAGCCTGGATTTGGGCGCAAATTATAAGTGTATTTACTTTATATCGTCCTAATATCAGTCTGATTGAATACTGATTGCATTTACAGTAATCTTGCCAAAACTAATTTAAGCTGCCTTAGGCTAATATCGCTCTCACGTAAGTGTTTTTGTAAGCCCACATAGACGCATATTGGTCCAACGTTAGAATCTTGTGAGCCTAAACAAGCTTATTTTGTATGTTTTGAGTGAAACTGCAGCGTGACAATAAAAAATAAATATTATTGTCACAACTGTTTATGAATTACCTAATAGTGATGGTAACGTAATAAAATAACGTGTTTGTGAAAATCTTGGTGTGTGTTTATGTTGCGTTGGGCGGTAAGTTTTTACGTTGGAAAATATTATTTAATGTAAAGTGGACCCTGTTTTACACTTCAAATTTCATGCGCCTACTCAAATATTCAATTTAAATATCCTCTTATAATTTTTTATTTCTTTATTTGTGGTGATAACGGTGCCATTTTGATAGATGCATTTTTCCAGCGCACTATTAGACTACTGTAAGATCATTTACGCTAATATTAGCATTCTGAATACAAGTGGTACGGCCATATTGAATTAATTTAGGGTTTCTTGCTTAACCTACATAAAAACTAAATTTTTTAACATTAATTTTTGGAATGCTTTTTCCAATCTCTGTAATCCATGCCTATTACACAAAATTTAAAATCACAGCACTCTCTTTTTCACAAAACAATATGGCTAACTAAATGTTATTCTTACAATTGTGTTCCCAAAATCGATTTAAGATCAAACCATCTTATATTGATCTTATAATAGATTTATGAAGACCAAAAAGTATGCACTTATAGTGCTTTTATGTTATGCTGATATTAGTCTGACATTCTTATAAGAACATTTATCAAGACCATTATAAAATTAAATCAACTTAGAGAATGTGGCTATAAGAACAGATATTCTCAAGTACAATGAGTCTTCGTAAATGTTGTTGTAGGAGTAAGAGGCTTATAATAGTATTATAAAATGCGCTTATATACATATATGAGACTAGGTAATAAGACTGAGAGTTCTTGAGCCCGTACCATCTTATCTAAAGCTAATATAAGAGCAGCAGCATCAGCAAAACAATTATAAGAGCGCTATAAGCCCACCACTCTTATAAAGTGCGCAATCTAAGACTTTTTTGCTAGTTGGGTAGGTACTTATGAACAAAAAATCATGTTTTCAACTTACGTAATATTTTGGTGGCCTGAATTTCCTTACAAAAATTTAGTTACTTCGTTTATACTGATTCAAAATAGGAAACTATTTGTATAAATCGAGCTTAGATACCCACCTTACAGCGTAATATGATTCTTATTTCTTCCTAATTCGCGCAATGAGTTTTTAGTCATTGAGGTTATCGAATTTGAACGCGGGCGGAATTAGAAATCGTAGTTTAACATTAGTTTAATTATAAGCACACAAAATTAATTCGACGCCGCTATTACAAGGTCATCTCATATTGCTGCATACTCGTGTTCCCGACTCGTGCGTTTAAAATGGCGGCAACCCTAGCATGTCTTATCTCACTCACACAAGCATGGTACGCGTTCACCTACACGAGCTTAGACTGTGTGCGTAGCAACGCGTTTCTTTCATACATTTGATCGCCATTGTCCGAGGTGTGGTTGTGAGGTAAAAAATTGTGTGTTCCGCTTAGCTGCGAAATTATTTGGCTTCTCGTGTCTAGAGAGCCTCGCTACGCTCAGGAATCTTTGGGCCATCTTAAATACCTTCACTCGCTCAGCTTTCAATTTCAACACTCGCACCAAATAACAACTTTGCAGCCTTGATAAACAAATAACTATTGTTTTTATGGACTCGAATATTTGTTCCGGGCTCATTGATTCTGTAGTGTGTAGGTACTTTTCGATATCTTTATGGTAAGTGCGCTCATCTCTTGTCTCGACTGACCTTAAATACTGAATAAAAGCAACTAGCATAGCACAATTTAAACGGATTATATCGCGTATATTAATCATTTGAGCATCCCTGATGTTTCAGTCAACCTTTGACAATGGTATCTGTAAAGGTAGGTACTGAAACGTCAGGGAGGCTCAAATAATTAATATACGCGATATAATCCGTTTAAATTGTTTTATTTAAATGTGTGACAGTCGCGGAAACCGAAGAAAATATTAACTAGCATAGCACTAATATTCGCGACTGAATGTTGAACTTTACGAGCGCAGGTAAGCAAAAAGTAAATGATCATATTATGTTGGTAAAAACAACATAAATTGGAGTTACATGAGGCGAGTGAGGGGAGAAGCAATGGGCCGTGCCTTTTACGAGTACGGCGGTTGAATCATTGCGGTTGGCAGGTGAGAAGCGTAGTGAGAACAAAACAGTCACAATAAAATTTGATGGAAGGGCCGACAAACGGCGACCACGTATCGGAAGAAGTTAGAGCTCCTAGCAGGTGGATTGATGATCTAGCTAATGTAGGTATAAACCTTTATTCCTTTAAATTCCAATTACCTATTTATTTTAGTTCTAAACCCCATAGAATGGAATAGAATACTTTATTTTCGACCACCATGGACTAATAATACCTATACTATAACTAATTTAGGTAAGTACGAAATAGTAACAATTAGTGGCTCTGTGAGCGGTAGACTATTGCGCGTCTGTTTAAAAATAGCTGAAACATGATATCTTACGTTTTCAAGCCTCGTTTCCCCGCCTTTTGAAAAAAAATACAAAATCGTCAAAAGATATAATTAATAACCCAACCTGCCTTCAACTAACAAGCGAGCCTGCCTTCACGAAAAATGCAACCTAAATGCAATAATATCCGGAAATGTGGATCCCGGTCATAACGACATACAAAATCATTTTTTCCCAAATTGAAACGGAGAGGCTTTGCTCTCTCGGTCTAAAATAGTAACTAATTTAAGGTTTTTGATATCGATGAGGCCTAATAAATTCATAGCTAAGCGGTTTTTAGGTTTTTCTGTATTCACTTTCTGTTCTACTTTCGTCATATTTTCGTACATTTTACGATTGAATCATGTCCGTGGCGGCAGGTGAGACGCACACCGCGATGTAACGAGCTCATAACAGTTATAATAAAATTTTACAGGCGCGTATCAAGTTTGGTCGAATACCGAAATATATTTACGTCGATTATAGACTACGCAGGAGGTATACTCGTATATCTATAGATCAGATCCAATCAAGGCTCAATCTGAAGATGGCGGGAGAAGTGTTTGGAAAAAGAAAGCTGGGCACTGGAATTAGGGAAGACCTATAGCCAGATTAGCCAGCAGAAAAACCCAACCTCCCAAATAATAAGACAGCGAGGGGATGTACGGAGAACCATCTTTAGTGTTTTATTATGTACTCCTGTGTTGAGCTTTGACTCTAAATGTTAGATCGTCATGTTGGGTTTTTGAAATGATATATGTGTATGTGGCCAAATTAGGTATTTATTTAAACAATAATGTCCAACAAAACAATAAAGTAGAAACTATGCTCCAAACTTATTCTGAAAACTATGAAATCTAAATAGAAAACACGAAACCGTTTACCATGATCGCTTGTTTTCTTTTATAAACACGGAAAACTAGCGTTCCTTCTGAAATGAGACAAAATGGGAGCCATAATAAAGCAGATAAGAGCAGTTCCGCCGCACCGTCGCCCGCTTGCATGGAGTCCGCGTAATGATAATAGAATAGATAATATTATTTTAGTTTCTTTTGGTTTGTGGCTAAAGATGTTAATTTAATATGATGAAAACGAAAATGAAAGTGTGTAATTAAGTACTGATTTCAACGTTTGCTAATGTTGAAAGCTATTTGAGCGATAGCTAAATTAGACAACACGACAACAGTGTCATCGTTACAGACAGATATCTGAAGAATCGTCTAATTTTGGGCCGAGCCGTCTGTTCAGAACAGAACAGTATGTTTAAACCTTTTTGTAAACCTCGTTGATAATTATGTATTTTTTAGATAAGAACGAAGACAACATAAAACGATTTATTTATTTATCGTATTGCATTTTATTTATATCCAGTAAAGGTACAATTAATTAAATTTAAAGGAGAGACTGTCAAAAAGGACCTTGCAGTGTTCACTGGATTTCACCATCATCAATATAAAACGATGTAGTAACGAGTTTATAATTGAATATATTAATTGAAGTTTTTAGTGAGTTGTTTTAGTCCTGGGCACCCAGGAACCAATATTAAATATTGTTCTGGACACTGTCACCAAAGAGTAAGTATTCTGTAGAAGTATTATCGGCAACAATCTTGGCTTTTCGATGAATTATGCAGGATACTAGTGAGCGCCGTTGTCTATGGATAACGATTAATTATGCAGGATACAAGCGAGCGCCGTTGTCTATGGAGAATGATGAATTATGCAGGATACAAGCGAGCGCCGTTGTCTATGGAGAACTATGAATTATGCAGGATACAAGCGAGCGCCGTTGTCTATGGACAACAATGAATTATGCAGGATACAAGCGAGCGCCGTTGTCTATGGACAAGGATGAATTATGCAGGATCCAAGCGAGCGCCGTTGTCTATGGACAACAATGAATTATGCAGGATACAAGCGAGCGCCGTTGTCTATGGACAACGATGAATTATGCAGGATACAAGCGAGCGCCGTTGTCTATGGACAACGATGAATTATTCAGGATACAAGCGAGCGCCGTTGTCAATGGAAAACAAAACGGAGCCATAATAAGCAGATAAGAGGCGCGCCGCCGCACTACCGGGCCGTTTGCATGGAGTCTGCGTCGACGTCTACGACTATGGACATGATGCTTCTTTTGAGAATTTGTACAAGCTTTTATTTAACCTCAAACTCCCGTGAGTCTCAGACATATTAGAATACAATACAAATTATGATGAATCGCGAACCGATTCGAAACATCGAGCGATATTCGATTTCTACGACGTGAGTAAATCTGTTTCCGATGAAGCTGAAAATTGCAATACTATTATATAATTCTATTTATTTATTTATTTATTTTAGGAGAACCAACAGCTAATACACTACATATATAAACTTAAATAGAAATACAGAGCCAATTACAGGAACTCACCAATAGTTGCTGTACATAAAACATAAACTTAAGTAAACAGCGCACATCGATGTACCGACGCGCACTTGCAGCAAATATTATGTAAAAACTATGAACATTCGTTAATCTACAAACTTACCTTAGCTTTAGAGCCTTGATGGGCTGACAACCTAAGTACCTACCTAATACACAATAACAATACTGCTCAAGCATGTTATAAAAATCGCTCAATCAAAAAACACATTAGCTAAATTTCGCCTCACGGAAGGAATTACACAATTAAATATATCAATATCATGCTCTTTCGTCGTATTATTCAAATGGCGACTAGCGCGGTTAAGGAAACTATTCCGTCTGTAATTGCATGATGTACGCCTCAGTGAGATAGGGGGGAAGTGCCTTTTGGACCGAGAAGGAGTCACAAACGATAATTCCTTGAGCAGTTCGGGGCAGTCAATGCCGCCAGTTGTGATTTTAAGCAAAAAGGTAATATCGGCTATTTCACGGCGCTTATATAACGGGATCAGATGGTGTTTTTTACAAATATTTAGGTAATTGGATGAATTATAAGGGAATTTTAGTTTGTAACTTAAGTACTTAACAATTTTTTTCTGAACACGTTCAATCCTGTCTATGTAAGTAGCGTAACAGGGATTCCAAATTTGGGATGCATACTCCAGTTTACTCCGAACTAAGGAGCAAAACAAAATCTTAAGTGTTTTGGCCTGAGTAAAATGGACAGAACTACGCATTATAAAACCTAGTGTTTTTAAAGCAGAACCAACGATAGTGTCAATGTGGGTGTCAAATAAAAGTTTGGAATCATGTACCACCCCCAAGTCTCTCATAGATTGGACTTTGTTCAGAGGTTGACCTTTAAGTTTATAAATAGTCGGTATTAAATTCTGCTTTCTTGAGAATGTTAGAGAAAAGCATTTCAATGGATTCAAATCTAACTTATTTTTCTGACAATAATCATCAAGCCGCTCGAGATCTGACTGGATCAATAGTGAGTCACTGGTCGACTTTACCCTTCTAAAAACCTTCATATCGTCAGCAAAACAAAGTAGTTTGGAATGTATAAAGCATTTACTAATGTCGTTAATAAAAATATTGAAAAGCAATGGTCCGAGCAAATAACCTTGGGGAACACCACTGGAGATAGTAACCCATCCCGAAATATAATTATTAACTACAACAGCTTGAGACCTATTGTCAATGTAGGAAGAAAACGATCTCAGCAAATCGCCGCTGATTCCGATATCGTATAACTTGGAAAGTAAGATACCATGGTCAATTCGGTCAAATGCCTTACTATAATCAGTGTAGATTACGTCAACCTGAGTGTCATTGTCCATAGCATCAGTGACATACTCATTAAGGAGAACGAGATTAGATACAGTGGAACGGTCCTTCAAAAAACCATGTTGGTTTGAGCTAATCGAATTCTTTAGAGCGCTGGACACTTGGTTATACACTATTTTTTCCATAACTTTCGACAATATACATAATTTAGAAATTGGTCTATAGTTTCTTATGTCCGTTTTTGGGCCTTTTTTATGGACTGGTGTGATAAAGGCGGATTTCCATAAAGGCGGGACAAAACACTCAGAGAATGACCTTTTAAGTAATAACGATATGGGAATCGCCAAGCTTTCAGCACAGTTTATAATAAAAGGAGCAGGCAGGTCATCCGGGCGAGCTGACTTAGATGGGTCAAGTTTAAGTAGAAGACTTTTAACTGTAACAGGGCTTACTTCGATGTTTGCCAAGAAGGCTGTAGAGTTAACGGCGTTACTAGTACTAGGATCCACGTTATTACTGCTTGACACTGAAAAGGATGATAAAAAATATTCCGAAAAAGCCTTGCAGATGTCCGTCCCAGTGTTGACCAACTTACCATCATAATTTAAACTGCTAGGAATGCCGTGGGAGCCAGACCGCGACTTTATGAATGACCAAAATTGCTTGGGATTTTTACACAAATTGCTCTCAACACTACTAATATATGAGTCAAAACATTGTTGCTCCAGCCTTCGGACTCTGTCACGTAATACCGTAAAAGAAACAAAATCAGATTTATTCCTATATTTATTATATTTATTTAAGTATTTAAATTTTTCTTTAATAGCGCATTTCAATGGGCGCGAGTACCACAGAGGATACGAATCAACTGTAATCTTTTTACTAGGAATAAATTTAAGCCTTAATTTCTCATAAGTCTCATAGAAGAAGTCAAAGGAATTTAGTAACGACCGCGTAGTAAACTCTTCTTCCCAGTTAATGTAAAATAATTCAGTATTAATGGACGTATAATCACCCTTATTATAAAAATATTTCAAACGAGTGTCTGGCTGCAACATGTCTATAACTGTGTATTTAATTTCTATTACTAAGGCTTTATGGTAAGGATCTATTGGTACTAATGGGTTCAAGCAATCCCTTACACTTACTACAGCCTTCGAAAAAACGAGATCCAACAACTTGTCAAAATTATTTAGGACACTATTATACCGGCAGAAAGTAGAAACCATGCATGAGCATATCGTCAACTAAACTACATTCATCGTTACTTACGTAATTAGACGGATCCAATGAAGAATCCCGAGGTGTCCATAAAATATTGCTCATGTTGAAGTCACCGACTAATAAAAATTTATTATTACAATTATTTAAAACTATCTCCCCTAACTGGCTTAAGAAATTAGATAACTGCTCCGAAAAAGAGTTACCTTGGGATTGCTTACAGAGGTATAAAACGCAAACATGGACTTTAACTGAATTCTTATCGGCGTCACTGAGTGAAATAGTGAGCCATAAGTCCTCAGCCGAGGACCGGTAGGTTGGCTGCGGCGTCACCGCCAACTGCCTACGAGTAGCAATAAGCACGCCACCACCGCGGGTTTGACCCGTTAAAGCGAGATCACGATCCCGCCGCCATACAACGTACCGGTCATCAAATAACTCTGTATCCCGTATTCCATCCACTAACCAAGTCTCGGTCAAAATAATTATGTCATAGGCCTCTTTAACAAGATTACGGTAAAATGTTAACGTTTTCGAACGAAGTCCCCGCACATTTTGGTAATAAATAGTAGGATAATTTATACCCGTACTCGCGTTATCGAATGAAGTGACTTAGAAGTGAAATTGGATAGTTATTGAATAACACGCTAACCGATAAATATGTAAAAATAAATAGGCACGAACGAAATAATAACTTAAAGAATAAACGAGCGCGCAAACACCATCCAAAACAGATCGAAAAACCATTAACATAAGAGCGAAAGAGCAAGATAATTAATACAATTTGAAGCGAATGCGAACAAATGAGAGAGAATGAGAATGATATTTAAAAGTGCAGTCAAATCGTGCATAGTAACTGTACGTTAGTACTCTTTATTATACTGTGGTAACTGGCAGTAGCGATAAGCCCGAGCGACAAACAATAGAAGCGGTCTGACCAGGTGGGCCGCACAGCGTTGCTCAAACTTTCCTGCTCTTGTAGTGAAAACATAAATATTACAATTATGCACAAAAATATTAATATACGACAAACTAGAGCAATTTGTTTAAATCCCGCTCGCTGTTTATAATATGAACATTAGAGTTATCGTCCTTACGGACGTGAATTTTACAATATTTAACCAAGACATGCTCATAGCCCTTATTATCTTTAAGTGATTTTTTAGTTTTAGTTAATAGTTTCTTATTTTCCGGGGTCAGATGATCATTTAAATATATATTATGAGCACTGCCTTGAAAGCCAATTTCTTCAGCTGTGACCTTCTTCTTCAATCTTGCTGAAGCTATGAAATCCTCTTTTATGTAGCGATTGTTGAAACGAACTATTATCAACTTCTCCTTAGAATTATGAACCGGAACTCGTGATATATAGTCTATGCTACTCCTCTCCACTTTGTGACCTACGGCCGTACATATGTTGTCCAGGATTGTAAAAAGGTTATATAATGATATTGCAATTTTTGGTGAGGAATCATCGAAATCTCCCATCGGGGATGATCCCCTTTATTTTAGGAAGAATCTTAACTGCGCGATGCAGGATTTGAATAGGGGCACCATTTTGTTGATCAAACTTTCTACTGGCATAATACCGAAACGGTTGGACGGCCTTTACCCAATTTTGGTACTGGGATAGCTGGACATCTGGAAGAAAACATTGGGCAAGTGCGAGTCCGACTCGCGCATGAAGGGTTCCGTACCATAATCTATAACAAGTTTGTTGTATGGGAGCCCCCCTTAAATATTTATTTTACTTTATTTTTAGTATTTTTTGTTATAGCGGCAATAGAAATACATCATTTGTGAAAATTTCAACTGTCTAGCTATCACCGTTCTTGAGATACAGCCTGGTGACTGACGGACGGTCGGACGGACCGACAGCGAAGTCTCAGTAATAGGGTCCCGTTTTTACCCTTTGGGTACGGAACCCTAAAAAACTACACGGATGAAGTTGCGGGCACCTTCTAGTTTATTTATAAATTGAGTATAGGTAATTAATATTAAATGGTTTTCATATTCTTTTATGCGTAGTTATAAGTAGGATCGAGACAAGTGACACCCTCCTGTCTGAACTCGCCACCGCTTGTCCAGACGTTACTAATAACAGCAATAATATTGAACTGCTGCATATATCACGATCGACGCAATAAAACAACATTAAAAAAATGAACATCGCCGAATCCCCCACTGAAGCCAATCAGTCTAAATAAAAAACCAAATTGTATTAGCGTAGCTTTGAATCGCTTCCGAATTAAAAGCCAAGCTTTCAGCACCAGAATTAAGCTTGGGGACATCAAAGCGGAACTCTGTAATTACGTTAGAATCAAAAGTGCCGCATCCGGTAGTCGGAGCCGCGGGACCGAAGATACTATGTGCAGCCTGGAAGGTACAACAAAGAAAGATTTACCATGCGTATATATTTACCATGCGTATATATATATTTACCATGCGTATATATTTACCATGCGTATATATTTACCATGCGTATATATTTACCATGCGTATATATTTACCATGCGTATATATTTACCATGCGTATATATTTACCATGCGTATATATTTACCATGCGTATATATTTACCATGCGTATATATTTACCATGCATTTACCATGCGTATATATTTACCATGCGTATATATTTACCATGCGTATATATTTACCATGCGTATATATTTAAAATCACTACATAGTATAAAACAAAGTCGCTTCCTGCTGTCTGCCTGTTTGTCTGTCCCTATGCTTAGATCTTCAAAACTACGCATCGGATTTTGATGCGTTTTTTTAATAGAAAAAGTGCTTCAAGAGGAAGGTTTATATGTATAATACATGCATAATTTATCAGCATTGCACCCGTGTGAAGCCGGGGCGGGTCGCTAGTATTACTATATAGATACCAAGATCAACACGTACTTTATTTTATATATGTCAAAGAGGGTCATGAGTATGAAAGCTCAACGAAACCGGCGCGCTACCAGAAAGCCACAGTAGCGCCCCCTTGAACCATCAGTTCTGGCGCTTGACAGAGTTCTGGCGGGTCACTCGGAGAGACGACCACTGCGCTTCACTTTGGGTCACTTTATTGCAATATCACAAAAGTACTGTTTTGGAACTGTCCCGTTTTGTTCTGCTATAGCAAGTTGATTAGAGTCAGTGAATTATAATTCTGCGATACAGTGTTGATAAAGACTATTCTGTTCGATACTTACAGTAGACCGTGTCCTTGCCAGGAACAGTTATTTTATATTTCTTTGTTAAAGGAATAAATCAAGTTTATTGTGCCTTAAGTGTTTCATCTTGTTCGAACTACGTCGTTCACAACTATGTCCGATAATGCATCTTATTGTCACAGAACCGCCCCGTTTTTCATCTATCTCTAACGTATATTTTATGTAAGTACCTATTGAATATACATAATGTTTCTTTGTGGCTCGTCCTTTTCGCGTTCTTATTCATTGCTGAGAGTCGTGATTCCCTGGTTGCATGCGTATTTTCTCCTTAATTAAATTACGCTACTTTTTATTATTATTATTTATTTCTTCATTAGGAACTTTACAATTTTCTTAAATCGAAATACATTGTCCCACAAAACCAGTGGCTGGTTTGACTGTAGGATCGTTGGTAGGGAATCTCTATTCAGGTACATAGTATGTATTTACGGTAGTAATGTGAAAAAGGGTTTTTTTTAACATTCTCTTGAATTTGTTTTTATTTAGCTCTCGTCGTATTTCCTCCGGTAAACTATTGATTAGGTACGGAATCCATTTTTTTAGGGTTCTATCCCCAAAGTGATTGTTTACCCTTGGTACCAATTAGTTTACCGGAAGACTAACCAGTAAAATATTGCAAATTTTAAAGAGTTCTTTATAGTCTGATCTTGTGTCTGTCCTTTGAATTTTTGAGTTCATCATGTAGTTTAGTGTTCAGCGATGAATGGACCTGGTCTACGGCCTCTAGACCCTTGACTCTTACCTTGCTGGTGACAATGAACTTCTAAAGGAACTCCAAAATCCTACGAAACTCATACGTAGAACAATAAATTACGTTCACGTTATAAATCATTACATTGGTACACGTAAGGGAGATGTATAGTTTCTCAAAACATAAAATTTAAATGAACCCTTTTTCCAGAGACTTCTAGGCGTTACGATCACGACATGCAGTAAGATACAATCAATCAATTTAATTCCACAGAGATGTATACCTGAGCTCTCAAAGCGTCTCAATGAATAAGGTACATATTGCAATACAAAATAATTATTAAATTTGCACATGGAAGTTACTTCCAGCATTGCCACTACGCGTGAGACGTCATAATGAATGTCTTGCGAGTGATTCGCGAATATTTGCTCTGTTCTCAGCTCATATGTTCCACCAAATCTTCAAACACAAGCCTTCTTCTCATGACATAAGTCACAAACTCATTCGTCACGTTCCTACATAAATATCTCGTAGTACAAACAAAAGAACATGATTTGTAAAATATTTTGCAACGATTCTGGATTTTATAAGGACCAACTGTAGTTTATGTTTGAATGTCAACATGTGTGTAGTTACGACCGTTTAGTTTTAAAGTTACAATTGAACTGTATTATGCAAAAGCGAACCAAGCAGCACTAAGTTGAATCCTAGAAATTGAGCTTTATTGATACTCTACATATCTCATTTTCGCTGTTTTATCTTAGTGTCGCATGGCTCTCTCTTGAATAAAGCGTTTCAATTTGTCTAGCACTAAGATGATGATTGATTCCAGCTCATATTGCACCGGATTAAGGTCCCTGACAAGTTCGATCAGTGATTTATGAGGATAAGTCGCCCGTCAGTTAATAGCAAGATGGTTGAACTCATTACTGTTCAGCCAAGTTTTGGCGTGCTGATTGATTGGTGATTAAAACTAGGTGATTTCAGCGGTTTTGTCTGAGCGTATTTAAATGATTCTCTGGATCTTTTCATTTTCCGGTGGAACCTGAGATTAGGTAAACTAGTGAAACACAAGGAGACAGAGAAACTGAAATATTTACTACACACTAGTAATTTTCAGGAAAAAAACAGAGTACGATGAACTTTAGCGACTTTTTATATCCTACTTTGCAACTGTTTTGATAAGATCTCCTTTACCGACACTTTTATTTTGCGTGTAATACTTAACTCCCGGTATTTCACTTATACATTGTGACCTTAAGTGATAAACAATTGTTTCCTTCCCACACTCATAGGGAATCCAAACCGGTAAAGTTTTGTTAAGAGATTACCGGTTAGCCAGCAAATTACCGGTGATTTATATACAAAAACTTTACCGCTTTGCATTATCTTGAGTACGTATTTTACTAAAATTAAACAAAAAACCTACGAGTCAAAGTCCAATTCAACTGGGCCAATGACGTTAATAATTATGTTGTTTTGTTGCTACGTGATAGCAGGACAAACCAACACACATAAGTGATTAATTCAGTTAAATTAAGGCATAGATATTTTCAAACAATTTTCTTTTAACTAATTTTCTAGGGCTTTGGAGTGTCATTAATCTCTTTTAGACAGATTTTTTCTTAAACTTAACTTGAGTGCAAAAAATAATATTTCACAAATCCTAAAACAATTCTGTAAAAATTAGATAATAACGTTATAGAAAAAATTAAATCTCAAAAACAAATAATTACAAAGAAATTTATTTTATATTTCAGTTCCACTCAGCTTTACAGGGACCTCCTAGGATGATTTACTTGACTTAGTTGACACTGAAGAATGATAAAAGCTAATTTACAGGGTAAAAATATATTATATTATATGTAAATCTTTTTCATAACTTTGTTTTTCCATCCCTCTCTTTCCATCCTGTCTGTCAACGACATGTCCCCGGCTGTCGGTTATATTTTAAAGGCAATCCTGTCTGAAGTTCAATCAGGGTGCGCTGTCGGTTTCACAAAGCTGGTCGGGGTCGGGGCGGACCGCCGAATATACAGAACCGTGTTGCAGAAGTGTGACAGGGTTCCGTATTAAACTACCAGCCGGGTTAGAAGAACATGCCGCGAAATTTGTGTAACTTAGTATTATTAGACGACGCGGTTGGCTCAGTTTGTAAGCACCTACTGAGCCGGCGGTCCTGGGTTCGAATCCCGGCCAGGGAAGATATTTGTGTGATGAACTCGAATATTTGTGCTTGGGTCATGGATGTTATCTATATATGTATTTATATATTATGTATATCGTCGTCTAGTACCCATAGTACAAGCTTTGCTTAGTTTGGGACTAGGTCGATTTGTGTAAGATTGTCCCTTAATATTTATTTATTTATTTATTTATTTATCTTGCTTGATCGGCATTGAATGGAAAGAGACAGACAAGATGTTTCGCACGACAACAAAGAGTGCCACAGTAGTGCGTAGAAGTACAGGACAAACGCGCCAACAAAATAAGTCTTTTCTAAAATGTTACAGTAAAATGTGACATTGAAGCATTTAATTTTTTCTTTGGAGAAGAAGCACTATTTCTCAATTTTTATTGTTTTTGAATGACATTTTCAAAAAAATATGACACAAGTAATTCGATATGAACATCACATTTTGCCAAGAAAAGCAAGGTTATAATAGATAGCTCTGAATCGAACCTCAAGGAACTCCCTACGGAACCCCAAAGGACCAGTGATAGAGCGAAGGGAATTGAAAGCGCCCTGGACACCCTGATAGGTTATTGCTTTGACGAACCTTTTATTAATCACCGAGGGTTCCACGGAAAATGAACTAGGTCGATTTGTGTATGATGGTCCCTCAATATGTATTTATTTATTTAATGATGCGACCATTTTGAACCTAATTTAAAAATATGTTTCAACCTCGCAGTAACTCTCTACATACACCTTGTTTTCTTACATTAGAATTTTAACGATAATCTTCATCCACGTTTATTCTGTTTCCTACGATATCAGAGGGAGATTACTGCAGTAACTTATTACGTGTTAAGCATAGCGCGCCACATGTTTTCCCTTTTTAAGATCGTTTTCCTTGAAACCGCATTACAGATAAAGCACGATTTTTCTAATATGAAAAAAGAAGTATAGGTAAATTTCCTTTTTTCTCCCCTTTGTTTAAAGCTACTCAAAGGAACCCTAACGAGTCGGCGGAGGGAATGGAGGCGTCCTGGCTGCCCTGATCGGTTTTATTGCTTTGACGAGCCCCTGATTAATCGTCTGTGTCGGGGACGGTGTTTCGTTTTTTGAGCGAATTTCCCGATAGATGCCACTGAAACGTTCAGACGTTCCTTTAGAATGTGCTTAAATCGCGGTTTTTCTACACAAATATGTTTGGAGGTTCGTGTGTATTCAGTTTTTATCTTTTGACCTTTTTTTATCAGTCCGAATGATGTCACTAGGGTTACAGTATACAACAAAGTGCGAGAGTTAATAATAATAATAGTATGGTATGTTATTATGTTTTAGTTGCTTTTCAATTCTCCTGTAGCTCGCATTACAACCCAAAACTCTTGCCTTTTACCTTTGTTTATTTATTATAGAAATTATTTACATAGCATGAAAATACTTAAAACTAGTTAGCTTTAGACTGCATGGCTCCGTTGCGTCGTCTGATCTGGCATAGGATTCGGCAGATTGCCCCAGAACCACCGAAACACGACACTCGTCGGCCAGAAGTCTGCTCTTGTGATGGTGTCCTGCAGCGGCCGTGGCACGCGCACCACAAGCGATCTGATGTGCACGTAGTAGCGGAACTGCAGCTGATGCACCCTTAACAAGAAGCCAGTCTTCCAGCGGACGTACTCCACCACATCGTCAGCCACGGCGGAGTCGCAATCCGAAGACCAGAATTAACCGGCTCGGAAGTGCCACACAACAACTGTTGCATTAAATATTATACCCTTGTATGTGCACAACATATTACTCAATACAATACTCGAGTTGTTTTCATGGTTGCAAAAGTGTTATTATTGCGTCTATGTGACTTTTGGCAATAAAAAAAAAACTGTGTATAAACCCTGTATATTCATTCTTCTTTCGCGTTCTTATTTCGCTGACTGTCCCCAGACATTATTCAGAAAAACTTCACAGATAACGCTTTTTACGTAAAGGGTAGATTAAAAAGCTCATTAGAACCACGCTCAGTCACGCTTCAACCCATATCAGCGCAGTCGGTTAAAAATCTCATTACTGCGCTCAGATTTCAAACCGCGATTTGAGCATTGCTGACTGTACAGCCTCATACTCATATTCATAAGGTCTTGTTTGAGTTGCATGTTGTTGGAATTGGCGATTTGCCTCACGTATTAGATTAGGCCACGTTCGCGCCGCCAGCGACACCTGTGGTGACGGACGGACGAGTATAATATGTACATACGTAACGAATGGTAATAGGCTGTTTGGTTTCCGACGCGTAGCAAATAAAGTCGCTGGGAAATCTGCAGGCGTTCTGAAAACTGTTCGGTTGTTTTTGAGTAGCGGGGAAACAAGGCATTTTAAAGATTTTACTATGAAATTTGAAAATTGAGTAATATAAGGTGATTTCATAAATGTTTATACCCCCAGAACATAACCCCATTCCTCAAGGTCAACGAAGCGTAAGCATGATATCCCACAAAGGTAGACTGGTTAGCGACTTAGATTATACATTATATGAGCATTAACTTAATAGAAATTAGCGTAATCTGAGTTGTGGTTGGTGTAGTCCGATATAAAGCCCTACTTTGATACATTTTATATGCTTATATACATTACTCGTATGGTATTGGACTCCGTTGGCTTCTAATACAACGTAGGGTAAACAAAGTCAAGTTGAAAAACGCGGAGCCATCTAAAGAGTGAGAGTGAATGGTTGTTTTCGAGGAGTAAGTAAACAGGGTACTTAAAGACGGCCATTGTCCCCGGGCGAAGGATTTTGTGTAAGTAGACCATCTCAGTAGCGTGAGTAGCCACCCTGCTACTGATTTTTCCACATACAAAAATACATTGTTGTGATTTGAAGGATAGAAGTAGGCGGTTCAAACCGGTTATTATCGTTAGTTATGATAATTACATAATCCCCCCCACAATAGACCGATTACCTGATCAGGATCGCGAGAACCCATTGGACGAAGGCGGCGTTTGAGCTTGAAATTGTTGACAGCTTATATTTTTTGCAGATAGGTCGCAGACTACAAGTTTATAAAGGCATAGTTGTCGTAGATTTCGGTTATTTTATGTATTTTCATGTATTTCCTTACATAAAAATAAATTAAAATATTTTTTTAGGGTATACACGACGCAAAGCTCTCGATTTTTATATTAATTTCCACCTGTGAGAAAGTTGTCAATTTCGTATGCTTTTGCCCGTATAGCAATTACCTATTTAGCTCCCAACGCACAATACACAATGTCGACTTGGAAAGCGCGGAAGCTTCCGAAAAGTGAATGGTTGTTTTCGAGCAGCGAGTAAACAGAGCACTTAAAAGGCGGTGCTTGTCCTCGGCAGAAGGATTTCGTGTAGATCATTTGGGTAGCGCGTGGCTCTGACACAATGCCACTAGGTTATCGTGTCACATACTATACTGCTTTGTTGTGTTTATGTTCGAATGAGGACAAGTTGAGTTAAACCACCTCTTATCGAATGTGCCTACTTCAGATTCTAGGTAGGACATAGGGAGTTAAAGGGCATTTGGCACAAATACATCTACTTGTCAAACTAAACAATGCTGCTTTCATAAAATACGATGATAAGATATACATAATATAAAGAGAAAACTTTAAGACGCAAGTATGAATATTTGTGCTCGTCATACAAATATCTCTCGTTCTGTAAATTTAAGCCTATACTAAAACAAATATACTGCGTGGCTGAAGTTATGGATGAACTTAAGCAGTTTCATATAAACTTCGAAGTTGACCTTAAATTTCTTCAGGTTTAACTAATTTTGCGTTTACTCATTGTATATACCATATTTCTGTGCATCTTTATTGCATTAAAAGTGTGCAGTTAGTTAATCCACATTTTAAAAAATATTAAAACAACTGCGTCAAAACAAAGGGCTTGTGTTTAAACGCCTACCAAATATGATTAAACGCCTACCAAATATGTTGACAAATTACTTCCAATAAATTCTTAATGCTTGCCAAAACGGATGAATGCTCACCAAATAGTATATCCCAAACTATTCTATAAATAAAGCAAATAATTCTTTTTCTTACATGCTATAAAAATTAATGAACACCGTTAAAGTTAATTTCAGACCAAATAATCTATATTATTGTTAAATGGATGTCACCAATATTTTATATTATTACTTCCATTTTAGTCATTTTTGCTGAGGCAAAAAACTAAATGCTCACCAAAATGGCTTTTTTCAGCAAAATTTCAAATTGGTGCTAGGCGGCTAAAACTCGGTATCGGGGGGCTCTCGGGGCTCAAAAATATGAATCTGAAATCTTGTCCGAAAATTCGGTCAAATTCGGAAAATATAAAAAAAAGATTCAAAATTTCAAATTGGTGCTAGGCGGCTAAAACTCGGTATCGGGGGGCTCTCGGGGCTCAAAAATATGAATCTGAAATCTTGTCCGAAAATTCTGAAAATATCGAAAAAAAAACGATTTGTATGGAGAAAATTTCAAATTGATATAGCATAGCTAATAATGACTACCGCACATTATGGAGCGTTTTAGGGATACAAAAAAAAACTAACCTAACCTAACCCGGCCGAGTCGGATCTGCTCTGAAAGGTGATCAGGATTAGATGGTTACCTAGCTGAAACACTAATTTATGAAAACCATATTTGGTGAGCAAAAAATCCATTTTGGGAAGCAAAAAGATATTTTTGGTAATAATTTTGATGTTTTAAAAAAACAATATTTGGTGAGCAAAAAATCCATTTTGGGAAGCAAAAAGATATACAGACTCAACGTAAAATTATTCTGGTGTAATGTATATCGATTTTGGAATACAAAATGATTTAATTTGGGGAGCACTGTATAGAGTGGGTTTAATTTATATGGAGGCAATTCATTTTATTTGGAATTTAGTTTTGGGGTTATATACCCCAAAACTAAACGCTAATGGCTTTTATAGCCATTTTGGTGAGCGTATAAATGGTTCCCAAAACAAAGTACTATCATTCTCATTACTAGCAAGCAGTTTCCAGAGAACAAGCACCTTTGACCTAACTCCAGTAGTATTGAACCGCGATTCCCGGAGAAATCTGTCAGCATTCCAGTATTTACAGCCCCTTCCCTTACTTCCCCTCCCGGGCGGCATAACTCACCGCAATAAAACCTGCAACAAACGTGCGCCCCGCGACCCTGGCCGATTCTACGGACTACGGATTTATATCCTCTATAAAGGCTTTCCTAGTGGATACCCTTGAAATGTCGACAAATGTTTCACCGAATGCTTCATTTCGTCGACAAATTTTTACTCGTAAGTCATAAATTTTTCAGACATTTTGTAAATTATAACCATTAGATTAGGTTAGGTTTGTGTTACAACATTCAAAAATATTTTATGGTTTCAGAAAAAAAATGCTTTTGATGAAATGAAAATTCGACGAAATGAAAATTCGATGAAACGTTTGTCGACATTTCAAGGGTATCCTAGTAGTAGTGGTGTATTTTAAGACGCGGTAAAGACATTACTCTGTTATCTCTTTTGATCTTCGAAAAAAACGCCTGTAAAGATTTTTTTGTGATAAATGAGAAGCAACACCCCACGCCGTACCTCATGAGTCATGACAACGCGATTGACTGATACTAGTGTCTACGAACGCGCGTCGAACATTAACGAAAGACGGAGCTGGTGCATTGGTGCGCGCTTATGCGTTGGCTATTGGCGAGACTTGCAGTGCGTGGTGTGCTCTTCTTGACTTGAGTTAACTGTCGTAATAGATTAGATTAGATATTTTATTCATCTTTGTGCCGAGTTGTCTATAGAACAGAATGTAGACTCGCTGATTAATTTTTTTACTAGATTACGACAATACTAAGCTTTGAGTATTTAGTCCAATGGAGATATCACTGTCCGAACATATTGTTTCGCTCAGTTTAGCGGGAGCTGTAATTACGTACATCACACTACTAAAATATGAATGAACTCCCACGACACAAAGTCTGCTGTCGCGTTAAACGCACACTACAAAAAAAACACACTTATAACGCCTTATGACCAAGTTGACCAATGTACTTGGCTGGTCCGTCCGTGTTTGGCATCTCCATGGGAGATACCAAAGAGTATGTAATCACTACGTTTTAAGAGACGGGAGTGCCATACAAAAAGCGTGAACTCGCATTAGTATGAAACGGGGGCGAAACATACTGCCAATATGAAGCCGCAAACAATATCAATGTCAGTGTCAACTCATGACATAATGCCAACATCAAGAACAAAATAGGGATATCGGTATTTAAAAAAAATGGTTCAGGTGGGGTTCGCATTCGCACCCGCGTCTTCAACGGCTTTCCGGTAATTTAAATCATTAAATATTTCGCTTCAATGTAAACATTTGGTTTACTTTAGGTTACTGACTTCATAAAAAAAAAACAAAAGTGTGCAAATAATTTTATTTCGTTCAAACTTTGCTTGGCTTGCTGATAAACATAGACGAAAAAAGCCGTTTCATCACTCCAGTCTGTGCTCCAGGTTGGAAGTTCTGCAACACAAATAATACAGGCTAGACAGAAAATTACAGAGTAAAAATGTATCTGTTTGTCCAGATGAAACCGTACCATTCATAGTCCATTGAAGATTTTTCGTAAAATATTTCTGTGACCATAATCTAACTCAAACTGGCATAAAAAGTAGTGATAATAATGTATTGTCTTATCCTCTCATCTGAGACGGCTTTAACAGCTGTATTCAAGTGCACACTTTTGTATATGTACACATACTAATAGGCTTTTGCTTGAAGAAAGATATTCCGTGTTTTCCCAGGTATTTTTCACTTCAAATGAAAATTATCGATAGAACTTACATACAGCACTATTGTTTACATACATATAAGGGTATGTATTATTTTACCCGAAATACCAAGTTTTCAATGAAACTTACGATTAACATGGTTATAACACGCAGTAATTAATTATATTTTTTACTTACCGATCTTCGAACGGTGGAAATCTTGCCATGAATAGTCTTTTTTGACCGTCCATTCGACACGTTTTCATTCTGCATATTTCGCACTTTTTCCTTTTCAATCCACTCATTTTTGCAATTGTGATTGTCTTGTGTATCTTCTAGACGACCACTACACCCAAAGAATGCAAATTATTAGATTATTTGTGAAATTTGAATTATTTGAAAAGATCGCAGAACCTTGACAGAAGCAACAACAACAAAATTAGAAACGTCATCTAACATGGCATTGGCGGACAAAAATGGCGGCTGAAGTACAACCCGCCTAAATTCGATTGTCGCCAATTATCTAATGCTTTGTAGGTTTCAACGTTCTTTCAAACTTAGATAGATAAAAAATTCACCTCCGTTTCATACAGCCGTTGTCGATCGTTTTTTACCTTGAGAGTTGCGCGAGGCTGGGAGATACATGGGATATTAATATATGTACCGAAAGGAAAGATTATTAAATTATGTTACTTCTTAAAAAAAATTGAATCTTTTCATCGATTGTGTTTTAATGTGGAAATACCACGTTTTTATTTTTATAAATATTGATACGAAGATAAATTATGTGAAATAAAAATGTAATGTGATCCACTGCAATATAAGCGCGACTGGAACCTACCACCCTACGTTTCCGGCATAGTGCTCTCCCAACTGAGCTATCACATCGTTACATCAATTACACCAAATCTTGGATTCTATAATTTTGTGTATCTTGATAAATAGTAGTGTGTAGATATGCCCGGGCCGGATTGGGTCCATTGTCCCACAGATAGAGGGAATATTAGTCGGAATTTGTGGCCGTAGTTTATGTGACCCGCCGAGCGCCCCGGGGCAAAAAGGAACTTCATATTCTCTAGCCTTCATTTTATGGTGTTCATAGAACCTGATTCCTACCAAATTGCTTGTTTTACTAATGATTTTCTTAAACCGACACATTATTATATTATAACATAACCTTAATTTAAAATTTAAAACACCCCCACACATGTAGCTGGTCATAAAGAGTGGATATAGAACATGCTACTAAAACTGAACATAACTATACAATTTTGAATTCTTAGCATCAATATTGGCTGAGATCTTGTCACTTGTTCCAATTCAAGCTGAATATCGGAGACTACTGGTCCTATTTACACCAACAATAGCTAAGAACCATTTCGACGGACATGTCTTTCGACTTAAAAGAACCGTACTCAAGTTAGTCCATCCGTTTGGGAGCTACGATGCCACAGAGAGACACACATATACACATGTTAAACTTATAATACCCGTCTTTTTTCATCGGGGTTAAAAGCGGGACTTAATAGTGTTAAAACAGGTGCGTATTGGTTTACTCGACCCCTTTGATTCACCGCCTTCGAGTCCCTTCAAGACCATGGACATGACTACCGAAACGTCGAGGTCTAATTAAATAATATTACATTACTGCAGACGCCGGGGAAATAAAAATATAATTCAGCTATTTAGGCTAAATAGCTGAATTTTATTTTTATTTCCCCGGCGTCGTATGAACAGGCTTGTTCATGAACTCAGACGCCATGTTTAAAAAAATTACTTCCCGGCCTGGGCGTTCCATTTTGTATGAAATCCTTAACCATTCTCTCGAGTTGTTCCGCCCGAAACGTGATAATTCGAAGCCTGTTATAACGCATGTTATGGCGACATTTCATTGCGTGTTTGAGAAAATACTTTTTGAACGCTATTAAGTCACGTTTTGTTATAATAATTAGTAATGTATTTCCTCCTCCTCCCTGTGTCGTGTTCCTCATTGCTGAGGGTCGTGACCTCCACGAATTATTTTGTGGACGATCGTCTTCCACTTGCTGCGGTCTTCGGTAGTAATGTATTTATAAAACACAAATATATGCCCTTGCTGGGATTCGAACCCAGGACTGACATCTTCGTAGGCAGCACTCCTATAAGTTCAACCGTATTGTTGTTGGTCGTTGGATTGCTTTTTGATTATCGTCTAAGGATTATCGAAATACGTTTCTCATAGTTACATATAATACAGTACCTATTATAACGACTGATTTTGTTCGGGTTCACGACAAAGCCCTTTGTTCCCTCTAGTTTACAATAACTTTAATTAGTTCAGCAAACTTTCCGCACACGAAATTAATTACTTTATATTTAGTTAGACGACTGCGGAGACAAGCGGCCGCGTAATTAATAGATTACGAGCCGTCATTCGATGAGGCATTGGGATAACCCTAAGTCATCAATACAGCCGTCATCATGTGAAAATTTAAAAAATATATAGACAGATGCGCCTTTTTTCCTCTTTCCGAATATGTATCTAACTCAATTTCACAAAAAAATGTTAGATGTGGGTCCATATTGGCTAACATTAAATTGATCCTCCGAATGTTTCTTCTACTACCGATTTGTAGTCAGAATCAGCACTCTTCCGAATTTTTTACTTCCCAAATTTGTTCGTCATAAATTTGTACTACTACCAACCGAGTTCATAATAGACAGTTTTCAGAACATCGTAATTCATAATGTCGTCACGAAGATTATGTGTGTACTCATAATGCTGATTTTCATATTTCTTTCATTCAGAATCGTAAATTACAATAAACTTGTCAATCATAACATTTAATTATCGATACAGTTTTTCTTCATATGTTTTTATTCATAATGCTTGTTTTGAGTTATAGTGGACATGCAAGCAAGCATGCATGCATTTTGACGCTCCGCTCGCTTCGCTCGCTCCGCTATACGTGGTTACAATACAAACCTAACCTAACCTACAGTTTTCGGTTTTAGACCCACGCTTCATTTTTGGCGCAGCTCTTCCTAATAGTATACTTACTTAAATAAACTTTCTTCCCAAATCCATCCTGGCTCAGCATTTGTTTATAAAAATTTGATTTAATACTAGATTATTTACAAGTTTTCATGCAAGCAAGCATAAGTAAGCATTTTGACGCTCCGCTCGCTTCGCTCGCTCCGCTATACGTGGTCATAATACAAACCTAACCTAACCTACAGTTTTCGGTTTTTGAGCCATGTTCCATTTTGTCGCAGTCTCCTTATAAAATATAGGATTGTAGAGTTTATGAGTACAAACCAGTCTGCTTAAAAAAATTATGACAGTGAAAAATAGGATCAAAAGCAGTTATGATGAATAAATGTATGAAAATAAAAAGTAGTATTAGAGATATTTATGATAATTGACATTATGATTTTAAATGGTTCGGAGTTATGATCGGTAGTATAAGTGACTAAGTAAAAATAGTGACTACGAGTATTATGATGAAAAATTGTATGAGTAACATTTTCGGAGTTCCAATAAACGGGGTTGAAAAATTATGTGAACTTTGGCGCACCCGTTAGATGTGCCCTTTTTCGTTATGACGGCAGAATATGTTCATATTTTATTAGCTGTGTTGCCCGGGATATAAAGTAGCCTATGTGTTAATCTAGAGTGTCAGCTACCTTCATACCAACATTTATCAAAATTGGTCCAGCCGTTTAGGCGTGAAGAAGTAACAAACATACAAAAGAAACTTTTGCCTTTATAATATAAGTGTGATAGTGATAAATGTTTGGTATTTCAGCACTAATGTGATATTGCCAAACCGGACGGGCTTCGCTAAATAGCTAACTGACTGCGCGTCCCCAGGTCCCGGCTCCGCCTTACGCCTTTGTTCGGGCGAATTTGTTGTTCATGTCGTTCATAGTCACAGAAGCATGCACACGTCGATCTGTCACGGCGCCCCTCAATTTCCTGCATCGCATTTTAGACAAACAACCAATAAAATACACTATACAGACTGTTTTTGCAAAAAATAAAACAGAGTGATCCTTGCCCGAGCGACCATGCATCGGTTCTATGAGCAATATATTGATTAAAACATTTGAAACTAACACGATTTTCAACCATTATAATAATAATACGGGACTTAATCGCGTTCAAAAAGGTATTTATTTAATTACCTCGACGTTTCGGAGGTGATGAAACCATGGTCTTGGGAGAACTGTGAGCAATGTTGCATATCGAGCTCAGGGCTATAATACATCAGGCCACACATACGAGTACAACCCCCCTTCAAATTACCATTTTATACCTTGTAATTAAAATCGGACGATGTCTCATTGAATTGACTGATTCAGCATTTAATGACAAGCTTCGTTTGTGAATTACCTAATTATCATCGGTTTCGTACTAGTGAGATAAAATGGCGGGATTGGATAGCGAGCACGAACTACAGCAAACCGAGAGACAGATGGTTTTACAAAGAAGTTGCAGCATCATCACTTCAGCCGAATGACTTCCACTTTTTAGGGTTCCGTATCCAAAGGTTAAAAACGGGACCCTATTACTGAGACTTCGCTGTACGTCCGTCCGTCCGTCTGTAACCAGGCTGTATCTCAAGAACGGTGATAGCTAGACAGTTGAAATTTTCACAGATGATGTATATCTATTGCCGCTATAACAACAAATACTAAAAATAGAATAAAATGAATATTTAAGGGGGGCTCCCATAAAACAAACCCTGGTACGGAACCCTTCGTGCGCGAGTCGGACTCGCTCTTGCCCAATTTTTTATGATTATTTTTATGTCATAGGGGGCAAACGAGCAAACGGATCGCCTAATAGTACACGATTACCGTCGCCCATAGACACCTGCAACACCAGAGGAGGCACGAGTGGGTTGCCGGCCTTTCAGGTGCGAGTACGCTCTTGTATTGAAAGTTTGAAGGTACGAGGCAGGAAATTTCTTGAAAAACTTACAGTTGTCTGCCACTGTTGGGCAACTGCCATGAACTAGGGCTTCGAACTGTTATTCTCTATTCGTACTAATCAACCGGTTAGAGATTTCAGTTACTCATGATTAACATCGCTTTATTTTGTGCTCGAAGATCCGGACCAATAAACACGGACAGCAAAACGAAAACCGCAAAATTACAGTATATATCAGTTATTTAAAAAATAAGAAAAAATACGTTTATATTGTGTACCGAGAACCAGAACCAGAAGACACTCACTATTTCGTATCATGTCTGGTTTTTCTAATGGGTCTCTTCACTTCTGATTCGATCTCATTTCAGGATATTTTTATCTAACTTTACTGAGCCTTTGTGAACGTAGTTAGTTATTTCCAATTTTCAGAACAAAATACTGATAGGTTCACACTCAATGACAACTTTTTACTCCAATACTCACAATCCAATTTGATCGGTTATCACCTGCAATTTAAGGAGGGTGGGGATCCGCTCTGATTGGTTTAACAGTTACGTGTGATTTCATTTCCTATTTTGATTTATGCATCTGTGTACATGGTAATATGCCTATCTGGTGTGTTATTTACGTGTGGTATGCCTTTGTTCTATGTAATTATTTTTTAGAAGTACATACTTAATATTTTCTTCGGTTTTCGTGACTGTCATACATTTGTTGTTTTAAAAGTATAACCTATTAATAGGGCTGTCTGGGAGTTTTTTTTCGGCGGTTCTTTCTCCTCAGCAAACCTTATAGTGAACCGCTGGTAGATACTTTTAAATAAAGTAATTAATGCCCTTCTGGCACATGTGTCACTAGTCTTTACACATTAGGCCAATCTGGCATGTAGGATGTATTTATTTTTAATTTATATTTATAAAATGGGTAGTTTCCGAAAATGTAACTGCCAGAGAAAAATTGTGTTTTTATTAGTCAACATTTGATAACGGTAACTGGAAAGTTGCCAAAACGTCAGGGAGGCTCAAATATACGCGATTTGATCCGTTCAAATTGTGTGATGAATATATACGCAATATAATTCGTTTAAGTGGAAATACTTACTACACATTTAAATGAAGTAATTTTATCTTAAACCGTTGATAAAAAGTTCAAAATGCGTAACCTGGCGGAAGAAACCGGGAATCGAACTCGGTACCTCTGGATCCAGGCCCAACGTATCAACCGCTATAAAAAAATAACTACTTAAGCATTACATGTTTCAAACATTCCATAAGTTTTATCTTGATTCTAATTATCTTAAAATATGTAGGAGCAATGTCCTCTCAGTTAATATTCTCCCAAGTCTCTATTATCTGAATTAGTCTCTAGTATCTAAATTAATTCGTTTATTAAATTATTTGATAACAATTTCGGGGCGTTTGAGTTCGTTGTACTATCACAGATGTTTGTAAAGTTTGTCGCGGCCATAGCCAAAATATACAAGTAATTATTTGCGCGCATATATATATCTAATGGCATTTGGACCGCGATTTTGTATTAAAAATATATTTAAATATTTAGAATTATGGCCGTCTCTGTCACACACCAAGGGAGCCGGCCATTCGTTCTTAAGCCTTGTATCGTGGCCACAGACAACCCCCACTAGACGGAGCATGTAAGGCGACCCGCGCGCACCAACGATATGGTACGGCAGAACATTAAAGTATGAACACGGCGGCCACCGTTTAGTTGCGTCCTTGTTTATGATCCATGCGTACGTCAACGAAAAAAGAAATTAAATAAATAACATGGTAAATTGTAGTGTTAAGTGGTGTAGAGCGACCTTATAAACATGGACGCAACTAAACGGTGGCCGCCGTGTTGATACTTTAATGTTCTGCCGTACCATATCGTTGGTGCGCGCGGGTCGCCTACGGGTCGCCTTACATGCTCCGTCTAGAGGGGGTGGTCTGTGATCGTGGCTGATCTCTGAATAAATATTAATTCAAGTTCTTTCTTTCGTTTACACTTCCATCACTAGCTGCACCCCCTCACAGTACAGTACCTAAAGGCGTACATTTTTGACCATTATAATAATTGTGACAAGAGCGATATAAGTACGTGTTTTATTTTCCTTGTACAAGGGATTCCCTTCCAGTGCCTGTTTGTCTAGTGAACTTTGATTGTTTTATATCCTGGAGTGAACATTGTCTTCTGGGTAAGCGCGTTACAGCACAGATCTTATCCTCATTTTCCATCTGAGACTAAAGTGAAACACGAACCTAATGCGAAAGTGTGTGTCTCTCTGTCACCTCTTCACGCTTAAAACCCTGAACCGATTCGGATGAAATTTAGTATGGAGACAGTTTAAGTTCCGAGGAAGGGCATAACTAACGGCTTTTCATCCCAGAAATCATCTCTTAAAGGGGTGAAGTAGGGGGTGACTATTAAGCACTATAAAACGATGAAACAGTCAGTAAAACAGTACCCGTGTACTTATGTACTACATAGATGGCGCTATGAGTTATGGCGGCCAAATTACTCATTCCATGCAAACGAAGTCGCGATCGAATAATCTAGTTGTTCATAAAAAATATATTGAGATTTTTAATTTTATGTATTTAGTTAGACGACGCGGCCGGCGCAATGGTTAAGCAGCTGCCTACTGATCCGGCGGTCCCGGGTTCGAATCCCGGCCAGGGCAAATATTTGTGTGATGAACTTGATTATTTGTGCTTAGGTCATGGGTTTTCTATGTATATAAGTATATATTCATCTATATAAGTAATGTATATCATCGTTTAGTACCCATAACACAAGCCTTCTTGAGCTTGATTTGGGACTAGGTCGACTTGTGTGATGTTGTCTGATATTTATTTATTTATTATGTACTGCTCGAAGTGCCAACAATTTTGGTCTACTTCCCTCATCCACTACGCGTGGACCGTAGTCATTATATTCGCCAATTCTCGTGGCATTGTGGTGCCAGCGGCTGTCAACAAGTTTTTGATAAGGATGTTGCCGGTGACCAAACTGCTGATAGACTCCACATCTGTTTGTGAACCTTTTTGATAAGAACGCAGTCGACGAGTAAGCCCCGCACCGCGGTACGATAACCCTGCCTGAACCTTTACATATTTCAATTTTTCGCTGCATTGTAAACATTACGAGCGTAGTGTAAAAAACCGGCCAAGTGCGAGTCGGACTCGCGCACCGAGGGTTCCGTACAAACACGTTCCATCTTAGCTGGCCGGGTTAAATTAAGTGTTGGTATGTATGCCGCCGGATACAAATGCGGTGTAAACTTAACGCAACCGATCACGTTTGTTGTGTGGGAGCCCCCTTAAATATTTATTTTATTCTATATCTTAGTATTTGTTGTTACAGTGGCAACAGAAATACATCATCTGTGAAAAGTTCAACTGTCTAACCATCACGATTCATGAGATACAGCCTTGTGACAAACGGACGGATGGACAGCGGACTCTTAGTAATAGGGTCCCGTTATTTACCCTTTGGGTACGCAACCCTAACAAGTGTTGATTTTTTTCCATGCAATATATATATATTTATTTTTTTGTCGGCTGTCAAATTTTACGGGTGGCTACTTATCATCGAGCTCTCCTTACATGTGGAGTCTACCCTCCTCCGTCTCTGGTCCTCCTTAATAGAATTCGGCGTTTTATAGAGGCCCCAATTAGACTCCCAATGCCCTCTGCCGGCCGAGTGGAAAATTAGTTCATTAGTTCCGCCGACTTTTAGTGCTGTTGGATTTTTTATTTTGTTTATTTCAATTAACGAACAATACAGTTTGGAGGACGCACGGGAACGAAAAATTCGGAATCTAGAGAGTTGAGTGCGGGGCTGTTGTTTGAAGCTTGTTTCGAATTTAATTAGGTATTTCACATGAAAACCATGTTGGTTGGTTTTAAATTTCGAAATGTAGCTTTTTAAGTTTCAGAAGAAAACTTCGGACGCAATTAAAATTACGATAAAATGTTTCTCAATTAAATATAAAGAAATACACTTTAAGACATTGATTCATTCTCTTTTTTTAGTAGGAGTAAATATGCCACGTCTCAATCTGACCAGTGTTCAAACTTTCAAAAAATTCGAAATGGGATCTTCAATAACCGAGTTCTATTAGTTCCGGGGGAACATATTTGCCCGGAAACATTCCCGTTAGTGGGCTTGTACTTAAACTAAGGGTATTTAATGATGGATATCACGTCATTTCATATAATTTCACTAGATATAACAATATTTGATATTATAATGTTTCATTGAATATGACAACAATAAGTTATACCACTTGACCGTTATATTGACCAATATTATATCATGTTGTTATAGCAACCGTTACGTACTCCAGACACCAATGCAAATATCAGCCCAATAAACATGCAAAAATGCGAGCTGACATGTCAGTCGGAATCGAATGGAATCACACCATTTACTGCATGAATGCATTTGAATATGGCGGCGGTGGCGCCGCTGGTGACGCTTTTTCATTTATGAGGTCACGTCCCATTGGCAGGTGAGTAGCTATAGGGTCTCCTTCGCAATCCATAATATCGTATGTCCTAAAGTCAAATGCCATACCACATTTACTCTAAACACTTTTGACATATCAATCATTTGTCATAATGATTATTTGCCACAATGATCTTACATCCTAATGATCATAAACCATAATATTACATTACCTAATGCTCTAAATACCTAATATGTTTTGTATTAATCTATTAACACATAAAACTTACGAGTCATAATATACAAAACCATAAATCACATGTCCAAAAGTCAAATGCCATGATGATTACTTGCCATAATGTTCATAAGCTATAATAACATTACCTAATAATATCCTACTTTAAGGCAGGTCAGACTTGGGTTAGGTTAGGTACGACGACGAGCCGAGCGAAATTTGATATTCGGGATAATGACATTCGTATTTTCAATGATCGGAAATTTATTTCTTAGGAATTATGAAATACGGAGTTTTAAAAATCGGAATTAGTAAATTCGGAATTAAATATTTCGGAGTATTTGGGTAAAGATTTTTTTTTTTACCAATTTTTTACGTTAAAACAAAAATAGAAAACCGGGTTTGGACAAATATCGAATTGGCTGAACCCCGAAAACTGTAGGTTGGGTTATTGGCTGAACCCCGAAAACTGTAGGTCAGGTTTGTATTGTGACCACGTATAGCGGAGCGAGCGAAGCGAGCGGAGCGTCAGACTTGCTGAACCCCGAAAACTATAGGTTAGGTTATTGGCTGAACCCCGAAAACTGTAGGTTAGGTTAGGTTTGTATTGTGACCACGTATAGCGGAGCGAGCGAAGCGAGCGGAGCGTCAGACTTGCTAAACCCCGAAAACTATAGGTTAGGTTATTGGCTGAACCCCGAAAACTGTAGGTTAGGTTAGGTTTGTATTGTGACCACGTATAGCGGAGCGTTAGACTTGCTGAACCCCGAAAACTATAGGTTAGGTTATTGGCTGAACCCCGAAAACTGTAGGTTAGGTTAGGTTTGTATTGTGACCACGTATAGCGGAGCGTTCTGACGCTCGACTTGCTGAACCCCGAAAAGTAAAGTTTGAAAATCTGTGCGTACAAAACTATACAGCATTAAAATTGTGTAGGCTGGATATCATGATTTAGGATATGTATCTATTAGGACACGTGATAATAATTAGGATAAGTAACTATTAAGACATATGATGATTATGGCAACTAGTATTAGGATATGTAACTGATAGGACACTTGATCATTAGTACTTAAGATAATAGTGCAAATAATCATTAGGATATTCAATATTAGGATGATCAATAATTATGGCATTTACATTAGGATAACCGTTATTATGGCAAAAGATCATTATGACCACAGTTATTATGGAATTTACAAATAGGACAAAGGAAATTATGGATTCCAATATAGACCCGAGTAGCTAATGTATATGAAATACGATAATCGAAAAAATAACTGAGTCGCTAGGCCTCGTTTTGAAGACGCTTTGTGATATCGAAACTTTAACAACATTATTTATAAATTATCTATCTTTTAGTTTCAAGATGTGTATTATATTGGATATTTCATAAAAAAAGTCGTGGCAAATGACATTACGCGTCATGTAGTAAATTGTATAGACAATACGTTTTTCATGTATTTCTTAAAATACTATTTCAGTTTACAATTGTCGTACATTTATGTTTATGAGTGAAGAATTTGATAGTATTGTGTACTGAAAAAAATGTAAAGTTTGTTTTTATTTCACGATGCAATTTTTTGTAACTGTTTATACGTTACGGTTGTGAAAAGGTACATGATATGTACGACAAAACAAATATTTCGGAGCGAGTCTATAATACAACTTACAAATACATTATAATTTCCAACTCCACGCAAATTTGAATATTCCCTATTATGGCAGAGCGTTGTAATGTAATCTCTTCGACAATGTGAATGTTACATAATACCACTCGCTGCCCACATCACATCACTCGATGCAAATTTGTTCTCCCGCTATTGTGGCGAAATTACAGTAATAATGCTATTACTGCCCGGATGATCGGATTAGCTCTTTGTGACTTTTAACGACAGAGCAAATGACGGCCTGAATGTCCGACACTGACGTTTTAGTGCGGTCCTGTTATCTTTTTTGTATATTTTGTAAAATCGACAGTCGAAGTAAGGATTCTCAAATTTCTTCAGTATTTTTCGTGTTAAATTCGAAAATCGACAGTCGAACTAAAGATTCTAAAATTTCTTCAGTTCACTGCACTTACGAGGTTTACCATTTTTATATTGGCGAATTAGCTAACTTTTCTTCCTCTTCCCTGCAACCTCTCCCGCTTGTAACTCTGTTGTTGCATGTGTCCATGGGCGATAATAATCGCTTACAATCAGGCAATCTGTCTGCTCATTTGTATGTATGTAAATATGTATATGACTCCGTATAATTGTCAGTGCTGTTATTTTATAAACTAACTAGTGATATTATAAACTGATGGACGAAGGAATCAATTCAAAGGAAAGGTTGAGGGGAAGCGAGGAAGAGGAAGGCCATGAAACCAATAAAATAGAAAGTAGACGTCATGTCGTATAGGGAAGTCAAGGAAGTAGCTATGGACAGAAGTTAGACGGAGAAAACTACATACTTCATCAGATACGCCGACAAGAGTTTAACTCTGAAATGTATGATGATGTCATGACGTCTACGAGTATTCTATTATAGATCTAGTCTATCGGGACGGTTGTCATTCGATACAATACAATCGACTGTAGGTTATACATCTTGCACGAGCTGAATATTGCCCCAGTTCCATTATCAGCAAACATAGCTAAGACCCGGCACGTCGATCGAGTCACGACTAGTATTGGCCTAATTGGAATTGCTTCATGCATAATTATTTATTACTGATGAATATTGGGTGTTGGGTATAGGTGAAGTAGTACAATTAATAGACATGTTGACTAATTTTTTTTGAGCATGTCAATCGATTCTATTTTTTATTGTGATCAAATGTCTATATGGGACTGACTACACTTAAATTGCTCTAAAAGTCAGAAATGACCGTCAAAGTTCAACATTTCTACGTAGCGCTAAAAACGCTCCATACAAAACGCGTCAGGCTAGTGACGTCACAGGCCGGTATAGGTACCAATAATTGTATGGAAAAATTAAGAAATTTGGCATTTTCACCGTGAAAAAGTGCGTTTAAGTTCATAGTTGTCATACAATTATTGTTTCGTAAAATTATGAGGATTCTGAAAACATTTTCAAAATTTATTTTGGATTAAAAAAAAAAACATAAAATTTGCGTACCTTTGATGTCACATATTTCCAAAAAAGATATATGTTTCTGGATTTTTTTTCTTTGTTTCGTGATATATTTAGCTAATTTTATTCATATAACTACAGTACGCTGTAGAATTCAACATCAGTCAAATAGCCTATTATAGAAATCCGTTTAAAATTAATATTATATTACATGTTTCGAATCGGTTCGCGACTGACCGGAGCTCCCGATGATGAATCGCGAACCGATTCGAAACCTGTCGAACAATGTTCGACTTACACGACGTGAATAAAACCCCTATGTTTGTAATAAACATGGTCACATGGTCACATATGTACAATTTAAAAACTCTGTTATTTTAATGTAACACGATCTACGAACATAACTGTCATACTCATTTAAAAATAAACACTACGAGTATTTTTGTCTTTTTTCTATCAAAAATTATTTAACGACGATTTTGCGCAAACTGTACGAGGCACGAGCACCGCATGTGCTGCGTTTTTCATCGTCATTTCTTCCACTCTGCATAACATTAGTCAAAGGGTTTTATTATATTATAGAGTTGGACAAAAACCACACCATAATACTCGTAAATATGTAAAAACTCCCTTTGACTAAGTCAACTACTTCGTAATTTCCGAAGCAATTTAAACCATTTTTCCAGCCTACGATCAAAACTCATGGAGTGGTAGCAAACAGAAATAACGGGAGGGCCCCTTAATGAACTCTCCACAGCTTTGGGTAAAGGGTACACTCGACTCGGGTCAAAAACATGGAGCGGCCGCGACGAAAGTGGGTAACCGACAAATATGAAGATTTTGAAGATATGCGTATGAGGGTTTCATAATTTAATATCAGGAACTTTATCAACACACATCAAACTACGTAAATGATGATTGAATTGCTAAGGACTTGTTAGCTGCCCCTCATGCGTAACTTAGGGTTTTAATCGATGTTTCTAAAGAGTCGTTTGTGTCCTAAATTTCACCACTATAACTTTAGTGATTCATGAATTTCATCATCATCACTTCTAAGGTTAACTTTTTAAATATTCGTTGTGACATTTTCTCATCGTATTGTCCTATTTAATATTTTGATATGCATTAATTTCAAGATGGCGAAATTCAGTAGTGCAAATCATAGGCGCAAACAAATCAACTTTTGACTACCCATACCCATATCTCCTTTGAAATGTTAACTTGTCAAAACCAAAACTGATATATTATGCCTGATTATGGCATCTAAATAAGAAGCTCTTCTCAAATCGAAGACATTTTGCAATTGAGCAATGGGCGATTGTGTCGCTTCCTCAAGTTTACCTCAAGTTTGTATTTAAAGTTATGTGTTGTAGGGAACACCAAATTTTTATAAAGTGGAGCGGGTGAAAAAATAATTTGAAGGTTAAAAATTACTGTAAAAGTTGGACTAATTAACATTAAAACGACAACCGTTGGTTTATAAACTGAGTAGTGAAATTATAAATTATAAAAAAACATAAACTGACGGTTTTCACAGTTTTACAATGACAAATATAAATGAAATAAAATTTTGACAATATTGTCGGTTATCCGTTCCACCGCGCCGCCGATATGTCACAGAAGCTCTCGGCCTGTCAAGAGCAGTCGCCGGCTTCGGTTTTTGTACCGGATCGTTATTTGCTACTCGGTTTGACATGGACATGCAAACATGTTATTATAAACATTGTATTCGCTGGGTGCGAAGTAGGTGGTGGGGGAACCACGAATCGATCGCAGCGCGCGCCGTGGCCAAAAAAGGAACTTTCGTCAGGCCAACTGTCACTTTTTACTAGCGAAATTAAGGCATCTAAAAAGTAATAAATATGCGGCACGAAACCTGCAGCGTAGTTAAAGGCAAAAACAGTGATCACAAATTCAAAAACAGTAATCATAAAAAAAAAAACCACAAGCAAGTTGGAAACGAGAACAACGAATTAAATGGATCAAGCGGAAAAAGTTAGTATAACCTATAGAACAACATTTTTAATATTATCTCTTGTATGTTGTAGGGAGTAGCATGTTTATGCGTTTATTTTCTTTTACATTTTGGACATGTTGAGCAAAAACGAATTGTTTCCCATTTTATTGTAGTTTGGGATTTGAAAGCGTTGTTGTGTTTGATTGAGCAGAATCCAGTTATAATAATTAATTTGGCCATGTTTAACTGAAAAAACAAAATAATTATCTGTATTATTACGAAAATACAGTCATAAATGATCGGTTGCATTATGCATGAAATGCGTTTTTCGGTTAATTTTTTTTATTTTGTAACTTACTTCTTGTGAAAACAACCATGAAAAGGTCCGTGTGAATTACATCTGAAAGTCATCGATTTTGCTATTTTAGACGGGAAATAAAGAAGGTCAACGTTTTATCGACACTATAGATTAACATAATCTAATAAAATGAAAGAAAATTACGATATTTCATTGAAATTATTTGTTTGTTTACTTACTATTCGTAAAGACAGTCAGCCATTTGACATTAAAAAGCCCGCCGTAATTGTAACCGCTAGTTGTCGCTGTCATCGCGCACCCAGCGAATAGCGATGTGAAAGCCCTGTTTTGATGTTTTATCTGGGGATTTATTCGAGGTTACGATTGAAATATACCTAGTGGTGATATTTCGTGAAGATGTCACTAGAAACGTCGAATGTAGACGCAGGGTAGCCATTATTTATGGAAGTCTATAGTATATTTCAAATGTTTGCACATAGTATAAGGAATCGATACGTTTAATTAAAACAACGACAGTTGATAACAAATGGTGTTTATTCGTACAATGAATACAACTTGTGAGTCGGCATAGACTTCATTAAATAGTATTAATATCGATTATACCCAATCAATACGAGAGCGACACTGACCTGTACTTAATTCAGTAGGCTTGAACTTATAACTAGCCCTTAAATAACCAACAATGCCTCCACGGCGAGCAACCGACCGACCACGGCCAATGTCCGTTAGCGAATGCCTCTTATTCCCAGCCACGTGACCGGTCGCCATTGCTCGGAGTGGCAGGGGCGATCACGTGACTATCACGTGATCGTTCGTTGCAAATACTTTTAAATTAGAAATTATCCTTACAGCTCGGCCATCCTGCTAGAGCAAGTCTCTTCGCTCTATAACTACATCATAGTAATATAAATAAAATTGTAAGTATATTGCGAAAACCTAGGTAAACCTTATAATTTTTAAAATCAAAGATTCATGTCTTAATTTAAAATGTACAAATACAAATACAAATACTCTTTATTGCACACCAACATCAAGGAATACAGAACACATCAACACAACATGAGATACATTCAAATAACAGGCAGAGGTATGTATTATGGTATGGTTAATCCTCCCAGCATCTATTAAGTATCTGACAAGAAAGATGATAGATATGAAATGTTCATATAAAAATTCAGGTAAACACCTATGTTCGGTAATCATTTGTGACATTAAGTTTCTGAGGAGGGGGAAAGTCGTGTCACCGTCACCAGCAATTTCGCGGGAACATTACGTTTCATCATTAATAAAACCACTACTAAGCTTATTACCACCTTAATATTATCTCATAAATATTATAAAGGAGAAAGTTTGTGAGCGTGTTTATGTGTATGTCTGTTACTTCCCCACGCTCAAACGGTTGGGCCAATTTTAATAAGTTTTGGTATGAAAATAACGTAGCTGACACCTTGGACCAGCACATAGGTTAATGCAGCGTTCCCGTAGGATGAACGGCTGACACCCGTAGGCGCAGCTAGTTGACACACAATTAAGGTTTTAATCCACCGAATCGTTCACAGATTTATCGACTGAATCTTTCTTGATTTGTTGCAAGAACAGTTTGTTAGATTCTACTTTCTCGAAACTAACTGATGTGGAATCCTTATAATAGTTGAGTATTTTCGGCAACAGTAAAAACATGAGTTCAAACCGAATCGGATATTTTAGAACACGATTGTGTGTTCATGCCTAGAACTGACACACTCGAGGCGCCCTACTTAATGATGTCAATGATGGGCTCGACGCCTCGTATCAGACAACTTAAATATTTAGGTATCTAATAAATCGAATTATCTAATGAAGATGCGTTGACTACCGACATGGCATAAAAGTCTCCTTTGATTTTGTTATGTATACCTACTTATTTAGGTATATTCTTATGTGATTTTATTGATTATGGAATTTGATTATTGTATTTTAATTTCATTTTGTTATTTTAATTAAATTATAGACTATCTATGTTTGTAATTTAACATTTTTGCATGGTTTTTTTCTTCCCGGCAATAAAACGAATTAAATTTAAAAGCATCCTACCCTTTATCAACTTGTAAAAGTCGGTAACTACATTAATTTAGTTCATTAGACAAATTTACTCGATAACATTTGACTTCCTTTGTAGCTGATACTTTCTGATATATCCGGCCTGAGCAGCTACTCGTACAACACGATCTTATATACCGTTTGATAACTGATATTATAATAACTGAAATTATTTACCTAACTTAAAACTGATGTGTAAATCTAATATGAGTAGTTTAGTTTCTAGTTATAAGATAATTGCAATGCCCTATCAGGGCGTTTAACTGCCATATATGTTAACACCCCACCGTACCTACTCATGACAGCAATAAGCGAATATGAATAAATAATTAACCCATTTATAACCTGTTATATATTACATTCGTGTGTGTTATAGTTATGTGTTATATATTATATTAGTTATGCTACACCTGTTCAATAAATTGATTTCAGCATAGTAGTAGTGCTCAAGGGAATCACTATATCGATCTTTTTCTTCTGGCCAGAACAAAAGCTCTGCGTAATCGTCACGGCAAGGGAATGACTCTATAAGTTGTATCTTCCACACTGACCATGAATGTGCCGAGACCCCGGTATCAAGACCTGGCAAGCTCTGTAAGTTTGGGAAGTGCGGTCTTTCTTTCAGTCCATCCACAATTTCAGTACACTCCTTTACTTTGGTGGGCCACGTCAAAATCGTGATATTTCGACATTGACTTCAGGAAAGACATTATTTAATGATATTGTCTAGCTAATGAATTAATACTCAAAGTTACGACGGAAAAATTAAAGAAAATCTGTGGCTAGCCACACTTTGTGTAGTAGGAATTATAGTTTTGGTACTAAAAAAGGATTTTTTTTCTATTCACACGTAAGGCACCCAAACAAATAAGTTAAATATATGTTGTCGCGCATTCATAGTCAGCTCACATAATTTCTACCACTATGTACGGTACCCTCAGCAACAAACACATGTTTACACTTTCTAACCATAACCAAGGTGAAAGATGAAATGTAATGTAAATAAAACCCAGCTCGATAATACCATAATAATAATTCATCACAAAAAGATTTACATAATTACTATGCCAAATTTCAACTCAATCGGAAACTACTAATAAGAAAAATATTAGATAAGAAAATCCATACCCAAATACAATTTAAAACTAAGAGTGAAATGGGAATACGCCCGTTGCGGAACGCTAATAATCTATGTCTCAAATCAGCGCGTACTAAAACTGGCAAGAAACACATAGGGTTCCAAGGAGTATTATTCTACAACCAATTACCAAAACAGATAAAGGAATGTAAAAATTTTAATATGTTTAAACGAAAACTGAGAGACCATGTAATTAACAACGTCTAAATCCGGCCCTGGGAGTTCTGCATCGTATACAAAAGACGACTGATAAGGATGTCATTAAGCATTTACCTTAAAATTTTATTTGAAGTACCTTCAAACTAAACATAAATGAAGGTGTTTTATAAATTTACCGTACAGATACATTTCTGCGTACCCACATTGTACTTTACTTGCATATTTTATGTTATGTCTGTGTGTTTTTATGTATCTCTCTAATAATTTTGTGGTATGTAAGTGCAAAGTGCTATTAGTAATGTATAAATAAAACTTAGATAATTTAACGTAACTTTGTATGTCGCAATCGATGTTCACTGAAATAATTAACTATTTTTTTAGACAATAAGTTCTCATTAAGTGAAATGTAAAATTTCTTTTGAGAAATAAAGTTCTTTAACCATAAACCGCGAAGTGGGTCAAATTTAACTTAGTATATTCGCCTTTCTTGTTTGCTTGCTTCCAGACAGGACAGACACCGGAATAGGTAAAACCACGAGAAACTAACTATAAACTACAACCAATTATTTTGACTAAGATGAATATTAACGCATTTTAATTTTACTAACCATTACCTATTCGCTATAGTCAAAATCGGCCTCTAAATATTCCACTACAATGTTTTTTTTTTTTTTTTGCTCCACAAATTTCTTTTTCTAAATATGGGTTTTCAGTAAATTTTTGCGTTCAAATGGTTTGATTTTATTTATATTCTACAGGACTTTTAGTTTGTCCGTTTCCTTACACACTTCTCCTGTTTATGAGATTCACAGAAATTAATAAACTTACGAACCTAATCAAAGTTATTAAAAAGATTGAACTAGTAAATAAAGTATCAAAATATTTACAAATAACCCAACTACTAAATTGTTTTCTATTGTTAACATTCAATGTTTTCGCTATACGACGCTTCACATCGGCTTCGCACACTGTCGCAATTATTTACGAGCTTAAATAATAGTTTGCTCACTTGGTATGGTTATTGTTAATATTAGTCATTCATTTAAAATAAACATTTGGTGATACCACGAAGAAATATCTGTCAACATTATTCGACTAGCCGGACTCTAGTTTAGAAGTTGGGCGGCGCTTGGAGAACGAGAGTACAACTTTTGAAAATTTGAATTTAGGAGCTTAATAATCACAACTACTACTACTACTACTATAAATATAAAGCCTCTTCGTCTCCATGCACCCATACCGTCTTGGGTTCACATGACGTTACAAGTACGTGTCATGCTCCTTAAAGCGTTCATACGATGAACTCCGCGACCTCCGCAACCGTCTTTCCCGCCGCTCGTCTACATCATGCGATCTGTGCTGATCACGTGGTGTGTGCTTCGACGGCCAACATTCACGCTCTAACAGCGTGAGTGGTGTGTGCTTCGACGGCCACATTCACGCTCTAACAGCGTGAGTGGCGTGTGCTTCGACGGCCAACATTCACGCTCTAACAGCGTGAGTGGTGTGTGCTTCGACGGCCAACATTCGCGCTCTAGCAGCGTGAACGGCGTCGTCGCGGGATCTTGCCATATTTACCTCGATCATATACGTACCCACGAGTGTGAAACTCACTCACGATATACTGCGCGATCATAACCGCGTCCAGCATGTAAGTGTTTGCGGCTTTACCTACTTTCAGGCTCCCTTCCGCTCCCTCACTTAGCATGGCTGGTGACTTCCGCGGCGAATGTTGATGAATCTAACATTCATCGTATCTCCTCTCTCGCGCTCCTCTTTGGGCTCAGTATCAGTGCCCTCCTTATTTCTCAGCCTCCATCACTGAAACTTGCACTTAAACAGTGATTACACTGATAATTTATTTATCAGCATGCATACATCAGTGGTTCGATCATAAAAAATGAAACACATATATCGTATAGAGAACAAAGCCAGGAAAGGGTCCAGCTGTTAAACTCCTTAGTTACTAGTCCGTCATTTTCGAGAAGTCCTGCCTGATTATCTTATATTGTACATTATTACAAACGTGAGACACAGTGTTATGGTTACAAATCATACGGTATTCATTCAAAGGAGGGACAAATAGGAGCCGAGGTTTTCTACGGGCGCACCTCATCCTCCCTACGCGAACGAAACCGCGAAGAAAAGCTAGTTAAATTTCTAATTGACCAAGTGCCAAAAACTTACTTCCAGTTTCTCGAATTAACCCATGATCATTTCTAATTTACCTTTGGGGTAAGTTCTCAGAACCTACTCGTAAATTATGGTAGGATTCCAGGAAACCTCGATGATGGTCGTGAACTTGAGATTTTAAGACCGATCTCGAGAATGTATCGGTATGTAACTCACAAAATAGTCTGATTGCTATCACATTGTTGGTCGCCTTGAGCGGCATAGCAATAACAAGCCGATACGTAATAAAACCCTACAACTTACGAGCGCAGAGGTTAGCGTATTGATAAGCAACTGGAATATTTTATCTAGTCACCCACTTTGTGGTTTATATTTTTGTTATTAGTAGTTACCTTATGTTGTATTATTTGCGATTCGTACACTTTGAGCTTAGTTAAGTATTTAGTTAATGATGTGCATGTATTTCTCTAGTTAAGTGAATTGTATTCTTTTAGAGAAATAGATTCTTAAACCATAACCATGTATGTATCTTTCTTTGTAGTATTTAAATTCCATTCTCACGAAAATTATCATCTTTACGTTTCAAAGTACAGTCTTAGTAAAAGATCAGAATAGAGTAGACCCTATTATGGTATGGTACATTCAAAGCCAAAGTAGTTCATTCTTCAAATTAGGCATAATTACAATGCACTTATGAATGCCGGCTGTTTTGTAAGACAGTAAGTATATTTTATACATACAATTACATTATTATTTTTTTTTACAGTTGGAGGGCTACGTATATTTTGTGTGTTCATTCAAGAGACAAAGCCCAGAAACATTTATAAATGAGAAAAAGTTCTCGCATAAGTAATGTTCAGGTATTTAGGTACCTATACTAGAACCCGTAATATCTCCGATACACAATCTGAACCACCTAAACATAATTAAGATAACTATCTAAAACCCAACAAAAGAATATGGTCGAACACTATAATTTTACGGATATTCACCATTGCATTTTTAAGTGAGTTTGTATTTTTAATTGAATGTACATATATTATATCCCTTTAGTTGGTAATTAAAATGCCATAGTATTAGTAGCCCTTGAATTATTTCACAACACAAATTTAAGAGGATATTTGATATTATGCATTTATGTATGTAGACACTTTATCATAACAGCAATATTATAAATAGAACATAAAAACAATCAAAGTATACGAGGACGAACCCGTCATTATTTATAAGGGATTTCTTGTAGTTAAGCGCCGAGTAAATGGGTGTGAAAGGTATACGAACATATTGAACGCTGAATTATGCATACCCTTAAGATAGTTGTTTAATTATATAAACAAGTGTATTTACTTTTTTTTTGCAAATTTATCTCAAACGTTAAATCAAAAATGCCACAAAATAATTAAAAACATTTAGCACTTTCACGTCGTTTAAGGATGAAATTAATACTTATTCTTGCTCGTTAGTCGTATTCATTGTGTGAAGGCCGATAATTCAACATTTGCGGGCGGGATAAGCAAGTGATTATAAGAATACTCGCCTATCCCAACTTCTGATATATATAAGGAATCGATACGTTTAATTAAAACAACGACAGTTGATAACAAATGGTGTTTATTCGTACAATGAATACAACTTGTGAGTCGGCATAGACTTCATTAAATAGTATTAATATCGATTATACCCAATCAATACGAGAGCGACACTGACCTGTACTTAATTCAGTAGGCTTGAACTTATAACTAGCCCTTAAATAACCAACAATGCCTCCACGGCGAGCAACCGACCGACCACGGCCAATGTCCGTTAGCGAATGCCTCTTATTCCCAGCCACGTGACCGGTCGCCATTGCTCGGAGTGGCAGGGGCGATCACGTGACTATCACGTGATCGTTCGTTGCAAATACTTTTAAATTAGAAATTATCCTTACAATAGTTTCATAGGTCAAAGTCATGGATGTCTGATGAAAGTTATAAAATAAATAAAGTAGTTATAACGCATTAGATCCATTATATTGAAGTTCTGCAATGTAGTGAAATTAAAATATGTCAACAAAGAATGCGTTAATAATTATATGAAACAACTCACCCTATAAATGTGTCTAACATTCCTGAATTTCCAATATGCTTCCCCAAAGCCTGCTCCCTGCCTGCCTGATCGAACACCCTCTGACACTTCACATTGGAGTCAAGCCCTCGCTGCAGCCACAAACTAGGTTGCAGTCGGCATTAATGACCTGCTTGTATAACACTTGTATTACTAGTCACTAAATTCAAACTCACCTGCGACTCACTCAAATGATCCTACCGATTGCGCCAGTTAGTAACTAATGAAATATACAAGTAGGTAGATTATCACCGATTGGTTGAAATTGAGAGATTTAGATTGTGATATTTATTGATAACATTACAGAATTGTACATGTAATTTCATTACAGAACATATATAGTAAAAAACATATTAATTGGTTAAGTTATAATTACTAGTGTTTTATGCAAACAATCCGAGATAACATTTCAAAAGCATTTTTTGTGATATTATACTCGGTAAAAAAAAAAAAAAATATATATATACATATATTTTATTACCAAAAACCAAAATTGATACAAACATGATAATATCTATCAGACTCCAAACTAGGCTGAGCCTGTAACTTGGACGTCTGCGGGTGCGAAATGTACAGATTAAGTTGGATGTAAGCAAAATACTAAATAATAGCGTACCAGTGATATAAAATACTGAATCTTCCATATTTGATTGTTATAGAATACCACTCAATGCTTCGCGGGGTGTTTTTAAAATCTAAATTAAAATCGTTTATTTGCAGTTACAAGTAATTAAAAGCTACAGGATGTTAATGCATTGGATAAGGTGCTGTGTAACTTGCCGATTCGGCGTGCAAATTTATTTTTTCCTGGTCCATGCGTAATACACATTATACACAAAATCAGTGCTCAGAAATATTGAATCCATACTAATATTATAAATGCGAAAGTGTGTCTGTCTGTCTGTCTGTCTGTCTGTCTGTTACCTCTTCACGCTTAAACCGCTGAACCGATTTAGATGAAATTTGGTATATAGATAGTTTCAGTCCCGGGGAAGGACATAGGATACTTTTCATTCCGAATAAATGTAGTGTTCCCGTGGGATGAGCGGGTAACACCGCGGGGCACAGCTAGTTATTAATATGTAGGTAACATTAACATACTCACATAAAATCATTTCATTACATTTAAGTTATCGTTATATTATAACATAATTAGTTGTCAGATTAGAAGTAAAGAACTATTAATATGTATCATATTCACATTCACACAGTATAATTGTATTACAAATAAATTATCATTAGGTACATCATTATTTGGATATTTATAATTAATTACAATTATATATGTGCACTTTTACTCATCAAAACTATAGTTCCAGAACTCCACAACTGAATAGAAACATTGTTTCGCTAACATTGACCGCGGTTTATTTATCGCCACATACGAGTCGTACTACCTACAAAATATTTCCAACACACTGCAAAGCTTGTGTCTATCGAACACTCTCCTTCGGTATTAAACCCGTAATTCAGCCGCAAACTAGGTTACAGTCTCACCGTTTACGACCAGCTACCAGCCAGCAACATACCCCCATTTATCTACAACTCACTTTAATGATCCTACCAACTGCGCCAGTTACAATAACAATAGAAACAAACAAATTCTTAATAAATATCTATTGAATTTTAATTGGCTTATTTTAGGCGTGTATTTTAGAATAAGAATAAGAATATATTTATTTGTCAAACATAGGTAAATACAATGTTGATGTAACAATATGGTAAAGGCTCATCTCTATGCTAATGTGACGTTATTAACAAATAGAAATGAGAATGGCTTAATTCTACTTACTAAGGCATTACGCACAGAATTCCATTCACGATCATGTTTCAAATCAAATAAAATGAATCAGAGTTCAAAAATCTACAAAAAATATTGAACCCTTGGGTGGTAAGATTTTTTAAGGGCGTTATTTTACATATAATGTTTTTTTTTTAAAGTACCAATAATTATCTGTTTTACCATAGAAGGCAGCGAAAATAAAATATATATTTTTTGTAGTCCCCGAAAGTACAAACTACCAACCTTTGTAGGCAGAGCACTAAGCAAAACCTTCACATAACTATCGGCCCCTTTACCATCGGTGTCAAGTCCCTCCCGGCGCGAACTGGGTTAGACTCCTCAACCAGTCACTGGGTTTCGCTTTTAACACACTGACTAGGTTAGTTGTACAACATTGGAGTTGAAAAAAATCTAAGTAACTTAATTTATTAAACCAAGCGAAAAGAAAAAAATAACTGGCAGAATAGACCAGGAATCGAACCCGGTACCTCTGAATTACCAGTACAGCGTGTTAACCATTGCACCACCCTGACGCCCAGGTAACCTTTCGAATTTTTCCTTATGCTTTGTGTGTGGATGTTTGCCAGGTCTCTTCCACCAGGTTGCGTATTTATTTTTTCTTTGTGCTTTGATCTTTGCATCAATTGTTTAATATAAAAATTGCGGGCAAAATGTTTCATAAACTTAATTTATTTTTGATTTGGGGTTTCGTACGTTTCGGGGTTCACAGGGTAGTTCTTTATTAAGCTTCCGCTGTCTGTTAATTCGTGGTACTCATTTTGTTTTCGTTTGTTTAATTGTACCTTATTATTTTGTTTCTACCTTTAAAACATCGAATAGCAAATTCCAGCAAACACCCGTTATTTGCAAGTTGCTCGCTCCGTACGGCTTAGCTCCTCAATACGGGCGTCGTCGTAAGAGCGCATTACATGAGAGCCACCTGCCGTGTATTTGGATAAACAAACATACATGCATTTTGGGGTACATTAGTATAGCCTAGCAAGCGTTGGTCCGGCCCAGGGATAAATAGTGGCGCTACAAACAGCTTTCATATGGCAATAATGTGCATACGTCATATTTGCATTATTAAAAGTCAGTCAAGGATTTGTCATTGTCAAAATTCAAAACATTGTACCGGAATGCTGTTCAATCCTTCGTTCTTCTTGCGAAATGAATCCTATTGAAAAAACATGACTTTCATCACTTTGGATAGTTTTGGCTTTATTATGCAAAAATACTTGAAATTTGCGGGATATTTAGTCCTTTCCTCCTCTTTGTTTACATCAGTGACATTCACCGACTTTCAACGTCAGTCTCCAAAAATTTGTCGTTGCCGGTAAAATAATTTAGTACCACTGAAAATCCGCAATATGCCGTGGGTTGTAAAACCCCTTGCAGGGCTATACCTAAAGAAGCGTTAAAAATACGTAATGTAAAGAAATAAAGTCGTTTTATGATAAAATTACTAGTAACATTAGGGGCTTTTAATGGGCTTACTTAATTACCGTATATGTAACATAAGCATAAACATACCCCTGGGTTTTTGGTGCAAAAATGATTGAAATGATGAGACACAAGGCCAAGGTCAAATCATTAATGCACCGAAAACCCTGAGGTATGATTGTAAATCATATAAGTATAGACTGCGACATTATGGTGAAGAACATTACTTTATATATATATATAGAAAATAAATTAAAAATATACATACTAAAACTTAAAATTAAAAAGAATCCCCCAGTACTGAAGCCGTCTGAGGCACCGTCCCCAGCACGCTCGCCGCGTTTCCCCTTTGAATGGCGAGGCTCTTATTTTCTTCTTTACATTACTTTTACCTAAATAAAGGCTGCATGTTTTCAGTCAGCATGCAGAAAGTAGACAGTTCAGCATAGTGTGCGTTTATTTGCAAATTCCATTCCCGGTGCGAGAGTCGTCAGAGTAAGATTAGAGCGCATTACGCCGCCTGCACCACCTGCCGGGTGCTTGTACACACAGACACACACAAATACATATATAAGAGAAACACATAAAATAGAACAGTAAGTTTTCACCCACACCTCACCAATATTACTGCCTACATTATTTCGCTTACAATATAAAGAGTAATTATTGTCTATTTTATTTAAAATGCGTTCTTGTCGTTAATCACTACATAGTATAAAACAAAGTCGCTTTCTCTGTCCCTATGTCCCTTTGTATGCTTAAATCTTTAAAACTACGCAACGGATTTTGATGTGGTTTTTTTAATAGATAGAGTGATTCAAGAGGAAGGTTTATATGTATAATACATGCATAATTTAGCAGCATTGCACCCGTGCGAAGCCGGGGCGTGTCGCTAGTAGAAGATATTTTGCATATAAATTCCAGATGTTAGAGCATTCGTGTTGTCGGCGTAAGCGCGCCATCTGCCGTATGTGTGTGAAATACAGCATAACAAGCAGTAAATACTAGAGAATTCGTAGAACATAATACTATCTAGCTTCCTTTAATTCCTAGTTATAGGTCTAATCGGATAAACAAACGGACTCTCTTACACCGTACTTATTACATCCATCTACCAACTGCGCCATCCACTTATAACAAATACAATGGATAGGAACCACAAAAACTATATCACATTGATAAGAGACAAGGAAATGACGACTTTTTCACTGAATCTCTGAACACGATTTAGCAAAAATAGTAAAATGACGAAGGTGTATACTACATATCTTCACGACGCAAATTCACTTTGTATCGTTTCTATTTATATTTGCAGACACTTAGAGCACAGCTCGCGTCGTGAGTGGGAACCCTTGTAAATACGGATCGGGCCCGAGCGAGTCGTCTGCTCTTCTATAAATCTTGAGCTACATTGGCGTGACTATCCTAAGTATCACAAGAGTCATCCTGAATGATATCAGTACGATTTCAACACTTCACACCTGTGTGTATTGCATAAAAATATCTTTGATTTTGTAAATTCTCATCTCAACCTGTTCGAGCAGGCACTTGAATGCGTGAAAAAGTATTTCAGCCATTTCAAATAATTTTTGCCGCACAATGTGAATTTTCTCATTTTTTAGGGTTCCGTACCCAAAGGGTAAAAACGGGACCCTATTCCTGAGACTTCGCTGTCCGTCCGTCCGTCCGTCCGTCACCAAGCTGTATCTCAAGAACGGTGATAGCTAGACAGTTGAAATTTTCACAGATGATGTAATTCTATTGCCGCTATAATAGCAAATACTAAAAATAAAATAAAATACATTGTTAAGGAGGGCTCCCATACAACAAACGGGATTGGTTGCGTTAACTTTGCACCTCATTTGTATGGAGCGCTATACATACCAGGTGCAAACTTAACTTAACCACTTAAGGATTTCAAGTGTTTGTATGGAACCCTCGGTGCGCGAGCCCGACTCGCACTTGACCGGTTTTTATTTAAATTTTGCATAAATTAACCAACCGCTATTGTTCACATTTTGGTCCTTACTCATAATTATCGTAACGTTTCATCGAACGCAGGCCCTGAAGTCATATTCCTTAAAATTTGACACACTTTCCTCACGGGGTTACCGTACACTCTCTTTATCTTAAATCCTGCACCTTTGCTCGCTCGAGCATCCCCGAGGTCCATATATCGCCTTGGGCCCTATATTGGATTTGGAACCAATAGGACCCTTATTTATCGCCTAGCCTCTTATTTATATGCATTGCCTCGGAAACTGCGGGATTATCCCGAGTTAATGGAATACCTGAAAAAATGGGATAGGAACTATAAATTGCTGTGTTCATTGCGAAGTAGAAATTTGTATAGTTTATTTTGATGAAAAGTATTTTTATAATCACATTAACTTTTGATCACAGATTTTTTTCCATTAAATTTTAAAAAACCTGAACTCCACTATTAACTGAATTACTTATATGAGAGAGTATTTTAGTTGTCTCTCAGTCTTATAGCTCTTTTTGTAAAGGTAAGTTAGGCAACGGCTTTGTGAAGCCTAGGTTGAGCCTCAGTTTTTTTAGTTTAAAAAATGTCATCATCATAAATTTAAGAGTCAGACTCTTGTCGGTGCAGCTGATGTAGTATGCTAGTATGAATTAAAAATCAGAGAATACAGATGGTTCTTCGCTTTGATCTTAGCTATAGCCGCTTAGCCGCCCAAGAATTGTATTTTATTGGCTGTTTGTGCAAAAAATAAGATGCAAATGGTCAAATAGAACAGACATTAGCCTCTGGCAAGTTCCCCTCGCGTGTCGCGCTGATTGCTAATTAATTTAGCCGCCGGGGGGCGCTGGCGTAGCGCCAGCCGACAGCGGGGTTCCGTAGGATCCTTACCCAATTCGGCAAATCATAAATGAAGGTTATGATATCAGAATTATATTTACACTGTAGGAAATAAGTTACTACAATTCTACTAATTATTAAACACACTTTTTTAACACAAATCAATATATATTACAATTTAACAATGACAATAATACGATTGACAAGACATCTTGACCATAGAGTATATTGAATGTTTATTGATCTTGACACGCATGGTAAATAGACGAGAGACAGAGTCTTAGTATTAAGTAACCTTTTCGTACTGCAAAAAGGTGTCGCCGCAACACTACCGGTCAAAAGTTGAAATCGACACTTTTTATTCAAATTTAAAGTCAAAATATAATTATGTTAGTCTTAACTCGTAATCGGCAAAAAGTACTTTTCACTGAAATAGCAGTCAAAAATAGCCCAATGGAGCTGTTAAAAAGTAATCTTGACTAAGTGATTCCGCCAAAAGTATTTTTATTTTCGCTAAATCGACTGAGACGAAGCTCTGTCGCTGTGACTCTGTTTTTTTAAGTAGATAGTCTATATATTTTTTTAGTTTGAATTTTTTTATTGATTCTATTTTTTATGTGGAAATACCACATTTTTTATTTTTATAAATAGTGACACAAAGGTAGGTACCGTCTATGTGACATTATACTTTTGAATGTCAGATATATAATTCTATCACTTTGCCTTTGCTCACAGTTGAAGTGTACACGTACCTGAAGGGTTTCTGGAAGAGACAACTATTTAGTCATAAGATCCCCTGATATTTTAGTAAAACTTACAATTTGTGCAACGTTGTCCGAATTAATTTGTATTTAGAGAAATTGCTGTTGTATTTCTGTGTATGCGGTGTGCAATAAATTTATGGGTCGCATCCCTAACATCATTTGTACTAAAATCACTTGCCCGAACTGTTTTGTCCTAATGGGCATTAGCCCTAACGATCAATTGCCATAACAATCATTTTACATAACGTACTGGTTGTTTTAAAACTCATTTGTCCGAAACATCAATATCCCTAACTATCAATATCCCTAATATTTTTAGCCACATATTCCTCAAAATCCCTAAAATCAATTTTCGTTTTTTAAAGTCCTCGCTCCTTTGCAACCACCGAACTGCTACCAGAAAAGTAGTTTAATGGGTTAGGTTAGGTTAGAACTGCGACCACAACAGTACTCGAGCCGAGCGATTAAAACCAAAATTAGGGAATATGAGTGTTAGGACAAATGATCATTATGATAAATGACATTAGGATAAATTATCAATATGGCAAGTGACATTAGGAAATAAGATATTAGGGAAACCAACATTAGGGCATATAAGTGTCAGGACAAGTGATCATTATGACATAAAACGTTAGGGAATGTAAAAATAGGCTAAAAAACGCTAGGGATTCAGATATAGATCCAACATTGACGATTGGGACAAAATTTACAAAGAAAAAGGAACACATCTTTATTAAACGTGATAATTTTATGGAACCCTAACAGCGGACGCAAGAGGCCAGTGATTTGTCGCCACTCGCGTCCACTCTTGAGGGGGAGGGGCAGTTGGCACCAACGCTGACACTTGAGACGTCTCAAACAAAGCGTATTTTGGTGACTACTGCAATATCTTGAACTACTCGAGTCAACAGTGTACATTTTTACCTTTATCAAAATAATCTAAATTCTAAGTTTTAAAAACCTCCAAACGAACCAAACTTGGCTAAAAACCATTTCGACAGACAAGGTTTTCGATAAAAAAAAAACACATTCAAATCAGACCATTCGTTTAGGATCTACTATGCCACAGAGAGACAGACACACATGTTTAACTTATAATAAAAAAATCCGCATATCCCAATCTGCCACTCAAGCGTCGAAATGATTTAGTATAATTTACTGGTTGAAGTATTTTCTTCCTACTGACCAAGACTATTCGTCCAAGCACTTGCACTACTTGTTATTGATGCTGTGTTTTGCTTTCATCTTACCCAAATATTCCTGAACTAGCTGGACCGAGTGCTGAATAACTACTACTACCACTAAGTAGTACTAGTACCTACTAGTACTACTGAATGTCTCAGCGTCCCAAAGCAAGTCTTAGCCTCCGATACGAGTTTGCGGCACTTGTCCCGATCTAGCACCGTTTCCCGCCAGTCCCCGGCCCGGAGTAGCAGATCTGACTCTACGACATTAATCCGGCGATTCCTGGGCCTTCGTCCTATAACTATAACTATCGGGTTAGCTAAAAATAAATTCTATGGTATGTCGCCGACAACTAAAGTTGCTTCTCTTACGCTAACGTAGATCTAATTTTTTTTCCGTTTCTGCTCGATCGAATTTGATTCAGCCACTCGAGCACTAAAACCTACATTTGGTTAGAATTTAAGCATCGTTGAATGTTCAGCTATCTCTGTACCAGAATTGGATGTCCAGCCGTTTCTGCGTAATGAGAGAACTATGGAAATTATAGCCAACAGATGGTGCCAGGCTGGCATAGCGGCGCGCGCCCATACAAAACAAAAGACGATCCTGAATCACGCTTTTAAGTTTTTTCCTTTAATCATGACCCCTCTCCATAGAAAACTGATTTTCAATACATATCTATAATATTATAAATGATAGAGGTAAGCCGCTCGCTACGGTTTATGTAGGAATAGGAAGTATTATTGTAATGAGACGTCTCGAGTCGCCCCTGTTATCGCCGGCGTATAAGTCAACATACAATTTTACGCTTAGCCGAGGTTCGGACTAGGGCGACACCAATAGTGAAGGGGGATTTCGCCGAAACTATAGACGAATTAACATTCCGCTGAGTACATTTAAGCTGTAAGACGTCCAGTGATAAACGCCTCCCCAAAGTTTTCACCAACGATCTGTCTTGTATCGCCCCTATCCAACTGCTTCCCGCTATCTTGACCAGCGTCGGTCCACCAAGTTGGGAGCCTTCCAGCGCTGCATCTTCCTGTACGTGGTCGCCACTTATGAATTTTGTTGGGGCAATTGTTTGGTAGTTATCGAAAATAGGAGCGACGCCTGGTATGGGCAACGAGTTAGCGAAATTGCATTTTTCTCTGTTAATGTAAGCCATTTAAAAAACGTGGTTTTATTGTTTATAACTTAATTGTAGAAAGAAAACGTAGCTAGACCGATTTAAAAATTACGGAACAAATTCATTTTTAACCGATTTTGATTATCTCTGATTACTTGAAAACGGAAATTAAAATTATATTGCTCTAAGCATGAATCGGAGTTAAGCCGAAGCGGGTTCTGGAAGAATCAGGGTTCAACCCTACCCGCTCGCTCGCAGCCACCGGCCCGAGATGTCCCGGTAATGGGACTTTTATCGTGAGGAGCGAGGAGCCAGGCAGAGTCGTCGGCCATTTTGTTATTAACACTTCGGATCAGTGGAACAGATTATTGTAATATAACTCCTTAACGGGGTACAATTCAAACGACATGCATGCAAACAAGACCTCCCCGATCACCCCGCTATATGTATTTTATATGAATCATTAAAAAACAGAAAAAAAAAACAATTCTAACAAATAAAGAACCGTACCTATATATCCTAGATTTCCTTAGGTGCTGCTGTAGACATCTGAAGGATGGAGACTTGGTGACCTGACATACAGGCTCTGCCTAGTTCGGGCACCAGTCTCCACCGCATTAGAAACAAATAGTCTTAAGGAAATTAAACTGAAACAAATGTAAACTTTGTGGTGGAGTCAATAAATACTTTTTACTTTAGGTAAGTGTAATGGAGATATAACATCCAAACAAAGTTTTGAGATGTAAAACGTCGCCAGAGCTATTTTGGAGGTGTTAAAGTTCTGTTGGAGGCCCAATAACATTTTTTTATAAAATAATATTTTCTTCGGTTTCCGTTTAAATAAAATAATTTAAACGGATTAAAACAATTTAAATTGTTTCATTTATATATTTTAAACAAAACAACGAAGAGTTTTGTAGAAGCTAACAATAATAAGACTATAGTTTCTTATACATAACGAGTTAAAATTACAATATATCCGCAAATAATTTGCGAAGTTCTTCGATAATATTTGCCTTCCTGACCGTGTATTTATATTTCTAACCAAACCCTTGGTGGCATTAATCTAATGTACACAGACACAAAAACCTTTCTTACGGTTGGACCCGTCTCGGGTTTATTTGACCCGTGTCGGGTGTTCCGGCAATAGCTGGCAAACTGTTGTTTATGGCCCTTGCACGTTCTGTCAAAACATCTTCGATCTGTTAGGTTCCTTTAGATTTAGCCTGTCGTCGCGGCGCCGGGGTAACCCGGGGTGGGTAACTAGGGTGTATTGTGCTGTGTTGTATTTGCGTGTACCCATTTCTAAATGTAGTCTTAATTTAAATTAATAATTAATACCGATCCGAACCGAATTATTTCTAAATGAAATTAAAATAATTCTAGTATAAATTATTTTAATTTCATTTAGAGGTTTATTTTGAAACCAAGAGAAAAAAAATATCTAAGGGATGTTTCTTAATACATCAAAATTAGTAAACACTGTACTGGTAAGTAAACATATAAGATATTAAAAAAAAAACGCCATTTTGAAAACTTTCCAAAACTTGATACGACAAAAAAAAGGTATACACTTATCGAACCTACTCACAAAAATTCATGAGGATCGGTCGAGAAACGTGGCCTTCGAGAACAACCGGGAATCCCAACATCCAAACATATAATTAAAACTTATTGAATCGGGTCTATCGCGATATATTTTTTATTTACTTTCATTGCCTGAAGTTTCTACACGGTTTCAGGTGCCGTGGTCTCAGACGCACCACGTAGTTTTAATTGTGTACAAACGGCGAGAGCATAAAGTATTATATCCAATCATCTGGACAACACCGCCGCTGGGCCAGGTTTTTCATTAGTGACCAATGCGACCATGTACCGGATAACGTTGTTTAATGCTTCCAACACGGTGGACCGACGATCTAGTGAGAAACTCGGCAACCGTCGGACGGGAACAGCAAAGACAGTGGTGACAATTCTGGTTTTTACTATTATAAATACCTATGTAGAAAAAAAACTGGTGAATCTTGGCACTTCTCTCCAGGTTTCATTTCTGAAGCGTGGAAAAAATCGGTCTGGAATACATAAAGACCCCAAGGTGATTTTGCCAAATATTTTGAATTTTTAATAATAATTTAAAAATTAAAATTTGTCCAGCATCGAACGTTTTAGTGGCTGACATACCTACGAATGAAATGTCTTTAATGTACAGTAGTTTAATTTTTCCAAGTTCGTTCGCGTATTTTTTACCATCGACGAATAAAAAGTATCCTATAATCTAAAAAGTATCCTATAAGGTATACATGTACTAGAATTGGTTAAAATCCGTCCAGCCGTTTCGGCCTGATCAGAGGAAACGTAAAATTTTGCCAACAGATGCTGCAGTACAGCCAGCGCCACGCTAATGCATCGCACTGTTAAGATCCTGAAATAACTGCCACTCGCAGAGAACTGATTTTCAATACAATTTTATAATAGTATAGATGTATTATGTATATGTGTATTACAAACTGAAACCAGTCGGCGGTTCACCGGCCCCACTCGAAACTCCTCAAAGGCCCACTTATCCAAATTGTTCCTTTAACCGCGACGACGAAAGCTGCTGCTAACCGCGAATGCGATTTATTATTACAATACGTACTATCACGCCACTGGGGGAGCGGGGAATTGTATTGTCTTTAAATACAGCTTATAACAGTTAGAGCGTTTCGAGAAAAACGTCAGAGTTTTAAGCCTGTCGTTAACTCCTAACGGTTTTGTTTCTCAGTCTGATATGTAGGTATTGTTGTTTACTGCAGGCTAACGAACGATCACTCGATGAACACTGGATTCGCGCAAAAAATGTGGCGCCACTTGATTTTTTTCGCCATAACGGTACCGCCGGCTTAATTGTTATATAATGAATAAATGGGAATTCTGGAAGCAATCGCCCTTGAATTCACCCCTAGAGGCAGAAGTGACGGGTGAGGACACCAGAACTGTCAATCAACTGATATTTATGGACTTCTATCGCGACTTTTACTAAATTACTCATGAGCATCGTACAAATATTATGCTGTTCCGAGCTACTGGCAACTATAAAATAAGGGTAAAAAGGTCAGTATAAAATGTATAATCAGAAAAATTAAGAAGAATGGGGTAACACGTTCCGTATTTTAAAAGTATATTCACTTAGATTTTAACGCATTTGGAAGTGAGTTCTAAAAGTAATTTATTTGTGGAATATATTTATGTCTGTATTATGCAGTTTTGATCTGTTTTAAAGATCTCACTCGACAGTGGCGCCAACTGGTGAGCATAAAAACGGTAGCCCTGATTATAACTGCTTACAGTACAATACAATACAACAATACTTTATTGCACTCCAATTTACCGCACAAAAAGTTTACAAAAGGAAACAAGTCAAATATAATTTATAAGTAACTAGCTTTTGCCCGCGACTACGTCCGCGTGGAACTTGGAAGTATGGAAGAAACCTCGTACAACACGATAGATATCCACCTAATCACCTTAATTAACTCTTAGCTCTTTAGCGATAAGACCGCCTGTTGTTACCCTATTTAACTTTGCTTTATTTCTTTGTATTAATCTTTTTCATGTGGTGCACAATAAAGGATATTATTATTATTATTATTAATAAAAGGGGGCGCCTAAGCAAATGTAAGAGCAATTGTGCTTTTGGTCTAATCATTATATTTTCTACAGGGTCAAGAATGTCATCATGAATTACTTACTCACTTTTCAATCTTTTTAGGGATAATTTCCAGGATGAAAACTATCCTATGTCCTTCCTCGGATCTTAAACTATCTCCATGCCAAATTTCATCAAAATCGATTCAGCGGTTTAAGCGTGAAGAGGTAACAGACAGACAGACAGACAGACAGACAGACACACTTTCGCATTTATAATATTAGTATGGATGGTAGACAACAGGCGGTCTTATCACTAAAAAGCAATTTCTTCCAGACTTCCTTCGGATAGTGAAATAGATACACCAATAGGTACAACCTACAGAAAACAAGTACGCACCTGGGAAGTCAGAAGGATACCAACCAACATATTAACTAAGTCACCTTAATTACAATGTTATTTGAGTCAATTGCACTTGCTGCGTCCTCCGTCGCTGTGCCAACTCCAATCGCTCAAACGTATTCGAACTAGGGTGACACCACAAACTTACGCAAAAGTTCCTCTCCGGATTAACGCACAAATCTCACTCCAATCCCCTTCGCAATAAGTGTGTGTTTAGGTTTGTTGGACAGCTGACTAGAGTTAGTAATACGTCATCAATGGCAGTGACGTCACATGTACATCGATTAGATTTCTCATGTTCGGAGGTTTTATGGATTTTTCGGAAGTTATATTTGGGAAAGTTGAAGCGTTTGAAGTGAAAGTGTTTGATGGATTGATTTCAGCAGAGCTGTTCTTCGTATATACGCGGGATTTAAAGATTTCTTCTTTAGGATTCCGTACCCAAAGGGTGATAAGATGTCCCGTATGTCACAGGGCTGAAACTTTCCAACCGTAATAGGTAGGTACATACAATGTTCGCTTAATGTGTGTTGGTATGGCCGCTAAAACAATAAATAGTGGAAATCAAAAAGAAAGGGTATTTACTTATATAAAAAACGTGCTTTAGTAAAAACTAGAACCATCACATTCATAACCATAAACAACGCACCCTCGACCGTTATTTATCTCAGAAAGTGCAAAATCTCGGGAAATACTGCTCTGCATAAACTTGGTTCCATAAATATCCAAGATTTACTTTTGCTCTAAAGCATCATTTTCTTAGCCCGGTAGTTTGTTGGCTTTACTACGGTAACAAAAACGTCGTAAAAGCCTTCGGATTGGGAGGCTTATACGTCGTGTTTGAGCACGTGGTGGGGCGATAAAACTATGCTTAACCTGGCGCACGTACGAAGAACGTGTTGGATGGTTTAGTTAAAAATGTATTTTTTTACCAAACTTTCTCGACTTGTATAGAAGAGGAACCCCGGAGAAATTATGCTAAAGTTGGTTGTTTTAATACGTTTTCACCAGAGTAATTTAACATAATCGATATTTTATTTATAAATACCTTACAATCTAACATACATACTAAATGAATATGTGTATTTATATAACAAATGACAACTATAAGTATTAAGTCTGATGACGCCACGCTGGCTTGGCGCGTCGTATGTTTACAGGATCGTTACTTCAATATGATTGCCCTGATAGAAATTAAACAAAACAAATAGTATTTCTAATTACATAGGCTATTGAGTCATAAATAAGTTAATGACTGACTGAAAATCCCACTAACGGTCAAGAGTGACCTTAGTGCAATATTTCATCAAGTTTCAATGATGAAACGGATCCAGATCTGGAGAGCGGCGGAGGGAGGGATATTCTCCATTGTGTTTTAGTCTGAAGACAAATACAAGTATTCACAAATTTCAACTAAAAGGCTGTACAAGGCTGTGTATCTGCCAGTACTGTGTGAGATAAGGGAGCGCATGAAATAATTTCCTCAGAGATATATAAAGTCTCTGAGTGTCATACTACACTAAGCTGCCAGAGATGTATACAGTCTCTAAGAGTTCAAAAAGTTAAAATCAACATTGAACAACTTCAATCAAGTATACTTGAATGGTTTTTTTGGATGAAGTTTCTCACGTTTACGAGTACTTCATTGAGCACTAGCATGCGGTTGCACATATTTAATTTGTCCCTTGCTAGCATGAACAGACCAGACCCCACAAACGGCGGACCCCAAAACAATGGAGACTGATGATTGAGTGATTTCTTTTTATTAGAAAATGATTAAAATTAAAGAAAAATGAGGAAAATCATGATAACTCCAGCATTTTGACTTTCATAAAAAGTAGCCGATTTGATCTGTAAGGAGCAAGAAACTAGCCTCTCTCTTGCAACACTACCGCCACCAATTTAACACCTTTCAACGGACTCTTTTGGATATAATATGACGAATTAAAATACTCAAACGGGTTTACTCACGTCGTAGAAGTCGAATAACGCTCGACATGTTTCGAATCGGTACGCGATTCATCATCAGGAGAGACGATCAGTCAGATGGAGATGGAGGCAGAGTAATCGGGTTGCGAACGCATCGGCTCGTCCCCGCCCAACTGCAGTAGAGAGGCTGCCTTTATACTTGCCTTATCTTAAGGGCGTGACGGATAAAATCGGATACTTGTTACGCCGTAGGTATTGCATCAAGACGATTTTCCGCCCTCATATACAGCTCAGACAGTTGGTGCGTTCCCCCAAAGATAAGGAACCCCTAAGTAATCCTGGCGTATATATGATTCCGTGCTCCTGTGGGAAGAACTATATAGGAGAGACTGGCCGGAACATTTCCACAAGAGTGACTGAACACATACGTAGTATGAAAAATCAGGATACCCGGGGTTCGGCAGTGACGGAACATTCACTGAATTCGGATACGTCTCACTATATTCGGTTCGATAAGGTAACTGTGCTGGCGAGAGAAAAGTTTTCCATTCCGCGGAAAGTACGGCAGGCTAATCGAAATTAGTCGTCATCCGAATTTAACCGAGATTGTGGATGGTCAGTGCCCCCTAGTTGGAGGACGGTTTTGAATACTACATCGGTGGTTAGTGTGGACGAGACCTTAGCGAATGACGTAGTGAGTGTTGTGTGCAACCCGACAATTGGCATTGTGCGTGATGATGAGGGTAGTTTTGCGCCTCCGCCGGTGACACCCGCGTCGAGCAGCCGCGCGGACAGGGCGCATGCCCGCAGTGTTCGATTGGCCGCCGCCGCGACTGATCGTCTCTCCTGATGATGAATCGCGTACCGATTCGAAACATGTCGAGCGTTATTCGACTTCTACGACGTGAGTAAACCCGTTTGAGTATTTTAATATGTCTGAGACTCACGATAGTTTTCTATGTAAAATAATATGACGATCTGCTCACCCCCTTCTACACTCCATAACTGCTATGACTGGTTGCTTTGTTCTAACAATCCGTTTCTGTGTTGCCAGCGGTTTATCATAATACTTCCCGATCCCCTAGAAACCTGCATGAGTCTCATATAATCGTTGAGTGTTTGAAGATTAAGTCAAAGAAAAATACAATTGCAATTTGTAATGCATAAATGCATTAGCAATATTTTTAGTAGGAGTGAGGGAATACATTATTTTCCTTACTATTTTTTTTTTGGTAAAAAGTGGCATCCAGTCATTCGGTAGCCGTAGTATCGATCAGAACTAGTTATCATTAGTTTTAGTATTTATTCTTATTTTATATGTTTTTATGAAATAGTATTTAAGATATTGTATTAAATTGTATTTCACCTGTTTCAGTTATTTACTTTAACCTCGTAGTGTCCTGCCAGCACGTCCTCCGCAGCTCAAGGTTGGCTGGAAGACGCGAAAAACTCAGAAAATTAGATTTTAGATGTTTATCCAAAAGTGGGTCACAGCAGAATACTGGAAATTCTAGCTAGGACCGTGTTTAGGAATTTAGTCACGTAGAGTTATTTGTTTTGCCGCTCAAGATAGTTATGAAATCATTATTGCTATGCGAGGCGTACAGAACGTATATTCAATTGAGATCGGATGATTTTGGGGATCTGTGTCGTTAACGAGAAAGAGGGGAAGCCTTTGTACAGCAGTGGGATAAACGGGTTAGATTAAAACAAGAAAGTGTTTACAATGAAACAAATAATTGAAAAAATGCCACCCTAAAGCATGTAGAAGCAATTCAACCATCAGGCTCTGGCATCAGGTTCGGTGGTCCAGTTGGGAGACGCCCGTGTTGGCCCGGAAAGCCGTTGGAGACCCAGGTTCGAATCCTGCCTGAACCGTTAAATTTTTCAATTTTTCGTTTCATTGTAAACATTTGGTTTACGTTAGCAGACGTTACTGCTTAAATAAAAAGAATCAAGAAAGTGTTATTTATTTATTTATTTTAGGAGAACCAACAGCTAATACACTAAATACAGAAACTTAAATAGAAATACAGAGCCAATTACAGGAACTCACAAATAGTTGCTGTACATGAAACATACACTTAAGTAAACAGCGCACATCGATGTACCGACGCGCACTTGCAGCAAATATTATGTAAAAACTATAAAAATTCTTTAATCTACAAACTTAAACTTTTAAACCTTAACTTTTAGAGCCTTGATGGGCTGAAAACCTAAGTACCTACCTAATACACAATAACAATACTGCACAAGCATGTTATAAAAATCGCTCAATCAAAAAACACATTAGCTAAATTTCGCCTCACGGAAGGAATTACACAATTAAATATATCAATATCATGCTCTTTCGTCGTCGAAACTATTCCGTCTGTAATTGGATGATGTACGCCTCAGTGAGATAGGGGGGAAGTGCCTTTTGGACCGAGAAGGAGTCACAAACGATAATTCCTTGAGCAGTTCGGGGCAGTCAATGCCGCCAGTTGTGATTTTAAGCAAAAAGGTCTTCTTCTTCTTAGTCGTACACTCTTGTCAGAGTGGTCGTGGTTATGGATTGTCCTCTTCTACATCAATGACGGCTTTTGCGATTTTTCTCCATCTCTCTCTGTTTGTGGCACTCCGTGCACACTCCGTAAGGGAACGTTTCGTCGTGGACTTTATGAGATCCGTCCACCTAGTAGGAGATCGGCCGCGAGAACGTTGACCTTCCACTCTCCCCTGCACTACCAAACGCTCCATCGACTTTTCGCTGCGAATGATATGTCCAAACATTTTCAAGATTCGCACTTGCACAATCGACGAAAGTCTTTGTTTGACTTTAAGCTCTTTCAAGATAGAGAGATTAGTCCGGCGAGCAGTCCATTTTATCCTCAGCAACCGTCTCCAGCACCACATTTCGAGTGCATCAATCCTTTTGCGGTCTCTTTGATGGATCGTCCATGTTTCGGCTCCGTACAAGAAAATTGGAAATACCAAGCACCTCATGAGTCGAACCTTTGTGTTCTTGGTTATACGCCGATCTTTCCAAATTTTTGTGATCTTCTCCACAGCTGATCGTGTTACGGCACATCGTCTTTTAGCAAAAAGGTAATATCGGCTATTTTACGGCGCTTATATAACGGGATCAGATGGTGTTTTTTACAAATATTTAGGTAATTGGATGAATTATAAGGGAATTTTAGTTAGTAACTTAAGTACTTAACAAATTTTTCTGAACACGTTCAATCCTGTCTATATAAGTAGCGTAAAAGGGATTCCAAATTTGGGATGCATACTCCAGTTTACTGAGGTACCCGCTAACCGAACTAAGGAGCAAAACTGAATCTCAAGTGTTTTGGAGTAAAATGGACAGAACTACCTACGCATTATAAAACCTAGTGTTTTTAAAGCAGAACCAACGATAGTGTCAATGTGGTGGGTGTCAAATAAAAGTTTGGAATCATGTACCACCCCCAAGTCTCTCATAGATTGGACTGGTTATTGACTATACTTGTATATTAAAGTGCTCGCATAAAAATGGTATCCTAAATTGGTCCTTTTCTTTACGTTCCGCTTGAATATGAACTAGTTTTATTTGCACGAGCGTTACGTAGTGGATACTATAATACCTGAACGTTAAGTTCTAGAAGAAACAAGTATTTCGTTTTTTTTTTTAAACGCTGGTCTGCTATAAAAACTTTTTTACTAAAACTTATTTTTACTTGCGCTGTGATGTAGTTATGTACTATACATGTTTTTCTACCAATTTTTATCACGGAACAATGCATCTTTCAATTGACAAAAAGGAAACTAAAGTAGCCAATCCACGCCGGTGAAGTCACAAGAAAACATTAGTGTCAAATAAAAGCAGGTTTAAAGTTTAAACCCTGACAGTTGTAAAACGAAAGAGACAAACTTATAAAGAAAATCTTAAGTCAATAGACTAAGGAGCGCATTTGCTTTGCGATAACAACGGAATCTCATTCGTTTTAAGTATACTCTTAACTTGAAATGTTTAATGAGTGTTGTAAAAGATGTAGATTGGTATAGGGCTTGGAGCAACAGCTTAAGTACTTATAAAAAAAAACCCGGCCAAGCGCGAGTCGGACTCGCGCACCGAGGGTTCCGTACAACGAAATACTTATCTTTTAACTTCTTGTGTTCTGTATTTTTTGTTATAGCGGCAACAGAAATACGTCATCTGTGAAAATTTCAACCGTCCAGCTAGCACGGTTTGTGAGAGATAAAGTTTGGTGACAATATCAAGCAAAAACGGCAAAAAAATCATCGCGTTTGTTGTATGGGAGCCCCACTTAAATATTTATGTTATTCTGTTTTCAGTATTTGTTGTTGTAGCAGCAACATAAATACTTCGTCTGTGATTCAACTGTCATGCTATTACGGTTCATGAGATACAGCCTGGTGACAGACGGAGGGACGGAGAAGGCTTAGTAATAGAGTCCCGTTTTTACCTTTAAGATACGGAACCCTAAAAGAAAAGGTGTAATATAAAGTTGGAAACAAGATGATAAAAGACGTAAGAAAAGAAACGCAGATGAATGGATGATGAAAAAGAGTCGGAACCATACAGTTGATCAAAAAAATATTTTCCTCGCATACCTATTCATAACCCTCAAAATTCTAAAATTTGTGTAATTATATTCATTAATTACTTATTAACTCGATACAATTATAATTTCGTATAAGAATAATATCTTTAGTTCATATCATACAAAAATCTGAAATACCTTAACAAAAAAATTGCTCGTAAAATTCTAAATTTTTTAAAATAATTTTATATTGACATTATCTGTTCACGCAGCAAAAACCAAGGATTTAAGAGTTATCAAAGGCTGCAAGTTTAGAATGATCGGACTATACGGCCGTAGCTCGCCACGGCCGGCCGGGCCGTGGGTACAATCAACCAATTTGATTCCTAGGCCATTTCGTACCTTGTCACAGTGAACGTCAATATGAAAGCCGCTTGAAATCTCATATCATTGTCATTGTGACAAGGTTCTATTGTGGCCTAGAAATCAAATTGGTTGACTGTACAACATTTCGCAGACTTTGCAGGTTCAATGATTTCCTAAGCATCTTAGGTTTACTTAAGACATTTATTTCTCATAAATACAAGTCTTAGAATTATACAAGTCGCTTAAATGGGAACTTAAATACTAATAAGGTTTTATGATGATAAAAACGTACAATATTATACTTACGACTCCGTTGACCGCCGTTTTGACGACGCGGTTGGCAGTGGTTAAGCAACTGCCTACTGAGCCAACGGTCCCGGGTTCGAATCCCGGCAAGAGCAAATATTTTGTTTGATGAACACGAATATTTGTGCCTGGGTCATGGATGTTCTATGTATTTAAGTATTTATTTATCTATATAAGTATGTATATCGTCGCCTAGTACCCGTAACACAAGCCTTCTTGAGCTTAATTTGGGACTAGGTTGATTTCCCTTCGGCCGCGTACGTAACCGGAGTTTCGTAACCAGTTGCGATAGAAAACTTTTACGGACTTGTTCGAAACCGGTTGCGAACTAAAACTATTTTGTTCTTATACGAAACCAGTTACGAACGAACACTTTTTGTTTTTGTACGAAACCTTTCGACCATTCATAGAACCAGCAAAGACGTTCATACTATAAAAGTTTTCTCTACTCTTCATATACTCGTTATACAGGGTTCTCACGAGGATTCCAAATCATTTTACCAGCGGATTCCTGAGGTCGTTAGGAGTAAAAAAAATTATATGAACCTATGTCGAAATATGATTTTTCGCTTTTTTATGTTTTCATTTTAATACATAATAAATAAATTACCCTTTCTTTACCGGTAAAACAATACTTTAGAACGAGCTCGCAACCTTATCTCCAAGCAAAAAGGTAAGAGAGAGAAAGGTACAAAGTTAAAATTACATTTATGGTTAAAATGTCAAAACTAAGTTCCATGGGCTGCACAAATTGCATGGTCAATTTGTGCAGCCCATAGAAGTGTATACCGAGTATATGAAGATTATAGAAAACTTTTATAGTATGAACGTCTTTGCTGGTTCTATGAATGGTCGAAAGGTTTCGTACAAAAACAAAAAGTGTTCGTTCGTAACTGGTTTCGTATAAGAACAAAATAGTTTTAGTTCGCAACCAGTTTCGAACAAGTCCGAAAAAGTTTTCTATCGCAACTGGTTACGAAACTCCGGTTACGTACGCGGCCGGAGGGGTTGATTTGTGTGCGGTTGTCTGATATTTATTTTATTTATTTAATTTATTTAATACTAGGTATATGTATACCTATTTGTATAAACAGTAATATATATTTTGTATTTACTTGAATTCTAGATCCTCTCTGTACCATCAGATTTCTGATTTGCACCCACTTCTAGGTTCTCTGTTTGGCGCTATGGTTGACTGGTAGAGAATGCCATTTGGCATTAAGTCCGCCATTTGCACGGACTTTTGTTTTGTGCAAAATAGTTTAAAATAATAAATAACAATGCAGACATATCAAAAAAAGAAGGGTAAGTACATTTGAGAACCAACGAAAAACAAACAATAATGAGGGCGCTCACATCACATCGTAGATATTGCATCTTTCAGAAACTAGGCACATGTTTTTGAAATGCTCCTTAAACAAAGAACTTCCGAGGCTTGTCAGCGTAAAGTTGCGAAAAATTAAGCGTAATAAGAAAGAACAAACACCTCGCTTTTCGCCTGTAATTTTATTCAAGCCAGTAAACAAACACTAATAAAGACCGGAAACTTTTCACGTAAATAACGTCAGCTGGACGGTCCTCATAAAACGTTTTTTACAATCATTTATGGTTCCGTACACTATAAAGTTTATAATGAGATAATTGACCGAACGAGCGAAGTGTATCTCGACTTCGACGACGCGGTTAGCGCAGTGGTAAAACAGCTGCCTAAGACTTAGCCGACGGTCGTAGGTTCGAATCCCGGCAAGGGCAAATATTTGTGTGATGAACTCGAATATTTGTGCCTGGCTCATGGATGTTAATTGTATTTAACTATATAAGTATGTTTACCGTCGTCTATTGCTCATAACACAAGCCTATTAGAGCTTACTGTGGGACTAGATTGATTTGTGTGAGGTTGTCCAATATTTATTTATTTATTTATGTTATTTTATTTATCTGTTTCAGCTTGTGCTACAATTCTTTTGTATGTCCATAATTCATAACAGGAGTCACAGTAACAGCTGTGGTTCTCGCCTGCAGGTCGCATTTCTCAACCTATTTTCGTGATAGTTTGTAAGCAGGTCCTATAGTCATTTCTTTTTTGTAGATTCAGCTTTTCATTATGTCGGAGATATTTTGATTGCAAACGTACTTTGACTCACTAAAAAGTCTATATAATTGGATCTGCTCATAAACTTTCAAGTAAAACGGTTGAAAAATGCAACCTGTAGGCAAGAACAGCCGGAAATCCGGATAAATGGAGGCGCAAAGGCGAAAGTTTGTGAGTGTGTTTGTGTGTATGTTTGTTACTTCTTCACGCTCAAACGGCTGGACCAATTTTAATAATATGTACTTACAATAAAATTTGGTATAAAGGTAGCCATCCTGGTTTAACCCATAGGCTACTTTTTATCCCGAAAAAAATAGGGTTCCCGTAGAATGAACGAACGTACATAAATTGAGATAAACCGTCAGGCTTTCTTGTAGTTTCTATTTTATTCTTACACTTTTCCTCACTTACCTATTTGCTATATCTTAAAATACACTTTTAATATGTTATATTGTAGAACTACGTATAGTTAAGTTCATATTATCATTGTAATAGTTAAGTAACTACTTATGCTTTCTGAAAAAATGACTTACTGTTGAGTTTCTTTCGGCGTTTCTTCTCAACAGTGGTCTCCTTTGTGAATGCCGGTAGACTCAGACATGTAAAAGTGCCCTTGTGGCCTACTTGCAGAATAAAGTTCATTATTTCATTATTTCATGAACGGGTTACACCGCGCGGCACAGTAAGTATGAAATAACTTCTACTGAAGCTGAAATGGAGACACTACGGTAATAAAGATTGAAAGTGACCGCAACACAGTGCCTAAAATTAATGCTTAGCTACGTTACTCATGTTTTTTTTTTATGTCATAGGGAGCAAACAAGCAAACGGATTGCCTGATGGAAAGCGATTACCGTCGTCCATGTACACTAGAGGAATCACAAGTGCGTTGCCGGCCTTTGAAACCCATGTCTCAAGATTTGAACAACTTGGAGAATAGTAGTTCTCAACTGCAGCAAGGAGTCTGCACGGACCCCTGCAGATATGACGGACGACACGTCAAGAACAGGCGGCGGCGACGGAGGCAGAAAACTTTTCTACCTTTTGAGTTTGCTTAAGTTTGCCTATTTTTTGGGACCCTATCTCAAACGGTGTCAATGAGACACTGAGACTATAATGTCTCTCTATCTGTATTGAATATAGGTATAATACGAGTAGGTACACGTTTGAATCAATAATAGTGCTCAGGATTCTGAATCTGAATAAACAAGATTTTCTTCATATACAAAAAAAAATATGTGAAAACGCCCATTTACCACGAAAAGTGTATGTGTGTGTATGACCCATGTGTGTGTGTGGCGGGCAGTTTGTCGTCGCACAGCATCGGAATTGTGGCTTTGCCTTTAATGAGACGAATAAACGGCGTTCTTCTCGATGGACTATGTTCTAATCTTATTCAAACTTTCTAAGACATATTGTTTTATTATATTAAGCGGTTTAATAAGTACAATAACTGACTAATGTTCTATTAAATATTGCTGGAGTTTTAGTCTTTAGCGATGTGCACTATTCGAAATGGCCATAATGTTTTTTTCTCATCGAAAATGAATAAATTATATTTTGATAAACGTCGAATTCAAAATGGCCAGTCATATCGCTACACGTATCTGCTATCTAGTAGGTATAGTTTAATTGTGCATCGATTTACACAATTTACGTATTGCTGTGAGGTTTGTGTATGTATGAGTACTGTGTGTGTGGCGGGCAGTTTGTCATCGCAGCACTTCGGAGTAATTGGTTTGCTGCGGCTTTTCCTTTAATGAGTCGGTGCTAGTCTTGATTGACGATGTTTCTATTCAATACCGAGAGAGTTCTAGTTGTTAATGTTCGGTGTAGACGTCTGATAAGTTTTGAAGTAAGGTCGTATTTTCTGGATTTAAATTTAAGGCGCTTTGTTCTTATTGAATGCCAGAGTTTGTCATTATAATTACAATATTCTAAATAAATATTTGAGATTTACGTAAAGGTAACCTCTGTGTGTAATATTAAGTTTACACACAAAGTCCCTACTACTAAAATGCTCTAAACAGTTTAAAACAAGAACTATTTTCAACTGAAATGGTTATGTATGTTTAAACTATACAATGATCTTCTATTATATAAAAAACTTAGAAGAATGAAGATGATTAATTATTGTAGTTAAAATGAGGTAAAAATCATGTATGAAATCGCATTACATATCTCGAATCATAATATATATGTCTGGGGTCATATTTGTTCACAAAATACATATCCAAATAAATACGACTACTGTACAGGACCTATTTCGCAGTAAAACCGACTTCATGTAGTTGCCTATGGCACCATCCCTCAAAAAGCTTTTAAGAGAAAAAGTTTTATTTTTCAAAAATTAATTGACCCGTGAAGGATTCGAACCTCCGACCTCCGATGGTAAGGATAAGTTTTCTATTAAGTAAATCGGCGCTCTGACCAACTGAGCTAACGAGTCGATGTCTGTTTGCTTCGAAATAAGTATCGTATGCCGGTGCATGACATCACATTAAACGCGCAGAGCGCATGAAATTTCGCAACATTTTGCAATTATGATATAATATAACTATCTAGCTGCGCCGTTACCCACTCGTCCCACGAGAACACAATTTTTTTTGGAATAAAAGTTTTGACTTTGGGCTCGTCACAAATCACGTGAGATTTTTTAGGCTACTTTTTACCCCCGCCCTAGTGATATTCGGTGAGGTTCTTTGCTAACCCCCCCTCCCCCTCACTACCTCACGTGTATTTTTTTTCCGCCAAAATTTCGTAATATAGACTCGCTATTTTGAAGTATTTAACAAGTGAAGATTTATTTTTAACTAAACCGAGAAAAATATATCGATTTTTTCTTAGTTCGTTCACTATAGCAAAATACACGTGAGGTCTACTCATACCCCTCCCTCCCCCAACGTGATATATCGTGATTTTTTCGTAACCCCCCTCCACCCCTATTGAACCTCACGTGATTTGTGCACAAGCCCAAAGTCAAAAGTGGATGAAAAGTAACCTATGTGTTAATCCAAGGTAGTCAGCTACCTTCATACCAAAATTTATCAAAATTGATCCAGCCGTTTGAGCGTGAAGAAGTAACAAACATACACAAAAACACATTGAAAAACTTTCGGCGTTATAATATTTAGTGTGGTTTATTGTTAATTCGTTTTTCTCGATTTTTTCTACGTATTTGAGATGTAAGGTAGTCTAGAGCTGAAATTCGACACAGCATTGTGTAATCCTCAATTTAGTAATATATCGGCCTTGTCCTGCTTATGATATTTCTGAGAAATAATTATCATAGGAGGAATCAATGCGTTGGCTCCACTCAAAACGTCAACCCTACCTATAAGGTGGAGCGGTGGGTGGTACCCAAGTAAGCGCTTGAACAGCCCTTATACAACTAATCTTAAGCTAAATAAAGGCTGTATAGGCGCTATGCAACCTCTGTGCTACTTAGGTACCATACAATTATAGGTAACAGTTTCAACACGAAATCGCATTATTTAATTTTTTTCAGTCGTCCCATGAAAATGAAAGCTGATGTATGTTCAAAACGATGGGAACTAAAATATCGATATATCCATTTGATTTAATTCAATAAGTTATCACATAGCGTAAAGCAAAGAAAGCTGAATTTTATGTTATGTCCTTAAACGTGAATATTTTTACTGACCTTGTTTTGTTCGTTGCTTGAAAGTAGAGCGGAAAAGACAGAGAAAAGTCCAAAAAAGTGCATCTCGAGGGGGAGATGTAACAAATGACGCGGAGACAGCCCGCTGATGATAAATGCGCGCCGTTATTGCGACTCACATCACTTGAGGGGCGCATTTTTCAAATTAATCTCAATTTTTCACTGGGGTTGAAGAAACAAGTATATTTCAAAATCCTATTTTTCTGTAAGTTATTTTTATTATGGCACTAAGTATTTTCCTACATTTTTAAACAAAAACTAATCTTTGCCCATCGCAAGGCTTTGAATAGTACCCTGGCATCGGTGCTTACTTAAAGTACCTACTGTACCTCAGGTCTCATGAGCCAGTACTGAAGAGCAAGTTACCTACTTATGAAAAAATACATATTTTTTCATAAGAAACAAACAATAAATACATATTTTTGAATGAAAATATACATATTTTTTCAAAAGTAGGTAAGAGATAATTAAAAACATGTGTATGTACTCGTGCCCAGTGTCTTTGAATGGGGCAGTCTGGTTTCTCGCTAATGACCTTCAGGATGGTGTTGATGCTCCCATTCACTCTTCGCATGAGCGATGCAACTCGGCGTCTGACTGCCGTGCGTCCATGTGCGCATTTGCAAACATTGCAGAGGCGCTGCAGTGGCGTGGGAGCCCCAACAACACCCTGAAGGCATTATTGTATTGCACTCGGAGTGCGTGAAGGCCCGCTGTGTGTAGTTGACCCACAGATTGCAAGTGTATAGGGTTTGGCAGAATGCTTTGAAATGAGTAATTTATACACGAAGCTACGTTACTTATGTTATGAACCTGTCCCGGCGATTCGGGAGCACGAGTTTTGTGAAAGAGTAGAGATAAATAAAACCATTCATATTGTGCCTAGATAATACTAAACGTGTGGTTTATTTAAAAAAAATACACTACCCAAAGATTGTCTGGAAGAGATCGCTTTTTAGCGATAAGACTACATGTCGTCTACCGTTATTAAAATTGTTGTATTTGTATTTCATTTGTACGTTGTTTTTGTATAAAGGATTTTTGTTTTGTGTATTTTATGTACTTGCCTCTGAACAAATTCTCTTCACAATAACTAATTTAATTTAATTAGAATATTTCTTTACACTCTCGACATAAAGCATTCGCCCCTTTCAGACTAGTAAGCGGGTATGAGAGGGATACATGTTTTAAGTAAGATGCATCAAATACGCACTAAATTATTACGATGGATTAATTACAGGCAGTAGGTAACTACTTCATAAATGTGATTAGCTCTCATCTCAATAGTCCACTCTGTTTTTAAGCGAATATCTACTCTTTGGTTAATGTCAAACATTCGCACCCAGAAATCCCCGAGGTATGCCTAAGAATGATTCTAGCTTCTAGGTTGTTGTAATTTCTCTATTGTACTACAACATATGGTATGGATATGGTAATGGTCTGGCTCGTCGCCCAACATGTCGGCGGTTCGGTGTACCGCCGCTAATGTCGCTTTGGAATGTCGGAATAATGAACCGGAAGAAACGACGTAATGTGTTTTAACACGTTCACGGATACACGAGTACTACGACTAGACGTGCTGCCCGCGACAGTGTGCATTTCAATGTTGATAATTTTTGTGAAAAATACTTTCTTGAATACTATGCCACCCTAAGGCATGTAGAAGCAACTGGTTGAAAAATTCAATGGCTCTGACATCAGGTTCGGTGGTCCAGAGTAGAAGGACGCCCGTGTTGGCCCGGAAAGCCGTTGGAGATGCAGGTTCGAGTCCTGCCTGAACCGTTAATTTTTTCAATTTTTCGCTTCATTGTAAAGATTCTTGAATACTGCTCGAACTCTACATAGACAAACTATTTTGACAAAATAAATGGATGAAAGCGCGAAAAAACAGTTGTACAAATGAAGACACAGTTAACTATACATCTATCTAGATTATATCACATCGCAAAAAGGTTTATATCCGTTTACAAATGGATAGTAACCGGTATATTCAATGGTATATCGTGATTGCAAATTGTTGTGAAATTTCACGCACTTCGCGCGGCATACGATACTTATTTTGAAGCAGATAGACATCGACTCGTTAGCTCGGTTGGTCAGAGCGCCGATTTACTGAATCAATAGTTTACCCTTACCATCGGAGGTCGAAGGTTCGAACCCTTCACGAGTCATTTTTGAAAAATATTTTTTTTTTAGGAATTGTTCCGGCACTTGATTCAACAGGTAAACATACATACTTACCGTTTATTAAATAAAATCACTATTTTTTGCTTCGCCGTAGTCAGGCAAAAATCCGATTAAACCGATGACAGTAAATGTTGATGAGCAATGGACTGTATAATGTTAAGATGGAAGAATATGATGGAAACACTGTACTTTAGTTTAGATATTAGTTTAATAAATTAAAAGATAGGAAAACAACGATTATTAGGCAAACGACACTGACACACTGAATACAAAACAAATTGATGTCAAATAATTTAAAAACTGTCAAAGATAAAATATGTATAAAAAGAGGTGGCATCTCTGCCAGTCGCCAACATACCGGACCCCCAGTGGAACACTAACAACTGGTGGTCACTGGCTGAGATGCGGTTTCCAATAAAACGAGCTTGCGGGCCGGTCGGCGTAGTATGCCGCCTCTAGTTCGGACGTCTACCACGCGAACCGCTCCGTCGGGCCCTGGGTAGACTGAGACTACCCTTCCTAGCGGCCATAAGCCACGAGGAAGAGTAGGATCAGCGATCACCACCACATCTCCCTCACTGAAATTATAAGCATTGGTGGAGGGTCCCCTTGGTCTAAGCGTAGGCAGGTACTCACGGAGCCACCGTGCCCAGAACTGGTCTGCAAGCCGTAAACTTCGTCGCCAGTCACATCTTCTGGACAAATCTGCGTCTGTTAGCGAGCTGGTCCATGGTACAACAGAAGAGGAACCCAGGATGAAATGGAATGGTGTTAATGCTTCTAGTGAGTCCGGGGAAGATGGTACGTAAGTGAGAGGTCTGGAGTTGATTATGGCCTCTGCCTCAAGGAGTAGTGTGGTCAGCACATCTTCTTTAATTATTCTGTCGGTGAGGCAGGCTCTCAAAGCGGTCTTCACAGTTCTCACCAATCTCTCCCATGCTCCACCCATGAATGGGGATGCTGGTGGAATAAAGTTCCATTTGATTTTGTGGTTAGTAGCGTATTCCTGGACTGAATCGTTATGTAATGAACGCAGTTCACGAGAAGCTCCAACAAAATTGGTGCCATTGTCTGAATATATTGTTGACGGTGATCCTCGACGAGCAATAAAACGTCTCAGACTCATAATCGCGGCATCAGATGAAAGTGAGGTCACTAATTCCAAATGAATGGCTCTCGTTACTAGGCAGGTGTACAGTGCAACGTAGCGCTTCTCATGGCGTCGAAATATTGTAATGGTAATCGGACCGAAATAATCTAGACCCACGTGCGTGAATGGCCTTTTGTGATGGTCGAGTCGCTCTTCCGGTAGGTCGCCAATTTGAGGATGAACAGGTTGGCATTTCCACCTTTTACATTGCAAACAGGCGTTGGCTACACTGCGAATGCTGTCTCTTGCTTTAATTATCCAAAACTTTTGCCTGAGCTCATTAAGGACCAGTTCGTTGAAACAATGCTTGGCGTGCATATGCTCGTGAAGTATCAAGAGTCGCGTAACATGATGGCGACCGTCAAGAATTATAGGCGATTTCACTACCTCGCTTACTCCTGGCGCATACTTTATCCGTGAGTTCAGTCGCAACAAGCCATCCTGGCTGAGGGTCGGTGCGAGTTTTGCAATTCGACTATTCTTGGACACGGGCTGTGAAAATTCGACTGCTTTCAGCTCGTCGGGGAAGCTGTCTCTCTGAGCTTGTTGGAGTATCATCTTCTCAGCTGCTATGATGTCCAGCGCGTGAAGTTGTGAGAGGGATGTGGTGCTGTCGATATACAATTTCGAATTTATTGTTATTGGCCGAGACAGTTTAAGCCGGAACAATCGCGCGCCCTGGAGAACACGGGCGGTGGCGCGTAAAAGGCGCAACCAAGAACTAAAACGCGTCGCGTCAGGTACCAGACTCGAGAACGGGACGTCGAGGAGCAACCCCACAAGCTCCGATTTCAACTCGAGGTCTGGTAAAGTCTCCTCGACGTCAGCAACTCGCTCGGTTGGCCAAGCGTATGGCGGTAGTAAAAGAAATGGTGGACCGGTAAACCATCGATGAGATTGTGTAAGATTTAATTTTTTAGGCTTTGTGGCATCGTCGGCGACGTTGAGAGAGGTAGGGATCCACCTCCAGTTGGACGGGTTGGTGGTTTCCAGTATCTCTCCCAATCTGTGCGCCACGAATGGTTTAAACGCCCGAGCATCACTCCGAATCCACTTAAGAACAGTGGTTGAGTCTGTCCAAAAAGTGATCTCGGAGGGCTTGATACGATGAGCTTGCAAGATAGTATGTGCAAAACGAGTGGCTATAAGAGCAGCTTGTAATTCAATGCGTGGGATTGAAACCGGTCTTAAGGGCGTAACACGTGCCTTGCTACCAATTAGAGTCGTAGACACGCAGCCGTCGCCGTAACTTAAACGCCAGTAGGCAACACAAGCGTATGCTTGTTCACCACCGTCGGCTACAACATGCAGTTGAACATCAACCATATCTGCCCTACTCATATACCAACGAGGTATTTTTATGTTAGATGCGACTTGTAGTTGGGAAAACCAGTCTTCGCATTCGCCCACGTACGTATCGGGGAGCGGTGAGTCCCAGCCGACCCCTGCCCGCCAAAGTCTCTGTATCAAAATGCGACCCCAAATAATGACAGGCATTAATAAGCCGAGCGGGTCATAGACCTTCATGACGTTTGATAAGAGACTCCGCTTGGTTAAGGTGTCGGCCGGTAATTGGGAGAATGCGCGGAAACCCAATGAATCCTGGCGTGGGTTCCACTTAACACCCAATACGCCAACCTCGCTACTAGGCGGTAAATAGACATCGGAGGTCGCGTCGCTTCGAAGTTCTTTTGGGATAAGAGAAAGCGCCTCCGGGTCGTTTGACGTCCATGCGCGCATCTCGAAGCCACAAGCTTTGTGAACGGTGACTACGTCGGCGGCTAGTTGCGCTGCGTCGGCGACGCTGGAGTGGCTGCCTAAGTAGTCGTCCATATAGTGGTCTTCGATTATTGCGTTACAGGCGGCGGGGTAGTCGGCTTGAAAAGCCCTTGCGTTTTTATTTTTAATGTAGAGTGCCATGAACGGACTTGACACCGCGCCGAAAATCATAGAGGACATGCGATACTCTTTTAGCTTGCCGTCTTTGTTACGCCATAGGAAGCGCTGGGCGTCTCTGTCTCTTGGGGTAATTTTAATCTGTGGAAACATCTCTTTGATGTCGGCGTTTAGGGCTACAGGGCCTTCTCTAAAACGGAACAAGATGTCCAACAGAGAAGAAAGTAAGTCCGGACCTTGTAGGAGTAGGCTGTTCAAACTTACACCCTTTGTTGCTGCGGCAGCATCGTGGACTGCTCTAAGCTTCTTTTTCTGTGGATGAAAAACACCGAAAATAGGCAGATACCAACGAATGCGTCCGTCAGCATTGACGCAGGACTCATTTGGCAGTTTTCGTTGGTGATAAGTTATCGGCTCGCACTCTTCAGCGTAGCCTTTACTGATAACATCGTCTATAAATTTGTGAAAGGCTGTGGCAAACGCTTCATCTTTTGACATCTGACGTTCAAGGGCGTTGAACCGCGATAGCGCCTGCGGGTAACTGTCAGGAATAATTTTCGGCAGCTCTTTCTTCCAGGGTAGGCCAACTTCAAAATGTCCATCGTCGAATTGACGAGCCGATGATTTGATGATGTCTACGGCTCGCTTATCGTCGTCGTTTGGGCGAGGGGCGCTTTTCGTTATGCCTAAGGCATCGATGTCATATTGACTTTTAATAAGAATATCTAAATCATCTGATACGTGATTCACGAATTCGAGTGGCTTAGACGAAACAGAAAACGCGCCATGGATTACCCAACCTAACAAAGTCCGCGAAGCAACAGGATCGCTCTTCTTTCCACACCGCACTTCACGGCTTAAAGACAGGTGCCAATCAGGCGCACCGATGAGGACAGTAGGGGGGACGTCAGTGTACGAAAGTTCGTTGGATAAGTCTATCAAGTGATCATAATCTGAGAAATTAATTTTTCCTGGGTGTTGCGCGCGCAACCCCAGAGGTTTAATTGCACGCGCGTTTTGTACTAAATAACGATCAGATAGATTTCGTCCGCGAATGTAAAAGTCTACGTAACTTACGTCAACTTCTTTTGTCATACCACTGACGCCTTCGATGCGCAGCCGCTCCTGACAGGTGGGTTTCGCACCGATGCGCGCAGCAACCTCGCCGTCAATGAGCGTCGCAGTACTGCCCTCATCGAGTAACGCAGTCGTGTGGAACTCGCCGTCGGGACCCTCGAGCACGATCGGGACTACCTTCAGCAGGCCGCGAGGACGGTCAGTTGGCCCCAAAGTTCCTGTGACATTAATAAAAGTATCAGACGTATTTCCAACTTTGACGGATGATTCAAATTCGTTGCCTATATTTTCTACGTTGACAGGAGTAGCCGGTCTTGCAAACAACGTTTGAGTGTTATTGCATTGGCTGCTGGGTGCTACACTGGGTTTGGCATTCGCTGTCGCTGCGCCGTGGAGGAGCGCGTTGTGACGTCTCGGACATCCATCTACTCCACAACGTTTGGCGCGACAATTATTCCACGTATGTGGATTGGACTTCAAACACCGGTAGCATACTTTTGACTGTCGGACCCAACGCCATCTGTCGTCTATTGAGAGACCTAAAAAAACTTTACAGCTTTTTATGTTATGCGGCCCTTGTTTACAATAGGTACAACGCTCGGACACTTTGTCATTAGATACGGTGGCGTGAATTGTTTCCTTTTTCAATTGAAATCTAGTAGGATGCGTTGTGTTCTGTACCTTAAACGTACTGTCAACGACAAAGTTGTACTTTAATTGTTTATCAGCCTCTACTAGAAGAAAGCGTGACAAGATTTCCAATTTTGTTAAATGTGGTTGATCGGGTACATAAACAGAAGCAAAGTCTGTGAAGCGAGCCCGCGTGTGCTCGCTCAACTTAATCAAAATGCACCGAAACAGCTCTGGTGACGATAAATACTCGTTCTGGTTAAGTAGCTTCAGTGTTGTCACGAAGTTGCGTAATTTATTCGCTAAAGAATTTAATTCTTCGGGAGAACTTAGCTTAGGGCTGTTGCGCAGCTCGGCGACCTCGCGGGCGACGAGAAGTTCCGGGCGCGCGTATGTCTGCTCCAAGGCCTTCACGATATCGTCGGGCTCGCCAGAAGTCCACAGGAGAGACGCCACGGATTGGTACGCCGGACCGCGCATCGCGTTGTTTAAGCGATCTAAATTATCTGACGGAGAAAAGTTAGATTTAGTTCTTTCGTAACTACTTTTGAATGCCATCCATTGACCAACTTCACCCGAGAACGTGACGAGATCGGGTCTCTTTGGTCGGTTAGACAGAGCATTGATGGCTTGGGTGAGCTGCGTTACAGGGTCTGACATAGGGCGTTCAGACATTTTAGATTGTTGGGCTGCAGTGTCATAGCAATTGTTTCCGGTGACACGTGTACCTTTCGACGGGGCTGCATGGTTGACATTCGGTACGTAGAACGATACCGTGTTGGTAGGAGCGGCCGGCTGTGAATGTTGTCCTTGGGGGTCGCCCAAGGTGACAGTCGGTGCTTCACCAGGCATGTTCGCGGTAGTTACCGTGGTCATATTCTGCCCAAAAACCCACGTCGCGGTGCGTTTTGCAGAGTCGCAATTAGATAAACGTGAACTACGGGATTTGGATGACTTATCTGTTGCTTCCAAAGCGGTTAGTCTAGCCTGGAGTTCCGTCTCTTCCGCCTCAGCCTCGAGACGGGAAAGCTCGCGCTCGCGCTCCGCCTGCTGGCGTTCGCGTTCGCGCTCGCGCTCCGCCTGCTGGCGTTCGCGTTCGCGCTCGCGCTCTGCTTGTTGTCGCGCAAGCTCACGTTCGCGTTCCACTCGGCGCCGCATTGCGTCAGCTTCAATGGCCAACTTCTGAGCGCGCACAGTCGCCGAAGACCGCGAGGAGTGGGTGCGTTCACTGCACGACTGTTTACTGTGAACACTATGTGCGCTGCGTGAAGGTGCTTTGGCATTTGCACCTAATTCCGAACTAGATCGACCGCTTGGGTGATTTGCGTGACTAGGTTGAGCCATGTCGCAAGAGTCGGTACCCATGGGCTGTGCGGTCGAGCTAATTGGCAATGCCGAAACACCCTCCGTTGCCGTGGCCGAAGCCGGTCGGACGCCGCCCGGTGAACGTTCGCGACGTTCGAGCTGCGTCCGCTCGACTTCCGTGGCCGTTGTGTCCGTGTTTGCCTTGCGTTGTTTACTACGTGTTTCCACCATGATGACAAAATGACGAAATGAATCACTAAGCGAAATGAAAAACTTACGTCAAAATGAAAATTTTGAAAATGGTTTGTTTTTAAGGCGAGAATGAACCAAAAATGTTGATGAGCAATGGACTGTATAATGTTAAGATGGAAGAATATGATGGAAACACTGTACTTTAGTTTAGATATTAGTTTAATAAATTAAAAGATAGGAAAACAACGATTATTAGGCAAACGACACTGACACACTGAATACAAAACAAATTGATGTCAAATAATTTAAAAACTGTCAAAGATAAAATATGTATAAAAAGAGGTGGCATCTCTGCCAGTCGCCAACAGTAAATTATACTACTTAAGTTCTTCAAGTAGGCTAAAAGTATGTTAAAATTGTAGTAAGTAATCAGTAATCTTATTAAAACTTTCATTAGACATATTTAATGATTGTATCAAGCGGTTTACACTCACGTGAAATTGTCAGGAACGGCCCAAAGGTGGTGAAGAGATCCATACGAGTTCGAAACATGTTGGGCCGTTCCAGACAATTTCACGTGAGTGTAAACCTTTTTATCTATCCAAATAATCATAACCCTCTATGATGCGTTCAAGAACCGCGCATTATGACCACCATAAAAATAGACTGTTTTGTTAGAATAAATTTCTTATCTGTAGAAATGTTATAATTGCTAAATAATAACGTCGATTTCGATAATATTATTCATTCAAAGGACGATGGGCAAATTTGTACGGGGGGTGTCCCCACCCACCAACAGAGATGAGACCGGTGCAGATAGTTTTGTAATGAGCCATAAAAGGTGAAACAACATCTCTGAAAAACAAAGAAATTTGATTTGACCTCTATTCTAATATCAGTCGAGATGACGTTTAGTTCAAAATGAATTGTCAATTTGCAATCAAATTTGACAAATGTCGCACGTAAGTAAGATATCGAACGATATGATTGTTGGGGCCCCGACTCTAGTTTGTCTCTGAATTGAAAAAAAAAACTATGACAGCTGCCAGAAAACTTTATTACCGCCGTTATCGGGTGAAATTTGTCATAATGTGCGGCTCCTGAATGAATCATGGAGGCTTATGATACGTGGCTAGATAAAGTAGTGTATGTAACTGTACATAATTAGGCATTAAAAAACTCGTGTGATGTTATTATGAAACTTGCCTTCGGCTCGTTTCATAAACCCACACTCGTGTTTAATACCCTTCATATGGACAGTCACATAAACTACTATAATACAATATAATACAATAATTGGTAAATCAATTCGAGTGCATTTATTTCAATCGAACGACTTGACAGTGATTCTTAGGGCTTGTGCACAAATCACGTGAGGTTTTCCGGCTACTTTTTGACCCCCTCCCCCTGGTGATATTTGGTGAGGTTCTTTGCTAACCCCCCCCCCCCCCCCCCTCACTACCTTACGTGTATTATTTTTTCGCCAAATTTCGTAAATAGACTCGCTATTTTGAAGTATTTTCGCTGAAGAAAAATACACGTGAGGTCTCCTTATACCCCTCCCTCCCCCAACGTGATATATCGTGATTTTTTCGTGACCCCCCCTCCCCCCTCACCTGATCGTGAACCTCACGTGATTTGTGCACAAGCCCTTAGCTATGTTTGTTGGATAGGACCAGTAGTCTCCAAGACATTCAGCTTTAATTGGAATAACTGACAAGATCTCAGCCAATACTAATTATAAAAAACGGTATAAACTCACGTAAAAATTGACAGGAACGGCCCGACATGTTTCGAACTCATTTGGAGCTCTTCATCAGGGGTAGCTATCCGTGCTGCTCCGCGACTCTTTTTTTTTTTTTTTTGTTGCTCTATTTGCTTGCGGGCCCGAAGGGGCCCTTTGCACTGCTGGGGCAGACGACCCGTCCTTTAGAACGAGCCGCCGAAACTTAGCCTAATTAAAACTTAAAACTACTGACCAGAACCATTACCTCTGGTTTGGGGTTGTAGATGGTGGCGGGCAAGAACCTGCTGTTGGCGGGCTGCAGCCATGGCTGCGATGACCTCCTCCGAGTCGTCAGTTACTCTGGCTTTCGCCTCCCAGAGGGGGGCCCTGGAGTGATAATGTGCCCTCCGGGTATGGTACGCGGGGGCACCGGGTTTTTGTAGCAACGGGGGCTTCCACCTGGTGTGCTTCCTGATGGAAGCCCTCCGTGGCTGTGTGGAGTGTCTGTGTGTCAGTGTGTGTGTGATACCTACGCCAGTTGGTGTAGGTGTGGGTGTATGTGTGTTTATGTCAGAGACACGCGGATGTGGCGAATGTGGGCCAGCGTCGGGACCGGCGGCCGAGCTGTCTGAATCAGTGTCTGAGTCTTCGTCAGACCAAATTTTTCTCTTCCTCATAAAGGAAGGGGGGAAATCAGCGTAGTGCTGCGCGAGCTTGTTAAGTCCGTCAGTAAGTACATGTCGTGGTCTACGGTCTTTAGTAGGCACATCTGGGGTTGGAGAGTAATTAATTGCTTTTGTTATGAGAGGGTTTTTACTGAGGGCGGCCTTTTCGTAAAAACGCTCTGCACATTTTTTAAAATGGGTTTGTATTGGCTCAATATGGAGATCCCGGTGCAGGTCCGTGTTTCTAATGTACGGCGGGGCCCCAACCGCTGATCTTAGGAACTTGTTTTGCAGCACCTGGAGGGATTGAATCCTTGAGGGTGCTGCGTGTGCAAAGGCGGGGCTCGCATAAGAAAACACGGACCTTATGCACGTTTTATATATCGTTAATTTGTTACGGTACGAAAGTTTGCTGTTGCAGTATAGAAGAAAGTGCAGCCTACTTAAGTAGAAGGCTGCTCTGTTTCTGACAGTTTTGATGTGCCTACTAAAGTTAAGGCGCCGGTCGAGGATGACGCCTAAATAGCGCGTCTCATCTACCCACGGTATGGGTCTATTAAATAGGCACGGTTGTTTGAAGGATCGGACAAACGCATGGTAATTTGCCCTTCGGGAAAAGATCATGGCCGCACTTTTGTCTGGGTTGACTTCGACCTTCCACTTCCGGCACCACTCACCTAGATGAGTAAGTGCCATCTGTAGACGGCCCGTCAACCACAGCTTGCGGCGGTGGGAAACATATAGAGCAGTGTCATCCGCGAATAAGGCGTAATTGACACCGGGGATCTTAGGTATATCATTGATATACAACGAAAACAAGAGGGGAGCTAGAACGGAGCCTTGCGGAACTCCGGCTCGTATGGGATGGCGGTCCGAAAGAGAGCCTTCGACTCTGTACCTAAAGCCTCTATTGGATAAGTAGTCTTGTACCAATAGTACAAGACGGTCCGGCACATCGTAGTTGTACAATTTGTACAACAACCCGATATGCCAGACCTTGTCAAAGGCTTTAGCCACATCGAGGAAGACGGCGCCTGTAGGTACAGGCTTCTTTCGCCCCGTCAACCCCTCGAGTATATTTTCGGTGATGCGGTACACCTGATGAGTGCTAGAGTGTTCTGCTCGAAAGCCAAACTGCTCGTCGACGATGAGACCCGCGGCGGACACATGGTCCATTAAGCGGGCCTGGACAATCCGCTCAAAAACTTTCCCCATAGTCTTTAAGAGACTAATGGGGCGGTAGCTGGAGGGGTCTGGCCTTGGTTTACCAGGTTTATGTATGCCTATAACAACCGCCTCCTTCCATGCGGAGGGAAACTGGCAGTTGCATAGGGCTGCATTGAAAATTGAGACAAGAGAGGATAAAACCGAATTGGGCAAAAGCCTGAGCATCTTGTTCGGGATGCTGTCCTCCCCTGGTGCCTTTCTTATTGGAAGTCTCTTGACCAGAGCCTTAACTTCATCCGTAGTTACTGGTTTGATCGGGGGACTGGACGGGGGCAGGGCTAAGCGTCTGTCAACCTCATTTATCACCTCTTGGTGATGATCCATGTCTCGATAAGCGAAACTGGGAGAACACTGTTTCTCAAGAGAGGCCGCCAGGCACTCCGCCTTCTCCTCGTCAGTGAAAGCTGAAGCCGAGTCAGGAGCCACAAGCGGGGGCATTGCCACGATAGAGGGATCCCTCATTTTGCGGACTAGCTGCCAAAATGCGAGATGGTGCGGAGTGATCTCCTCCATCGTGTCGTCCCACTTCTGACTCCTGAATGACTTCATTTCACGTTTTAATTTAGTGCGTATTTTGTTAAGTACGTTTTTGTTTTCGGGCGACGGGTATTTGTCGAAAACGTGGGTTGCCCTGTTCTTCTCCTTCACCAATTCGCTCAGGCTGTGTGGCAGCCGCCACCTTTGGCTCTCATCAGCCGGACCTTCCTTAGAGCATTTGGCCATTATGCCCCTGAGCGAATCAGTGAGGGAGTCAACAGCAGTGTTTGTGTCATCAGGGCCCATAAGGCCGGCCGGGATCAGGCTGTGTAGCGGGTTATCTATTTCTTTATTTAATTCAACACCGACCTGATCCCAGTCAACCCTACGCACCGTTGCAGGCGGTAGGTCGCTAGGGGGACCAAGTTTCATCATTACCGGGCGGTGATCCGATATGAGTTCGCTGTGCACCTCAATAGTGTAGAATCTGAGTCCTACACTCTTGAGGATCATAATATCTAAGATGTCCCCCCTATCGTCCTCCGCCGTCGCGAAGTGGGTCGGCACATCAGGGGCAATGAGGTCAGCCTGTAGTGTTTCGAACATTTTAAACAGCAGTCTGCCATTCCTATTGTTGACCCTGCAGTTCCATGCATCGCACTTTGAGTTGAGGTCGCCGGCCAGAATGACCGACTTGTCCAACCCAAAGACGAGGTCCAGGTCCTTTCTAAGGATCTCCTTGCCAGGCGAAAGGTAGGCCGAGCACAGGGTGATGGGCATGTGACCAGTCATTGCCAGCCTGATGGCCGATATTTCCAGGTTTACAAGCCCAGGCGGCGGGTCAAGTGGTGAACAATGTAGAGATTTTTTATAATATATTAGGGTGCCTCCCATTCGGGCCCCAGCCCGGTCATTTCTGACCAGCATGTAGTTGGCTATTTTTGGATCCCTTAGCCTGGGCTTGAGGAAGGTCTCCTGTACCATCAGGACATCAATATGATGTTCCCTCAGGTACAGAGAGACCTCCTCTTTTTGGTGGGAGAGACCATTTGCGTTGAATGTCGCAATGGTCAGGTGAGTTGGTTTAATTCTTGATACGGGCGTGTTATCCATTACTGGGCGCAAGATGTTTGAGATTTCTGAGCAGCTGCGCATGTTGGTGGAGCGCAGTTAGTTGGTCTAATTGGGATGTGGCTCTGTTTAATTTTGTTGCTAACACGCTCACTTCGTCAATGTCAATTAAGTTTGCAATATTGATAATTTGTTGGAGATTTTCTCTGAAATCACCAACATGCGCTTGCTGCTGCTGAAATGTGGTTCTATTGCTAGCAGAATTTGGGTGTTTTTGGGTATAATTGTTTACATTATTATTTTTGATTTTATTTTTGTTCATATTTAAAAGTTGGGGGTCCAACTCCCGCAACGCTCCCCTATTGTCCAAAAGTGGTGGTCCACTTTGGTTTAGGGGAGCGTGATTGGTTTGTTTTGAAGCAATATTTGCGTATTTAGGTTTGTTTTTGTTTTCAGGAACTCGAGCTGCGGGAACCGGAGGGGCACGCGGTGGCGCACCAACAGGCGCGCCATGGGCTACAGCACGCGAACTACCTGGGGCGACTTCAACGGTGGCAACATTAGAATTGCCCTGCGAGGACCGTTTTTGTATCGGCGGGAAGGCCTTGTCGAGATAGGAGCCGCTTGTGATCGCGTTAGTCTGCTGTGGAGAAGATTGGACGGCGCCCCCCAAGGCGTCGGGGCAAGCCCCGGCGAAGTCAGGGATGGAGGCCGTCCATTCTTTGCCTTGGCCGACTTTATTGTTATTATTAAAGTTGCGATTACGATTACTTTTTTTGTTTTTCTTTTTGTTATCTATTTTAAGCACGGGCATTGAGGGACAACTAAAATAATTAGCCCAATGGGGGCCCCCGCAATTAACACATTTAATTGGTACTTCTACTAGGTTATCTGCGGTTTGCTTGCATTCCGCTGAGGGGTGGGGGCCCGCGCACTTACGACAGCGTGCCTGCATGGTGCAGTACTTTTGAGTGTGTCCCCACCTCTGACACTTATTGCATTGGCAGGGCCGGCCAAACGTTTTAAAATAGCTAATTCGCAGGCCGCTAAGGCCGCAAATAGCTCTTAGGTTAAAAATTTGCCTGCCCTCGGCAGACCTATCTAGCGCTACGCGCACCGCATTGAAGGGTTCGTGCGCTTCTCCCCGTCTCATCCTCTGCACGGAGTGAGCGGGGAGGCCTTGACTAACAAGGTCTTCCATAATCTCGGCCTCTTCAAAGGAGGTGGGGACGCCACGGATCATAACCCGCATTACTTTTTCGTCCTCTAAGGGAAAAGTGTAAAAGTCTGCACCTAAAAGTTGGCGCCACCGTCGGAACTGCTCAATGTTTTGAGTGAACACCTCAGTGCCGTGCTTATGTTCCTTTGCCTTCAGAAAGTGCAATCCCATGTTATACGCTCTTTTTGAAATGTTTGTCCACTTAATGTGGGCCGCGATCACAAACGGCGGTGGTTTGTGGGTACGTTGGGGGTCCTCGTTATTATTATTACTGTTTTGAGAATTGGGCGGTTGCCGGCCGTCGCCGTCGGCACAAGTGTTATTTATTTCAATATTAAGCGAGGGCAACGCGGGCCCTACGGCTCCCGACTGCTCCCTGTTGTTTTGCAATGAGTTAAGCCCTTTTGATTCTAGTGACCTGGAGTTGGGCCCCTTATGTTGTTGCGAATTTAATAACTGGTCATTAACTATATTGGGTGATTCCCCAATTCTGCTTATTTTGCCCTTATTTTTAAGCGAAACAATTTTACGGCCCGGGGAGAGCGGGGGGGAGGGGGTGGGGGTTTCCCGCTTTCGCTTGGACTTCTTTTTTGCTTTTACCTCTGTGAAGCCGGTATTGTCAGAAACAACGGACTCGTACTCCATTTCATCGTTCGTGACGTCAAAGTCATTTAGGCCACGCCCCCTCGCGCTGCCCGGACTTATAAGTGAGTCATCCCGGGAGGGCCCCGCTACGGAGCTCTCAGGAGACGTGTATTGTGTCGTAATCGACAACTGTTGAGTGTATGGGGTTTGCTGCATTACCTGTCCCAGTTGCAGGTCCGAGTCCTGGGACCGCTGGCCCAGAGTCAACTGGGTGTCGGGTGCAGAAGCGGCCGGGGCGCCGCTCACCGGGGAGGGCGATCTGGGGGCCGTGTCAAACACGACCGCCGCTGGGATTGTGCCCTTTGATGTCACTGGGTAGGGTCGGGCTCGAACCGACCTTTCGTTATTAACATGGGATGGCCCGGGGCCTGCCCATGGTTTATGCACTAAATCGCGCGGGGTACCTTTGTGGGCCTCGGCTGGCGAGGGCCCAGAATTGTCCAAGTTGTCCAGATCCGATTCCGGGTCACGTACGGGCATCGGCGTGCTGGCTAGCTCGGCCGCTGCCGCGCCCTCGTCATGCAGGAAGTCCTCCCACAACTTCGGGTTCTTGCGCAATATGTAGGACACAAAGGCCATAAGGTCCTTGTTGCAGTCCTCACTGGTCGCATTGTCCATGTTTGCCATGATAAAGGTTGTGAGCGTCCACACTAGGTCATGGTTACACTAGGGGCACTATAAAAATTGTCACTATCAAAAAAGTTTCGCACTATTGCGCAATAATTAAGTTATTGCACAATGCACTTGTAATTAACGCACACGCACTCGACCCATAAAGGGGAGGCACGGCTTAGCACACTCGAACACGGCGCAGCGGCAGGGGCCGCGCGCGGAGCACCCGGGCACTCAATGCGGAGCACGAGTTTTGTTCGTTCAGCGGAGCGACACGCGTGCGCTCGACGCGAGAAACTGGACGGAACTCTATGTCACGTAAAAGAAGAACCGCGACCCACTACACTTTTAATCGCTCTTCTTGCCGCCCTCTGCGCACGCGCAGATAGCGCGGCGCGGGGAGGGCAGGGCTCTTGCGCTGTCACTACTGGACTGTCTGTCACTGCATTTTCACTATTACCCACTGATACCACGCACACTACTTGACTTATTGTATCAACGACATTGTCTGAACGCGAGATGTTTTTTAACGCCGGAATCACAGGTTTCCATGCTGGAGGTAGAGCCCAACCACCGTCTCGGTTGAAATTCGGGCGTCCGTGTTTTTTATAATTAGTAAAGATGTCTCACGATAGTTTTAATAACATTATCTCAGCCAATATTGAAGCTAAGAATTCCAAACTTTGTAGTCACGTTCAGTTTTAGTAACTATTTCTATATCACTTCCCACGTAGCACATACGCTGCATAACAGCGTATACAATACTTCTACGACTTATTTTAGCTGTGTAAGGGATTTATAAGCTCTTTTGTGCAGCATGAGTGCTACTTGGGTTGTGTCGGGGATAAAATATATTCTCTAATACAGTGTTAGAAGTATTCTATCCGACTATCCTGTAAGAATACAACCTTTATTATATAATAATATAAATGTACACAAGCACCGAACTAAACCAATATATCCATCCCAAGCAAGTTATTGAAAGGAACATAATAACATTAATATAGGTTTGTAGCACGGGGGTACTCGGAACAGCAAACACCGAGATATTAGTTCTGTGAAATGTTTGCGTAAACCTTCAACATTACTACCAACAAAATATTTTTATCATATTTTTTTATTACATAGACGTATGAAAAGTCTAAGGAGTCTTTGAAGCAATCTATATAATTATACCAAGTGATCAATCCAAATGGGTCAATAGGGAGAAGCACAGACCATCAGAAGTTACAAAATATAAGAGATGGGGAAATCTGTTCTTAGGAACCATGGCATCGATTTTAGATTTAATAAAAACTGCATTATGTTTTTTTTTATAAATAAATAATAATAAAAAAGCCTTTTATTTCTTGCAACGTACAAGTTTACAGTTTTAAGTACACATTTCATGCAACATTTGAAATATATTGAGAAAGAATAAATTATTATTAAGTTAACTACATAGGGCGATGTGGTCGCTCAGCTACAAAGCCCTTTCAATAAAAAAAAAAAAAAAGTTAACTACATAAAAAAATATATATTATGCAAGAACCCCACTTATTTGCGGGTGAAGGCCTCCTCCAGAGATGCCCAATACTCTCTATCCTGGGCTTCTTGTATCCAATTTTTGCCTGCTATTTCAATGATTCTCATACCTACATTACATAACCCGGTCAAAATCTCCGGAAAGAATGTACGACGAATACGCCATGCGATTACTTACAGAATTTTAACCAGGTTCAATTCCTAGTTATACTAAGTACATGAGGATTATAAAAAAAGCAGTTTGTATTCAATCTAAAATCGACTCCATGGTTCCTAAGAACAGATCTCCCTATCTCTTATTGTTTTAATTTTTTTGCTCCCTACTGACCCATTTGGATTGATCACCCTGTATGAAAATCAATTGCTGTTCGTTTGTCCATCTATATATATATATATATATAAATCAATAAGGTTCTTATCAAAATTTTACGTCCGATAAATTACCAGGAATGTAAAACAAGCTGCCGGGCGGAAAGCAAAGTAATTAAGTTAATTTGTTTTGATACATAGACTAGAATTCGCCAGTGACTTCGTTTGGGAATAGTGAAAACAAAAACATTTATTTTCTTTTACTTTATTTCACTGCTGTAAAGTAGTTCGGTAAGATGTAAAGTGTCCTTTCAAATAAACATTGACATTTTGAAATTGTTTAGTAACAGCATTTTCTCAAACATGCAATGAAATATCGTCCTAACGTGTGTTAAAACAAGCTTCGAAGTGTCACGTTTCAAGCGGAATAATTCGAGAGAACTGTAAAGGAATTTCATACAAAATAAAAGGCCTAGGCCGGGAAGTATTTTTTGGTGTATTTTTTTATTTCATTGTATTTGTTTGTTTTATTTGCGTGAAAAGAGCTTGCTGGCTTCGTATTCATTATCCGGCCTCCACTCGGTCGGCCGTCTATACTTACTCAGCCGGCAAGATTTTGTTTCCCAGCGTCTGCAGTAATGTACTATTAAATCTGAACATTTGTATTCCATACACTCTTGTTGTGTTATGCGTTAGATTTCATCTGTACATTAAATTTTACGATTACATGCCTTCAAGAAAAAATATTCCCTACAAATATAATTAATCATCTCAATACACAGACACACCACTCTTAGAAAATAATTATACGAAAGATAAATGAACCTAGAACTTTATAAAGGGCAAAGTCTCTCCCGCAGAAGAGTGTATTTTCACGAAACAAACATGGCGGTTGCGGTTTTTTTTACAGGAAGGTCAAGTTCGATTTGAAGCGAAAGTATTCTATATAAGCTTTTGAAGAGTTTACGATAGAAGATTTCCTTTTTTAATAATTTTGTTTGAGGCTCCATTATTTTTTGTCTCGTTTATTAATTACCGCGTTTAAAGATATCTTTGGGAAGGCTGTTGAGTGGAAAAACTGCTGATTTACCGGGTCTAGGATAACTGAGTCAATCCGTATTGAAAACGTGTCTGGATCGCGTTTCCGTGGGTGAATTGGTATCGGATTTAATGGACAAAAAAAAACAATATTGAGGGCATACTAACTTTCAATGTATGTTTTAATTATGTGTTCAAATGTGAACTGTAGTCTATCTAATACAGGGTGCTAAAAACAAGTGTAGATCATTCGAGTTTTAGCCGATTTTGAAGAATTCTACAAAATTAAATGCTTCTTAATACAAATAAAAATAAATGACAAACTGAACAGTAGAATGCCTAATATACCTTCCTGTAGCCACTATAGTTTCATACTCAGAAAGCTTTTCATTCTTAAAACAGACTAGTCACCCACAATGCTGTATACTCGTCTGACAATAATATCAACTTAATAAACAAACGTAGAATCACCAATCAAAAAATATTAAAATCACAAATCACCCTAGTTCACAGCGTCTTTGGGACGAGCCGCTCTGTAGGCTGGTACGGCAAAAACTGTACCAAACGGCAACCAGCCTTCCGGAACGCGCTCGCCTCCTTGCCGCTGTCGAATGGGAATCCGGGCAGTGGCTCCAAGCTCTGCCTTCTATATCGACGGGAACACTTCTCGACAACTCCACGTTCCGCCTGTCCGTCGCTCTCCGCCTGGGAGTGGCCTGTGTGGCCCAACATCGCTGTCGTTGTGGTGACCAAGTTGACCCGCTGGGTCATCATGGACTATCCTGCGGCAGAAGCGCAGGGCGCGCCCCCCGCCATGCCAGCCTGAATGACATCATCCGTCGGGCCTTAGCCAGCGCGGGAGCGCCGGCTGTTTTAGAACCGACCGGCCTCGCTCGCGATGACGGTAAGAGGCCCGACGTTATGACCCTCGTGCCATGGAGGATGGGACAGCCGCTGGTCTGGGACGCGACCTGTGCTGATACTCTGGCGCTGTCCCATCTTCGTGGCACTGCTGTAATGGCTGGCTCGGCTGCAAATTCGGCCGAACTCCTCAAGCGGCGCAAATATGCAAACATTAATAGCGGTTGCATATTTGAGCCGTTTAGGGTTGAGACTTTGGGGCCCTGGGGTGAAAGCGCCCACAGGGTCTTCAAAGAGTGTAGCCGCAGGTTAGTCGAGTTGACGCGTGACCAGAGGGCTGGTTCATATCTCGCACAGCGGATCAGCATTGCCATTCAACGCGGCAATGCTGCCAGCCTTCTGGGCACGTTACCAATAGACGGCGATTTGGGCCAAATTTTTTATCTATAGTTTATTTTTAAGTCTAGTTTTTAATTTTTATTTAAGGTTTTATGTTACTTATTATTTTTATATTTACTTAAATTGTGTTGAAAAATAAATTCTTTAAAAAACGTAGAATTAAATTACCCCTACCTTCAATCAAAACCTCCTTTGCGAGACGTTTCGGGAAATTCTTGAGACCTTATGTGTACAATTTTATATCCAATTTCTGTAATCTAAAAGAAGCTTCCAAATATAATTCTAAAATTAAAATCACTGACTGGCTGCTCACCTTAGATTATCTGGCAACAGAAAACCTGCTTACTCAAATGTATTCTAACTGTAGGTATCCAAATATCTTAAATTCCGTTTAGAGATCTCATAATACTGGTGCAATCTAGTGTTAAGTGAAAATGTTACATGCCGATACACAAATTTATGGTTAATTGTATAAGTACAAATTTCTATATGATAAATACAAAGTTATATATTTTAATAAGTTTGATGCAAAGTATTACACACAATGGCACCCCAAGATACAGGCATAGCCTAGTTTGGGGGCCTCTGTTATTTCGTCCTACAATACACTTTTTTGAAGCAATTGAGAAATGTACTGTACTACTGCAGTGCATTTCTCAAATGTCATAAATTTATAAAGCTAGCCTCCAGCAGCGTAGTGGTTTCTCTCTTATATCACAAGACAAAAATTGTCTACAGCGTTTATGCTGGCGGCAAGCTAAATCTTGTCCTATCTTTGGTTGTATTACGTGTTTTGTGTAACTCTGAAAATAATAAAGGATTATTATTATTATTATTCCTGTGTGTCGCACCCGCTCACGGGACAATAGTGTCCCGGACCTTTGGGAGGCGTGCGCGGAGCCGAATCCAACGCGTAGAGGCCCTTTCGACAATTTAATGAAATGTAATGTGTACATCGAGCGGATGCTGTCCCTATCCGTGTCATGGGACGCACACAGAGACAGCACCCGCTTGGTGCAAGAACTATTTATGAATATATGGAATCTAAATACAAATCGGGCTATGGGGATGAAATGGAGGACTGTGTAATTGGGCTATTGTGTGAGACAGCCGGACGTCTACCAAGAAAAGTGTCTGATACCAAAAAAAACTGGTAGACGATGACTCGCCTCCCGCTAGATGGGCCCCCATAAAAAGCGACACATAGAGTGGCCTAAGGGCAACACCAGTATTATTATTATTATTATTATAATACACAATCTCTGAAAACCTCTTATATTCTCAAAAATTTGACTCGTGAAGGATTCGAACCTCCGACCTCCGATGGTAAGGATAAGTTTGAGATTCAGTAAATCGGCGCTCTGACCAACTGAGCTAACGAGTCGATGTCTGTCTGCTTCAAAACAACAATCTTATGCTGGTTAACGACATCCCATTGCACGAGCGAGTGCATCAAAATTGCACAATATTTTGCAATGAAAATTAGTTCTTCCATTCATCACTAGAGGCGCTAGTAGTATACCTTAGACGTCCATGAATTTTATGATTTATACTAATTAGTTATTTAATGATCATTGCAGTTCTTGATTGAACAAGCTGAAGACAGTCTACAGACTAATAGTTACACTAAAAATACTATAATACCCAGTGTTCGTGCTTGCACCTCTCGTGGCGCCACCTATCGTCCCACCGGAAGATCAGCGCTGGCTCTCGAGCTAGCATCATGTCGACGTGACCCTTTCCGGTTCATCCGACACTAAACTCAAAATGCACCAGTACTCAATACGATCCAATGTCTAAAAGATCCATTCTCATTACGAATGGAACCCAAATTAACTTATTGCCAAAATGAACCGTTCTCGACTTGCACTCTTCTCAGTATGAACCAATTTCAAATTGATTGAAGCCCATTAAAACCGATACCCAAAAGGCTCCATTCCCAAAATACCCTTAATTTGTAATAGCAAAACACATTATTCCCATAATGATCGATTCACAAAAAGGTCTTTTCCCAAAATACACTAAATTCTCGATTGTCGTAGGAGAGTAAACTAAGGTTGACAACATGTCGCACCTGTATTAGAACAAAGACGTAAATGCAAGTTTTAACTTTTGCATTTACGTCGTTATTCTAATAGAGGTGTGATGTGATCTTAGGCTTTCTTTACTTCCCGAGGAGTAAATAATATTTTTCTGCTCGACGGACGCAGAAAGCGGCAACTTCGTTCAGCACAGCGGGTCAAAAGTTGACACTTTTCGCCCGGAGATCAGAAAATAAAATAGCTAAGAGACAGTTAACCATATTTATTGAGAAATACAGTAAATAAAAGAAAAAACACTTTTGTAACTTAAACTTAAACCATATCCTAAACTTAAACCATTCGTCTTCTTTTCAACCTTATACTGTTGACATGTCGTGACATTCATTAAGTGTTAATGTGTTTATTAATCCTCTCTCTATCAGTGCCTTATACTTCTAAGTTATTTCTCTCGTTTCCTGAGATAAATCATGTTTTTTAAAAAAGTATTTGCAGATTTTAATCCCTCAGTGAGGTCCAATAATTGTTGCTGGTAATTGCGATCAAAAGCTATGTCGCATCGTCGCCTGGTCGCTCCACTGAACAGCGGATTTTTTATACGTGTATCTTGGAACTTCGCTTCTCTCCTTAATTTACACAGGAAGCGTACTAAGGTGGGCTTGTGTGGCATGCGAATATTGAGCCGTCGATGCCAGCCCTCGACCGGATTATTGGTGCGGTGTTTTTCTTGAGCGCAACTCAATCTATGGGATCCTAATGACAACCAAGTTTTTTCCATGTAATTCTTGAACAGAATAATTTCTTTGGTTACTGGAGCCTCACCAATCAGTGTCACCCAAAAATCGAATATCTCCGACATCGGCAACAACGGTATGACCGCACACATTTCAATGAATTCTCGGCCCTCACTGGTATTATCCACTTTCAAGGATGCTGCCTTCAACCAAACTGCGCGATTGTAGTGGTAATAGCATCCTGTTAACTTGCAGTTCGGGAACACTGATTCGCATGCATTTATTTGCGCTCGTTCGTAATCGCATTTAAACTTATGCATTATTACTCCCATTTCATCTCGCAGCAGAGTGAAAAGTCTGTTATAAGTGCACTCTCTTTTGTTCGGGAGCAACGCGAACAGTACCGGTACAATGTTAGTTTTAGTGCTGCTAGCATCTATGTTAGCATGAATGGTGTACAATTGGTAAAATGGTTTGGGCACCCTTTTAAAGGTGCCATCCCCGAAGTACTGTATTGCTTTTTCTGCTGATTTTCTTACATATTCCCTCCCAATCTGCGTGGAAAAAATTAAAATTTTTTCCGTGTCCCCATCTTCCAGTACCAGAAATTCGTCAGCTAATATATTGGGTACTTTGACATTTTCTAACAGAATAAACTAAGTATTGGTTTGCTGCAAGTACTTGTGTCTGGCTCTGTATAATTTGCTTCTTACTGAGTCAAAGGAGCACATACTGAAGCTGGGATCGGCGTCCTGCATCTCTGTCACTTTTTTTTCAAATATTTTTTTAATCGGTGTCATTTTCCTGCAAGCTTCTGCCTTACAGGCATCTATGGCAACGTTACGAATATTTTCGTTGTAGTGCTTCCTGCATACATGGCCACTGACCTTCAGCACGGTATCCTTATTTTCGTTTAAAGTCGCGGATGCGAAGCATGTATGTGATGTAGTCCGATTTGCACATTTCCAATTGGTAGTATTTTTATTTTTGCGGCTAAAATTATATCGGTGCCCAGTATAAATTAGAGAGGGGCGTCCTTTCTGGTTTTCTATGAATAATATTTCACTGCTACCAGCCATTGCGAAGCGCAATAAATAATTAGATAATGACATTGATTCCTTTCATATCCATATTGACACTTAATTTTTAAGTGGCCGATGTTAAGATAGAATACGCAGTGGCCATTGACGTAATAATTACATGGACACACAATCAGACGGAAAAAATGGCACCCTCCCAACTAATGCAAAATCACAAATCGCATTAGTTGGGCGATCAGTCTCGTTTAGACCATGACACGTGACGGGTCTCAAAAGTGACTTAATTTTCAGTGAAAAATTACAGAAATAACAACTATAAAATAAAGGAACAGGACGGAATATTCTTTTTTACTTAAGTTCTATTGATTAATTAACGAATCCTATGTAAAATCATTGCAATTTTTGTATTAGAATTATTAACTTTGTCCCTACAAAATGCACCTCATCACAGAACAAAAATCGAAGGAGTCGCTATAGTTTTATATTTTATTAATAAATTAAGGAGTGCAATACACAATTATCCTATTTTTTTTATTCAAGATTCCCATTCTCAACAACGTAAAAATGGAGATCACATTTAGCAAGATACAAACGCGACGAATAATTGAAGCCAAATAATTCGTCTCTCGTGTGTTCGGCATAATCATGTTTTTTTTTTTATGTTAATCAACAGAAGCGTAAAATGGTGACATTCATAAATTACTAAAAAATAGCTCTGTTGTTATTGTTTTATTTTGTCACAGAGTCTAGACACTGTCAGTTTAAACCTTTGAACGCCAAGAACACATAAAGGCGACGGCGACGTGTGCTGCCGTGCATACCACGCCACCGACAAATAAGATCAAACTTTAAAGGGTTAATAATGTCAATATTTTCCACTTGTCTTACTCTCATTTCACATACTGGAACAAGGAGAAATAATGTCATTATTACTGATCCCTTCTATCGGAAACTTTTTATGCAGTTGTTAAATAAAAACGTAACTGAATTAGTTATTAACAATTTACGAGTTTATTTAGTTCAAACAAAAAATATATTTTAATACCTAAATAAAATAATAGTGAAAATATTTTTAGTATGTAAAAATATTAAAATCTGATCCATTCGTGCCATGTTCCAAGTTTGACAAGAGACTTCAGTCAGAATACGCTAAAAAAGTTAATTTACACGTAAAATATTTGTGGTAATAAGTAATTAAGTCAATTTGACACTTAAACGTTTAAACAAAGAGTTCTTTTGTACGAAGTCAATATGTTGCTGCAAATTATAAATATGCGTTATTGGCATCTACTTGAACATGACAACGGTGCCACTTTATTTGACACTTTTGTTCGGGTCTGTGGCTCTATAATAAATAATACCTCAATGGCAGTGGCAGTTATGTTTACACGAGGTTTTATTCTATTATAAAAGACTAAGAAGGTAATAATCGAGAATTTAGTGTATTTTGGGAAAAGACCTTTTTGTGAATCGATCATTATGGGAATAATGTGTTTTGCTATTACAAATTAAGGGTATTTTGGGAATGGAGCCTTTTGGGTATCGGTTTTAATGGGCTTCAATCAATTTGAAATTGGTTCATACTGAGAAGAGTGCAAGTCGAGAACGGTTCATTTTGGCAATAAGTTAATTTGGGTTCCATTCATAATGAGAATGGATCTTTTAGACATTGGATCGTATTGAGTACTGGTGCATTTTGAGTTTAGTGTCGGATGAACCGGAAAGATTATAATATACTACATACATATAGATTCATGTACCCTGTGATAACATCAAACCAATAATAATTCATCTTGAAACAATTGTTTTAGACAGATATATCAGAAAGATGCTTGCGTAGCATGCGCTTAAAAATAGGTTTGCTTTGTGCTTGCCTGATGGGGAGTGGAAGATCATTCCAGAGTCGTATTGCCTGGACGGTAAAAGAATTTGATAAAAACCCGGTGCGATGGGGAGGGACGATGAGCGTGAGGGTACGAGAAGTGCGGAGAGTACAGCCTGGTCGAGCAGTAACAAAGTGAAATCTGGTTCTGAGATAATCAGGAGCGGCTGGATCGAATAAGATGGAATAAAGCGTGCATAGGACTCGTAACGACCTACGTTCTCGAATCGGGAGCCAATTAAGTTGACGGCGAAAATCAGAAATATGGTCGTATTTACGCAGTCCAAAGATGAATCTGATGCAATTGTTCAGAAGACGATCCAAGCGGTTCAAGGAGGCTTGCGAGATATTTGAATAACACACATCAGCATAGTCGACGACAGGTAGAATGAGAGTTTGAATGAGGAGAGTCTTGGTGCCGACAGGAAGAAAGTGTTTGAGCCGGTAAAGCGAACGCAATGTGTTAGTCACTCTGCGACACACATCAGATACCTGTGGCTCCCACGTTAGGCCAGAATCGAGGATCAGCCCCAGGTTCTTCACTTCCGATGCCAGCTGAATAGCTTTGTTCTCAAATTCTACAGAGGCTATGTTCGTCATGTCTGTAATGGCAAGCATGCGGGGGCTCCCATATATAATGGCCTGGCATTTAGACGGGTTCACGGCGATCCCAAAACTGCGTGACCAAGCTGAGATGCGCTTCAAGTCGTCATTGATGTCGGTTACAGCGCGATCCAAGTCATTGGAACTCCCTTGGGTGTATAGCTGCAAATCATCAGCATACAAATGGTAAGAGCACACTAAGTTAGACGCAACTAAATTGATGAATAGAGAGAATAGCAATGGAGATAAAACGCCACCCTGGGGAACGCCAGACGTAAGATCACACCAATCGGAGAAGGTCCGATTAGCGTGTATCCTCTGACGGCGACCTTGAAGGTAAGAGGCAAACCATTTAGCCACTGATGGCGAGATATTCAACCGATCAAGTGCAGCCAGTAGGAGATCATGATCGACAGCATTGAAGGCATTCGAGAAATCTATCAAGACCAATACAGTTAGCTGAGTGGATTCCATGTTCTGTCTTACATCTTCCGTTACTTTAAGAAGTGCAGTACTTGTGCTATGCCCAGGCCGAAAACCCGACTGATAAGGAGAAAGTACATGATTGGAGTGGATGTGGGAAGCCAGTTGTTTATGAACTATGGCTTCCAAGACCTTGGACATAAAAGGGAGAATGGAAATGGGGCGAAAATCTTTAAGTGCGCTGGGGTTAGAGACTTTTGGAAGAGGGAGTACGTAGGCATTACGCCACAAGGAAGGAAAAACCCCAGTCGACAGAGAAAAGTTGATAACATGAGTTAAAACAGGGAGAATGCATTCCAAGATGCAAATAATCATTAATCTGCTCAGTTCGTCATGACCAACAGCGTTGGACTTGACAGACTTTATCACTTTGAATATCTCATCATCAGTGACGAGGGTGAAAGAAAAAGGTGATTCAGAAGAGTAGGGCAAGGCACTAATGTGAGAAATACTTCGTGCTTTTTCAAGACGGTCTAAGGAGGAAGATTTGGCAAAATGAGAGTTTAGGTCGTCTAGAGAAAAAGATGAAAGGGAACATTCATTTTGTGGCTTACCCCACTCCCAAAGTTTTTAAAAATTTCCATATATCAGCAGGCGAGGAAGAGACAATATTGTCGAAAATATATTTCCGTTTAGCTGCTCTCACCATTTGATTGCACCGATTCCTTGCAACTTTAAAAAGACACCAATTTTCATCACTGCGGTCACGCTTAAATTTTCGGAACGCCCTGTCCCGTCTGGTCATGGCCATACGAACTCCTGTGGTAATCCAGGGTGCTGGAGGACGCTTAAGCCTAACCGTACGCATTGGCGCATGTGTATCGTACAATTTTAATACTGTCGAGTTAAGGGCCACTACTGCCTCGTCTACAGTCGGCGCCAGCAAAGTACCTGACCAATCTTCGCTTAGAGCGTCTCGCTTTAAAGCTTCTGTGTCCAATCTTGCGAAGCTACGGAGTTTCACATAGACTGGCTGCGGTTTGGGAGGCTGAATCCGGTAACTAAGAAAGATTAAATCATGATGTGAAAAACCTGGCGCTGATAGTTGGCCGGAATTTGTAACGTGGTCTGCAGAACAAGTAATAATGAGATCCAACCAGGTATCCGGCGCGCCTACATTATGATGGGTTGGCCTTAGCGGCAAAACAGTAAGATCTGCTGAGTCAAAAATTTGCTTCAATCGTTCCGTCCTGGGATTATCTTTTAACAGGTCTGTATTGAAATCACCTAAGATTAGCTGATGTGTGTATTCAGTACTGAAAGAAGTGAGAAGAATATCTAAATCAGAGAAGTAATCTGTGGTAGGAGGACAATAAACTACTCCTAGGACTGCTAACGTACTCTTGAAAGAAACTTCCAGAAACAAGTGCTCCAGGGAGCCCGAATAGCTTGATGGGGAGGAAGAAATAATTTTATAAGGGATATCACTGCGGAGATAGATGGCAACACCACCTCCCCCCTTCCCTGTGCGATCATTCCGCAGCAATACGTAACCCGGAAGGCCGTAGGAAGTTGAGGCGAGGTTAGGTTTAAACCAGGTTTCAGAAACAAGAATAGCGTGTACGCTGCCGGAAGAAAATGCATCATAGAGGTCATTATAGTGGCTGGGGATGCTTTGTGCGTTTAAGTGACATATATGAAATTGTTTCCAGTCATTTTGAAACATTTGCTTAATGCAATCGCCCAGTGTGTCAGGTGCAGACACTGAGCTATCGCTATTGTCGCAGGAAAGAAAAGACAAGGACATGTCGCAAGCTGAGTGGTAAGAATCATCATCAACCATAATGTTTACGCAGGTGGGTACATAATCAAGATATATAAAATATAAATACTATTCTAATATATATCTATATAATATAAGTGCTAATGTGCACTCAGTGACAAAGTATAAACCAGTACTCTGGTTCTGTTTACCCCGCCGGTCAACCGTTTACACTAAGTAAGTGAGAAAAATAAATACACAAAACAAAGTAAAATATAAAAAACAAAACCATCAGAAAATGAGAAATGAAAACATAAATAGAAAATGTTACGCGTTGAGAGTGTAAAGTAGGCTTTATATGATTAAGTACAAACAAAACGCAACAGATGTCAAAAATTGACAGTGACAGATCATGTCAGCGTATCGTTGAGAACACAGCAGGCACACATTAAATAAATAATAGCGAAGACGGTAGATTTCAAACGTTAAGCCAGATAAAAGTGTATAAAATGTGGGTAAATTTAGACTGCAAATGACCTAATTCGCAACACGTGCCTGGATTGAATAGGATTAGAAATACCATTACCATAAAAACGCAACACAGTTTACACTGTTAATACACGAAAAATCACCAATGAACACATAACAAATTATGTTGGACGTTTCCCTCGTCGTTCATCGCCCTTCTTAGAGGGGCCGGCAACCTGATCCATACTTGGCCCTGCAACATTTGGTGCGGCCTTGGCATCCGCCGCGGGCGGGGCCGAGACCGGCGCCGCAGACACAGGCGTGACGGAAGCGGGTGTTCGTTTGGGCCCTGAGTTGGCAATTGCAGCGTGCTGGGCCTTCAGGGTCTGGAGTTGAACTTCACTGGACAGCCGCTCCTTCTTGCCATTGGGCAATTTGATATATATATTGCCGTCCATGGTCCATACCCTGCGTATACCGAAATGTTTACGTGCTTCAATGAACTGAGACTGCCGTTGTTTTGTGAGGAACTCTGTGATAGTTATTTGTGACCCCTTCAGCGCTTTCTTGGCCAACCACACAGAGTTGCGCAGGCGATGGTCCCCAAAGCGGACTAACACTGCTCTTGGCCGGTCAGCACTTCGGACACCCAGTCTGTAGCAGACTGAAATGCCCTCCCTGGATGTATCACGTAGTTGCAGCTTGTTCTGGCAGAGGGTAATCACTGATTCCGCTATGTCCTCTCCATCTACTTCTGATATACCATGAAACAGAAACAGCAGTATCTACTATCAGTATCTTTCAGTATCTATCAGTATCTATCTATCAGTATCTATCAGTATCTATCATATCAGTATCTATCATATCAGTATCTATCAGTATCTATCAGTATCTATCAGTATCTATCAGTATCTATCTATCAGTATCTATCAGTATCTATCAGTATCTATCAGTATCTATCAGTATCTATCTATCAGTATCTATCAGTATCTATCAGTATCTATCAGTATCTATCAGTATCTATCAGTATCTATCAGTATCTATCAGTATCTATCCATCAGTATCTATCAGTTTCTATCAGTATCTATCATATCAGTATCTATCATATCAGTATCTATCAGTATCTTTCAGTATCTATCAGTATCTATCAGTATCTATCATATCAGTATCTATCAGTATCTTTCAGTATCTATCAGTATATATCAGTATCTATCAGTATCTATCTATCAGTATCTATCAGTATCTATCATATCAGTATCTATCATATCAGTATCTATCAGTATCTATCAGTATCTATCTATCAGTATCTATCAGTATCTATCAGTATCTATCAGTATCTATTATTATGAATTAAAAGCAGCAGAGGGCAGTAAATACATGAATATATTTAATATTACGATTTTATAAAAACATGACACTAGGAAAACACACCATTGACACACCGAGCAAAAAGCCAACTAGACAGCAGTTCAAATATAAAAAGAACTTAATACTAAATGGCCAGCGTTATATTCCAACACCCCCCCATAACGTGGACATCATCAGTTATGTCACACCAAGCTGCCTGGTAAACTCCTGGTGCTTTACACAACCCAGCGGCTTAGTGAACACATCTGCTACCATTACATCAGTAGGGATGTACACTATCTTTACATTGAAACGATCAACCATATCTCTAACGTAGTGGTACCTAATTTCAATGTGCTTGCTCCTTTTGTGATGAACTCTATTAACAGCTAGTTGCATAGCAGACTGGTTGTCACAATAGAACACAATGTTGCAAGCAGATATCATCAATAAATCTTTCAACAACGCTTGGAGGAACACCGCCTCCCTACTAGCTTCACTTAAGCTAATATACTCCGCCTCGGTGGACGACAACGCAATACACGTCTGTTTGTAACTGCCCCATGATATCGAATTACCACCGTACTTAAACAAATACCCTGTGTACGACTTTCGATCGGAATCAGAGGCCCAGTCAGCATCGGAATAACCCTCTAAGATGGGTTTCTCATTGGATTTCTTAAACACCAAAGCTTTTTGTTTAGTACCTTTGAGATACCTCAATACACGCTTAGCTTGATTCCAATGGAATTCCGTATAACAACTGTTATATCTACTTAAATATGACACGGCAAACGAAATGTCAGGTCGCGTAGTTACACATAAGTACATTAGACTACCAATTAACTCTTGGTACGGAAACTTACTGACATTGTTATTCGTAGCATCAAAGCTCTCACTGACAGAACTAATGTTAGTTATCATGGGAGACTTTACAGACTTGCAATCTGTCATGCCAAAACGATCTAACAACTTGTCAATCCGATTTTCCTGACTAAGTCTAATAGAATTAGCATCACGCTCTACTTTAATACCTAACATATTTCGTACCGGCCCTAAGTCTTTTATTTTAAAGAACTTCAGCAAAGAGGATTTCAACGTCTCTGCTAGGCGCATGTCATTGTAGAACACGAAAAAATCGTCGACATACAAAGCAATAAAAACAATCGACTCACCAGATCTCTTTGTGAAGATGCAGTCTTCTTGCTTACATTGTTTGTATCCCATAGAAAGTAAAACATCTTTTACCTTTTCATACCAGCATCGCGAAGCTTGTTTCAACCCGTAAACCGCCTTTCGTAGTCTATAGACTTTGTTTTCACTCCTAGGGCATATGAAACCTTCCGGTTGTTGCATAAAAATCTCCTCATGCAAATCACCATTAAGGAATGCAGTCTGTACATCCAAATGATCAATCTGAAGGTTCATTTTGATAGCCAGAGACAATAACAATCTAATAGAACAGTATCGAACAGTTGGTGAAAAAGTTTCATGGAAGTCCTCTCCATACTTTTGGGTAAAGCCTTTCGCGACCAACCTCGCTTTGTAACGCGTTATATTTCCATCAGAGTCCCGCTTTAGTGTAAAAATCCATTTATTTTTAACTATATTTTTGTCAACTGGTTTCTCAGTAAGCTCCCAAGCTCCATGTAAGATGAAAGAATCGATCTCATCCTGCATGGCTTTCTGCCATAATTCTTTATCTTCACAGCTTAAAGCTTCTTTGACAGTTCGCGGCTCTATGGGTTCCGATACGTTGCACACGTTCGTTATATTACACGTCGGTCTTGGTATACGTGGACGAAGGTTATATCGTTGACTAGTAGACTCACATGCCGGTCCAGGCTCTGTTACCAAGTCTTCACTAGGCTCATGTTCACACTCCATCTCAACAGGACGATTCGGCAACTCGACGGGAACACATTCCGGCTCCGCCTCAACAGGGCAATCTGAAGATTCAACCAACACAGGTTCTCGCTCCGCCTCAACCGGTGTAGTTTTCAGATATTCCCCATCACCACCTCCTGTAAGATAAATAGGTTCAAACACACGTTTTTGACCAATTTTAGAGTGCCTACCTGGAAACACAGATTCGTTGAAAATCACATCACGTGATACAACAATCTTATTGTCATCAGGATTGAACAACCGATATCCTTTCACGTTTTCTTGGTAACCTAAAAAGATTAATTTCTTACTTTTGGGGTCCAACTTTTTTCGTTTGCAGTCATCAACATGTACAAATGCCTCACAACCAAAGACACGCAGATTCTTAAGACTAACACGCTTACCGCTCCATACCTCTTCCGGTAATTTACCAGAAAGTCGTGAGCTCGGTGACCGGTTGATAAGAAATGCCGCCGTATTTGCAGCCTCTGCCCACATCTTGTCGTCTAAATTAGCATTATACAACAGACACCTGACTTTGTCAAGCAAACTGCGATTAAACCGCTCTGCGGAACCATTTTGTTGGGGACTATATGGTACCGTCAGCTGATGGATAATACCCTTTTTCTTGAGAAATTTTGTCAATTCAGTGTTTACATACTCCGAGCCATTATCGGATCTCAGTACCTTGACTTTAGCGTCACACTGATTCTCAACAAGGTTAATAAAATCCATAGTGTACTTACACACATCACTTTTCTTGGCGATGGGGTAAACGAACACCTTCCTGGAGTAGTCGTCTAGGAACGTCAGGATGTAGCGTTTCCCTCCGAGAGAAGTAGTCGGCATCGGGCCGAGGACGTCCGTGTGAATGAGCGCCAGCCTTGCCGTGGCTACCTGTTTGTCATGGTTAGTCACAAAGGGAGCGCGAGATTGCTTACCCTTAAGACATACCTCACAAACTTGCTTCTGAGTAGTTATCTGAAAATCAACGTAATTAGCAACCTTCCTAAGTGACGCCAAGCTATCAAAATTTAGATGTCCTAATCTCTGATGCCATAACATCATGTCCTTAGAGGAAGACGATTTTGTCAGATTGGCTCTACCGACAGTTACAAGTCTGTAAATTCTCCCAGATTTCCTAGCTTTTAAAACTACCTTACCAGACTTTAATACATTACAATCTGTATTTGTAAAATTAAATATAAAACCCTTAGCGGTTAAAGTCGACACAGATATCAAGTTAACAGTAAGGTCCGGTACAAACATTACATCCTTTAAAGTTATATCTATCATATTACCATTAAAGCTCACTGTAAAATGTACGTCACCTTTTCCTTTCACTATCAACTTCTTTCCATCAGCGACACAGACTTCCTTCGTCAGTGATTCATTGAGGGATCCAAACCATTCTCGACATCCTGTCATATTGTCCGTTGCGCCCGAGTCAATGATCCACGAACTGTCATTTCTAGTCGTGTTAAGTGCAGTCAAAACCATAGAAGTCGATACATCCAGCTGCGGACAGTCCTTCTTGATGTGACCCTTAGATCGACACTTCCAACACCACAGTTTCTTCGTGTTTGACGAGGAATTAGCCTGTTTCGATGTACTAGGCGCATATTTCTTGCCGCCTCGGGAGCTGGTCTTGTCATCACCACGATTCCGTGTAAACAAGCAGTCATCGGGACCACCAGTGCTTCCCTTCCATCGCTTATCCTGAAGAAGTTTAGTTTTAACCATATCCGTCGTTATATTCACACCTGAGTGTTCCAGAGCCATAATCATGGGCTCATAGTCCTGAGGTAACCCTTGAAGCATTATAGCCGCAAGAAACTCATCATCCAGGGGCTTCTTCATGTTATTCAGCTGTTCAGCTAGCGACAAAATCTCATTAACATAAATCTCCATGCTATCAAACTGCTCCAGCTTAATCGAACACAAGTTTCGAAGACATGACAACCTTCTGTGCAAACCGGTGTCGTCATACGCCTTTTTTAAGGCATTCCAAACATCCTTCGCCGTCTCAGCGTTCACAATGTGAGGATAACATGACTTTTCAACACATAAACAAAGCCGCGCCCGAGCTTTTTCCTCTAAGCGAGCTCTCAGTTCAGCGTTCTCACCTTCTGCAGTTACAGCTTTTTCGGTGATACAGTGCCACAAATCTTCGAAAATGAGAATATTTTGCATTTGAAATGCCCAGTCACGGTAACTAATGGTGCCTTTCAGCTTTTCCATCGCAATTGCCGACTTGGAATACTCACCCATATTTCGACGTAATAAATATAATTCACAAAATATTTACGTATATTGCACCATAACCTATTATGAATTAAAAGCAGCAGAGGGCAGTAAATACATGAATATATTTAATATTACGATTTTATAAAAACATGACACTAGGAAAACACACCATTGACACACCGAGCAAAAAGCCAACTAGACAGCAGTTCAAATATAAAAAGAACTTAATACTAAATGGCCAGCGTTATATTCCAACATCTATCAGTATCTATCAGTATCTATCAGTATCTATCAGTATCTATCAAATCAGTATCTATCATATCAGTATCTATCAGTATCTATCAGTATCTATCCATCAGTATCTATCAGTTTCTATCAGTATCTATCATATCAGTATCTATCAGTATCTTTCAGTATCTATCAGTATCTTTCAGTATCTATCATATCAGTATCTATCAGTATCTTTCAGTATCTATCAGTATCTGTCAGAATCTATCAGTATCTATCTATCAGTATCTATCAGTATCTATCATATCAGTATCTATCATATCAGTATCTATCAGTATCTATCTATCAGTATCTATCAGTATCTATCAGTATCTATCAGTATCTATCAGTATCTATCAGTATCTATCAGTATCTATCAGTATCTATCAAATCAGTATCTATCATATCAGTATCTATCAGTATCTATCATATCAGTATCTATCAGTATCTTTCAGTATCTATCATATCAGTATCTATCATATCAGTATCTATCAGTATCTTTCAGTATTTATCAGTATCTATCAGTATCTATCTATCAGTATCTATCAGTATCTATCTATCAGTATCTATCAGTATCTTTCATATCAGTATCTATCATATCAGTATCTATCAGTATCTTTCTATCAGTATCTATCAGTATCTATCAGTATCTATCAGTATCTATCAGTATCTATCAGTATCTATCAGTATCTATCAGTATCTATCAGTATCTATCAGTATCTATCAGTATCTATCTATCAGTATCTATCAGTATCTATCAGTATCTATCAGTATCTATCAGTATCTATCAGTATCTATCAGTATCTATCAGTATTTATCAGTATCTATCAGTATCTATCATATCAGTATCTATCATATCAGTATTTATCAGTATCTATCAGTATCTATCTATCAGTATCTATCAGTATCTATCAGTATCTATCAGTATCTATCAGTATCTATCAGTATCTCTCAGTATCTATCAGTATCTATCAGTATCTATCATATCAGTATCTATCATATCAGTATTTATCAGTATCTATCAGTATCTATCTAACAGTATCTATCAGTATTGTGAAGGTTCTGCTTCACTGTTGGTGCTATATGGCCACCGACATAAAAGTAGAGTTGTATATTGTATGTTTATATTTAGAATAAGACGCGTGACATCCGTCAATGAAATAAAATGTAGTAGTTAGTTATCGTGTGGCCTCTGGGCAATAAACATCTTCAAGAAGTACCTTTGCTCTACTTATTCTTCATCTGAAGCTTATCCCCCGGCAGTCGCCACACTTGGTGGAGTCTGCGAAATTTTTAACTAGAGTCACGCGAGTATTGAAAGTTTCCCCGCTCCCAATTAATTTTGTCCACAGATTCTTGGACATCTGTTACAAATACGTACTGAAAGCTTACGGTTTGCATAGGAGCCGTACAGGAGCGAAGCGCACTATCTATACGCGCACGACGCACAACGAAGAAGAAGTGCACATTTGGCAATTGCGAATTGCCAGCATCAGTGTGGTATTGTATGTCCTGACGGCATTGCCGTAACGGAGCGAGTTCGACAGACGGGTGAAGTTGACGAATCTTCGCGAAGTTGAATCACCCATTATCATTTTTCATCCCATGCGATTTTAAACTGTTTGTGCATTTGATTTGTTTGGATTCCATACGAAAATGGAGACGAGCACAATTAATGGCTTTTACGACGTTTAAATATTGGCCCGTGTGAAAATACGGAATAAAATAATCACAAATGGCGATTACGGTATAAATTTTCGGGGACCGTATTACAGATTAATTTCAGACATCGTTTGATGATGTTATATCAGAGTTAAACGAAGAATTATCGTCGAGCCAAAAATAATGTACAAGAATTTTATCATTGTCAGCAAATATCGCAAGAATCCCCAATAATTTGTTTCTTTACGCTTGAAGCACACGTTGTTGACATCGGACAAGCAATTGTCAGTGAAAGTATAGAATTTTACCAGTGAGAAACATTCAGTTTCAGTGTTGTCAAATGATGTAACAAATGTTCTTAAAGAGTGGAAGACATCAATTTCAACCAATGTCATTAGTTCCATAATATGTTGCTTGTTAAATTTTATTTCCACAATATGTGCTGTGCCGGATCGAGTGCTCGTCAAGAAGATGCAACATCGGGAACAGCAAGCCTGTACGAGGATGGCCGATCAAGCGCCGACGAACGCCATGGACACCGTGAACGCTGTCCAAGACGCAACGCTTCAAACAGGCAATAATGAACCATAATATATAATTAGTAGAATATGTGTTTATTAGAATGTAAATAATTGTCTTATAATAATTATGCTAGGTGTATGATAGTTCTAGATATTAGTATGGTCCTACAAATAATCATCGTTGTGCATAAATTATTACCATACAAGATTATTCACCGATTGTCTTCATTGAATTATGTGGTGCAAAGACTCACTCCTAGTGGTCGTGCCAAGAATGTAATAATTCATGTTAACAGATTAAAGAAATTCTTTAATCGTTAATCTTAATTAATATAAACAGTTCTAAATATTTCTAGGGTGTAAATAATAAAACTATTATTTTTCAGAAATTTTTAATTCAGGCTGACTGTACAAGGATGCAGTTGTATTTGTTGCATTTGCAAGTGTCACTGTTGTAAATATAATTTAATTTCTTTCCACAAGATATTAGCTGCATTTCTAAGATATTGCTATAGGATGTCACTGTTGTAAATATAATTTAATTTCTTTCCACAACATATATGCTGCATTTCTAAAATATTGCTATAGGAAATTCAATTTTTAATTACTTGCACTATAAATTTATAATTGCACTTTCAATACCTTTACTTAAAATAATTTTCACTTATTACTTTCACAGAATTCCAATAATTTATTATTATATTGAGTTTCCAGCATTATCCAGCATCAGTATTATAATGATTTTTCTTTTTCATGTATTCCGCCGCGGAGATCAAGGCTGCTCCAGCAGGCTGGGGTTTCAGCAGTTGATCGCCAGGATGCTGTCCGCATCCTTCGACCACGCGGAGGCAGAGGCTGCTCCAGCAACCCTGGGGTTTCAGCAGCTGGTCGCCGGGATGCTTCCTGCATCCCTCGACCAAGCGGAGGCAGGAGCCTTGGCGTCGAGCCAAGGACTTCACTGCACCAGGCCGAAGCGAAGAAAACATTTTTTTAACTATGATTTTATGTAATAAATAAAACTTATTTCATTTTTGTGCTAGGTGATAGGTAGGATTTTTAATAAAATTAATTTTCGTTTTGTGTTTTAATTGATTTTCCGACAGTGACATAACATTTGACATGTCATTATGACGTGTACTGCTATCGTCTATGGTCGTGAAATCAATTATAAGGCATTTATTTATTTAGAATTGGTACGGATAGCTGGACTAAAGATAATACTTTAGTCCAGGTATCTAATTAGGATAAAAGGTATAGTAATTAAGGTACAGATTTCTGGGGCATATTTAATATATATGCGCCAGGATTCTAATATAAAGCTAGTGGTAGATGGGTATCACTATTTGTTAGTCCTGTATGGATGTTTGAAGCGAGTGTCATAGACAATGTTTTCAAGCATCTAATATAAGGGCAGTGATATACCTCGGTACAACTGTTTGGGGCATGCGACGTGTGTCATGTCATACTCCAGGCAGTTAAGGTGCGAACATTCGAGACAATTTATTCGGGCCGGTTTTACACCAGGCGATTAAATTGTTAAGATCTATCATTTGTGATATTGTATCGAATGGTCGATGTTTTTGTCTATTAAGTCTAGTGACAATTGGGGTAGTCAAGTTGGTGTCATGCCTTTTTAGCGGGGTTTTTGTCAAGGCAAAGCCAATGTCAGACAACATGTCGGATTACGTAATATGCCATAGGCTAGTGTCCGCACATGTCCTGACCTTGGTTATCTCTTATCAAGAGACCATCTGGGTATGAATGTAAGGGTATCCCTGCATAGGTAGGGACCTCTTATATGTTAGGCAGGAGTAGTTTTGTCTAGTGTCTATATAATAAAACGAATGTCCCTCGTTTACCCCGAGACGGCGGGAAATGTGAAGGTTCTGCTTCACTGTTGGTGCTATATGGCCACCGACATAAAAGTAGAGTTGTATATTGTATGTTTATATTTAGAATAAGACGCGTGACATCCGTCAATGAAATAAAATGTAGTAGTTAGTTATCGTGTGGCCTCTGGGCAATAAACATCTTCAAGAAGTACCTTTGCTCTACTTATTCTTCATCTGAAGCTTATCCCCCGGCAGTCGCCACAGTATCTATCAGTATCTATCAGTATCTATCAGTATCTATCAGTATCTATCAGTATCTATCAGTATCTATCAGTATCTATCAGTATCTATCATATCAGTATCTATCATATCAGTATTTATCAGTATCTATCAGTATCTATCTATCAGTATCTATCAGTATCTATCAGTATCTATCAGTATCTATCAGTATCTATCAGTATCTATCAGTATCTATCAGTATCTATCAGTATCTATCAGTATCTATCATATCAGTATCTATCAGTATCTTTCAGTATCTATCAGTATCTATCAGTATCTATCAGTATCTATCTATCAGTATCTATCAGTATCTATCAGTATGTATCATATCAGTATCTATCATATCAGTATTTATCAGTATCTATCAGTATCTATCTATCAGTATCTATCAGTATCTATCAGTATTTATCAGTATCTATCAGTATCTATCAGTATCTATCAGTATCTATCAGTATCTATCAGTATCTATCATATCAGTATCTATCATATCAGTATCTATCAGTATCTTTCAGTATCTATCAGTATCTATCAGTATCTATCTATCAGTATCTATCAGTATCTATCATATCAGTATCAATCATATCAGTATCTATCAGTATCTATCAGTATCTATCAGTATCTATCAGTATCTATCTATCAGTATCTATCAGTATCTATCAGTATCTATCAGTATCTATCAGTATCTATCAGTATCTATCATATCAGTATCTATCATATCAGTATCTATCAGTATCTATCAGTATCTATCAGTATCTATCAGTATCTATCAGGATCTATCTATCAGTATCTATCAGTATCTATTAGTATCTATCAGTATCTATCAGTATCTATCATATCAGTATCTATCAGTATCTATCAGTATCTATCAGTATCTCTCAGTATCTATCAGTTTTATCTATCAGTATCTATCAGTATCTATCAGTATCTATCAGTATCTATCATATCAGTATCTATCAGTATCTATCAGTATCTATCAGTATCTATTAGTATCTATCAGTATCTATCAGTATCTATCAGTATCTATCATATCAGTATCTATCATATCAGTATCTATCAGTATCTTTCAGTATCTATCAGTATCTATCTATAAGTATCTATCAGTATCTATCATATCAGTATCTATCATATCAGTATCTATCATATCAGTATCTATCAGTATCTATCAGTATCTATCAGTATCTGTCAGTATCTATCATATCAGTATCTATCATATCAGTATCTATCATATCAGTATCTATCAGTATCTATCAGTATCTATCTATCAGTATCTATCAGTATCTATCACTATCTATCAGTATCTATCAGTATCTATCAGTATCTATCAAATCAGTATCTATCATATCAGTATCTATCAGTATCTATCAGTATCTATCCATCAGTATCTATCAGTTTCTATCAGTATCTATCATATCAGTATCTATCAGTATCTTTCAGTATCTATCAGTATCTATCAGTATCTATCAGTATCTTTCAGTATCTATCATATCAGTATCTATCAGTATCTTTCAGTATCTATCAGTATCTATCAGAATCTATCAGTATCTATCTATCAGTATCTATCAGTATCTTTCATATCAGTATCTATCATATCAGTATCTATCAGTATCTATCAGTATCTATCTATCAGTATCTATCAGTATCTATCAGTATCTATCAGTATCTATCAGTATCTATCAAATCAGTATCTATCATATCAGTATCTATCAGTATCTATCAGTATCTATCCATCAGTATCTATCAGTTTCTATCCGTATCTATCATATCAGTATCTATCAGTATCTATCAGTATTTATCTATCAGTATCTATCAGTATCTATCAGTATCTATCATATCAGTATCTATCAGTATCTATCAGTATCTATCAGTATCTATTAGTATCTATCAGTATCTATCAGTATCTATCAGTATCTATCATATCAGTATCTATCATATCAGTATCTATCAGTATCTTTCAGTATCTATCAGTATCTATCTATAAGTATCTATCAGTATCTATCATATCAATATCTATCAGTATCTATCAGTATCTATCAGTATCTATCAGTATCTATCAGTATCTATCATATCAGTATCTATCATATCAGTATCTATCATATCAGTATCTATCAGTATCTATCTATCAGTATCTATCAGTATCTATCAGTATCTATCAGTATCTATCAGTATCTATCAGTATCTATCAGTATCTATCAAATCAGTATCTATCATATCAGTATCTATCAGTATCTATCAGTATCTATCCATCAGTATCTATCAGTTTCTATCAGTATCTATCATATCAGTATCTATCAGTATCTTTCAGTATCTATCAGTATCTATCAGTATCTTTCAGTATCTATCATATCAGTATCTATCAGTATCTTTCAGTATCTATCAGTATCTATCAGAATCTATCAGTATCTATCTATCAGTATCTATCAGTATCTATCATATCAGTATCTATCATATCAGTATCTATCATATCAGTATCTATCAGTATCTATCAGTATCTATCTATCAGTATCTATCAGTATCTATCAGTATCTATCATATCAGTATCTATCATATCAGTATCTATCAGTATCTATCAGTATCTATCAGTATCTATCAGTATCTATCATATCAGTATTTATCATATTAGTATCTACTAGATACTGATAGATACTGATAGATACTGATAGATACTGATAGATACTGATAGATACTGATAGATACTGATAGATACTGATAGATACTGAAAGATACTGATAGATACTGATATGATAGATACTGATAGATACTGATAGATAATGATAGATACTGATAGATACTGATAGATACTACCAGGATCTATCAGTATCTATCAGTATCTATCAGTATCTATCAGTATCTATCAGTATCTATCATATCAGTATCTATCATATCAGTATCTATCAGTATCTTTCAGTATCTATCAGTATCTATCAGTATCTATCAGTATCTATCTATCAGTATCTATCAGTATCTATCATATCAGTATCTATCATATCAGTATCTATCAGTATCTATCAGTATCTATCTATCAGTATCTATCAGTATCTATCAGTATCTATCAGTATCTATCATATCAGTTTCTATCATATCAGTATCTATCAGATACTGATAGATACTGATAGATACTGTAGATACTGATAGATACTGATAGATAGATACTGATAGATACTGATATGATAGATACTGATAGATACTGATAGATACTGATATGATAGATACTGATATGATAGATACTGATATGATAGATACTGATAGATACTGATAAATAGATACTGATAGATACTGATAGATACTGATAGATACTGATAGATACTGGTAGTATCTATCAGTATCTATCAGTATCTATCATTATCTATCAGTATCTATCAGTATCTTTCATATCAGTATCTATCATATCAGTATCTATCAGTATCTTTCAGTATCTATCAGTATCTATCAGTATCTATCTACCAGTATCTATCAGTATCTATCATATCAGTATCTATCATATCAGTATCTATCAGTATGTATCAGTATCTATCTATCAGTATCTATCAGTATCTATCAGTATCTATCAGTATCTATCAGTATCTATCAGTATCTATCAGTATCTATCAGTATCTATCAGTATCTATCAGTATCTATCAGTATCTATCAGTTTCTATCAGTATCTATCAGTATCTATCAGTATCTATCAGTATCTATCAGTATCTATCAGTATCTATCATATCAGTTTCTATCATATCAGTATCTATCAGTATCTATCAGTATCTATCAGTATCTATCTATCAGTTTCTATCAGTATATATTAGTATCTATCAGTATCTATCAGTATCTATCAAAAAAGGCATAAAAGTCTGCAGTAAAAACCAAAGACGACTTCTCTGGCAATATCGACGTATGCCTACAGTAGCTAATAAAAAAATATTTAAAAATTACTCTGCTAAATATAGAAAAATTATTAAATTGACTAAAAAGGCACAAAACAACCACATGATTAATGTTGCTCAAAATAAAATGAAGGCCACCTGGCAGATCATCAATTCCACCAAAGCGAATAATCCAAAAGAACAGATCTTACAGCTAAAATCGAATGGAAGTATTATAACAGATCCCAAGGACATAGCCAACACCATTAATGAACATTTTATACAATATGTGAATAACCTGCCAAAAAAATACAGCACTAAATACAATATTGACAATAATTCAAAATCTATGTTCATGGCACCCGCAACAGTGCCTGAAATAATATTAATCATACAGTCGCTAAAGAACACAGCAAGTGTGGGTTATGACAATGTTTCCACTATAGTAATTAAACACGTTAACGAAACGATAGCGAAACATTTATGTCATATTATAAATCTCTGCATTACAGAAGGCATCTACCCGGACAAGTTAAAAACATCGATTATAAAACCTGTATTTAAAAAAGGTGATAAAGAAAATCCTCAAAACTACCGACCTATAGCTCTTGTCTCTATATTCTCTAAGGTTTTTGAGAAATATATATACAACTGCCTCTATACATATTTTGATAAAAAGGCACTGCTATGTAAAGAACAGAAGGGTTTTAGAAAAAATATAAATATAAATATGGCTATATTTGACTTAATTAATAATGTATTAGAAAGTGTTGACAAAAAAATACCCATATGTGCTGTGTTTACAGACATGACAAAAGCCTTTGACTGTGTAGATCATAGGACGCTATTAGGTAAGCTAGATTGTTACGGAATTCGAGGTAACGTCCAAAAACTCATTGATTCCTATCTCACCAACCGTTTGCAATACACAGAAGTCACTAGAGTATGCCAGACAAGTAAGATGTCTCAAACATTTCAGTCTGATGCACGTTGTGTAAAGTATGGAGTACCACAAGGGAGTGTACTTGGTCCTCTGCTCTTTTTAGTGTACATCAACGATTTACCTAAAGCAGTTTGTCATCCTATGATTCTGTTTGCTGATGACAGCACATCAATTATAAAATGTGATAACTTTAGTAAGTATGAAGATGACATAAATAATGCAGTAAATGACGTGATAATATGGCTGAATAATAATAACTTAGTAATTAATTTGACAAAAACTAACATAATGAATTTTTATCAGCGAATTAAATATAAGGAATTTAATGTAAATTATCAGGGAAGTCACATTGAAACTGTAGGAGTCACGAAGTTTCTAGGACTTTGGATAGACAGCCAATTGACATGGAAGTATCATATTAATGAAATTTGTAAAAAGTTAAGCAAATCGGCGTTTGCTCTTTATAAACTTTCGAAAACTATTAACACTAATGCCTTACTGGTAGCTTACCACGGTCTCGTAATGTCAACCTTAAGATATGGATTGATATTCTGGGGCAATTCTGTAGATAAGGAGATAGCATTTAAAGCACAAAAAAGGTGCATAAGAGCTATGTGTGGCTTGAACGTAACGGATAGTTGCAGCCCTTATTTCAAGTCACTCAATATTTTGACATTGCCCTGTTTGTATATTTTAGAAATAGCAATATTCGTTAAGTGTAATCCTAGTTTATTTAATAAAATTAATAACACACGCAAGCTACCTACTCGGTCGCAATATCAAAACATGTTACGCAGTAAAGACTGTAAGACTGCATTAGTGCGAAAAAGCATTTTGGGGATGGCACCCCAAATATACAATAAAATTCCACCTAGTATCAGGGACTTGAATTTAGATACGTTTAAAAAACAGCTAACATCATTATTGGTCGATAAGTGTTACTATAATACGCAAGATTTTCTTAATGACATTGATTTGTAATTGTTTTATATAATTTAGTTAATATTGTTTTAAATTCTAGTATTATCATATTTTTTATTTTCTACCTGCTGACATTGTATTAATTTTAATTTATTTCCTTGGTTTGAACTTATATTAGGGTCGAATACTTAACCCACAAATTTGTACGCCTAGTGGCAAGACATAGAGAACTTCTGTCTAATGTAACAACTGCTTTGTACCTATGTTTGACAAATAAATATATTCTATTCTATTCTATTCTATTCTATCATATCAGTATTTATCATATCAGTATCTATCAGTATCTATCAGTATCTATCAGTATCTATCTATCAGTATCTATCAGTATCTATCAGTGTCTATCATATCAGTATCTATCATATCAGTATCTATCATATCAGTATCTATGATATCAGTATCTATCAGTATCTATCAGTATCTATCAGTATCTATCTATCAGTATCAATCAGTATCTATCAGTATCTATCAGTATCTATCAGTATCTATCAGTATCTATCAGTATCTATCAGTATCTAACATATCAGTATCTATCATATCAGTATCTATCAGTATCTATCAGTATTTATCAGTATCTATCTATCAGTATCTATCAGTGTCTATCAGTATCTATCAGTATCTATCAGTATCTATCAGTATCTATCAGTATCTATCATATCAGTATCTATCATATCAGTATTTATCAGTATCTATCTATCAGTATCTATCAGTATCTATCAGTATCTATCAGTATCTATCAGTATCTATCAGTATCTATCAGTATCTATCATATCAGTATCTATCATATCAGTATCTATCATATCAGTATTTATCATATTAGTATCTATCAGTATCTATCAGTATCTATCAGTATCTATCAGTATCTATCAGTATCTATCAGTATCTATCAGTATCTATCAGTATCTATCTATCAGTATCTATCAGTATCTATTAGTATCTATCAGTATCTATCAGTATCTATCATATCAGTATCTATCATATCAGTATCTATCAGTATCTATCAGTATCTATCAGTATCTATCAGTATCTATCAGTATCTTTTTATCGGTATCTATCAGTATCTATCAGTATCTATCAGTATCTATCAGTATCTTTCAGTATCTATCAGTATCTATCATATCAGTATCTATCAGTATCTTTCAGTATCTATCAGTATCTATCAGGATCTATCTATCAGTATCTATCATATCAGTATCTATCATATCAGTATCTATCATATCAGTATCTATCAGTATCTATCAGTATCTATCAGTATCTATCAGTATCTATCAGTATCTATCTATCAGTATCTATCAGTGTCTATCAGTATATATCAGTATCTATCAGTATGTATCATATCAGTATCTATTATATCAGTATCTATCAGTATCTATCAGTATCTATCTATCAGTTTCTATCAGTATATATTAGTATCTATCAGTATCTATCAGTATCTATCAGTATCTATCATATCAGTATCTAGCAGTATCTATCAGTATCTATCTATAGATACTGATAGATACTGATAGATACTGATAGATACTGATAGATAGATACTGATAGATACGATAGATACTGATAGATACTGATATGATAGATACTGATATGAAAGATACTGATAGATACTGATAAATAGATACTGATAGATACTGATAGATACTGATAGATACTGATATATACTGATAGACACTGATAGATACTGATAGATAGATACTGATAGATACTGATAGATACTGATAGATACTGATAGATACTGATAGATACTGATATGATAGATACTGATATGATAGATACTGATATGATAGATACTGATAGATAGATCCTGATAGATACTGATAGATACTGAAAGATACTGATAGATACTGATATGATAGATACTGATATGATAGATACTGATAGATACTGAAAGATACTGATAGATACTGATAGATACTGATAGATACTGATAGATACCGATAAAAAAAAACTGATAGATACTGATAGATACTGATAGATACTGATAGATACTGATATGATAGATACTGATATGATAGATACTGATAGATACTGATAGATACTAATAGATACTGATAGATACTGATAGATAGATACTGATAGATACTGATAGATACTGATAGATACTGATAGATACTGATAGATACTGATAGATACTAATATGATAAATACTGATATGATAGATACTGATAGATACTGATAGATACTAATATGATAAATACTGATATGATAGATACTGATAGATACTGATAGATACTGATAGATACTGATAGATACTGATGTATCTATCTATCAGTATCTATCAGTATCTATCAGTATCTATCAGTATCTATCAGTATCTGATAGATACTGATATGATAGAAACTGATATGATAGATACTGATAGATACTGATAGATACTGATAGATACTGATAGATAGATACTGATAGATACTGATAGATACTGATATGATAGATACTGATATGATAGATACTGATAGATACTGATAGATAGATACTGATAGATACTGATAGATACTGATAGATACTGAAAGATACTAATAGATACTGATATGATAGATACTGATATGATAGATACTGATAGATACTGATAGATACTGATAGATACTGATAGATACTGATAGATCCTGGTAGTATCTATCAGTATCTATCAGTATCTATCATTATCTATCAGTATCTATCAGTATCTATCATATCAGTATCTATCAGTAACTTTCAGTATCTATCAGTATCTATCAGTATCTATCTATCAGTATCTATCAGTATCTATCATATCAGTATCTATCATATCAGTATCTATCAGTATGTATCAGTATCTATCTATCAGTATCTATCAGTATCTATCAGTATCTATCAGTATCTATCAGTATCTATCAGTATCTATCAGTATCTATCAGTATCTATCAGTATCTATCAGTATCTATCAGAATCTATCAGTATCTATCAGTATCTATCAGTATCTATCAGTATCTATCAGTATCTATCATATCAGTTTCTATCATATCAGTATCTATCAGTATCTATCAGTATCTATCAGTATCTATCTATCAGTTTCTATCAGTATATATTAGTATCTATCAGTATCTATCAGTATCTATCATATCAGTATTTATCATATCAGTATCTATCAGTATCTATCAGTATCTATCAGTATCTATCTATCAGTATCTTTCAGTATCTTTCAGTGTCTATCATATCAGTATCTATCATATCAGTATCTATCATATCAGTATCTATGATATCAGTATCTATCAGTATCTATCAGTATCTATCAGTATCTATCAGTATCTATCTATCAGTATCAATCAGTATCTATCAGTATCTATCAGTATCTATCAGTATCTATCAGTATCTATCAGTATCTATCAGTATCTATCAGTATCTAACATATCAGTATCTATCATATCAGTATCTATCAGTATCTATCAGTATTTATCAGTATCTATCTATCAGTATCTATCAGTGTCTATCAGTATCTATCAGTATCTATCAGTATCTATCAGTATCTATCAGTATCTATCATATCAGTATCTATCATATCAGTATTTATCAGTATCTATCTATCAGTATCTATCAGTATCTGTCAGTATCTATCATATCAGTATCTATCATATTAGTATCTATCAGTATATATCAGTATCTATCAGTATCTATCAGTATCTATCAGTATCTATCAGTATCTATCATATCAGTATCTATCATATTAGTATCTATCAGTATCTATCAGTATCTATCAGTATCTATCAGTATCTATCAGAATCTTTCAGTATCTATCAGTATCTATCATATCAGTATATATCATATCAGTATCTATCAGTATCTTTCAGTATCTATCAGTATCTATCAGTATCTATCTATCAGTATCTATCATATCAGTATCTATCATATCAGTATCTATCATATCAGTATCTATCAGTATCTATCTAGATAGATACTGATAGATACTGATAGAAACTGATAGATAGATACTGATAGATACTGATAGATACTGATAGATACTGATATGATAGAAACTGATATGATAGATACTGATAGATACTGATAGATACTGATAGATACTGATAGATACTGATAGAAACTGATAGATACTGATAGATACTGATAGATACTGATAGATACTGATAGAAACTGATAGATACTGATAGATACTGATAGATACTGATAGATACTGATAGATACTGATAGATACTGATAGATACTGATAGATACTGATAGATACTGGTAGATACTGATAGATACTGATAGATACTGATAGATACTGATAGATAGATACTGATACATACTGATAGATACTGATATGATAGATACTGATATGATAGATACTGATAGATACTGGTAGATAGATACTGATAGATACTGATAGATACTGAAAGATACTGATAGATACTGATATGATAGATACTGATATGAAAGATACTGATAGATACTGATAGATACTGATAGATACTGATAGATACTGATAGATACTACCAGTATCTATCAGTATCTATCAGTATCTATCAGTATCTATCAGTATCTATCAGTATCTATTTATCAGTATCTATCAGTATCTATCATATCAGTATCTATCATATCAGTATCTATCATATCAGTATCTATCAGTATCTATCAGTATCTATCTTTCAGTATCTATCAGTATCTATCTATCAGTATCTATCAGTATCTACAGTATCTATCAGTATCTATCAGTATCTGATAGATACTGATATGATAGAAACTGATATGATAGATACTGATAGATACTGATAGATACTGATAGATACTGATAGATAGATACTGATAGATACTGATAGATACTGATATGATAGATACTGATATGATAGATACTGATAGATACTGATAGATAGATACTGATAGATACTGATAGATACTGATAGATACTGAAAGATACTGATAGATACTGATATGATAGATACTGATATGATAGATACTGATAGATACTGATAGATACTGATAGATACTGGTAGTATCTATCAGTATCTATCAGTATCTATCATTATCTATCAGTATCTATCAGTATCTTTCATATCAGTATCTATCATATCAGTATCTATCAGTATCTTTCAGTATCTATCAGTATCTATCAGTATCTATCTACCAGTATCTATCAGTATCTATCATATCAGTATCTATCATATCAGTATCTATCAGTATGTATCAGTATCTATCTATCAGTATCTATCAGTATCTATCAGTATCTATCAGTATCTATCAGTATCTATCAGTATCTATCAGTATCTATCAGTATCTATCAGTATCTATCAGTATCTATCAGTATCTATCAGTATCTATCAGTATCTATCAGTATCTATCATATCAGTTTCTATCATATCAGTATCTATCAGTATCTATCAGTATCTATCAGTATCTATCTATCAGTTTCTATCAGTATATATTAGTATCTATCAGTATCTATCAGTATCTATCATATCAGTATTTATCATATCAGTATCTATCAGTATCTATCAGTATCTATCAGTATCTATCTATCAGTATCTTTCAGTATCTTTCAGTGTCTATCATATCAGTATCTATCATATCAGTATCTATCATATCAGTATCTATGATATCAGTATCTATCAGTATCTATCAGTATCTATCAGTATCTATCAGTATCTATCTATCAGTATCAATCAGTATCTATCAGTATCTATCAGTATCTATCAGTATCTATCAGTATCTATCAGTATCTATCAGTATCTAACATATCAGTATCTATCATATCAGTATCTATCAGTATCTATCAGTATTTATCAGTATCTATCTATCAGTATCTATCAGTGTCTATCAGTATCTATCAGTATCTATCAGTATCTATCAGTATCTATCAGTATCTATCATATCAGTATCTATCATATCAGTATTTATCAGTATCTATCTATCAGTATCTATCAGTATCTGTCAGTATCTATCATATCAGTATCTATCATATTAGTATCTATCAGTATATATCAGTATCTATCAGTATCTATCAGTATCTATCAGTATCTATCAGTATCTATCATATCAGTATCTATCATATTAGTATCTATCAGTATCTATCAGTATCTATCAGTATCTATCAGTATCTATCAGAATCTTTCAGTATCTATCAGTATCTATCATATCAGTATATATCATATCAGTATCTATCAGTATCTTTCAGTATCTATCAGTATCTATCAGGATCTATCTATCAGTATCTATCATATCAGTATCTATCATATCAGTATCTATCATATCAGTATCTATCAGTATCTATCTAGATAGATACTAATATATACTGATAGAAACTGATAGATAGATACTGATAGATACTGATAGATACTGATAGATACTGATATGATAGATACTGATATGATAGATACTGATAGATACTGATAGATACTGATAGATACTGATAGATACTGATAGAAACTGATAGATACTGATAGATACTGATAGATACTGATAGATACTGATAGAAACTGATAGATACTGATAGATACTGATAGATACTGATAGATACTGATAGATACTGATAGATACTGATAGATACTGATAGATACTGATAGATACTGGTAGATAGATACTGATAGATACTGATAGATACTGAAAGATACTGATAGATACTGATATGATAGATACTGATATGAAAGATACTGATAGATACTGATAGATAATGATAGATACTGATAGATACTGATAGATACTACCAGTATCTATCAGTATCTATCAGTATCTATCAGTATCTATCAGTATCTATCAGTATCTATCAGTATCTATTTATCAGTATCTATCAGTATCTATCATATCAGTATCTATCATATCAGTATCTATCATATCAGTATCTATCAGTATCTATCAGTATCTATCTTTCAGTATCTATCAGTATCTATCTATCAGTATCTATCAGTATCTACAGTATCTATCAGTATCTATCAGTATCTGATAGATACTGATATGATAGAAACTGATATGATAGATACTGATAGATACTGATAGATACTGATAGATACTGATAGATAGATACTGATAGATACTGATAGATACTGATATGATAGATACTGATATGATAGATACTGATAGATACTGATAGATAGATACTGATAGATACTGATAGATACTGATAGATACTGAAAGATACTGATAGATACTGATATGATAGATACTGATATGATAGATACTGATAGATACTGATAGATACTGATAGATACTGATAGATACTGATAGATACTGATAGATCAGTATCTATCAGTATCTATCAGTATCTATCATTATCTATCAGTATCTATCAGTATCTATCATATCAGTATCTATCAGTATCTTTCAGTATCTATCAGTATCTATCAGTATCTATCTATCAGTATCTATCAGTATCTATCATATCAGTATCTATCATATCAGTATCTATCAGTATGTATCAGTATCTATCTATCAGTATCTATCAGTATCTATCAGTATCTATCAGTATCTATCAGTATCTATCAGTATCTATCAGTATCTATCAGTATCTATCAGTATCTATCAGTATCTATCAGTATCTATCAGTATCTATCAGTATCTATCAGTATCTATCAGTATCTATCAGTATCTATCATATCAGTTTCTATCATATCAGTATCTATCAGTATCTATCAGTATCTATCAGTATCTATCTATCAGTTTCTATCAGTATATATTAGTATCTATCAGTATCTATCAGTATCTATCATATCAGTATTTATCATATCAGTATCTATCAGTATCTATCAGTATCTATCAGTATCTATCAGTATCTATCTATCAGTATCTTTCAGTATCTTTCAGTGTCTATCATATCAGTATCTATCATATCAGTATCTATCATATCAGTATCTATGATATCAGTATCTATCAGTATCTATCAGTATCTATCAGTATCTATCAGTATCTATCTATCAGTATCAATCAGTATCTATCAGTATCTATCAGTATCTATCAGTATCTATCAGTATCTATCAGTATCTAACATATCAGTATCTATCATATCAGTATCTATCAGTATCTATCAGTATTTATCAGTATCTATCTATCAGTATCTATCAGTGTCTATCAGTATCTATCAGTATCTATCAGTATCTATCAGTATCTATCAGTATCTATCATATCAGTATCTATCATATCAGTATTTATCAGTATCTATCTATCAGTATCTGTCAGTATCTATCATATCAGTATCTATCATATTAGTATCTATCAGTATATATCAGTATCTATCAGTATCTATCAGTATCTATCAGTATCTATCAGTATCTATCATATCAGTATCTATCATATTAGTATCTATCAGTATCTATCAGTATCTATCAGTATCTATCAGTATCTATCAGTATCTATCAGTATCTATCAGTATCTATCAGTATCTATCTATCAGTATCTATCAGTATCTATTAGTATCTATCAGTATCTATCAGTATCTATCATATCAGTATCTATCATATCAGTATCTATCAGTATCTATCAGTATCTATCAGTATCTATCAGTATCTATCAGTATCTTTGTATCGGTATCTATCAGTATCTATCAGTATCTATCAGTATCTATCAGAATCTTTCAGTATCTATCAGTATCTATCATATCAGTATATATCATATCAGTATCTATCAGTATCTTTCAGTATCTATCAGTATCTATCAGGATCTATCTATCAGTATCTATCATATCAGTATCTATCATATCAGTATCTATCATATCAGTATCTATCATATCAGTATCTATCAGTATCTATCAGTATCTATCAGTATCTATCAGTATCTATCAGTATCTATCTATCAGTATCTATCAGTGTCTATCAGTATCTATCAGTATCTATCAGTATCTTTCAGTATCTATCATATCAGTATCTATTATATCAGTATCTATCAGTATCTATCATATCAGTATCTATCATATCAGTATCTATCATTATCTATCAGTATCTATCAGTATCTATCAGTATCTATCATATCAGTATCTATCATATCAGTATTTATCAGTATCTATCAGTATCTATCTATCAGTATCTATCAGTATCTATCAGTATCTATCAGTATCTATCAGTATCTATCAGTATCTATCATATCAGTATTTATCAGTATCTATCAGTATCTATCTATCAGTATCTATCAGTATCTATCAGTATCTATCAGTATCTATCAGTATCTATCAGTATCTATCATATCAGTATCTATCAGTATCTATCAGTATCTATCATATCAGTATCTATCAGTATCTTTCAGTATCTATCAGTATCTATCAGTTTCTATCATATCAGTATCTATCATATCAGTATCTATCAGTATCTTTCAGTATCTATCAGAATCTATCAGTATCTATCTATCAGTATCTATCAGTATCTATCAGTATCTATCAGTATCTATCATATCAGTATCTATCAGTATCTATCAGTATCTATCAGTATCTATCTATCAGTATCTATCAGTATCTATCAGTATCTATCAGTATCTATCAGTATCTATCATATCAGTATCTATCAGTATCTATCTGTATCTATCAGTATCTATCAGTATCTATCTATCAGTATCTATCAGTATCTATCAGTATCTATCAGTATCTATCAGTATCTATCAGTATCTATCAGTATCTATCAGTATCTATCAGTATCTATCAGTATCTATCAGTATCTATCAGTATCTATCAGTATCTATCAGTATCTATCAGTATCTATCAGTATCTATCAGTATCTATCAGTATCTATCAGTATCTATCAGTATCTATCAGTATCTATCAGTATCTATCATATCAGTATCTATCATATCAGTATCTATCAGTATCTTTCAGTATCTATCAGTATCTATCAGTATCTATCAGTATCTATCAGTATCTATCTATCAGTATCTATCAGTATCTATCATATCAGTAGCTATCATATCAGTATCTATCAGTATCTATCAGTATCTATCAGTATCTATCAGTATCTATCTATCAGTATCTATCAGTATCTATCAGTATCTATCAGTATCTATCATATCAGTATCTATCATATCAGTATCTATCAGTATCTATCAGTATCTATCAGTATCTATCAGTATCTATCAGTATCTATCTTTCAGTATCTATCAGTATCTATCAGTATCTATCAGTCTCTATCAGTATCTATCATATCAGTATCTATCATATCAGTATCTATCAGTATCTATCAGTATCTATCAGTATCTATCAGTATCTATCAGTATCTATCAGTATCTATCAGTATCTATCAGTATCTATCTATCGGTATCTATCAGTATCTATCAGTATCTATCAGTATCTATCAGTATTTATCAGTATCTATCATATCAGTATCTATCATATCAGTATCTATCAGTATCTTTCAGTATCTATCAGTATCTATCAGTATCTATCTTGGAAAATTATCCGTAACTGGCTTCAGTTCTTCAGGATACTTGGCATCTTGGTGGTGAAATGAAAATGGACTGTAAAACTTAACTGGTGTATAATTCGAAGTAAAAAAAGTACAAAGAAAGCAAGTCCGTTACAAGAGTCGTGAGTCAGTGGATTTTGAAAGATCTGTTACACAGGTAAGATGAACGAACAATTTTGTATGCATAATGTTGCCATATAAAACATTAATGAATTTAATACTGACTAAATTGAAGCTATACATTTCATTGAACATTTTATTTACAAAATATGCAATATGACTGAAAATTATTATGACATTATTATATTATAGAATTAATTAAATATTTGAATTGGAATGAACTTTGAATGAAATAAAATTGTTAAAAAGAATAAGGATTAAAAATTTTACAATTTTTAAACGTTTCTTAACAATCTATCAGTATCTATCAGTATCTATCATATCAGTAACTATCATATCAGTATATCTATCAGTATCTATCAATATCTATCAGTATCTATCTATCAGTATCTATCAGTATCTATCAGTATCTATCAGTATCTATCAGTATCTATCAGTATCTATCAGTATCTATCGGTATCTATCAGTATCAATCATATCAGTATATATCATATCAGTATCTATCAGTATCTATCAGTATCTATCTATCAGTTTCTATCAGTATATATTAGTATCTATCAGTATCTATCATATCAGTATCTATCAGTATCTACCAGTATCTATCATTATCTATCAAATCAGTATCTATCATATCAGTATCTATCAGTATCTATCAGTATCTATCAGTATCTATCTATCAGTATCTATCAGTTTCTATCAGTATCTATCATATCAGTATCTATCATATCAGTATCTATCAGTATCTATCAGTATCTATCAGTATCTATCATATCAGTATCTATCATATCAGTATCTATCAGTATCTTTCAGTATCTATCAGTATCTATCAGTATCTATCAGTATCTATCTATCAGTATCTATCAGTATCTATCAGTATCTATCAGTATCTATCAGTATCTATCAGTATCTATCAGTATCTATCAGTATCTATTAGTATCTATCAGTATCAATCATATCAGTATCTATCATATCAGTATCTATCAGTATCTATCAGTATCTATCAGTATCTATCAGTATCTATCAGTATCTATCAGTATCTATCAGTATCTATTTATCAGTACCTATCAGTATCTATCAGTATCTATCAGTATCTATCATATCAGTATCTATCATATCAGTATCTATCAGTATCTATCAGTATCTATCAGTATCTATCTATCAGTATCTATCAGTATCTATCAGTATCTATCAGTATCTATCAGTATCTATCAGTATCTATCAGTATCTATCAGTATCTATCAGTATCTAACATATCAGTATCTATCATATCAGTATCTATCAGTATCTATCAGTATCTATCAGTATCTATCAGTATCTTTCTATCAGTATCTATCAGTATCTATCAGTATCTATCAGTATCTATCAGTATCTATCAGTATCTATCAGTATCTATCAGTATCTATCAGTATCTATCAGTATCTATCATTTCAGTATCTATCAGTATCTATCAGTATCTATCAGTATCTATCTATCAGTATCAATCAGTATCTATCAGTATCTATCAGTATCTAACATATCAGTATCTATCATATCAGTATCTATCAGTATCTATCAGTATCTATCTATCAGTATCTATCAGTATCTATCAGTATCTATCAGTATCTATCAGTATCTATCAGTATCTATCAGTATCTATCAGTATCTATCAGTATCTATTAGTATCTATCAGTATCAATCATATCAGTATCTATCATATCAGTATCTATCAGTATCTATCAGTATCTATCTATCAGTATCTATCAGTATCTATCTATCAGTATCTATCAGTATCTATCAGTATCTATCAGTATCTATCAGTATCTATCAGTATCTATCAGTATCTATCAGTATCTATCAGTATCTATCAGTATCTATCAGTATCTATCAGTATCTATCAGTATCTAACATATCAGTATCTATCATATCAGTATCTATCAGTATCTATCAGTATCTATCAGTATCTATCTATCAGTATCTATCAGTATCTATCAGTATCTATCAGTATCTATCAGTATCTATCAGTATCTATCAGTATCTATCAGTATCTATCATATCAGTATCTATCATATCAGTATTTATCAGTATCTATCAGTATCTATCTATCAGTATCTATCAGTATCTATCAGTATCTATCAGTATCTATCAGTATCTATCAGTATCTATCAGTCTCTATCAGTATCTATCATATCAGTATCTATCATATCAGTATCTATCAGTATCTATCAGTATCTATCAGTATCTATCAGTATCTATCAGTATCTATCTATCGGTATCTATCAGTATCTATCTATCGGTATCTATCAGTATCTATCAGTATCTATTAGTATCTATCAGTATCTATCAGTATCTATCAGTATCTATCATATCAGTATCTATCATATCAGTATCTATCAGTATCTATCAGTATCTATCAGTATCTATCAGTATCTATCAGTATCTATCAGTATCTATCAGTATCTATCAGTATCTATCATATCAGTATCTATCATATCAGTATCTATCATATCAGTATATATCAGTATCTATCAGTATCTATCTATCAGTATCTATCAGTATCTATCAGTATCTATCAGTATCTATCAAATCAGTATCTATCATATCAGTATCTATCAGTATCTATCAGTATCTATCCATCAGTATCTATCAGTTTCTATCAGTATCTATCATATCAGTATCTATCAGTATCTTTCAGTATCTATCAGTATCTATCAGTATCTATCAGTATCTTTCAGTATCTATCATATCAGTATCTATCAGTATCTTTCAGTATCTATCAGTATCTATCAGAATCTATCAGTATCTATCTATCAGTATCTATCAGTATCTATCATATCAGTATCTATCATATCAGTATCTATCAGTATCTATCAGTATCTATCTATCAGTATCTATCAGTATCTATCAGTATCTATCAGTATCTATCAGTATCTATCAGTATCTATCAGTATCTATCAAATCAGTATCTATCATATCAGTATCTATCAGTATCTATCAGTATCTATCATATCAGTATCTATCAGTATCTTTCAGTATCTATCAGTATCTTTCAGTATCTATCATATCAGTATCTATCATATCAGTATCTATCAGTATCTTTCAGTATTTATCAGTATCTATCAGTATCTTTCAGTATCTATCAGTATCTATCAGTATCTATCAGTATCTATCTATCAGTATCTTTCATATCAGTATCTATCATATCAGTATCTATCAGTATCTATCGTATCTATCAGTATCTATCTATCAGTATGTATCAGTATCTATCAGTATCTATAGATAGATACTGATAGATACTGCTAGATACTGATATGATAGATACTGATAGATACGATAGATACTGATAGATACTGATATGATAGATACTGATATGAAAGATACTGATAGATAGATACTGATAGATACTGATAGATACTGATAGATACTGAAAGATACTGATAGATACTGATAAATACTGAAAGATACTGATAGATACTGATATGATAGATACTGATATGATAGATACTGAAAGATACTGATAGATACTGAAAGATACTGATAGATACTGATATGATAGATACTGATAGATACTGATAGATACTGATATGATAGATACTGATTTGATAGATACTGATAGATACTGATAGATACTGATAGATACTGATAGATACTGATAGATACTGATAGATACTGATAGATAGATACTGATAGATACTGATAGATACTGATATGATAGATACTGATATGATAGATACTGATAGATACTGATAGATAGATACTGATAGATTCTGATAGATACTGATAGATACTGAAAGATACTGATAGATACTGATATGATAGATACTGAAAGATACTGATAGATACTGATAGATACTGATAGATACTGAAAGATACTGATAGATACTGATATGATAGATACTGATAGAAACTGATAGATACTGATGGATAGATACTGATAGATACTGATAGATACTGATATGATAGATACTGATTTGATAGATACTGATAGATACTGATAGATACTGATAGATACTGATAGATACTGATAGATAGATACTGATAGATACTGATATATACTGATATGATAGATACTGATATGATAGATACTGATATGATAGATACTGATAGATACTGATAGATACTGATAGATACTGATAGATACTGATAGATACTGATAGATACTGATAGATACTGATAGATACTGATATGATAGATACTGATATGATAGATACTGATAGATACTGATAGATACTGATAGATACTAATAGATACTGATAGATACTGATAGATACCGATAGATAGATACTGATAGATACCGATAGATAGATACTGATAGATACTGATAGATACTGATAGATACTGATAGATACTGATAGATACTGATATGATAGATACTGATATGATAGATACTGATAGAGACTGATAGATACTGATAGATACTGATAGATACTGATAGATACTGATAGATACTGATAGATACTGATAGATAGATACTGATAGATACTGATAAATACTGATATGATAGATACTGATATGATAGATACTGATAGATACTGATAGATACTGATAGATACTGATAGATACTGATAGATACTGATAGATACTGATAGATACTGATAGATAGATACTGATAGATACTGATAGATACTGATAGATACTGATATGATAGATACTGATATGTTAGATACTGATAGATACTGATAGATACTGATAGATACTGATAGATACTGATAGATACTGATAGATACTGATAGATACTGATAGATACTGATAGATACTGATAGATACTGATAGATACTGATAGATACTGATAGATAGATACTGATAGATACTGATAAATAGATACTGATAGATACTGATAGATACTGATATGATAGATACTGATATGATTGATACTGATAGATACTAATAGATACTGATAGATACTGATAGATACTGATAGATACTGATAGATACTGATAGATACTGATAGATACTGATAGATACTGATAGATACTGATAGATAGATACTGATAGATACTGATAGATACTGATATGATAGATACTGATATGTTAGATACTGATAGATACTGATAGATACTGATTGATACTGATAGATAGATACTGATAGATACTGATAGATACTGATAGATACTGAAATGATAGATACTGATAGATACTGATAGATACTGATAGATACTGATAGATACTGATAGATACTGATAGATACTGATAGATACTGATAGATACTGATAGATACTGATAGATACTGATAGAAAGATACTGATAGATACTGATAGATACTGATAGATACTGATAGATACTGATATGATAGATACTGATATGTTAGATACTGATAGATACTGATAGATACTGATAGATACTGATAGATACTGATAGATACTGATAGATACTGATAGATACTGATAGATACTGATAGATAGATACTGATAGATACTGATAGATACTGATAGATACTGATATGATAGATACTGATATGATAGATACTGATAGATACTGATAGATACTGATAGGTACTGATAAATAGATACTGATAGATACTGATAGATACTGATAGATACTGATAGATACTGATAGATACTGATAGATACTGATAGATACTGATATGATAGATACTGATATGATTGATACTGATAGATACTAATAGATACTGATAGATACTGATAGATACTGATAGATACTGATAGATACTGATAGATACTGATAGATACTGATAGATACTGATAGATAGATACTGATAGATACTGATAGATACTGATAGATACTGAAAGATACTGATAGATACTGATATGATAGATACTGATATGATAGATACTGATAGATACTGATAGATACTGATAGATACTGATATGATAGATACTGATATGATAGATACTGATAGAAACTGATAGATACTGATAGATAGATACTGATAGATACTGATAGATACTGATAGATACTGATATGATAGATACTGATTTGATAGATACTGATAGATACTGGTAGATACTGATAGATACTGATATGATAGATACTGATAGATACTAATATATACTGATAGAAACTGATAGATAGATACTGATAGATACTGATAGATACTGATATGATATATACTGATATGATTGATACTGATAGATACCGATAGATACTGATAGATACTGATAGATACTGATAGATACTGATAGATACTGATAGATACTGATAGATACTGATAGATAGATACTGATAGATACTGATAGATACTGATAGATATACTGATATGATAGTTACTGATATGATAGATACTGATAGATACTGATAGATTGTTAAGAAACGTTTAAAAATTGTAAATTTTTTAATCCTTATTCTTTTAAACAATTTTATTTCATTCAAAGTTTATTCCAATTCAAATATTTAATTAATTCTATAATATAATAATGTCATAATAATTTTCAGTCATATTGCATATTTTGTAAATAAAATGTTCAATGAAATGTATAGCTTCAATTTAGTCAGTATTAAATTCATTAATGTTTTATATGGCAACATTATGCATACAAAATTGTTCGTTCATCTTACCTGTGTAACAGATCTTTCAAAATCCACTGACTCACGACTCTTGTAACGGACTTGCTTTCTTTGTACTTTTTTTACTTCGAATTATACACCAGTTAAGTTTTACAGTCCATTTTCATTTCACCACCAAGATGCCAAGTATCCTGAAGAACTGAAGCCAGTTACGGATAATTTTCCAAGATAGATACTGATAGATACTGATAGATACTGATAGATACTGATAGATACTGATATGATAGATACTGATATGATAGATACTGATAAATACTGATAGATACTGATAGATACTGATAGATACTGATAGATACCGATAGATAGATACTGATAGATACTGATAGATACTGATAGATACTGATAGATACTGATAGATACTGATAGATACTGATAGATACTGATAGATACTGATATGATAGATACTGATATGATAGATACTGATAGAGACTGATAGATACTGATAGATACTGATAGATACTGAAAGATAGATACTGATAGATACTGATAGATACTGATAGATACTGATAGATACTGATAGATACTGATATGATAGATACTGATATGATAGATACTGATAGATACTGATAGATACTGATAGATACTGATAGATAGATACTGATAGATACTGATAGATACTGATAGATACTGATAGATACTGATATGATAGCTACTGATATGATAGATACTGATAGATACTGATAGATAGATACTGATAGATACTGATAGATACTGATAGATACTGATAGATACTGAAAGATACTGATAGATACTGATATGATAGATACTGATATGATAGATACTGATAGATACTGATAGATACTGATAGATACTGATAGATACTGATAGATACTGATAGATACTGATAGATACTGATAGATACTGATAGATACTGATAGATACTGATAGATACTGATAGATACTGATAGATACTGATAGATACTGATAGATACTGATAGATACTGATAGATACTGATAGATACTGATAGATACTGATAGATACTGATAGATACTGATAGATACTGATAGATACTGATAGATAGATACTGATAGATACTGATAGATACAGATAGATACTGATAGATACTGATATGATAGATACTGATAGATACTGATAGATACTGATAGATACTGATAGATACTGATAGATAGATACTGATAGATACTGATAGATACTGATAGATACTGATATGATAGATACTGATAGATACTGATAGATACTGATAGATACTGATAGATAGATACTGATAGATTCTGATAGATACTGAAAGATACTGATAGATACTGATATGATAGATACTGATATGATAGATACTGATAGATACTGATAGATACTGAAAGATACTGATAGATACTGATATGATAGATACTGATAGATACTGATAGATACTGATATGATAGATACTGATAGATACTGATAGATACTGATAGATACTGATAGATACTGATAGATACTGATAGATAGATACTGATAGATACTGATAAATACTGATATGATAGATACTGATAGATACTGATAGATACTGATAGATACTGATAGATACTGATAGATACTGATAGATAGATACTGATAGATACTGATAAATACTGATATGATAGATACTGATATGATAGATACTGATAGATACTGATAGATACTGATAGATAATGATAGATACTGATATGATAGATACTGATATGATAGATACTGATAGATACTGATAGATACTGATAGATACTGATAGATACTGATACATACTGATATGATAGATACTGATAGATACTGATAGATACTGATAGATACTGATAGATAGATACTGATAAATACTGATAGATACTGATAGATACTGATATGATAGATACTGATATGCTAGATACTGATAGATACTGATAGATACTGATAGATACTGATAGATACTGATTGATACTGATAGATAGATACTGATAGATACTGATAGATACTGATAGATACTGATATGATAGATACTGATAGATAGATACTGATAGATACTGATAGATACTGATAGATACTGATATGATAGATACTGATATGATAGATACTGATATGATAGATACTGATAGATACTGATAGATACTGATAGATACTGATAGATACTGATAGATAGATACTGATAGATACTGATAGATACTGAAAGATACTGATAGATACTGATATGATAGATACTGATATGATAGATACTGATAGATACTGATAGATACTGATAGATACTGATAGATACTGATAGATACTGATAGATACTGATAGATACTGATAGATACTGATAGATACTGATAGATACTGATAGATACTGATAGATACTGATAGATAGATACTGATAGATACTGATATGATAGATACTGATATGATAGATACTGATAGATAGATACTGATAGATACTGATAGATACTGATAGATACTGATAGATACTGAAAGATATTGATAGATACTGATATGATAGATACTGATATGATAGATACTGAAAGATACTGATAGATACTGAAAGATACTGATAGATACTGATATGATAGATACTGGTAGAAACTGATAGATACTGATGGATAGATACTGATAGATACTGATAGATACTGATATGATAGATACTGATTTGATAGATACTGAAAGATACTGATAGATACTGATAGATACTGATAGATACTGATAGATACTGATAGATACTGATAGATACTGATAGATACTGATAGATATTGATAGATAGATACTGATAGATACTGATAGATACTGATAGATACTGATAGATACTGATAGATACTGATATGATAGATACTGATATGATAGATATTGATATGATAGATACGGATAGAAACTGATAGATACTGATGGATAGATACTGATAGATACTGATAGATACTGATAGATACTGATATGATAGATACTGATTTGATAGATACTGATAGATACTGATAGATACTGATAGATACTGATAGATACCGATAGATACTGATAGATACTGATAGATAGATACTGATAGATACTGATAGATACTGATATGATAGATACTGATATGATAGATACTGATATGATAGATACTGATAGATACTGATAGATACTGATAGATACTGATAGATACTGATAGATACTGATAGATACTGATAGATACTGATAGATACTGATAGAAACTGATAGATACTGATAGATACTGATATGATAGATACTGATATGATTGATACTGATAGATACTGATAGATACTGATAGATACTGATAGATACTGATAGATACTGATAGATACTGATAGATAGATACTGATAGATAGATACTGATAGATACTGATATGATAGATACTGATATGATAGATACTGATATGTTAGATACTGATAGATACTGATAGATACTGATAGATACTGATAGATACTGATAGATACTGATATGATAGATATTGATAGATACTGATAGATACTAATATATACTGATAGATACTGATATGATAGATACTGATATGATAGATACTGATAGATACTGATAGATACTGATATGATAGATACTGATAGATACTGATAGATACTGATAGATACTGATAGATACTGATAGATACTGATAGATACTGATAGATACTGATAGATAGATACTGATAGTAACTGATAGATACTGAAAGATACTGATAGATACTGATAGATACTGATAGATACTGATAGATACCGATAAAAAGATACTGATAGATACTGATAGATACTGATAGATACTGATATGATAGATACTGATATGATAGATACTGATAGATACTGATAGATACTAATAGATACTGATAGATACTGATAGATAGATACTGATAGATACTGATAGATACTGATAGATACTGATAGATACTGATAGATACTGATAGATACTGATAGATAGATACTGAAAGATACTGATAAATACTGATATGATAGATACTGATATGATAGATACTGATAGATACTGATAGATACTGATAGATACTGATAGATACTGATAGATACTGATAGATACTGATAGATAGATACTGATAAATACTGATAGATACTGATAGATACTGAAATGATAGATACTGATATGTTAGATACTGATAGATACTGATAGATATTGATAGATACTGATAGATACTGATAGATACTGATAGATACTGATTGATACTGATAGATAGATACTGATAGATACTGATAGATACTGATATGATAGATACTGATATGAAAGATACTGATATGATAGATACTGATATGATAGATACTGATATGATAGATACTGATAGATACTGATAGATACTGATAGATACTGATAGATAGATACTGATAGATACTGATAGATACTGATAGATAATGATATGATAAATACTAATATGATAGATACTGATAGATACTGATAGATACTAATATATACTGATAGAAACTGATAGATAGATACTGATAGATACTGATAGATACTGATATGATAGATACTGATAGATACTGATAGATACTGATAGATACTGATAGATACTGATAGATACTGATAGATACTGATAGATACTGATAGATACTGATAGATAGATACTGATACATACTGATAGATACTGATATGATAGATACTGATAGATAGATACTGATAGATACTGATAGATACTGAAAGATACTGATAAATACTGATATGATAGATACTGATATGATAGATACTGATAGATACTGATAGATAATGATAGATACTGATAGATACTGATAGATACTGATATGATAGATACTGATATGATAGATACTGATAGAAACTGATAGATACTGATAGATAGATACTGATAGATACTGATAGATACTGATAGATACTGATAGATAGATACTGATTGATACTGATAGATACTGATAGATACTGATATATACTGAAATGATAGATACTGATATGATAGATACTGATATGATAGATACTGATTGATACTGATAGATACTGATAGATACTGATATATACTGAAATGATAGATACTGATATGATAGATACTGATATGATAGATACTGATAGATACTGATAGATACTGATAGATACTGATAGATACTGATAGATACTGATAGATAGATACTGATAGATACTGATAGATACTGATATGATAGATACTGATATGATAGATACTGATAGATACTGATAGATACTAATATATACTGATAGATACTGATATGATAGATACTGATATGATAGATACTGATAGATACTGATATGATAGATACTGATAGATACTGATAGATACTGATAGATACTGATAGATACTGATAGATACTGATAGATACTGATAGATACTGATAGATACTGATAGATACTGATAGATACTGATAGATACTAGATACTGATAGATACTGATAGATACTGATATGATAGATACTGATAGATACTGATAGATACTGATAGATAGATACTGATAGATAATGAAAGATACTGATAGATACTGATATGATAGATACTGATATGATAGATACTGAAAGATACTGATAGATTATAATAGATACTGATAGATACTGATAGATAGATACTGATAGATACTGATAGATACTGATAGATACTGATATGATAGATACTGATAGATACTGATAGATACTGATAGATACTGATAGATACTGATAGATACTGATAGATACTGATAGATACTGATAGATACTGATAGATACTGATAGATAGATACTGATAGATACGATAGATACTGATAGATACTGATATGATAGATACTGATATGAAAGATACTGATAGATACTGATAGATAGATTCTGATAGATACTGATAGATACTGATAGATACTGAAAGATACTGATAGATACTGATAAATACTGAAAGATACTGATAGATACTGATATGATAGATACTGATATGATAGATACTGAAAGATACTGATAGATACTGAAAGATACTGATAGATACTGATATGATAGATACTGATATGATAGATACTGATAGATACTGATAGATAGATACTGATAGATTCTGATAGATACTGATAGATACTGAAAGATACTGATAGATACTGATATGATAGATACTGAAAGATACTGATAGATACTGATAGATACTGATAGATACTGAAAGATACTGATAGATACTGATATGATAGATACTGATAGAAACTGATAGATACTGATGGATAGATACTGATAGATACTGATAGATACTGATAGATACTGATATGATAGATACTGATTTGATAGATACTGATAGATACTGATAGATACTGATAGATACTGATAGATAGATACTGATAGATACTGATAGATACTGATATGATAGATACTGATATGACAGATACTGATATGATAGATACTGATAGATACTGATAGATACTGATAGATACTGATAGATACTGATATGATAGATACTGATAGATACTTATAGATAGATACTGATAGATACTGATAGATACTGATAGATACTGAAAGATACTGATAGATACTGATATGATAGATACTGATATGATAGATACTGATAAAAACTGATAGATACTGATAGAAACTAATAGATACTGATAGATACTGATAGATACTGATAGATACTGATATGATAGATACTGATATGATAGATACTGATAGATACTGATAGATACTGATAGATACTGATAGATACTGATAGATACTGATAGATACTGATAGATACTGATAGATACTGATAGATACTGATAGATACTGATATGATAGATACTGATAGATACTGATAGATACTAATAGATACTGATAGATACTGATAGATAGATACTGATAGATACTGATAGATACTGATAGATACTGATAGATACTGATAGATACTGATAGATACTGATAGATACTGATAGATACTGATATGTTAGATACTGATATGATGGATACTGATAGATACTGATAGATACTGATAGATACTGATAGATACTGATAGATACTGAAAGATACTGATAGATACTGATAGATAGATACTGATAGATACTGATATGATAGATACTGATATGATAGATACTGATAGATACTGATAGATAGATACTGATAGATACTGATAGATACTGATAGATACTGATAGATACTGAAAGATACTGATAGATACTGATATGATAGATACTAATATGATAGATACTGATAGATACTGATAGATACTGATAGATACTGATAGATACTGATAGATACTGATAGATACTGATAGATTCTGATAGATACTGATAAATACTGATATGATAGATACTGATATGATAGATACTGATAGATACTGATAGATACTGATAGATACTGATAGATACTGATAGATACTGATAGATACTGATAGATACTAATAGATACTGATAGATACTGATAGATACTGATAGATACTGATATGATAGATACTGATAGATACTGATAGATACTGATAGATACTGATAGATACTGATAGATACTGATATGATAGATACTGATAGATACTGATAGATACTAATAGATACTGATAGATACTGATAGATAGATACTGATAGATACTGATAGATACTGATAGATACTGATAGATACTGATAGATACTGATAGATACTGATAGATACTGATAGATACTGATAGATACTGATATGTTAGATACTGATATGATAGATACTGATAGATACTGATAGATACTGATAGATACTGATAGATACTGATAGATACTGATAGATACTGATAGATACTGATAGATACTGATAGATACTGATAGATACTGATAGATAGATACTGATAGATACTGATATGATAGATACTGATATGATATATACTGTTAGATACTGATAGATAGATACTGATAGATACTGATAGATACTGAAAGATACTGATAGATACTGATATGATAGATACTGATATGATAGATACTGATAGATACTGATAGATACTGATAGATACTGATAGATACTGATAGATACTGATAGATACTGATAGATTCTGATAGATACTGATAAATACTGATATGATAGATACTGATATGATAGATACTGATAGATACTGATAGATACTGATAGATACTGATAGATACTGATAGATACTGATAGATACTGATAGATACTGATAGATACTGTTAGATAGATACTGATAGATACTGATAAATACTGATATGATAGATACTGATATGATAGATACTGATAGATAATGAGAGATACTGATAGATACTGATAGATACTGATAGATACTGATAGATAGATACTGATAGATACTGATAAATACTGATATGATAGATACTGATATGATAGATACTGATAGATACTGATAGATACTGATAGATACTGATAAATACTGATATGATAGATACTGATAGATACTGATAGATACTGATAGATACTGATAGATACTGATAGATAGATACTGATAAATACTGATAGATACTGATAGATACTGATATGATAGATACTGATATGTTAGATACTGATAGATACTGATAGATACTGATAGATACTGATAGATACTGATTGATACTGATAGATAGATACTGATAGATACTGATAGATACTGATATGATAGATACTGATAGATAGATACTGATAGATACTGATAGATACTGATAGATACTGATATGATAGATACTGATATGATAGATACTGATATGATAGATACTGATAGATACTGATAGATACTGATAGATACTGATAGATACTGATAGATAGATACTGATAGATACTGATAGATACTGAAAGATACTGATAGATACTGATATGATAGATACTGATATGATAGATACTGATAGATACTGATAGATACTGATAGATACTGATAGATACTGATAGATACTGATAGATACTGATAGATACTGATAGATACTGATAGATACTGATAAATACTGATAGATACTGATAGATACTGATAGATAGATACTGATAGATACTGATATGATAGATACTGATATGATAGATACTGATAGATAGATACTGATAGATACTGATAGATACTGATAGATACTGATAGATACTGAAAGATACTGATAGATACTGATATGATAGATACTGATATGATAGATACTGAAAGATACTGATAGATACTGAAAGATACTGATAGATACTGATATGATAGATACTGGTAGAAACTGATAGATACTGATGGATAGATACTGATAGATACTGATAGATACTGATATGATAGATACTGATTTGATAGATACTGAAAGATACTGATAGATACTGATAGATACTGATAGATACTGATAGATACTGATAGATACTGATAGATACTGATAGATACTGATAGATACTGATAGATAGATACTGATAGATACTGATAGATACTGATAGATACTGATAGATACTGATAGATACTGATATGATAGATACTGATATGATAGATATTGATATGATAGATACGGATAGAAACTGATAGATACTGATGGATAGATACTGATAGATACTGATAGATACTGATATGATAGATACTGATTTGATAGATACTGATAGATACTGATAGATACTGATAGATACCGATAGATACTGATAGATACTGATAGATAGATACTGATAGATACTGATAGATACTGATATGATAGATACTGATATGATAGATACTGATATGATAGATACTGATAGATACTGATAGATACTGATAGATACTGATAGATACTGATAGATACTGATAGATACTGATAGATACTGATAGAAACTGATAGATACTGATAGATACTGATATGATAGATACTGATATGATTGATACTGATAGATACTGATAGATACTGATAGATACTGATAGATACTGATAGATACTGATAGATACTGATAGATAGATACTGATAGATAGATACTGATAGATACTGATATGATAGATACTGATATGATAGATACTGATATGTTAGATACTGATAGATACTGATAGATACTGATAGATACTGATAGATACTGATATGATAGATATTGATAGATACTGATAGATACTAATATATACTGATAGATACTGATATGATAGATACTGATATGATAGATACTGATAGATACTGATAGATACTGATATGATAGATACTGATAGATACTGATAGATACTGATAGATACTGATAGATACTGATAGATACTGAAAGATACTGATAGATAGATACTGATAGTAACTGATAGATACTGAAAGATACTGATAGATACTGATAGATACTGATAGATACTGATAGATACCGATAAAAAGATACTGATAGATACTGATAGATACTGATAGATACTGATAGATACTGATATGATAGATACTGATATGATAGATACTGATAGATACTGATAGATACTAATAGATACTGATAGATACTGATAGATAGATACTGATAGATACTGATAGATACTGATAGATACTGATAGATACTGATAGATACTGATAGATACTGATAGATACTGATAGATACTGATAGATACTGATAGATAGATACTGAAAGATACTGATAAATACTGATATGATAGATACTGATATGATAGATACTGATAGATACTGATAGATACTGATAGATACTGATAGATACTGATAGATACTGATAGATACTGATAGATAGATACTGATAAATACTGATAGATACTGATAGATACTGAAATGATAGATACTGATATGTTAGATACTGATAGATACTGATAGATATTGATAGATACTGATAGATACTGATAGATACTGATAGATACTGATTGATACTGATAGATAGATACTGATAGATACTGATAGATACTGATATGAGAGATACTGATATGAAAGATACTGATATGATAGATACTGATATGATAGATACTGATATGATAGATACTGATAGATACTGATAGATACTGATAGATACTGATAGATAGATACTGATAGATACTGATAGATACTGATAGATAATGATATGATAAATACTAATATGATAGATAGTGATAGATACTGATAGATACTAATATATACTGATAGAAACTGATAGATAGATACTGATAGATACTGATAGATACTGATATGATAGATACTGATAGATACTGATAGATACTGATAGATACTGATAGATACTGATAGATACTGATAGATACTGATAGATACTGATAGATACTGATAGATAGATACTGATAGATACTGATAGATACTGATATGATAGATACTGATAGATAGATACTGATAGATACTGATAGATACTGAAAGATACTGATAGATACTGATATGATAGATACTGATAGAAACTGATAGATACTGATAGATAGATACTGATAGATACTGATAGATACTGATAGATACTGATAGATAGATACTGATTGATACTGATAGATACTGATAGATACTGATATATACTGAAATGATAGATACTGATATGATAGATACTGATATGATAGATACTGATTGATACTGATAGATACTGATAGATACTGATATATACTGAAATGATAGATACTGATATGATAGATACTGATATGATAGATACTGATTGATACTGATAGATACTGATAGATACTGATATATACTGAAATGATAGATACTGATATGATAGATACTGATATGATAGATACTGATAGATACTGATAGATACTGATAGATACTGATAGATACTGATAGATACTGATAGATAGATACTGATAGATACTGATAGATACTGATATGATAGATACTGATATGATAGATACTGATAGATACTGATAGATACTAATATATACTGATAGATACTGATATGATAGATACTGATATGATAGATACTGATAGATACTGATATGATAGATACGGATAGATACTGATAGATACTGATAGATACTGATAGATACTGATAGATACTGATAGATACTGATAGATACTGATAGATACTGATAGATACTAGATACTGATAGATACTGATAGATACTGATATGATAGATACTGATAGATACTGATAGATACTGATAGATAGATACTGATAGATAATGAAAGATACTGATAGATACTGATATGATAGATACTGATATGATAGATACTGAAAGATACTGATAGATAATAATAGATACTGATAGATACTGATAGATAGATACTGATAGATACTGATAGATACTGATAGATACTGATATGATAGATACTGATATGATAGATACTGATAGATACTGATAGATACTGATAGATACTGATAGATACTGATAGATACTGATAGATACTGATAGATACTGATAGATACTGATAGATACTGATAGATACTGATAGATAGATACTGATAGATACGATAGATACTGATAGATACTGATATGATAGATACTGATATGAAAGATACTGATAGATACTGATAGATAGATTCTGATAGATACTGATAGATACTGATAGATACTGAAAGATACTGATAGATACTGATAAATACTGAAAGATACTGATAGATACTGATATGATAGATACTGATATGATAGATACTGAAAGATACTGATAGATACTGAAAGATACTGATAGATACTGATATGATAGATACTGATATGATAGACACTGATAGATACTGATAGATAGATACTGATAGATTCTGATAGATACTGATAGATACTGAAAGATACTGATAGATACTGATATGATAGATACTGAAAGATACTGATAGATACTGATAGATACTGATAGATACTGAAAGATACTGATAGATACTGATATGATAGATACTGATAGAAACTGATAGATACTGATGGATAGATACTGATAGATACTGATAGATACTGATATGATAGATACTGATTTGATAGATACTGATAGATACTGATAGATACTGATAGATACTGATAGATACTGATAGATAGATACTGATAGATACTGATAGATACTGATATGATAGATACTGATATGACAGATACTGATATGATAGATACTGATAGATACTGATAGATACTGATAGATACTGATAGATACTGATATGATAGATACTGATAGATACTTATAGATAGATACTGATAGATACTGATAGATACTGATAGATACTGAAAGATACTGATAGATACTGATATGATAGATACTGATATGATAGATACTGATAAAAACTGATAGATACTGATAGATACTAATAGATACTGATAGATACTGATAGATACTGATAGATACTGATATGATAGATACTGATATGATAGATACTGATAGATACTGATAGATACTGATAGATACTGATAGATACTGATAGATACTGATATGATAGATACTGATAGATACTGATAGATTCTGATAGATACTGATAAATACTGATATGATAGATACTGATATGATAGATACTGATAGATACTGATAGATACTGATAGATACTGATAGATACTGATAGATACTGATAGATACTGATAGATACTGATAGATACTGTTAGATAGATACTGATAGATACTGATAAATACTGATATGATAGATACTGATATGATAGATACTGATAGATAATGAGAGATACTGATAGATACTGATAGATACTGATAGATACTGATAGATAGATACTGATAGATACTGACAAATACTGATATGATAGATACTGATATGATAGATACTGATAGATACTGATAGATACTGATAGATACTGATAAATACTGATATGATAGATACTGATAGATACTGATAGATACTGATAGATACTGATAGATACTGATAGATAGATACTGATAAATACTGATAGATACTGATAGATACTGATATGATAGATACTGATATGTTAGATACTGATAGATACTGATAGATACTGATAGATACTGATAGATACTGATAGATACTGATAGATAGATACTGATAGATACTGATAGATACTGATATGATAGATACTGATAGATAGATACTGATAGATACTGATAGATACTGATAGATACTGATATGATAGATACTGATATGATAGATACTGATATGATAGATACTGATAGATACTGATAGATACTGATAGATACTGATAGATACTGATAGATAGATACTGATAGATACTGATAGATACTGAAAGATACTGATAGATACTGATATGATAGATACTGATATGATAGATACTGATAGATACTGATAGATACTGATAGATACTGATAGATACTGATAGATACTGATAGATACTGATAGATACTGATAGATACTGATAGATACTGATAAATACTGATAGATACTGATAGATACTGATAGATAGATACTGATAGATACTGATATGATAGATACTGATATGATAGATACTGATAGATAGATACTGATAGATACTGATAGATACTGATAGATACTGATAGATACTGAAAGATATTGATAGATACTGATATGATAGATACTGATATGATAGATACTGAAAGATACTGATAGATACTGAAAGATACTGATAGATACTGATATGATAGATACTGGTAGAAACTGATAGATACTGATGGATAGATACTGATAGATACTGATAGATACTGATATGATAGATACTGATTTGATAGATACTGAAAGATACTGATAGATACTGATAGATACTGATAGATACTGATAGATACTGATAGATACTGATAGATACTGATAGATATTGATAGATAGATACTGATAGATACTGATAGATACTGATAGATACTGATAGATACTGATAGATACTGATATGATAGATACTGATATGATAGATATTGATATGATAGATACGGATAGAAACTGATAGATACTGATGGATAGATACTGATAGATACTGATAGATACTGATATGATAGATACTGATTTGATAGATACTGATAGATACTGATAGATACTGATAGATACTGATAGATACTGATAGATACTGATAGATAGATACTGATAGATACTGATAGATACTGATATGATAGATACTGATATGATAGATACTGATATGATAGATACTGATAGATACTGATAGATACTGATAGATACTGATAGATACTGATAGATACTGATAGATACTGATAGATACTGATAGAAACTGATAGATACTGATAGATACTGATATGATAGATACTGATATGATTGATACTGATAGATACTGATAGATACTGATAGATACTGATAGATACTGATAGATACTGATAGATACTGATAGATAGATACTGATAGATAGATACTGATAGATACTGATATGATAGATACTGATATGATAGATACTGATATGTTAGATACTGATAGATACTGATAGATACTGATAGATACTGATAGATACTGATATGATAGATATTGATAGATACTGATAGATACTAATATATACTGATAGATACTGATATGATAGATACTGATATGATAGATACTGATAGATACTGATAGATACTGATATGATAGATACTGATAGATACTGATAGATACTGATAGATACTGATAGATACTGATAGATACTGATAGATACTGATAGATAGATACTGATAGTAACTGATAGATACTGAAAGATACTGATAGATACTGATAGATACTGATAGATACTGATAGATACCGATAAAAAGATACTGATAGATACTGATAGATACTGATAGATACTGATAGATACTGATATGATAGATACTGATATGATAGATACTGATAGATACTGATAGATACTAATAGATACTGATAGATACTGATAGATAGATACTGATAGATACTGATAGATACTGATAGATACTGATAGATACTGATAGATACTGATAGATACTGATAGATACTGATAGATACTGATAGATACTGATAGATAGATACTGAAAGATACTGATAAATACTGATATGATAGATACTGATATGATAGATACTGATAGATACTGATAGATACTGATAGATACTGATAGATACTGATAGATACTGATAGATACTGATAGATAGATACTGATAAATACTGATAGATACTGATAGATACTGAAATGATAGATACTGATATGTTAGATACTGATAGATACTGATAGATATTGATAGATACTGATAGATACTGATAGATACTGATAGATACTGATTGATACTGATAGATAGATACTGATAGATACTGATAGATACTGATATGATAGATACTGATATGAAAGATACTGATATGATAGATACTGATATGATAGATACTGATATGATAGATACTGATAGATACTGATAGATACTGATAGATACTGATAGATAGATACTGATAGATACTGATAGATACTGATAGATAATGATATGATAAATACTAATATGATAGATAGTGATAGATACTGATAGATACTAATATATACTGATAGAAACTGATAGATAGATACTGATAGATACTGATAGATACTGATATGATAGATACTGATAGATACTGATAGATACTGATAGATACTGATAGATACTGATAGATACTGATAGATACTGATAGATACTGATAGATACTGATAGATAGATACTGATACATACTGATAGATACTGATATGATAGATACTGATAGATAGATACTGATAGATACTGATAGATACTGAAAGATACTGATAGATACTGATATGATAGATACTGATAGAAACTGATAGATACTGATAGATAGATACTGATAGATACTGATAGATACTGATAGATACTGATAGATAGATACTGATTGATACTGATAGATACTGATAGATACTGATATATACTGAAATGATAGATACTGATATGATAGATACTGATATGATAGATACTGATTGATACTGATAGATACTGATAGATACTGATATATACTGAAATGATAGATACTGATATGATAGATACTGATATGATAGATACTGATTGATACTGATAGATACTGATAGATACTGATATATACTGAAATGATAGATACTGATATGATAGATACTGATATGATAGATACTGATAGATACTGATAGATACTGATAGATACTGATAGATACTGATAGATACTGATAGATAGATACTGATAGATACTGATAGATACTGATATGATAGATACTGATATGATAGATACTGATAGATACTGATAGATACTAATATATACTGATAGATACTGATATGATAGATACTGATATGATAGATACTGATAGATACTGATATGATAGATACGGATAGATACTGATAGATACTGATAGATACTGATAGATACTGATAGATACTGATAGATACTGATAGATACTGATAGATACTGATAGATACTGATAGATACTGATAGATACTAGATACTGATAGATACTGATAGATACTGATATGATAGATACTGATAGATACTGATAGATACTGATAGATAGATACTGATAGATAATGAAAGATACTGATAGATACTGATATGATAGATACTGATATGATAGATACTGAAAGATACTGATAGATAATAATAGATACTGATAGATACTGATAGATAGATACTGATAGATACTGATAGATACTGATAGATACTGATATGATAGATACTGATATGATAGATACTGATAGATACTGATAGATACTGATAGATACTGATAGATACTGATAGATACTGATAGATACTGATAGATACTGATAGATACTGATAGATACTGATAGATACTGATAGATAGATACTGATAGATACGATAGATACTGATAGATACTGATATGATAGATACTGATATGAAAGATACTGATAGATACTGATAGATAGATTCTGATAGATACTGATAGATACTGATAGATACTGAAAGATACTGATAGATACTGATAAATACTGAAAGATACTGATAGATACTGATATGATAGATACTGATATGATAGATACTGAAAGATACTGATAGATACTGAAAGATACTGATAGATACTGATATGATAGATACTGATATGATAGACACTGATAGATACTGATAGATAGATACTGATAGATTCTGATAGATACTGATAGATACTGAAAGATACTGATAGATACTGATATGATAGATACTGAAAGATACTGATAGATACTGATAGATACTGATAGATACTGAAAGATACTGATAGATACTGATATGATAGATACTGATAGAAACTGATAGATACTGATGGATAGATACTGATAGATACTGATAGATACTGATAGATACTGATATGATAGATACTGATTTGATAGATACTGATAGATACTGATAGATACTGATAGATACTGATAGATAGATACTGATAGATACTGATAGATACTGATATGATAGATACTGATATGACAGATACTGATATGATAGATACTGATAGATACTGATAGATACTGATAGATACTGATAGATACTGATATGATAGATACTGATAGATACTTATAGATACTGATAGATACTGAAAGATACTGATAGATACTGATATGATAGATACTGATATGATAGATACTGATAAAAACTGATAGATACTGATAGATACTAATAGATACTGATAGATACTGATAGATACTGATAGATACTGATATGATAGATACTGATATGATAGATACTGATAGATACTGATAGATACTGATAGATACTGATAGATACTGATAGATACTGATATGATAGATACTGATAGATACTGATAGATACTAATAGATACTGATAGATACTGATAGATAGATACTGATAGATACTGATAGATACTGATAGATACTGATAGATACTGATAGATACTGATAGATACTGATAGATACTGATAGATACTGATAGATACTGATAGATACTGATAGATACTGATATGTTAGATACTGATATGATGGATACTGATAGATACTGATAGATACTGATAGATACTGATAGATACTGATAGATACTGATAGATACTGAAAGATACTGATAGATACTGATAGATAGATACTGATAGATACTGATATGATAGATACTGATATGATAGATACTGATAGATACTGATAGATAGATACTGATAGATACTGATAGATACTGATAGATACTGAAAGATACTGATAGATACTGATATGATAGATACTGATATGATAGATACTGGTAGATACTGATAGATACTGATAGATACTGATAGATACTGATAGATACTGATAGATTCTGATAGATACTGATAAATACTGATATGATAGATACTGATATGATAGATACTGATAGATACTGATAGATACTGATAGATACTGATAGATACTGATAGATACTGATAGATACTGATAGATACTAATAGATACTGATAGATACTGATAGATACTGATAGATACTGATATGATAGATACTGATATGATAGATACTGATAGATACTGATAGATACTGATAGATACTGATAGATACTGATAGATACTGATAGATACTGATATGATAGATACTGATAGATACTGATAGATACTAATAGATACTGATAGATACTGATAGATAGATACTGATAGATACTGATAGATACTGATAGATACTGATAGATACTGATAGATACTGATAGATACTGATAGATACTGATAGATACTGATATGTTAGATACTGATATGATAGATACTGATATGATAGATACTGATAGATACTGATAGATACTGATAGATACTGATAGATACTGATAGATACTGATAGATACTGATAGATAGATACTGATAGATACTGATATGATAGATACTGATATGATAGATACTGTTAGATACTGATAGATAGATACTGATAGATACTGATAGATACTGATAGATACTGAAAGATACTGATAGATACTGATATGATAGATACTGATATGATAGATACTGATAGATACTGATAGATACTGATAGATACTGATAGATACTGATAGATACTGATAGATACTGATAGATACTGATAGATTCTGATAGATACTGATAAATACTGATATGATAGATACTGATATGATAGATACTGATAGATACTGATAGATACTGATAGATACTGATAGATACTGATAGATACTGATAGATACTGATAGATACTGATAGATACTGATAGATACTGTTAGATAGATACTGATAGATACTGATAAATACTGATATGATAGATACTGATATGATAGATACTGATAGATAATGAGAGATACTGATAGATACTGATAGATACTGATAGATACTGATAGATACTGATAGATAGATACTGATAGATACTGATAAATACTGATATGATAGATACTGATATGATAGATACTGATAGATACTGATAGATACTGATAGATACTGATAGATACTGATAGATACTGATAGATACTGATAGATACTGATAGATAGATACTGATAGATACTGATAAATACTGATATGATAGATACTGATATGATAGATACTGATAGATACTGATAGATACTGATAGATACTGATAGATACTGATAGATACTGATAGATACTGAAAGATAGATACTGATAGATACTGAGAGATACTGAGAGATACTGATAGATACTGATAGATACTGATATGATAGATACTGATAGATACTGATAGATACTGATAGATACTGATAGATAGATACTGATAGATACTGATAGATACTGAAAGATACTGATAGATACTGATATGATAGATACTGATATGATAGATACTGATAGATACTGATAGATACTGATAGATACCGATAGATAGATACTGATAGATACTGATAGATACTGATATGATAGATACTGATATGATAGATACTGATAGATACTGATAGATACTGATAGATACTAATAGATACTGATAGATACTGATAGATAGATACTGATAGATACTGATAGATACTGATAGATACTGATAGATACTGATATGATAGATACTGATATGATAGATACTGATAGATACTGATAGATACTGATAGATACTGATAGATACTGATAGATACTGATAGATACTGATAGATACTGATAGATTCTGATAGATACTGATAAATACTGATATGATAGATACTGATATGATAGATACTGATAGATACTGATAGATACTGATAGATACTGATAGATACTGATAGATACTGATAGATACTGATAGATACTGATAGATACTGATATGATAGATACTGATATGATAGATACTGATAGATACTGATAGATACTGATAGATACTGATAGATACTGATAGATACTGATAGATACTGATAGATACTGATAGATTCTGATAGATACTGATAAATACTGATATGATAGATACTGATATGATAGATACTGATAGATACTGATAGATACTGATAGATACTGATAGATACTGATAGATACTGATAGATACTGATAGATACTGATAGATACTGTTAGATAGATACTGATAGATACTGATAAATACTGATATGATAGATACTGATATGATAGATACTGATAGATAATGAGAGATACTGATAGATACTGATAGATACTGATAGATACTGATAGATAGATACTGATAGATACTGATAAATACTGATATGATAGATACTGATATGATAGATACTGATAGATACTGATAGATACTGATAGATACTGATAAATACTGATATGATAGATACTGATAGATACTGATAGATACTGATAGATACTGATAGATACTGATAGATAGATACTGATAAATACTGATAGATACTGATAGATACTGATATGATAGATACTGATATGTTAGATACTGATAGATACTGATAGATACTGATAGATACTGATAGATACTGATTGATACTGATAGATAGATACTGATAGATACTGATAGATACTGATATGATAGATACTGATAGATAGATACTGATAGATACTGATAGATACTGATAGATACTGATAGATACTGATATGATAGATACTGATATGATAGATACTGATATGATAGATACTGATAGATACTGATAGATACTGATAGATACTGATAGATACTGATAGATAGATACTGATAGATACTGATAGATACTGAAAGATACTGATAGATACTGATATGATAGATACTGATATGATAGATACTGATAGATACTGATAGATACTGATAGATACTGATAGATACTGATAGATACTGATAGATACTGATAGATACTGATAGATACTGATAGATACTGATAGATACTGATAGATACTGATAGATAGATACTGATAGATACTGATATGATAGATACTGATATGATAGATACTGATAGATAGATACTGATAGATACTGATAGATACTGATAGATACTGATAGATACTGAAAGATATTGATAGATACTGATATGATAGATACTGATATGATAGATACTGAAAGATACTGATAGATACTGAAAGATACTGATAGATACTGATATGATAGATACTGGTAGAAACTGATAGATACTGATGGATAGATACTGATAGATACTGATAGATACTGATATGATAGATACTGATTTGATAGATACTGAAAGATACTGATAGATACTGATAGATACTGATAGATACTGATAGATACTGATAGATACTGATAGATATTGATAGATAGATACTGATAGATACTGATAGATACTGATAGATACTGATAGATACTGATAGATACTGATATGATAGATACTGATATGATAGATATTGATATGATAGATACGGATAGAAACTGATAGATACTGATGGATAGATACTGATAGATACTGATAGATACTGATAGATACTGATATGATAGATACTGATTTGATAGATACTGATAGATACTGATAGATACTGATAGATACCGATAGATACTGATAGATACTGATAGATAGATACTGATAGATACTGATAGATACTGATATGATAGATACTGATATGATAGATACTGATATGATAGATACTGATAGATACTGATAGATACTGATAGATACTGATAGATACTGATAGATACTGATAGATACTGATAGATACTGATAGATACTGATAGAAACTGATAGATACTGATAGATACTGATATGATAGATACTGATATGATTGATACTGATAGATACTGATAGATACTGATAGATACTGATAGATACTGATAGATACTGATAGATACTGATAGATAGATACTGATAGATAGATACTGATAGATACTGATATGATAGATACTGATATGATAGATACTGATATGTTAGATACTGATAGATACTGATAGATACTGATAGATACTGATAGATACTGATAGATACTGATATGATAGATATTGATAGATACTGATAGATACTAATATATACTGATAGATACTGATATGATAGATACTGATATGATAGATACTGATAGATACTGATAGATACTGATATGATAGATACTGATAGATACTGATAGATACTGATAGATACTGATAGATACTGATAGATACTGATAGATACTGATAGATAGATACTGATAGTAACTGATAGATACTGAAAGATACTGATAGATACTGATAGATACTGATAGATACTGATAGATACCGATAAAAAGATACTGATAGATACTGATAGATACTGATAGATACTGATAGATACTGATATGATAGATACTGATATGATAGATACTGATAGATACTGATAGATACTAATAGATACTGATAGATACTGATAGATAGATACTGATAGATACTGATAGATACTGATAGATACTGATAGATACTGATAGATACTGATAGATACTGATAGATACTGATAGATACTGATAGATACTGATAGATACTGATAGATAGATACTGAAAGATACTGATAAATACTGATATGATAGATACTGATATGATAGATACTGATAGATACTGATAGATACTGATAGATACTGATAGATACTGATAGATACTGATAGATAGATACTGATAAATACTGATAGATACTGATAGATACTGAAATGATAGATACTGATATGTTAGATACTGATAGATACTGATAGATATTGATAGATACTGATAGATACTGATAGATACTGATAGATACTGATTGATACTGATAGATAGATACTGATAGATACTGATAGATACTGATATGATAGATACTGATATGAAAGATACTGATATGATAGATACTGATATGATAGATACTGATATGATAGATACTGATAGATACTGATAGATACTGATAGATACTGATAGATAGATACTGATAGATACTGATAGATACTGATAGATAATGATATGATAAATACTAATATGATAGATAGTGATAGATACTGATAGATACTAATATATACTGATAGAAACTGATAGATAGATACTGATAGATACTGATAGATACTGATATGATAGATACTGATAGATACTGATAGATACTGATAGATACTGATAGATACTGATAGATACTGATAGATACTGATAGATACTGATAGATACTGATAGATAGATACTGATACATACTGATAGATACTGATATGATAGATACTGATAGATAGATACTGATAGATACTGATAGATACTGAAAGATACTGATAAATACTGATATGATAGATACTGATATGATAGATACTGATAGATACTGATAGATAATGATAGATACTGATAGATACTGATAGATACTGATATGATAGATACTGATATGATAGATACTGATAGAAACTGATAGATACTGATAGATAGATACTGATAGATACTGATAGATACTGATAGATACTGATAGATAGATACTGATTGATACTGATAGATACTGATAGATACTGATATATACTGAAATGATAGATACTGATATGATAGATACTGATATGATAGATACTGATTGATACTGATAGATACTGATAGATACTGATATATACTGAAATGATAGATACTGATATGATAGATACTGATATGATAGATACTGATAGATACTGATAGATACTGATAGATACTGATAGATACTGATAGATAGATACTGATAGATACTGATAGATACTGATATGATAGATACTGATATGATAGATACTGATAGATACTGATAGATACTAATATATACTGATAGATACTGATATGATAGATACTGATATGATAGATACTGATAGATACTGATATGATAGATACGGATAGATACTGATAGATACTGATAGATACTGATAGATACTGATAGATACTGATAGATACTGATAGATACTGATAGATACTGATAGATACTGATAGATACTGATAGATACTGATAGATACTAGATACTGATAGATACTGATAGATACTGATATGATAGATACTGATAGATACTGATAGATACTGATAGATAGATACTGATAGATAATGAAAGATACTGATAGATACTGATATGATAGATACTGATATGATAGATACTGAAAGATACTGATAGATAATAATAGATACTGATAGATACTGATAGATAGATACTGATAGATACTGATAGATACTGATAGATACTGATATGATAGATACTGATATGATAGATACTGATAGATACTGATAGATACTGATAGATACTGATAGATACTGATAGATACTGATAGATACTGATAGATACTGATAGATACTGATAGATACTGATAGATAGATACTGATAGATACGATAGATACTGATAGATACTGATATGATAGATACTGATATGAAAGATACTGATAGATACTGATAGATAGATTCTGATAGATACTGATAGATACTGATAGATACTGATAGATACTGAAAGATACTGATAGATACTGATAAATACTGAAAGATACTGATAGATACTGATATGATAGATACTGATATGATAGATACTGAAAGATACTGATAGATACTGAAAGATACTGATAGATACTGATATGATAGATACTGATATGATAGACACTGATAGATACTGATAGATAGATACTGATAGATTCTGATAGATACTGATAGATACTGAAAGATACTGATAGATACTGATATGATAGATACTGAAAGATACTGATAGATACTGATAGATACTGATAGATACTGAAAGATACTGATAGATACTGATATGATAGATACTGATAGAAACTGATAGATACTGATGGATAGATACTGATAGATACTGATAGATACTGATAGATACTGATATGATAGATACTGATTTGATAGATACTGATAGATACTGATAGATACTGATAGATACTGATAGATACTGATAGATAGATACTGATAGATACTGATAGATACTGATATGATAGATACTGATATGACAGATACTGATATGATAGATACTGATAGATACTGATAGATACTGATAGATACTGATAGATACTGATATGATAGATACTGATAGATACTTATAGATAGATACTGATAGATACTGATAGATACTGATAGATACTGAAAGATACTGATAGATACTGATATGATAGATACTGATATGATAGATACTGATAAAAACTGATAGATACTGATAGATACTAATAGATACTGATAGATACTGATAGATACTGATAGATACTGATATGATAGATACTGATATGATAGATACTGATAGATACTGATAGATACTGATAGATACTGATAGATACTGATAGATACTGATAGATACTGATAGATACTGATAGATACTGATAGATACTGATATGATAGATACTGATAGATACTGATAGATACTAATAGATACTGATAGATACTGATAGATAGATACTGATAGATACTGATAGATACTGATAGATACTGATAGATACTGATAGATACTGATAGATACTGATAGATACTGATAGATACTGATAGATACTGATAGATACTGATAGATACTGATATGTTAGATACTGATATGATGGATACTGATAGATACTGATAGATACTGATAGATACTGATAGATACTGATAGATACTGATAGATACTGAAAGATACTGATAGATACTGATAGATAGATACTGATAGATACTGATATGATAGATACTGATATGATAGATACTGATAGATACTGATAGATAGATACTGATAGATACTGATAGATACTGATAGATACTGAAAGATACTGATAGATACTGATATGATAGATACTGATATGATAGATACTGATAGATACTGATAGATACTGATAGATACTGATAGATACTGATAGATACTGATAGATTCTGATAGATACTGATAAATACTGATATGATAGATACTGATATGATAGATACTGATAGATACTGATAGATACTGATAGATACTGATAGATACTGATAGATACTGATAGATACTGATAGATACTGATAGATACTAATAGATACTGATAGATACTGATAGATACTGATAGATACTGATATGATAGATACTGATATGATAGATACTGATAGATACTGATAGATACTGATAGATACTGATAGATACTGATAGATACTGATAGATACTGATATGATAGATACTGATAGATACTGATAGATACTAATAGATACTGATAGATACTGATAGATAGATACTGATAGATACTGATAGATACTGATAGATACTGATAGATACTGATAGATACTGATAGATACTGATAGATACTGATAGATACTGATATGTTAGATACTGATATGATAGATACTGATATGATAGATACTGATAGATACTGATAGATACTGATAGATACTGATAGATACTGATAGATACTGATAGATACTGATAGATAGATACTGATAGATACTGATATGATAGATACTGATATGATAGATACTGTTAGATACTGATAGATAGATACTGATAGATACTGATAGATACTGATAGATACTGAAAGATACTGATAGATAATGATATGATAGATACTGATATGATAGATACTGATAGATACTGATAGATACTGATAGATACTGATAGATACTGATAGATACTGATAGATTCTGATAGATACTGATAAATACTGATATGATAGATACTGATATGATAGATACTGATAGATACTGATAGATACTGATAGATACTGATAGATACTGATAGATACTGATAGATACTGATAGATACTGATAGATACTGTTAGATAGATACTGATAGATACTGATAAATACTGATATGATAGATACTGATATGATAGATACTGATAGATAATGAGAGATACTGATAGATACTGATAGATACTGATAGATACTGATAGATACTGATAGATAGATACTGATAGATACTGATAAATACTGATATGATAGATACTGATATGATAGATACTGATAGATACTGATAGATACTGATAGATACTGATAGATACTGATAGATACTGATAGATACTGATAGATACTGATAGATAGATACTGATAGATACTGATAAATACTGATATGATAGATACTGATATGATAGATACTGATAGATACTGATAGATACTGATAGATACTGATAGATACTGATAGATACTGATAGATACTGATAGATACTGAAAGATAGATACTGATAGATACTGAGAGATACTGAGAGATACTGATAGATACTGATAGATACTGATATGATAGATACTGATAGATACTGATAGATACTGATAGATACTGATAGATAGATACTGATAGATACTGATAGATACTGAAAGATACTGATAGATACTGATATGATAGATACTGATATGATAGATACTGATAGATACTGATAGATACTGATAGATACCGATAGATAGATACTGATAGATACTGATAGATACTGATATGATAGATACTGATATGATAGATACTGATAGATACTGATAGATACTGATAGATACTGATAGATACTGAAAGATAGATACTGATAGATACTGAGAGATACTGAGAGATACTGATAGATACTGATAGATACTGATATGATAGATACTGATAGATACTAATAGATACTGATAGATACTGATAGATAGATACTGATAGATACTGATAGATACTGATAGATACTGATAGATACTGATATGATAGATACTGATATGATAGATACTGATAGATACCGATAGATACTGATAGATACTGATAGATACTGATAGATACTGATAGATACTGATAGATACTGATAGATACTGATAGATACTGATAGATACTGATAGATAGATACTGATAGATACTGATATGATAGATACTGATAGATACTGATAGATAGATACTGATAGATACTGATAGATACTGATAGATACTGAAAGATATTGATATATACTGATATGATAGATACTGATATGATAGATACTGAAAGATACTGATAGAAACTGAAAGATACTGATAGATACTGATATGATAGATACTGATAGAAACTGATAGATACTGATGGATAGATACTGATAGATACTGATAGATACTGATATGATAGATACTGATTTGATAGATACTGATAGATACTGATAGATACTGATAGATACTGATAGATACTGATAGATATTGATAGATAGATACTGATAGATACTGATAGATACTGATAGATACTGATATGATAGATACTGATATGATAGATATTGATAGATACTTATAGAAAGATACTGATAGATACTGATAGATACTGATATGATAGATACTGATATGATAGATACTGAAAGATACTGATAGATACTGAAAGATACTGATATGATAGATACTGATATGATAGATACTGATATGATAGATACTGATAGAAACTGATAGATACTGATGGAAAGATACTGATAGATACTGATAGATACTGATAGATACTGATATGATAGATACTGATTTGATAGATACTGATAGATACTGATAGATACTGATAGATACTGATAGATACCGATAGATACTGATAGATACTGACAGATAGATACTGATAGATACTGATAGATATTGATAGATACTGATATGATAGATACTGATATGATAGATACTGATATGATAGATACTGATATGATAGATACTGATAGATACTGATAGATACTGATAGATACTGATAGATACTGATAGATACTGATAGATACTGATAGATACTGATAGATACTGATAGATAGATACTGATAGATACTGATAGATACTGATAGATACTGATAGATACTGATATGATAGAAACTGATATGATAGATACTGATAGATATTGATAGATACTGATAGATACTGATAGATACTGATAGATACTGATAGATACTGATAGATAGATACTGATAGATACTGATAGATACTGATATGATAGATACTGATATGATAGATACTGATAGATACTTATAGATAGATACTGATAGAGACTGATAGATACTGATAGATACTGAAAGATACTGATAGATACTGATATGATAGATACTGATATGATAGATACTGATAGATACCGATAGATAGATACTGATAGATACTGATAGATACTGATAGATACTGATAGATACTGATAGATACTGATATGATAGATACTGATATGATAGATACTGATAGAAACTGATAGATACTGATAGATACTGATAGATACTGATATGATAGATACTGATTTGATAGATACTGATAGATACTGATAGATACTGATATGATAGATACTGATTTGATAGATACTGATAGATACTGATAGATACTGATAGATACTGATAGATACTGATAGATACTAAAATGATAGATACTGATATGATAGATACTGATATGATAGATACTGATAGATACTGATAGATACTGATAGATACTGATAGATACTGATAGATAGATACTGATAGATACTGATAGATACTGATAGATACTGATAGATACTGATAGATACTGATAGATACTGATATGATAGATACTGATATGATAGATACTGATAAATACTGATAGATACTAATATATACTGATAGAAACTGATAGATAGATACTGATAGATACTGATAAATACTGATATGATAGATACTGATATGATAGATACTGATAGATACTGATAGATACTGATATGATAGATACTGATATGATAGATACTGATAGATACTGATAGATACTGATAGATACTGATAGATACTGATAGATACTGATAGATAGATAATGATAGATACTGATATGATAGATACTGATATGATAGATACTGATAGATACTGATAGATACTGATATGATAGATACTGATATGATAGATACTGATAGATACTGATAGATACTGATAGATACTGATATGATAGAAACTGATATGATAGATACTGATAGATACTGATAGATACTGATAGATACTTATAGATACTGATAGATACTGATAGATACTGATAGATACTGATAGATACTGATAGATACTGATAGATACTGATAGATAGATACTGATAGATACTGATAGATACTGATAGATACTGATAGATACTGATAGATACTGACAGATACTGATATGATAGATACTGATAGATACTGATAGATACTAATAGATACTGATATATACTGATAAATAGATACTGATAGATACTAATAGATGCTGATAGATACTGATAGATACTGATAGATACTGATAGATACTGATAGATACTGATAGATACTGATAGATACTGATATGATAGATACTGATAGATACTGATAGATACTGATAGATACTGATAGATACTGATAGATACTGATAGATAGATACTGATAGATACTGATAGATACTGATAGATACTGATATGATAGATACTGATAGATACTGATAGATACTGATAGATACTGATAGATAGATACTGATAGATACTGATAGATACTGAAAGATACTGAAAGATACTGATAGATACTGATATGATAGATACTGATATGATAGATACTGATAGATACTGAAAGATACTGAAAGATACTGATAGATACTGATATAATAGATACTGATATGATAGATACTGATAGAAACTGATAGATACTGATGGATAGATACTGATAGATACTGATAGATACTGATAGATACTGATAGATAGATACTGATAGATACTGATAGATACTGATAGATACCGATAGATAGATACTGATAGATACTGATAGATACTGATAGATACTGATATGATAGATACAGATAGATACTGATAGATACTGATAGATACTGATAGATACTGATAGATACTGATAGATAGATACTGATAGATACTGATAAATACTGATATGATAGATACTGATATGATAGATACTGATAGATACTGATAGATACTGATAGATACTGATAGATACTGATAGATAGATACTGATAGATACTGATAAATACTGATATGATAGATACTGATATGATAGATACTGATAGATACTGATAGATACTGATAGATACTGATAGATACTGATATGATAGATACTGATATGATAGATACTGATAGATACTGATAGATACTGATAGATACTGATAGATACTGATAGATACTGATAAATACTGATATGATAGATACTGATAGATACTGATAGATACTGATAGATACTGATAGATAGATACTGATAAATACTGATAGATACTGATAGATACTGATATGATAGATACTGATATGTTAGATACTGATAGATACTGATAGATACTGATAAATACTGATAGATACTGATAGATACTGATAGATACTGATTGATACTGATAGATAGATACTGATAGATACTGATAGATACTGATAGATACTGATAGATACTGATATGATAGATACTGATAGATAGATACTGATAGATACTGATAGATACTGATAGATACTGATATGATAGATACTGATATGATAGATACTGATATGATAGATACTGATATGATAGATACTGATAGATACTGATAGATACTGATAGATACTGATAGATAGATACTGATAGATACTGATAGATACTGAAATATACTGATAGATACTGATATGATAGATACTGATATGATAGATACTGATAGATACTGATAGATACTGATAGATACTGATAGATACTGATAGATACTGATAGATACTGATAGATACTGATAGATACTGATAGATACTGATAGATACTGATAGATACTGATAGATACTGATAGATACTGATAGATACTGATAGATAGATACTGATAGATACTGATAGATACTGATATGATAGATACTGATATGATAGATACTGATAGATACTGATAGATAGATACTGATAGATACTGATAGATACTGATAGATACTGATAGATACTGAAAGATATTGATAGATACTGATATGATAGATACTGATATGATAGATACTGAAAGATACTGATAGATACTGAAAGATACTGATAGATACTGATATGATAGATACTGGTAGAAACTGATAGATACTGATGGATAGATACTGATAGATACTGATAGATACTGATATGATAGATACTGATTTGATAGATACTGATAGATACTGATAGATACTGATAGATACTGATAGATACTGATAGATACTGATAGATACTGATAGATACTGATAGATACTGATAGATATTGATAGATAGATACTGATAGATACTGATAGATACTGATAGATACTGATAGATACTGATATGATAGATACTGATATGATAGATATTGATATGATAGATACGGATAGAAACTGATAGATACTGATGGATAGATACTGATAGATACTGATAGATACTGATAGATACTGATAGATACTGATATGATAGATACTGATTTGATAGATACTGATAGATACTGATAGATACTGATAGATACTGATAGATACCGATAGATACTGATAGATACTGATAGATAGATACTGATAGATACTGATAGATACTGATAGATACTGATATGATAGATACTGATATGATAGATACTGATATGATAGATACTGATATGATAGATACTGATAGATACTGATAGATACTGATTGATACTGATAGATAGATACTGATAGATACTGATAGATACTGATATGATAGATACTGATAGATATATACTGATAGATACTGATAGATACTGATAGATACTGATATGATAGATACTGATATGATAGATACTGATATGATAGATACTGATATGATAGATACTGATAGATAGATACTGATAAATACTGATAGATACTGATAGATACTGATATGATAGATACTGATATGTTAGATACTGATAGATACTGAAAGATACTGATAGATACTGATATGATAGATACTGATATGATAGATACTGATAGATACTGATAGATACTGATAGATACTGATAGATACTGATAGATACTGATAGATACTGATAGATACTGATAGATAGATACTGATAGATACTGATAGATACTGATAGATACTGAAAGATATTGATAGATACTGATATGATAGATACTGATATGATAGATACTGAAAGATACTGATAGATACTGAAAGATACTGATAGATACTGATATGATAGATACTGGTAGAAACTGATAGATACTGATGGATAGATACTGAAAGATACTGATAGATACTGATATGATAGATACTGGTAGAAACTGATAGATACTGATGGATAGATACTGATAGATACTGATAGATACTGATATGATAGATACTGATTTGATAGATACTGATAGATACTGATAGATACTGATAGATACTGATAGATACTGATAGATACTGATAGATACTGATAGATACTGATAGATACTGATAGATACTGATAGATACTGATAGATATTGATAGATAGATACTGATAGATACTGATAGATACTGATAGATACTGATAGATACTGATATGATAGATACTGATATGATAGATATTGATATGATAGATACGGATAGAAACTGATAGATACTGATGGATAGATACTGATAGATACTGATAGATACTGATAGATACTGATATGATAGATACTGATTTGATAGATACTGATAGATACTGATAGATACTGATAGGTACCGATAGATACTGATAGATACTGATAGATAGATACTGATAGATACTGATAGATACTGATAGATACTGATATGATAGATACTGATATGATAGATACTGATATGATAGATACTGATATGATAGATACTGATAGATACTGATAGATACTGATAGATACTGATAGATACTGATAGATACTGATAGATACTGATAGATACTGATAGATACTGATAGAAACTGATAGATACTGATAGATACTGATATGATAGATACTGATATGATTGATACTGATAGATACTGATAGATACTGATAGATACTGATAGATACTGATAGATACTGATAGATAGATACTGATAGATACTGATATGATAGATACTGATATGATAGATACTGATATGATAGATACTGATATGATAGATACTGATAGATACTGATAGATACTGATATGATAGATATTGATAGATACTGATAGATACTAATATATACTGATAGATACTGATATGATAGATACTGATATGATAGATACTGATAGATACTGATAGATACTGATATGATAGATACTGATAGATACTGATAGATACTGATAGATACTGATAGATACTGATAGATACTGATAGAGACTGATAGATAGATACTGATAGATACTGATAGATACTGAAAGATACTGATAGATACTGATAGATACTGATAGATACTGATAGATACCGATAAAAATATACTGATAGATACTGATAGATACTGATAGATACTGATATGATAGATACTGATATGATAGATACTGATAGATACTGATAGATACTAATAGATACTGATAGATACTGATAGATAGATACTGATAGATACTGATAGATACTGATAGATACTGATAGATACTGATAGATACTGATAGATACTGATAGATAGATACTGAAAGATACTGATAAATACTGATATGATAGATACTGATATGATAGATACTGATAGATACTGATAGATACTGATAGATACTGATAGATACTGATAGATACTGATAGATACTGATAGATACTGATAGATACTGATAGATACTGATAGATACTGATAGATACTGATAGATAGATACTGATAAATACTGATAGATACTGATAGATACTGATATGATAGATACTGATATGTTAGATACTGATAGATACTGATAGATATTGATAGATACTGATAGATACTGATAGATACTGATAGATACTGATTGATACTGATAGATAGATACTGATAGATACTGATAGATACTGATATGATAGATACTGATATGAAAGATACTGATATGATAGATACTGATATGATAGATACTGATATGATAGATACTGATAGATACTGATAGATACTGATAGATACTGATAGATAGATACTGATAGATACTGATAGATACTGATAGATAATGATATGATAAATACTAATATGATAGATACTGATAGATACTGATAGATACTAATATATACTGATAGAAACTGATAGATAGATACTGATAGATACTGATAGATACTGATATGATAGATACTGATAGATACTGATAGATACTGATAGATACTGATAGATACTGATAGATACTGATATATACTGATAGATACTGATAGATACTGATAGATAGATACTGATACATACTGATAGATACTGATATGATAGATACTGATAGATACTGATAGATAGATACTGATAGATACTGATAGATACTGAAAGATACTGATAAATACTGATATGATAGATACTGATATGATAGATACTGATAGATACTGATAGATAATGATAGATACTGATAGATACTGATAGATACTGATATGATAGATACTGATATGATAGATACTGATATGATAGATAATGATATGATAGATACTGATAGATACTTATAGATAGATACTGATAGAGACTGATAGATACTGATAGATACTGAAAGATACTGATAGATACTGATATGATAGATACTGATAGATACCGATAGATAGATACTGATAGATACTGATAGATACTGATAGATACTGATAGATACTGATAGATACTGATATGATAGATACTGATATGATAGATACTGATAGAAACTGATAGATACTGATAGATACTGATAGATACTGATATGATAGATACTGATTTGATAGATACTGATAGATACTGATAGATACTGATAGATACTGATAGATACTGATAGATAGATACTGATAGATACTGATAGATACTGATAGATACTGATAGATACTAAAATGATAGATACTGATATGATAGATACTGATATGATAGATACTGATAGATACTGATAGATACTGATAGATACTGATAGATACTGATAGATAGATACTGATAGATACTGATAGATACTGATAGATACTGATAGATACTGATATGATAGATACTGATATGATAGATACTGATAGATACTGATAGATACTAATATATACTGATAGAAACTGATAGATAGATACTGATAGATACTGATAGATACTGATATGGTAGATACTGATATGATAGATACTGATAGATACTGATAGATACTGATAGATACTGATAGATACTGATAGATACTGATAGATACTGATAGATACTGATAGATAGATACTGATAGATACTGATAGATACTGATAGATACTGATAGATACTGATAGATACTGATAAATACTGATATGATAGATACTGATATGATAGATACTGATAGATACTGATAGATACTGATAGATACTGATAGATACTGATAGATACTGATAGATAGATACTGATAGATACTGATAAGATAGATACTGATATGATAGATACTGATAGATACTGATATGATAGATACTGATATGATAGATACTGATAGATACTGATAGATACTGATAGATACTGATAGATACTGATAGATACTGATAGATAGATACTGATAGATACTGATATGATAGATACTGATATGATAGATACTGATAGATACTGATAGATACTGATATGATAGATACTGATATGATAGATACTGATAGATACTGATAGATACTGATAGATACTGATAGATACTGATATGATAGAAACTGATATGATAGATACTGATAGATACTGATAGATACTGATAGATACTGATAGATACTGATAGATACTGATAGATACTGATAGATACTGATAGATACTGATAGATACTGATAGATACTGATAGATACTGATAGATAGATACTGACAGATACTGATAGATACTGATAGATACTGATAGATACTGATAGATAGATACTGATAGATACTGATAGATACTGAAAGATACTGATAGATACTGATATGATAGATACTGATATGATAGATACTGATAGATACTGATAGATACTGAAAGATACTGATAGATACTGATATGATAGATACTGATATGATAGATACTGATAGAAACTGATAGATACTGATGGATAGATACTGATAGATACTGATAGTTACTGATGGATAGATACTGATAGATACTGATAGATACTGATAGATACTGATAGATACTGATAGATAGATACTGATAGATACTGATAGATACTGATAGATACTGATAGATACTCATAGATACTGATAGATAGATACTGATAGATACTGATAGATACTGATAGATACTGATAGATACTGATAGATACTGATAGATACTGATAGATACTGATATGATAGATACTGATATGATAGATACTGATAGATACTGATAGATAGAAACTGATAAAAACTGATAGATACTGAAAGATACTGATAGTAGATACTGATATGATAGATACTGATATGATAGAAACTGATAAACACTGATAGATACTGATAGATACCGATAAATAGATACTGATAGATACTGATAGATACTGATAGATACTGATATGATAGATACTGATATGATAGATACTGATAGATACTGATAGATACTAATAGATACTGATAGATACTGATAGATAGATACTGATAGATACTGATAGATACTGAAAGATACTGATAGATTCTGATAGATACTGATAGATACTGATAGATACTGATAGATACTGATAGATACTGATAGATACTGATAGATACTGATAGATACTGATAGATACTGATAGATACTGATAGATACTGATGGATAGATACTGATAGATACTGATAGATACTGATAGATACTGATAGATACTGATAGATACTGATAGATAGATACTGATAGATACTGATAGATACTGATAGATACTGATAGATACTGATAGATACTGATAGAGAGATACTGATAGATCCTGATAGATACTGATAGATACTGATAGATACTGATAGATACTGATAGATACTGATAGATACTGATAGATACTGATATGAAAGATACTGATATGATAGATACTGATAGATAGATACTGATAAAAACTGATAGATACTGAAAGATACTGATAGTAGATACTGATATGATAGAAACTGATAAACACTGATAGATACTGATAGATACCGATAAAAAGATACTGATAGATACTGATAGATACTGATAGATACTGATATGATAGATACTGATATGATAGATACTGATAGATACTAATAGATACTGATAGATACTGATAGATAGATACTGATAGATACTGATAGATACTGAAAGATACTGATAGATTCTGATAGATACTGATAGATACTGATAGATACTGATAGATACTGATAGATACTGATAGATACTGATAGATACTGATAGATACTGATAGATACTGATAGATACTGATAGATACTGATAGATACTGATAGATACTGATAGATACTGATAGATACTGATAGATACTGATAGATACGATACTGATAGATACTGATAGATACTGATAGATACTGATAGATAATGATATGATAGATACTGATATGATAGATACTGATAGATACTGATAGATACTGATAGATACTGATAGATACTGATAGATACTGATAGATACTGATAGATACTGATAGATACTGATAGATACTGATAGATACTGATAGATACTGATAGATACTGACTGATAGATAGATACTGATAGATACTAATATATACTGATAGAAACTGATAGATAGATACTGATAGATACTGATATGATAGATATTGATATGATAGATACTGATAGATACTGATAGATACTGATAGATACTGATAGATACTGATATGATAGATACTGATATGATAGATACTGTTAGATACTGATAGATACTGATAGATACTGATATGATAGATACTGATAGATACTGATAGATAGATACTGATAGATACTGATAGATACTGAAAGATACTGATAGATACTGATATGATAGATACTGATATGATAGATACTGATAGATACTGATAGATACTGAAAGATACTGATAGATACTGATATGATAGATACTGATAGAAACTGATAGATACTGATGGATAGATACTGATAGATACTGATAGATACTGATAGATACTGATAGATACTGATAGATACTGATAGATAGATACTGATAGATACTGATAGATACTGATAGATACTGATAGATACTGATAGATACTGATAGATACTGATAGATACTGATAGATAGATACTGATAGATACTGATAGATACTGATAGATACTGATAGATACTGATAGATACTGATAGATACTGATAGATACTGATATGATAGATACTGATATGATAGATACTGATAGATAGATACTGATAAAAACTGATAGATACTGAAAGATACTGATAGTAGATACTGATATGATAGATACTGATATGATAGAAACTGATAAACACTGATAGATACTGATAGATACCGATAAATAGATACTGATAGATACTGATAGATACTGATAGATACTGATAGATACTGATAGATACTGATAGATACTGATATGATAGATACTGATATGATAGATACTGATAGATACTGATAGATACTAATAGATACTGATAGATACTGATAGATAGATACTGATAGATACTGATAGATACTGAAAGATACTGATAGATTCTGATAGATACTGATAGATACTGATAGATACTGATAGATACTGATAGATACTGATAGATACTGATAGATACTGATAGATACTGATAGATACTGATAGATACTGATAGATACTGATAGATACTGATAGATAATGATATGATAGATACTGATATGATAGATACTGATAGATACTGATAGATACTGATAGATACTGATAGATACTGATAGATACTGATAGATACTGATAGATACTGATAGATACTGATAGATACTGATAGATACTGATAGATACTGATAGATAGATACTGATAGATACTGATAGATACTGATATGATAGATACTGATATGTTAGATACTGATAGATACTGATAGATACTGATAGATACTGATAGATACTGATAGATACTGATAGATACTGATTGATTCTAATAGATAGATACTGATAGATACTGATAGATACTGATAGATACTGATAGATAGATACTGATAGATACTGATAGATACTGATAGATACTGATATGATAAATACTGATATGATAGATACTGATATATACTAATATATACTGATAGAAACTGATAGATAGATACTGATAGATACTGATAGATACTGATATGATAGAAACTGATATGATAGATACTGATAGATACTGATAGATACTGATAGATACTGATAGATACTGATAGATACTGATAGATACTGATAGATACTGATAGATACTGATAGATACTGATAGATACTGATAGATACTGATAGATAGATACTGATAGATACTGATAGATACTGATATGATAGATACTGATATGATAGATACTGATAGATACTGATAGATACTAATAGATACTGATAGATACTGATAAAAAGATACTGATAGATACTGATAGATACTGATAGATACTGATAGATACTGATAGATACTGATAGATACTGATAGATACTGATAGATACTGATAGATACGATACTGATAGATACTGATAGATACTGATAGATAATGATATGATAGATACTGATATGATAGATACTGATAGATACTGATAGATACTGATAGATACTGATAGATACTGATAGATACTGATAGATACTGATAGATACTGATAGATACTGATAGATACTGATAGATACTGATAGATACTGACTGATAGATAGATACTGATAGATACTAATATATACTGATAGAAACTGATAGATAGATACTGATAGATACTGATATGGTAGATACTGATATGATAGATACTGATAGATACTGATAGATACTGATAGATACTGATAGATACTGATAGATACTGATAGATACTGATAGATACTGATAGATACTGATAGATACTGATAGATACTGATTGATTCTAATAGATAGATACTGATAGATACTGATAGATACTGATAGATACTGATAGATAGATACTGATAGATACTGATAGATACTGATAGATACTGATATGATAAATACTGATATGATAGATACTAATATATACTAATATATACTGATAGAAACTGATAGATAGATACTGATAGATACTGATAGATACTGATATGATAGAAACTGATATGATAGATACTGATAGATACTGATAGATACTGATAGATACTGATAGATACTGATAGATACTGATAGATACTGATAGATACTGATAGATACTGATAGATACTGATAGATACTGATAGATAGATACTGATAGATACTGATAGATACTGATATGATAGATACTGATATGATAGATACTGATAGATACTGATAGATACTAATAGATACTGATAGATACTGATAAAAAGATACTGATAGATACTGATAGATACTGATAGATACTGATAGATACTGATAGATACTGATAGATACTGATAGATACTGATAGATACTGATAGATACGATACTGATAGATACTGATAGATACTGATAGATAATGATATGATAGATACTGATATGATAGATACTGATAGATACTGATAGATACTGATAGATACTGATAGATTCTGATAGATACTGATAAATACTGATATGATAGATACTGATATGATAGATACTGATAGATACTGATAGATACTGATAGATACTGATAGATACTGATAGATACTGATAGATACTGATAGATACTGATAGATACTGATAGATACTGTTAGATAGATACTGATAAATACTGATATGATAGATACTGATATGATAGATACTGATAGATAATGAGAGATACTGATAGATACTGATAGATACTGATAGATACTGATAGATACTGATAGATAGATACTGATAGATACTGATAAATACTGATATGATAGATACTGATATGATAGATACTGATAGATACTGATAGATACTGATAGATACTGATAGATACTGATAGATACTGATAGATACTGATAGATACTGATAGATAGATACTGATAGATACTGATAAATACTGATATGATAGATACTGATATGATAGATACTGATAGATACTGATAGATACTGATAGATACTGATAGATACTGATAGATACTGATAGATACTGAAAGATAGATACTGATAGATACTGAGAGATACTGAGAGATACTGATAGATACTGATAGATACTGATATGATAGATACTGATAGATACTGATAGATACTGATAGATACTGATAGATAGATACTGATAGATACTGATAGATACTGAAAGATACTGATAGATACTGATATGATAGATACTGATATGATAGATACTGATAGATACTGATAGATACTGATAGATACCGATAGATAGATACTGATAGATACTGATAGATACTGATATGATAGATACTGATATGATAGATACTGATAGATACTGATAGATACTGATAGATACTAATAGATACTGATAGATACTGATAGATAGATACTGATAGATACTGATAGATACTGATAGATACTGATAGATACTGATATGATAGATACTGATATGATAGATACTGATAGATACTGATAGATACTGATAGATACTGATAGATACTGATAGATACTGATAGATACTGATAGATACTGATAGATACTGATAGATACTGATAGATACTGATAGATAGATACTGATAGATACTGATATGATAGATACTGATAGATACTGATAGATAGATACTGATAGATACTGATAGATACTGATAGATACTGAAAGATATTGATATATACTGATATGATAGATACTGATATGATAGATACTGAAAGATACTGATAGAAACTGAAAGATACTGATAGATACTGATATGATAGATACTGATAGAAACTGATAGATACTGATGGATAGATACTGATAGATACTGATAGATACTGATATGATAGATACTGATTTGATAGATACTGATAGATACTGATAGATACTGATAGATACTGATAGATACTGATAGATATTGATAGATAGATACTGATAGATACTGATAGATACTGATAGATACTGATATGATAGATACTGATATGATAGATACTGAAAGATACTGATAGATACTGAAAGATACTGATATGATAGATACTGATATGATAGATACTGATATGATAGATACTGATAGAAACTGATAGATACTGATGGAAAGATACTGATAGATACTGATAGATACTGATAGATACTGATATGATAGATACTGATTTGATAGATACTGATAGATACTGATAGATACTGATAGATACTGATAGATACCGATAGATACTGATAGATACTGACAGATAGATACTGATAGATACTGATAGATATTGATAGATACTGATATGATAGATACTGATATGATAGATACTGATATGATAGATACTGATATGATAGATACTGATAGATACTGATAGATACTGATAGATACTGATAGATACTGATAGATACTGATAGATACTGATAGATACTGATAGATACTGATAGATAGATACTGATAGATACTGATAGATACTGATAGATACTGATAGATACTGATATGATAGAAACTGATATGATAGATACTGATAGATATTGATAGATACTGATAGATACTGATAGATACTGATAGATACTGATAGATACTGATAGATAGATACTGATAGATACTGATAGATACTGATATGATAGATACTGATATGATAGATACTGATAGATACTTATAGATAGATACTGATAGAGACTGATAGATACTGATAGATACTGAAAGATACTGATAGATACTGATATGATAGATACTGATATGATAGATACTGATAGATACCGATAGATAGATACTGATAGATACTGATAGATACTGATAGATACTGATAGATACTGATAGATACTGATATGATAGATACTGATATGATAGATACTGATAGAAACTGATAGATACTGATAGATACTGATAGATACTGATATGATAGATACTGATTTGATAGATACTGATAGATACTGATAGATACTGATATGATAGATACTGATTTGATAGATACTGATAGATACTGATAGATACTGATAGATACTGATAGATACTGATAGATACTAAAATGATAGATACTGATATGATAGATACTGATATGATAGATACTGATAGATACTGATAGATACTGATAGATACTGATAGATACTGATAGATAGATACTGATAGATACTGATAGATACTGATAGATACTGATAGATACTGATAGATACTGATAGATACTGATATGATAGATACTGATATGATAGATACTGATAGATACTGATAGATACTAATATATACTGATAGAAACTGATAGATAGATACTGATAGATACTGATAAATACTGATATGATAGATACTGATATGATAGATACTGATAGATACTGATAGATACTGATTTGATAGATACTGATATGATAGATACTGATAGATACTGATAGATACTGATAGATACTGATAGATACTGATAGATACTGATAGATAGATAATGATAGATACTGATATGATAGATACTGATATGATAGATACTGATAGATACTGATAGATACTGATATGATAGATACTGATATGATAGATACTGATAGATACTGATAGATACTGATAGATACTGATAGATACTGATATGATAGAAACTGATATGATAGATACTGATAGATACTGATAGATACTGATAGATACTGATAGATACTTATAGATACTGATAGATACTGATAGATACTGATAGATACTGATAGATACTGATAGATACTGATAGATACTGATAGATAGATACTGATAGATACTGATAGATACTGATAGATACTGATAGATACTGATAGATACTGACAGATACTGATATGATAGATACTGATAGATACTGATAGATACTAATAGATACTGATATATACTGATAAATAGATACTGATAGATACTGATAGATGCTGATAGATACTGACAGATACTGATATGATAGATACTGATAGATACTGATAGATACTAATAGATACTGATATATACTGATAAATAGATACTGATAGATACTGATAGATGCTGATAGATACTGATAGATACTGATAGATACTGATAGATACTGATAGATACTGATAGATACTGATAGATACTGATATGATAGATACTGATAGATACTGATAGATACTGATAGATACTGATAGATACTGATAGATACTGATAGATACTGAAAGATACTGAAAGATACTGATAGATACTGATATGATAGATACTGATATGATAGATACTGATAGATACTGATAGATACTGAAAGATACTGATAGATACTGATATGATAGATACTGATATGATAGATACTGATAGAAACTGATAGATACTGATGGATAGATACTGATAGATACTGATAGATACTGATAGATACTGATAGATAGATACTGATAGATACTGATAGATACTGATAGATACCGATAGATAGATACTGATAGATACTGATAGATACTGATAGATACTGATAGATACTGATAGATACTGATATGATAGATACTGATAGATACTGATAGATACTGATAGATACTGATAGATACTGATAGATACTGATAGATAGATACTGATAGATACTGATAAATACTGATATGATAGATACTGATATGATAGATACTGATAGATACTGATAGATACTGATAGATACTGATAGATAGATACTGATAGATACTGATAAATACTGATATGATAGATACTGATATGATAGATACTGATAGATACTGATAGATACTGATAGATACTGATAGATACTGATATGATAGATACTGATATGATAGATACTGATAGATACTGATAGATACTGATAGATACTGATAGATACTGATAGATACTGATAGATACTGATAAATACTGATATGATAGATACTGATAGATACTGATAGATACTGATAGATACTGATAGATAGATACTGATAAATACTGATAGATACTGATAGATACTGATATGATAGATACTGATATGTTAGATACTGATAGATACTGATAGATACTGATAAATACTGATAGATACTGATAGATACTGATAGATACTGATTGATACTGATAGATAGATACTGATAGATACTGATAGATACTGATAGATACTGATAGATACTGATATGATAGATACTGATAGATAGATACTGATAGATACTGATAGATACTGATAGATACTGATAGATACTGATATGATAGATACTGATATGATAGATACTGATATGATAGATACTGATATGATAGATACTGATAGATACTGATAGATACTGATAGATACTGATAGATAGATACTGATAGATACTGATAGATACTGAAATATACTGATAGATACTGATATGATAGATACTGATATGATAGATACTGATAGATACTGATAGATACTGATAGATACTGATAGATACTGATAGATACTGATAGATACTGATAGATACTGATAGATACTGATAGATACTGATAGATACTGATAGATACTGATAGATACTGATAGATACTGATAGATACTGATAGATAGATACTGATAGATACTGATAGATACTGATATGATAGATACTGATATGATAGATACTGATAGATACTGATAGATAGATACTGATAGATACTGATAGATACTGATAGATACTGATAGATACTGAAAGATATTGATAGATACTGATATGATAGATACTGATATGATAGATACTGATAGATACTGATAGATACTGAAAGATACTGATAGATACTGATATGATAGATACTGGTAGAAACTGATAGATACTGATGGATAGATACTGATAGATACTGATAGATACTGATATGATAGATACTGATTTGATAGATACTGATAGATACTGATAGATACTGATAGATACTGATAGATACTGATAGATACTGATAGATACTGATAGATACTGATAGATACTGATAGATATTGATAGATAGATACTGATAGATACTGATAGATACTGATAGATACTGATAGATACTGATATGATAGATACTGATATGATAGATATTGATATGATAGATACGGATAGAAACTGATAGATACTGATGGATAGATACTGATAGATACTGATAGATACTGATAGATACTGATATGATAGATACTGATTTGATAGATACTGATAGATACTGATAGATACTGATAGATACTGATAGATACCGATAGATACTGATAGATACTGATAGATAGATACTGATAGATACTGATAGATACTGATAGATACTGATATGATAGATACTGATATGATAGATACTGATATGATAGATACTGATATGATAGATACTGATAGATACTGATAGATACTGATTGATACTGATAGATAGATACTGATAGATACTGATAGATACTGATATGATAGATACTGATAGATATATACTGATAGATACTGATAGATACTGATAGATACTGATATGATAGATACTGATATGATAGATACTGATATGATAGATACTGATATGATAGATACTGATAGATACTGATAGATACTGATAGATACTGATAGATACTGATAGATACTGATAGATACTGATAGATACTGATAGATACTGATAGATACTGATAGATAGATACTGATAGATACTGATAGATACTGATAGATACTGATAGATACTGATATGATAGAAACTGATATGATAGATACTGATAGATATTGATAGATACTGATAGATACTGATAGATACTGATAGATACTGATAGATACTGATAGATAGATACTGATAGATACTGATAGATACTGATATGATAGATACTGATATGATAGATACTGATAGATACTTATAGATAGATACTGATAGAGACTGATAGATACTGATAGATACTGAAAGATACTGATAGATACTGATATGATAGATACTGATATGATAGATACTGATAGATACCGATAGATAGATACTGATAGATACTGATAGATACTGATAGATACTGATAGATACTGATAGATACTGATATGATAGATACTGATATGATAGATACTGATAGAAACTGATAGATACTGATAGATACTGATAGATACTGATATGATAGATACTGATTTGATAGATACTGATAGATACTGATAGATACTGATATGATAGATACTGATTTGATAGATACTGATAGATACTGATAGATACTGATAGATACTGATAGATACTGATAGATACTAAAATGATAGATACTGATATGATAGATACTGATATGATAGATACTGATAGATACTGATAGATACTGATAGATACTGATAGATACTGATAGATAGATACTGATAGATACTGATAGATACTGATAGATACTGATAGATACTGATAGATACTGATAGATACTGATATGATAGATACTGATATGATAGATACTGATAGATACTGATAGATACTAATATATACTGATAGAAACTGATAGATAGATACTGATAGATACTGATAAATACTGATATGATAGATACTGATATGATAGATACTGATAGATACTGATAGATACTGATATGATAGATACTGATATGATAGATACTGATAGATACTGATAGATACTGATAGATACTGATAGATACTGATAGATACTGATAGATAGATAATGATAGATACTGATATGATAGATACTGATATGATAGATACTGATAGATACTGATAGATACTGATATGATAGATACTGATATGATAGATACTGATAGATACTGATAGATACTGATAGATACTGATAGATACTGATATGATAGAAACTGATATGATAGATACTGATAGATACTGATAGATACTGATAGATACTGATAGATACTTATAGATACTGATAGATACTGATAGATACTGATAGATACTGATAGATACTGATAGATACTGATAGATACTGATAGATAGATACTGATAGATACTGATAGATACTGATAGATACTGATAGATACTGATAGATACTGACAGATACTGATATGATAGATACTGATAGATACTGATAGATACTAATAGATACTGATATATACTGATAAATAGATACTGATAGATACTGATAGATGCTGATAGATACTGACAGATACTGATATGATAGATACTGATAGATACTGATAGATACTAATAGATACTGATATATACTGATAAATAGATACTGATAGATACTGATAGATGCTGATAGATACTGATAGATACTGATAGATACTGATAGATACTGATAGATACTGATAGATACTGATAGATACTGATATGATAGATACTGATAGATACTGATAGATACTGATAGATACTGATAGATACTGATAGATACTGATAGATACTGAAAGATACTGAAAGATACTGATAGATACTGATATGATAGATACTGATATGATAGATACTGATAGATACTGATAGATACTGAAAGATACTGATAGATACTGATATGATAGATACTGATATGATAGATACTGATAGAAACTGATAGATACTGATGGATAGATACTGATAGATACTGATAGATACTGATAGATACTGATAGATAGATACTGATAGATACTGATAGATACTGATAGATACCGATAGATAGATACTGATAGATACTGATAGATACTGATAGATACTGATAGATACTGATATGATAGATACTGATAGATACTGATAGATACTGATAGATACTGATAGATACTGATAGATACTGATAGATAGATACTGATAGATACTGATAAATACTGATATGATAGATACTGATATGATAGATACTGATAGATACTGATAGATACTGATAGATACTGATAGATAGATACTGATAGATACTGATAAATACTGATATGATAGATACTGATATGATAGATACTGATAGATACTGATAGATACTGATAGATACTGATAGATACTGATATGATAGATACTGATATGATAGATACTGATAGATACTGATAGATACTGATAGATACTGATAGATACTGATAGATACTGATAGATACTGATAAATACTGATATGATAGATACTGATAGATACTGATAGATACTGATAGATACTGATAGATAGATACTGATAAATACTGATAGATACTGATAGATACTGATATGATAGATACTGATATGTTAGATACTGATAGATACTGATAGATACTGATAAATACTGATAGATACTGATAGATACTGATAGATACTGATAGATACTGATAGATAGATACTGATAGATACTGATAGATACTGATAGATACTGATAGATACTGATATGATAGATACTGATAGATAGATACTGATAGATACTGATAGATACTGATAGATACTGATAGATACTGATATGATAGATACTGATATGATAGATACTGATATGATAGATACTGATATGATAGATACTGATAGATACTGATAGATACTGATAGATACTGATAGATAGATACTGATAGATACTGATAGATACTGAAATATACTGATAGATACTGATATGATAGATACTGATATGATAGATACTGATAGATACTGATAGATACTGATAGATACTGATAGATACTGATAGATACTGATAGATACTGATAGATACTGATAGATACTGATAGATACTGATAGATACTGATAGATACTGATAGATACTGATAGATACTGATAGATACTGATAGATAGATACTGATAGATACTGATAGATACTGATATGATAGATACTGATATGATAGATACTGATAGATACTGATAGATAGATACTGATAGATACTGATAGATACTGATAGATACTGATAGATACTGAAAGATATTGATAGATACTGATATGATAGATACTGATATGATAGATACTGAAAGATACTGATAGATACTGAAAGATACTGATAGATACTGATATGATAGATACTGGTAGAAACTGATAGATACTGATGGATAGATACTGATAGATACTGATAGATACTGATATGATAGATACTGATTTGATAGATACTGATAGATACTGATAGATACTGATAGATACTGATAGATACTGATAGATACTGATAGATACTGATAGATACTGATAGATACTGATAGATATTGATAGATAGATACTGATAGATACTGATAGATACTGATAGATACTGATAGATACTGATATGATAGATACTGATATGATAGATATTGATATGATAGATACGGATAGAAACTGATAGATACTGATGGATAGATACTGATAGATACTGATAGATACTGATAGATACTGATATGATAGATACTGATTTGATAGATACTGATAGATACTGATAGATACTGATAGATACTGATAGATACCGATAGATACTGATAGATACTGATAGATAGATACTGATAGATACTGATAGATACTGATAGATACTGATATGATAGATACTGATATGATAGATACTGATATGATAGATACTGATATGATAGATACTGATAGATACTGATAGATACTGATTGATACTGATAGATAGATACTGATAGATACTGATAGATACTGATATGATAGATACTGATAGATATATACTGATAGATACTGATAGATACTGATAGATACTGATATGATAGATACTGATATGATAGATACTGATATGATAGATACTGATATGATAGATACTGATAGATACTGATAGATACTGATAGATACTGATAGATAGATACTTATAGATACTGATAGATACTGAAAGATACTGATAGATACTGATATGATAGATACTGATATGATAGATACTGATAGATACTGATAGATACTGATAGATACTGATAGATACTGATAGATACTGATAGATACTGATAGATACTGATAGATACTGATAGATAGATACTGATAGATACTGATAGATACTGATAGATACTGATAGATACTGAAAGATATTGATAGATACTGATATGATAGATACTGATATGATAGATACTGAAAGATACTGATAGATACTGAAAGATACTGATAGATACTGATATGATAGATACTGGTAGAAACTGATAGATACTGATGGATAGATACTGAAAGATACTGATAGATACTGATATGATAGATACTGGTAGAAACTGATAGATACTGATGGATAGATACTGATAGATACTGATAGATACTGATATGATAGATACTGATTTGATAGATACTGATAGATACTGATAGATACTGATAGATACTGATAGATACTGATAGATACTGATAGATACTGATAGATACTGATAGATACTGATAGATACTGATAGATATTGATAGATAGATACTGATAGATACTGATAGATACTGATAGATACTGATAGATACTGATATGATAGATACTGATATGATAGATATTGATATGATAGATACGGATAGAAACTGATAGATACTGATGGATAGATACTGATAGATACTGATAGATACTGATAGATACTGATATGATAGATACTGATTTGATAGATACTGATAGATACTGATAGATACTGATAGGTACCGATAGATACTGATAGATACTGATAGATAGATACTGATAGATACTGATAGATACTGATAGATACTGATATGATAGATACTGATATGATAGATACTGATATGATAGATACTGATATGATAGATACTGATAGATACTGATAGATACTGATAGATACTGATAGATACTGATAGATACTGATAGATACTGATAGATACTGATAGATACTGATAGAAACTGATAGATACTGATAGATACTGATATGATAGATACTGATATGATTGATACTGATAGATACTGATAGATACTGATAGATACTGATAGATACTGATAGATACTGATAGATAGATACTGATAGATACTGATATGATAGATACTGATATGATAGATACTGATATGATAGATACTGATATGATAGATACTGATAGATACTGATAGATACTGATATGATAGATATTGATAGATACTGATAGATACTAATATATACTGATAGATACTGATATGATAGATACTGATATGATAGATACTGATAGATACTGATAGATACTGATATGATAGATACTGATAGATACTGATAGATACTGATAGATACTGATAGATACTGATAGATACTGATAGAGACTGATAGATAGATACTGATAGATACTGATAGATACTGAAAGATACTGATAGATACTGATAGATACTGATAGATACTGATAGATACCGATAAAAAGATACTGATAGATACTGATAGATACTGATAGATACTGATATGATAGATACTGATATGATAGATACTGATAGATACTGATAGATACTAATAGATACTGATAGATACTGATAGATAGATACTGATAGATACTGATAGATACTGATAGATACTGATAGATACTGATAGATACTGATAGATACTGATAGATACTGATAGATAGATACTGAAAGATACTGATAAATACTGATATGATAGATACTGATATGATAGATACTGATAGATACTGATAGATACTGATAGATACTGATAGATACTGATAGATACTGATAGATACTGATAGATACTGATAGATACTGATAGATACTGATAGATACTGATAGATAGATACTGATAAATACTGATAGATACTGATAGATACTGATATGATAGATACTGATATGTTAGATACTGATAGATACTGATAGATATTGATAGATACTGATAGATACTGATAGATACTGATAGATACTGATTGATACTGATAGATAGATACTGATAGATACTGATAGATACTGATATGATAGATACTGATATGAAAGATACTGATATGATAGATACTGATATGATAGATACTGATATGATAGATACTGATAGATACTGATAGATACTGATAGATACTGATAGATAGATACTGATAGATACTGATAGATAATGATATGATAAATACTAATATGATAGATACTGATAGATACTGATAGATACTAATATATACTGATAGAAACTGATAGATAGATACTGATAGATACTGATAGATACTGATATGATAGATACTGATAGATACTGATAGATACTGATAGATACTGATAGATACTGATAGATACTGATAGATACTGATAGATACTGATAGATACTGATAGATAGATACTGATACATACTGATAGATACTGATATGATAGATACTGATAGATACTGATAGATAGATACTGATAGATACTGATAGATACTGAAAGATACTGATAAATACTGATATGATAGATACTGATATGATAGATACTGATAGATACTGATAGATAATGATAGATACTGATAGATACTGATAGATACTGATATGATAGATACTGATATGATAGATACTGATATGATAGATAATGATATGATAGATACTGATAGATACTTATAGATAGATACTGATAGAGACTGATAGATACTGATAGATACTGAAAGATACTGATAGATACTGATATGATAGATACTGATATGATAGATACTGATAGATACCGATAGATAGATACTGATAGATACTGATAGATACTGATAGATACTGATAGATACTGATAGATACTGATATGATAGATACTGATATGATAGATACTGATAGAAACTGATAGATACTGATAGATACTGATAGATACTGATATGATAGATACTGATTTGATAGATACTGATAGATACTGATAGATACTGATAGATACTGATAGATACTGATAGATAGATACTGATAGATACTGATAGATACTGATAGATACTGATAGATACTAAAATGATAGATACTGATATGATAGATACTGATATGATAGATACTGATAGATACTGATAGATACTGATAGATACTGATAGATACTGATAGATAGATACTGATAGATACTGATAGATACTGATAGATACTGATAGATACTGATATGATAGATACTGATATGATAGATACTGATAGATACTGATAGATACTAATATATACTGATAGAAACTGATAGATAGATACTGATAGATACTGATAGATACTGATATGGTAGATACTGATATGATAGATACTGATAGATACTGATAGATACTGATAGATACTGATAGATACTGATAGATACTGATAGATACTGATAGATAGATACTGATAGATACTGATAGATACTGATAGATACTGATAGATACTGATAGATACTGATAAATACTGATATGATAGATACTGATATGATAGATACTGATAGATACTGATAGATACTGATAGATACTGATAGATACTGATAGATACTGATAGATAGATACTGATAGATACTGATATGATAGATACTGATATGATAGATACTGATAGATACTGATATGATAGATACTGATATGATAGATACTGATAGATACTGATAGATACTGATAGATACTGATAGATACTGATAGATACTGATAGATAGATACTGATAGATACTGATATGATAGATACTGATATGATAGATACTGATAGATACTGATAGATACTGATATGATAGATACTGATATGATAGATACTGATAGATACTGATAGATACTAATAGATACTGATAGATACTGATATGATAGAAACTGATATGATAGATACTGATAGATACTGATAGATACTGATAGATACTGATAGATACTGATAGATACTGATAGATACTGATAGATACTGATAGATACTGATAGATACTGATAGATACTGATAGATACTGATAGATAGATACTGACAGATACTGATAGATACTGATAGATACTGATAGATACTGATAGATACTGATAGATAGATACTGATAGATACTGATAGATACTGAAAGATACTGATAGATACTGATATGATAGATACTGATATGATAGATACTGATAGATACTGATAGATACTGAAAGATACTGATAGATACTGATATGATAGATACTGATATGATAGATACTGATAGAAACTGATAGATACTGATGGATAGATACTGATAGATACTGATAGTTACTGATGGATAGATACTGATAGATACTGATAGATACTGATAGATACTGATAGATACTGATAGATAGATACTGATAGATACTGATAGATACTGATAGATACTGATAGATACTCATAGATACTGATAGATAGATACTGATAGATACTGATAGATACTGATAGATACTGATAGATACTGATAGATACTGATAGATACTGATAGATACTGATAGATACTGATATGATAGATACTGATATGATAGATACTGATAGATACTGATAGATAGAAACTGATAAAAACTGATAGATACTGAAAGATACTGATAGTAGATACTGATATGATAGATACTGATATGATAGAAACTGATAAACACTGATAGATACTGATAGATACCGATAAATAGATACTGATAGATACTGATAGATACTGATAGATACTGATATGATAGATACTGATATGATAGATACTGATAGATACTGATAGATACTAATAGATACTGATAGATACTGATAGATAGATACTGATAGATACTGATAGATACTGAAAGATACTGATAGATTCTGATAGATACTGATAGATACTGATAGATACTGATAGATACTGATAGATACTGATAGATACTGATAGATACTGATAGATACTGATAGATACTGATAGATACTGATAGATACTGATGGATAGATACTGATAGATACTGATAGATACTGATAGATACTGATAGATACTGATAGATACTGATAGATAGATACTGATAGATACTGATAGATACTGATAGATACTGATAGATACTGATAGATACTGATAGAGAGATACTGATAGATCCTGATAGATACTGATAGATACTGATAGATACTGATAGATACTGATAGATACTGATAGATACTGATAGATACTGATATGAAAGATACTGATATGATAGATACTGATAGATAGATACTGATAAAAACTGATAGATACTGAAAGATACTGATAGTAGATACTGATATGATAGAAACTGATAAACACTGATAGATACTGATAGATACCGATAAAAAGATACTGATAGATACTGATAGATACTGATAGATACTGATATGATAGATACTGATATGATAGATACTGATAGATACTAATAGATACTGATAGATACTGATAGATAGATACTGATAGATACTGATAGATACTGAAAGATACTGATAGATTCTGATAGATACTGATAGATACTGATAGATACTGATAGATACTGATAGATACTGATAGATACTGATAGATACTGATAGATACTGATAGATACTGATAGATACTGATAGATACTGATAGATACTGATAGATACTGATAGATACTGATAGATACTGATAGATACTGATAGATACGATACTGATAGATACTGATAGATACTGATAGATACTGATAGATAATGATATGATAGATACTGATATGATAGATACTGATAGATACTGATAGATACTGATAGATACTGATAGATACTGATAGATACTGATAGATACTGATAGATACTGATAGATACTGATAGATACTGATAGATACTGATAGATACTGATAGATACTGATAGATACTGACTGATAGATAGATACTGATAGATACTAATATATACTGATAGATAGATACTGATAGATACTGATATGATAGATATTGATATGATAGATACTGATAGATACTGATAGATACTGATAGATACTGATAGATACTGATATGATAGATACTGATATGATAGATACTGTTAGATACTGATAGATACTGATAGATACTGATATGATAGATACTGATAGATACTGATAGATAGATACTGATAGATACTGATAGATACTGAAAGATACTGATAGATACTGATATGATAGATACTGATATGATAGATACTGATAGATACTGATAGATACTGAAAGATACTGATAGATACTGATATGATAGATACTGATAGAAACTGATAGATACTGATGGATAGATACTGATAGATACTGATAGATACTGATAGATACTGATAGATACTGATAGATACTGATAGATAGATACTGATAGATACTGATAGATACTGATAGATACTGATAGATACTGATAGATACTGATAGATACTGATAGATACTGATAGATAGATACTGATAGATACTGATAGATACTGATAGATACTGATAGATACTGATAGATACTGATAGATACTGATAGATACTGATAGATACTGATATGATAGATACTGATATGATAGATACTGATAGATAGATACTGATAAAAACTGATAGATACTGAAAGATACTGATAGTAGATACTGATATGATAGATACTGATATGATAGAAACTGATAAACACTGATAGATACTGATAGATACCGATAAATAGATACTGATAGATACTGATAGATACTGATAGATACTGATAGATACTGATATGATAGATACTGATATGATAGATACTGATAGATACTGATAGATACTAATAGATACTGATAGATACTGATAGATAGATACTGATAGATACTGATAGATACTGAAAGATACTGATAGATTCTGATAGATACTGATAGATACTGATAGATACTGATAGATACTGATAGATACTGATAGATACTGATAGATACTGATAGATACTGATAGATACTGATAGATACTGATAGATACTGATAGATACTGATAGATAATGATATGATAGATACTGATATGATAGATACTGATAGATACTGATAGATACTGATAGATACTGATAGATACTGATAGATACTGATAGATACTGATAGATACTGATAGATACTGATAGATACTGATAGATACTGATAGATACTGATAGATACTGATAGATAGATACTGATAGATACTGATAGATACTGATATGATAGATACTGATATGTTAGATACTGATAGATACTGATAGATACTGATAGATACTGATAGATACTGATAGATACTGATAGATACTGATAGATACTGATTGATTCTAATAGATAGATACTGATAGATACTGATAGATACTGATAGATACTGATAGATAGATACTGATAGATACTGATAGATACTGATAGATACTGATATGATAAATACTGATATGATAGATACTGATATATACTAATATATACTGATAGAAACTGATAGATAGATACTGATAGATACTGATAGATACTGATATGATAGAAACTGATATGATAGATACTGATAGATACTGATAGATACTGATAGATACTGATAGATACTGATAGATACTGATAGATACTGATAGATACTGATAGATACTGATAGATACTGATAGATACTGATAGATAGATACTGATAGATACTGATAGATACTGATATGATAGATACTGATATGATAGATACTGATAGATACTGATAGATACTAATAGATACTGATAGATACTGATAAAAAGATACTGATAGATACTGATAGATACTGATAGATACTGATAGATACTGATAGATACTGATAGATACTGATAGATACTGATAGATACTGATAGATACGATACTGATAGATACTGATAGATACTGATAGATAATGATATGATAGATACTGATATGATAGATACTGATAGATACTGATAGATACTGATAGATACTGATAGATACTGATAGATACTGATAGATACTGATAGATACTGATAGATACTGATAGATACTGATAGATACTGATAGATACTGACTGATAGATAGATACTGATAGATACTAATATATACTGATAGAAACTGATAGATAGATACTGATAGATACTGATATGATAGATACTGATATGATAGATACTGATAGATACTGATAGATACTGATAGATACTGATAGATACTGATATGATAGATACTGATATGATAGATACTGTTAGATACTGATAGATACTGATAGATACTGATATGATAGATACTGATAGATACTGATAGATACTGATAGATACTGATAGATAGATACTGATAGATACTGATAGATACTGAAAGATACTGATAGATACTGATATGATAGATACTGATATGATAGATACTGATAGATACTGATAGATACTGATAGATACTGAAAGATACTGATAGATACTGATATGATAGATACTGATAGAAACTGATAGATACTGATGGATAGATACTGATAGATACTGATAGATACTGATAGATACTGATAGATACTGATAGATACTGATAGATACTGATAGATACTGATAGATACTGATAGATACTGATAGATACTGATAGATAGATACTGATAGATACTGATAGATACTGATAGATACTGATAGATACTGATAGATACTGATAGATACTGATAGATAGATACTGATAGATACTGATAGATACTGATAGATACTGATAGATACTGATAGATACTGATAGATACTGATAGATACTGATAGATACTGATATGATAGATACTGATATGATAGATACTGATAGATACTGATAGATAGATACTGATAAAAACTGATAGATACTGAAAGATACTGATAGTAGATACTGATATGATAGATACTGATATGATAGAAACTGATAAACACTGATAGATACTGATAGATACCGATAAATAGATACTGATAGATACTGATAGATACTGATAGATACTGATATGATAGATACTGATATGATAGATACTGATAGATACTGATAGATACTAATAGATACTGATAGATACTGATAGATAGATACTGATAGATACTGATAGATACTGAAAGATACTGATAGATTCAGATAGATACTGATAGATACTGATAGATACTGATAGATACTGATAGATACTGATAGATACTGATAGATACTGATAGATACTGATAGATACTGATAGATACTGATAGATACTGATAGATACTGATAGATACTGATAGATACTGATAGATACTGATAGATAATGATAGATACTGATATGATAGATACTGATATGTTAGATACTGATAGATACTGATAGATACTGATAGATACTGATAGATACTGATAGATACTGATTGATTCTAATAGATAGATACTGATAGATACTGATAGATACTGATAGATACTGATAGATAGATACTGATAGATACTGATAGATACTGATAGATACTGATATGATAAATACTGATATGATAGATACTGATAGATACTAATATATACTGATAGAAACTGATAGATAGATACTGATAGATACTGATAGATACTGATATGATAGAAACTGATATGATAGATACTGATAGATACTGATAGATACTGATAGATACTGATAGATACTGATAGATACTGATAGATACTGATAGATAGATACTGATAGATACTGATAGATACTGATAGATAGATACTGATAGATACTGATAGATACTGATATGATAGATACTGATATGATAGATACTGATAGATACTGATAGATACTAATAGATACTGATAGATACTGATAAAAAGATACTGATAGATACTGATAGATACTGATAGATACTGATAGATACTGATAGATACTGATAGATACTGATAGATACTGATAGATACTGATAGATACTGATAGATACTGATAGATACTGATAGATACTGATAGACACTGATAGATACTGATAGATACTGATAGATAGATACTGATAGATACTGATAGATACTGATATGATAGATACTGATATGTTAGATACTGATAGATACTGATAGATACTGATAGATACTGATTGATTCTGATAGATAGATATTGATAGATACTGATAGATACTGATATGATAGATACTGATATGATAGATACTGATATGATAGATACTGATAGATACTGATAGATACTGATAGATACTGATAGATACTGATAGATACTGATAGATACTGATAGATACTGATAGATACTGATAGATACTGATAGATACTGATAGATAGATACTGATAGATACTGATAGATACTGATTGATACTGATATGATAAATACTGATATGATAGATACTGATAGATACTAATATATACTGATAGAAACTGATAGATAGATACTGATAGATACTGATAGATACTGATAGATACTGATAGATACTGATAGATACTGATAGATGCTGATAGATACTGATAGATACTGATAGATACTGATAGATACTGATAGATACTGATAGATACTGATAGATACTGATAGATAGATACTGATAGATACTGATAGATACTGATATGATAGATACTGATATGATAGATACTGATAGATACTGATAGATAGATACTGATAGATACTGATATATACTGATAGATACTGAAAGATACTGATAGATACTGATATGATAGTGTCATAAATGAAAGACGTGCGCTTGCGTGTAAGCCATTTAATGCACTGCTCATGCCTACCCTTACATTCCGTTATAATCGCAGTTTGCTAACCTAACATCCCTCCACCATAAATCCTTAATTTACCTTAACCTAAAGCTTATATTGTACTCTTGGTATATCTCTTAATCTTGCGGGCCTTGGGCCCTCGCGCTCCGCGGGCGCAGCGCTCTGATCAGTGCTGTGCGTGGGCGCGGCGGGCGGTGGCGGTGGCGGCGGCGGCGGCGGCGGCGGCGGCGGCGGCGGCGGCGGCGGCGGCGGCGGCGGCGGCGGCGGCGGCGCAGCCGGCGCTTGCTGGCGGGGTGGATCTCGGTGATCTGGCGTAGAGTCCTCGTCCGCGGTCCCAGTGTCTGCTTCCGTCCATTCGTCTTCCTCTTCCTCCCGTCTTAACTCAGAGTCCAACGGAAAAGGCATTGTCGACCAATGAAAATCTTCGTCACGATCGACATCTTGTAGTTCGTTTTCTCCCTTATATTTATATATTTGGTTTTTGTGTTTTTTTATCGCCCGATCTATCTCTGGTACGTAGATTTCGTAAATACTTTTTCCTATTTTTTTCCTTATATTTCCTTTGACCCACTTATTATTACTAACTAACTTAACTAACACATGTTCGTTGATATCAAAGTCTACAATTCTGTTCCCTTTATAATATTTAGCCTGCAAATACTGTTTATTTCGTACATTATTTTGTAGATCTGTCGGGAGTGACGATGACTCGTTATTGTTTACTTCTAACAGATCGAACCGATTACGCAATCGGCGGCCGATCATTAGCTCGGCGGGTGACTTGTCCGTTGTTGAATGCCTGGTATTTCTATACCTAAACAAAAATTCAAGTAATCGGTCGTTTACTTCTTTCATAGTTTTTCCTTCCATTAACAAACTTTTAATATGTTTTTTAAACATTTTAACATATATTTCCACTTGACCATTACTAGCAGGTGAATAAGTTGGTGACGTTATGTGTTTTATGTGATTTAATCTACAAAATTCATTAAATAATCTCGATGTGAAAGATGTTCCGTTATCGGTTACTATTGTATGCATTATACCAAATCGAGACATGACTTCTAATAATTTTGTTATTACCGTCCCGCTCGTATAATTATTGGTAAGGGGAAAACATTCGACCCATTTCGAATATGCGTCAACTAATATGAAAAACATGTTATTTTGAATTGGTCCGAAAAAATCCAAATGTACCCTTTGCCACACCCCGGCCGGGAACGTCCACGAAGTTAACGGAGCGCGCGCAGGTGTCGGTTTATTTTGTATACAAATCGCGCAGCTATTCACTCTCAACTCGATATCTCGATCTATATTAGGCCACCAGAACCTCGAGCGCGCTTCTAACTTAGTTTTATTTATACCTAAATGACATCTGTGTAATTCATCGAGTACTTTTGATTTTAATGAACTAGGCATGACAATTTTGTGACCTCGCATCAATATATTTTGTTCTAGTACCAAATCGTACTTACAATGATAATAAGGCTTTATTTCTTTGTCCACCATCTTTTTAGGCCAACCTTTTCTAACATATTGTATAACTTGAACTAATATGTCATCGGTCGCGGTAGCATGTCTTATGTCGTTTAAAGTTATAGGTAAATCGCCATCTGTTACGAAATTAATGTATGTTGCACGATCAAGGGGCGGAGGCGCGTGCGCTGCCGACGGCTGTGACGACGCAATGCGGGATGACGTCATCGCGTTATCGCTGGTCGATGCACTATCAGCTGATGCGCGGCTTAAAAAATCTGCACAGTTGTTTACACTTGTAACGTATTCTATTTCGTAATTGTAACTGTTTAGAAATAGCGCATAGCGTTGGAGGCGATTAGCGGAGACTTCCGGTACACCTTTGTGGGGATGAAATATAAACATTAGGGGTTTGTGATCAGTCCGGAGGAGAAATGGTACGTCTAACCCATAGAGGTATTGGTGGAATCGCCGAATGCCGAAAATAATAGCTGTGGCCTCCTTTTCAATTTGACTATAATTTTGTTCCGCACTGTTCAACGACCTGGAAGCGTACGCTATGGGCCTCTCGACCCCGGCCTCCACCTGCCCCAGGATAGCCCCTAGGCCCCAGGGTGATGCATCTACCGTCAGTGTTAATTTTAACGCTGGGTTATAGTGCGCTAATATTTTTTCTGACGCGAGCTCCTGTTTGATTTTAATGAACGCATTATTATGTTCATTTGTCCATTCCCATTTTACCTCTTTTTGCAATAACCGGTTTAATGGACTTAAAATCGATGCGGCGTTAGGTACAAATAGCCGATAGTAGTTTACCAAACCGAGGAATGATTTTAATTCGTGAACATTTGTTGGCGGTTTCGCGGAAATCATCGCCCAAATTTTATTGCTACATTTGTGAATGCCATTTTTATCAATGACAAAACCTAAGTAGGTGACGGAGTCCCTAAACAGATGACATTTATCCCTGTTCAGTACCAACCCTGCATCTTGTAACCGATTAAAAACTTGTTCTAACCTTTGGCAATGCTGTTCTTTGGAGTCGCCTGTAACCAAGACGTCATCCAACAGACACAGTACTCCTTCGATTCCATGCAACAAGTTTTCCATAGTTTTCTGGAATATAGATGGTCCATTAGATAATCCATAGACCAGTCTTGTGAATTTATATAGCCCTTTATGTGTGTTTATGGTTGTTAATAACTGAGATTCGTTATCCAAGCACAACTGCAAATAAGCTTGGCTTAAATCGAGTTGAGAAAACTCTTGCCCGCCGTGTAACTTCGCAAACAATTCCTCCGTTCTCGGCAGAGGATATTTTTCTATTTGAAGTACTTTATTTAATGTTACCGAATAATCAGCACATAATCGTATTTCACCGGTGTGTTTCAAAATGGGTACCACGGGGCTTGCAAATTCCGAATGGTCGACTGCTTGAAGTACCCCTGTTTCCACTAACCTATCAATCTCTTTCTCAACTTTTGATCTTAAGGCGAATGGAACCGTGCGTGCCCGAAAAAAAATTGGCTGACTGTTTGGCTTGAGAGACAACTTCACTTTAAATTTATTAAAACAGCCTAAACGGTTACTAAATAATTTCGGGTATTTGTTAGCGTAAAATTCACTTCCCGCTTGTTTATCACAAAAGTATATTTTTGATATTTGTAAATTAAACAAAGACAAGAAATCTCTTCCGAGCAACGCCGGGCCACAACCTCTCACCACGTATATGTTTACATTATTAGTTTCGCCCTCATATTTTACCGGAACCTGCATAACACCTACCGTATCTAATGTTTCACCTGAATATGACTTTAAAACTATTTTTGGTGGTGCTAGAGGAATATGTTGATAATATTGGTTATAGACAGATAGTGGAATGGCCGTAGCACACGAGCCACTGTCGATAACAAATTTTATAATCTGCCCACATACATCAACGGACACAGTCATCGCTTCACCCCGGTAGCTACGAATATTACAAACTAATGAAGAAACATTTTTAGGCCGTTTCTTACCATCGTCATCGTTACTCTCCTCGACTGATTGCAACATATGTACTTGATTTCTTTGCTTACACATACGCTTTAAGTGTCCTTTCATACCGCACTTTTTACATTTATAACCCTTGAATCGACACTTATCGACACTGTGGTTACTGTAACCGCACACTTCACATTGCACCCCGTTAGACGACGAAGCTCTGGAAACCTTGTAGACTGGAGCTGTGTGTACAGCGTGATCTCGCGGCGCGGCGGATTGGCGCGCGGCGGTCCGCGCGCTGTGCAACGAGACGGCAATTTCCAGCGCTCGCGCTAGCGTGAGGCTACCCGCGTCTTCTGTAAACAACCGATCTCGTTCGGCGCCCGATTGCATTCCCAGCACAAAACGGTCACGTAACATGTCATCCACTACTGAACCAAACTGGCAATCCGAAGATAAATGGCGGACTCGCGCCGCCCATTGTGTTAAATCTTCATTTTCTCGTTGCGTGGCGCTATGAAAATTATGCCTCTCTGCAAAAAGCGATTTTTTTGGCAGTAAAAGGTTGTCCACTTCCTTCACAATTTGCTCGTATGTGAGCTCTTCTACTTTTTTGGGTGATATTAGTTCGCGCACCAACTTATACGCGGACTCGTTGAGTGCACTTAGCAACACAGCGCGCCGACGATCTTCTGCTACCGTTTCCGATTTCTGGATACCGTTCGCACTGAGCCAAATATTAAGCCTTTCTTTGAACACTTTCCAATCGTTGCCGATTTCAAAAACGGGTAAATTTCCAATCGTCGTATTCATCTTATTTTGCACTATTCGCGTGTATGTAAGTTTAATCCGAACGTCGCCAGTTGTCATAAATGAAAGACGTGCGCTTGCGTGTAAGCCATTTAATGCACTGCTCATGCCTACCCTTACATTCCGTTATAATCGCAGTTTGCTAACCTAACAGATAGATACTGATAGATACTGATAGATACCGATAGATACTGATAGATACTGATAGATAGATACTGATAGATACTGATAGATACTGATATGATAGATACTGATATGATAGATACTGATATGATAGATACTGATAGATACTGATAGATACTGATAGATACTGATATGATAGATACTGATTTGATAGATACTGATAGATACTGATAGAAACTGATAGATACTGATAGATACTGATATGATAGATACTGATATGATAGATACTGATAGATACTGATAGATACTGATAGATACTGATAGATACTGATAGATAGATACTGACAGATACTGATAGATACTGATATGATAGATACTGATAGATAGATACTGATAGATACTGATAGATACTGAAAGATACTGATAGATACTGATATGATAGATACTGATATGTTAGATACTGATAGATACTGATAGATACTGATAGATACTAATATATACTGATAGAAACTGATAGATAGATACTGATAGATACTGATAGATACTGATAGATAGATACTGATAGATACTGATAGATACTGATATGATAGATACTGATATGATAGATACTGATATGATAGATACTGATAGATACTGATAGATACTGATACATACTGATAGATACTGATAGATACTGATAGATACTGATAGATACTGATAGATAGATACTGATAGATACTGATATGATAGATACTGATATGATAGATACTGATAGATACTAATATATACTGATAGAAACTGATAGATAGATACTGATAGATACTGATATGATAGATACTGAAATGATAGATACTGATAGATACTGATAGATACTGATAGATACTGATAGATAGATACTGATAATTACTGATAGATACTGATAGATACTGATATGATAGATACTGATATGATAGATACTGATAGATAGATACTGATAGATACTGATAGATACTGAAAGATACTGATAGATACTGATATGATAGATACTGATATGATAGATACTGATATGATAGATACTGATAAATACTGATAGATACTGATAGATACTGATAGATACCGATAGATAGATACTGATAGATACTGATAGATACTGATATGATAGATTCTGATATGATAGATACTGATAGATACTGATAGATACTGATAGATACTAATAGATACTGATAGATACTGATAGATAGATACTGATAGATACTGATAGATACTGATAGATACTGATAGATACTGATAGATACTGATAGATACTGATAGATACTGATAGATACTGATAGATACTGATAGATACTGATAGATACTGATAGATAGATACTGATAGATACTGATAGATACTGATAGATACTGATAGATACTGATAGATACTGATATGATAGATACTGATATGTTAGATACTGATAGATACTGATAGATACTGATAGATACTGATAGATACTGATAGATAGATACTGATAGATACTGATAGATACTGATAGATACTGATAGATACTGATATGATAGATACTGATATGATAGATACTGATATGATAGATACTGATAGATACTGATAGATACTAATAGATACTGATAGATACTGATAAATAGATACTGATAGATACTGATAGATACTGATAGATACTGATAGATACTGATAGATACTGATAGATACTGATAGATAGATACTGATAGATACTGATAAATACTGATATGATAGATACTGATAGATACTGATAGATACTGATAGATACTGATAGATACTGATATGATAGATACTGATAGATACATACTGATAAATACTGATAGATACTGATAGATACTGATATGATAGATACTGATATGTTAGATACTGATAGATACTGATAGATACTGAAAGATACTGATAGATACTGATAGATACTGATAGATACTGATAGATACTGATTGATACTGATAGATAGATACTGATAGATACTGATAGATACTGATAGATACTGATATGATAGATACTGATATGATAGATACTGATATGATAGATACTGATAGATACTGATAGATACTGATAGATAGATACTGATAGTAACTGATAGATACTGATAGATACTGATAGATACTGATAGATACTGATAGATACTGAAAGATACTGATAGATAGATACTGATAGATACTGATAGATACTGATATGATAGATACTGATATGATAGATACTGATAGATACTGATAGATAGATACTGATAGATACTGATAGATACTGATAGATACTGAAAGATACTGATAGATACTGATATGATAGATACTGATATGATAGATACTGATAGATACTGATAGATACTGATAGATACTGATAGATACTGATAGATACTGATAGATACTGATAGATGCTGATAGATACTGATAGATACTGATAGATACTGATAGATACTGATAGATAGATACTGATAGATACTGATAGATACTGATATGATAGATACTGATATGTTAGATACTGATAGATACTGATAGATAGATACTGATAGATACTGATAGATACTGATATGATAGATACTGATATGTTAGATACTGATAGATACTGATAGATACTGATAGATAGATACTGATAGATACTGATAGATACTGATAGATAGATACTGATAGATACTGATATGATAGATACTGAAAGATACTGATATGATAGATACTGATATGATAGATACTGATAGATACTGATAGATACTAATAGATACTGATAGATACTGATAGATAGTCAAAGTCAAAGTCAAAGTCAAAGTCATTTATTCTGCTTAAAACGTGGTACATAAGATGTTCAGACAGGTAAATAGAGAAACACACATTTCACCAGTAACTGGCATGCAAAATGGACACATAAAACAATAGACTTTACATAAATAGCCATCATCTCAAATTACAATATTACTTACAATGTCAATATTCAATATCTTATATTCATTATTCAAAATTAAAGTAAAATAATTTATTATATACAACACTCAAGCTTTATAATAATCAAAAAAATCATTTACGCAGTAGAAACATTCTTGAATAAGCCATTTTTTTAATCTAGTTTTAAATAAAGTAAGCGGCAATTCCTTAATGTCATCATGCAGCCGGTTGTAAATATCAATTGACATACAATATGCATTTTTACCATATAATTTCGTTCTTTTAGATGGAATAGTAAGTTGGTTAGGGTATCTTGTATTAAACTTACATACGTCCCTTTTTTTACTGAAGAACTCTGGATGAAGTTTAACAAATAAACACACTTCATATATGTATATGCTGGGTACAGTCAGTAATTTTAGGTCTTTAAAGAACGGCTTACAAGACGTTAAAACATCTACATTACATATAGCTCTTACGCACTGTTTCTGAGCTATCAGTACTCGTCGCGCATGGCTAGAGTTCCCCCAAAGAAGTATGCCATATCTAAGCAGAGAACAAATGTATCCATGATAGGCCTTTAGTGCAGTTTCTTTTGTGCTAACCTTTGTAAGTTTCCACAGAGCATATGCAAATGAGTTTATTTTGCTGCATAATTCATTAATGTGATTGCTCCAGGAAAACTCATCATCTAGCCATATTCCTAAAAATTTTGTGTGAAAAGATTCCTTTAAATGTTGATTAGCCAAGGTTACGGTTAGTGGATGTTTATTACCATTTTTATTCACAAATTGTATAAATGTCGTTTTATCTATATTAGCATTTAAATTATTTTTACGTAACCATGTTATAATATCAACAACTGTCTTAACTATGTCACTGTTATATGTTCTGGCATCATGGCACGGTATGACGATAGATAAATCGTCAGCAAAAAGGGTACAGTCAAAGTTCGTAACGTCTGGTAGATCGTTGACATATAATAAAAACAGCAGGGGTCCCAATATACTTCCCTGTGGTACACCGACCTTGTTAATTTTAGTAGACGACTTATGTGCAATTACGGCATTTAAAGAGTCAGTTTGAGTTACCTCTACGAATTGTGTCCTGGCATACAAGTAGTTCTTGAGCCAGTCATAAGCCACACCTCTTATGCCATACAGTTCGCATTTGGCAAGAAGCGTTTCATGGCAGACAAAATCAAAAGCTCGGCTCATGTCGAAAAAAATGGCAGCTACAGACATACTTCTGTTCATGTAGCCCAGAATATTATTGGTCAAGGTGAAGGCAGCTAATGTTGTTGACTTCCCTCTCTGAAAGCCAAACTGTTCAGGTTTAATAATTTTAAATTTATTGAAAAATGACGTTAAACGTGCATGGAATGCTTTCTCAAATACCTTTGATAAGACTGGGAGAAGTGAGATTGGTCTGTAGTTTTCTACGCATTCCTTATTACCTTTTTTGTACAGTGGTTTGATTAAGGATAATTTTAGAGATTCCGGAAAGATACCGTTGGTGAAGGACAAATTCACCAAGTAGCTTAAAACGGCAGCAACTTCTTTTTTACATGCTTTGATTATTTTGGTTTGTATTTCATCATGACCAGCGGAGTTTGTGGGATTAAGATTTGCAATAATTTTACATATTTCATTTTCATCTGTCGGAGCCAGAAATAGGTTAGCGTTACTTGCTTTTACCAAGGATAGGTCAGGTTTAAAATTATTATCATTTTCATTAGAATTAGTTAAATTTATATAGAAGTCGTTAAAAGAATTAGCAATGTCAGTAGGTTTTACAATTATACTATTATTAATGACTAGTTTTTCGAAATTGGTATCAATTGATTTGGTTTTATTAGACACATTTTTAATTACTTCCCATGTAGCCTTACCTACATTTTTAGATCTGTTTACATAATTTACATTTGAAATTTTCTGAGCTCGGTGTATACATCGCCTCAAGGTTTTAGAGTAGTTGTTAAATTTAATCTTACTGCGTAAATAACTACTATGCTGTTTTGATTTCGTGTAATAACCAAAACGCAAACGCCTCTTTGTTATTATGGATTTCTTTATGCCTTTTGTAAACCATACATTTTTCGTCTTAATCGTAGTTTTTATCCGATTTATAGGGAAGCAAAGCTTGTAAAAGAGAGTAAATGACTCGTGAAATTGTTTGAAAGCTACCGACGCATCATCTATGTCATATACGTCAGACCATGATAAACTAGTAAGGCAGTCTTGAAATTTTTTGATGTTCTCGGTACTGTAATCTCTTTTATAATGATACAGACACAAAAGTGGTTTTTCTATGCGATCGACAGGAAAAGTCAAACTCTGTGCAGTGTTATGATCAGATAATCCTAATTCTAATATATTACTTCTAGCTTCCGGAATATTCGAACAAATTTGGTCTAAGCATGATTTTTGGCGTGTAGGACGAAGAATGTGTAATTTAAAATTATTATTGGCAGCAATTCTTTTGAGTTCCTTCGTGTTTTCCGTAGTCTTGATAAGGTCTATGTTGAAATCTCCGGCGATCACCACCTCTGACTTTGTTTTGTGTTTAAGTTTGTTTAAAAGACATTCTAACTTCCTAAGAAAATGTGATGCATTCGCTGTGGGTGTCCTATATACGCAAATCACAATACATTTAATTAACGGTATCTCTACGCCACAACATTCAAACACGTAATCTTCGGAAAAATCATTTAGGAAAGTCAGTGCTCGTGTTTGGATTCTGTTTGCGCAAAAAATGCAGACACCACCTCGTTTTTGGTGTGACCTAGAGTATGATGATGCTAGCCGGTATCCATTCATACGTAAATTCCTTTCATTTCCTGATTTTATAAAATGTTTCAGTGAAACATAACACATCATACTGTTTATTTTTTCCTGTCAACTCATCCAATGTTAATTCCAAGAGTTCTCTTTTGCTGACAAAACCTGCGATATTTTGATGAAATAGGGTAAAAAAAATACTTTTACTTTTAGCGGCGAAAAAACTTGGTACCTGTGTTGATTCTCGGGAAATAATCAGGGATGGATTTTTGTATCAGTGTTCTTGTACATTCAGTGTTAACATTACTTGGGTTATGTGATGTACATATGTTATTCCGGCTTTTGTTTAATCTAGATTTCAATTTATTGTAATTAAGGTATTCATTTGTATAGTACCGCGAATCGACAACCATATTAATTTTAGAGCATAGATTCTGCATAAAGTGATTGTTCCTATAATCCAGGTCCACTAAATCAATAAACGTACAATTGTCAAAGCTCTTACAAAACAATTTTACAGTGTTGTTCAACTTATTTTCATTGAGATGTAGACATTTTTTTACACTAGTGACGATAACAAAGGCCTTTGGGCGCATTTTTATAAAAGCACTTAGTTCTGCAAGTAGCGCTGTTGGATTACAGTCATTTTCACCTATATTCAAGATTATTATATCTCCATTATTGGCGCTTAAAGTCTCTGTTGATTGTAATATGTCTTCACAACGTGCGTTAGGCTTAATCGTAGATGTTATTTCATATTGTTCAAACAATGTATTCCGCCTTGACCTTAATAGTGCGGCATATGGTAGATACTGATAGATACTGATAGATACTGATAGATACTGATAGATACTGATAGATACTGATATGATAGATACTGATATGATAGATACTGATAGATACTGATAGATAGATACTGATAGATAGATACTGATAGATAGATACTGATAGATACTGATAGATACTGATAGATACTGATATGATAGATACTGATAGATACTGATAGATACTGATATGATAGATACTGATATGATAGATACTGATAGATACTGATAGATACTGATAGATACTGATAGATACTGATAGATACTGATAGATGCTGATAGATACTGATAGATACTGATAGATACTGATAGATAGATACTGATAGATACTGATAGATAGATACTGATAGATACTGATATGTTAGATACTGATAGATACTGATAGATACTGATAGATAGATACTGATAGATACTGATAGATACTGATAGATAGATACTGATAGATACTGATATGATAGATACTGAAAGATACTGATATGATAGATACTGATATGATAGATACCGATAGAAACTGATAGATACTAATAGATACTGATAGATACTGATAGATAGATACTGATAGATACTGATAGATACTGATAGATACTGATAGATACTGATAGATAGATACTGATAGATACTGATAGATAGATACTGATAGATACTGATATGTTAGATACTGATAGATACTGATAGATACTGATAGATAGATACTGATAGATACTGATAGATACTGATAGATAGATACTGATAGATACTGATATGATAGATACTGAAAGATACTGATATGATAGATACTGATATGATAGATACCGATAGAAACTGATAGATACTAATAGATACTGATAGATACTGATAGATAGATACTGATAGATACTGATAGATACTGATAGATACTGATAGATACTGATATGATAGATACTGATAGATACTGATAGATACTGATAGATACTGATATGATAGATACTGATATGATAGATACTGATATGATAGATACTGATAGATACTGATAGATACTGATAGATACTGATAGATACTGATATGATAGATACTGATATGATAGATACTGATAGATACTGATAGATACTAATTTATACTGATAGAAACTGATAGATAGATACTGATAGATACTGATAGATACTGATATGATAGATACTGATATGATAGATACTGATAGATACTGATAGATACTGATAGATACTGATAGATACTGATAGATACTGATAGATACTGATAGATACTGATAGATAGATACTGATAGATACTGATAGATACTGATATGATAGATACTGATATGATAGATACTGATATGATAGATACTGATAGATAGATACTGATAGATACTGATAGATACTGAAAGATACTGATAGATACTGATATGATAGATACTGATATGATAGATACTGATAGATACTGATAGATACTGATAGATACCGATAGATAGATACTGATAGATACTGATATGATAGATACTGATAGATACTGATAGATACTGATAGATACTGATAGATACTGATAGATACTGATAGATACTGATAGATACTGATAGATACTGATAGATACTGATAGATACTAATAGATACTGATAGATACTGATAAATAGATACTGATAGATACTGATAGATACTGATAGATACTGATAGATACTGATCGATACTGATAGATACTGATAGATAGATACTGATAGATACTGATAAATACTGATATGATAGATACTGATAGATACTGATAGATACTGATAGATACTGATATGATAGATACTGATAGATACATACTGATAAATACTGATAGATACTGATAGATACTGATATGATAGATACTGATATGTTAGATACTGATAGATACTGATAGATACTGAAAGATACTGATAGATACTGATAGATACTGATAGATACTGATAGATACTGATTGATACTGATAGATAGATACTGATAGATACTGATAGATACTGATAGATACTGATATGATAGATACTGATATGATAGATACTGATATGATAGATACTGATATGATAGATACTGATATGATAGATACTGATATGATAGATACTGATAGATACTGATAGATACTGATAGATACTGATAGATAGATACTGATAGTTACTGATAGATACTGATAGATACTGATAGATACTGATAGATACTGATAGATACTGATAGATACTGATAGATACTGATAGATACTGATAGATAGATACTGATAGATACTGATAGATACTGATATGATAGATACTGATATGATAGATACTGATATGATAGATACTGATAGATACTGATAGATAGATACTGATAGATACTGATAGATACTGATAGATACTGAAAGATACTGATAGATACTGATATGATAGATACTGATATGATAGATACTGATAGATACTGATAGATACTGATAGATACTGATAGATACTGATAGATACTGATAGATGCTGATAGATACTGATAGATACTGATAGATACTGATAGATACTGATAGATACTGATAGATAGATACTGATATGATAGATACTGATATGTTAGATACTGATAGATACTGATAGATACTGATAGATAGATACTGATAGATACTGATAGATAGATACTGATAGATACTGATATGATAGATACTGAAAGATACTGATATGATAGATACTGATATGATAGATACTGATAGATACTGATAGATACTGATAGATACTGAGAGATACTGATAGATACTGATAGATACTGATAGATAGATACTGATAGATACTGATAGATACTGATAGATACTGATATGATAGATACTGATATGATAGATACTGATAGATACTGATAGATACTAATAGATACTGATAGATACTGATAAAAAGATACTGATAGATACTGATAGATACTGATAGATACTGATAGATACTGATAGATACTGATAGATACTGATAGATACTGATAGATACTGATAGATACTGATAGATACTGATAGATACTGATAGATACTGATAGATACTGATAGATAGATACTGATAGATACTGATATGATAGATACTGATATGTTAGATACTGATAGATACTGATAGATACTGATTGATTCTGATAGATAGATACTGATAGATACTGATAGATACTGATAGATACTGATATGATAGATACTGATATGATAGATACTGATAGATACTGATAGTTACTGATAGATACTGATAGATACTGATAGATACTGATAGATACTGATAGATACTGATAGATAGATACTGATAGATACTGATAGATACTGATAGATACTGATATGATAAATACTGATATGATAAATACTGATAGATACTAATATATACTGATAGAAACTGATAGATAGATACTGATAGATACTGATAGATACTGATAGATACTGATATGATAGAAACTGATATGATAGATACTGATAGATACTGATAGATACTGATAGATACTGATAGATACTGATAGATACTGATAGATACTGATAGATACTGATAGATACTGATAGATACTGATAGATACTGATAGATACTGATAGATAGATACTGATAGATACTGATAGATACTGATATGATAGATACTGATATGATAGATACTGATAGATACTGATAGATAGATACTGATAGATACTGATATATACTGATAGATACTGAAAGATACTGATAGATACTGATATGATAGATACTGATAGATACTGATAGATACTGATAGATACTGATATGATAGATACTGATTTGATAGATACTGATAGATACTGATAGATACTGATAGATACTGATATGATAGATACTGATATAATATAGATACTGATACTCATACTCATACTCATACTCATTTATTGATAAAAATTTCAATATTTTACAAGTCAACATCTTATAGCTATTAAATGATTATTTTAATACATTTAACAATTACATTATTATTATTTATTACATTAGGTATTTATTAAATTTATGATAGTTTTAACTGTCACGCATGTTATAAAATTCGTCCATATTATAAAAAGCTTGACCGACTAGCCATTCCTTCAGTTTGATATAAAATAAATTAGTGCCTTCGAACGTTTTAATTGTGTCTGGCAATGCATTGTATATTTTGGGACCCACGACATGCATAGTCTTGGAGGATTTGGTCAGCCTGTGGCTGACTGGCAGCAGGCGTTCCTTGCTACCTAGTCGGGTGCGAGTGAGTTTACTCGAATTAAATGTGTGTTTATTGTTGTGTACATGTTTCGCAATATTAAGAATGTACTGTGAAGGTAGTGTAAGAATGTTCGTATCAATAAACAATTGTTTCGCCGGTGCCCCAACTGGAGTCATTGTAATTATTCTGACAGCGCGTTTTTGCAAAACAAAGACGCGATGCCATTCGGCGGCCGATCCCCACAATTCCAACCCATAGCACATAAGGGAATGGAACATAGAGAAGTAGCTTGAGCGTAGCTGTTGTTGTGGTAGTACGTTGGCTAATCTTCTCAACGCGAAACAAGCACCAGACAATTTGCCACAGAGAACATCTATATGTTTGTTCCATCTCAGGGCAGAGTCGAGAGTTAAACCTAGGAATTTAGTATCTCGCACTTGTACGATGGTTGTGCCATCAACATTTATAAGCAGAGGTCTGGGAGGTTTTCCTCCTAGGTTTATGTGCATAACCTGCGTTTTGGTTAGGTTTAGAACTAGACCGTTCTTGGTGAACCAGTCTTTCATGAGTCTGATATCTTCAGCTATACGTTCCTCTAAGATCGGAACCGAGGAGGCTGTTATGACATCACATGCGTCATCAGCAAACAAGTACATGCCACCATCAACAGCCGCAGGCAAGTCGTTTACCTGTATCAAAAAGCACAGGTTGGCTAATGAGGATCCTTGGGGCACGCCTATATCAATACCTCCATACTCTGATTGTGTTTGGCCGTGATTCAGGGCGACTGCCTGTTCTCGTTGCGTCAAGAATTCAACTAATAACTTGTTTGCTGGACCACGAATGCCGACATGCTCAAGTTTGCCGGCTAAAACGTCATGATTACATAAATCGAAGGCCCTAGTCATATCACATAGTAAAATGGCTACATGTGATGAGTTTTCCTTTGATACCATGATATTTTGAACTGTCTCTCGGACTATATTTATGCATGATCTATTTTTTCTATAGGCATATTGCTTATCGCTTAAGAGTTGGAACTGCTCCAGAAAGGATATTATTCGTTGACTTATACAATATTCTAATAGTTTTCCTATTGCTGGTATTATGCTAATTGGCCTATAATTACTTAAGTCATCAATCTGTCCTTTGCCTTTGTAAATAGGCACTACTTTAACTTTTTTTAGGATAGGTGGGTAAGAGCCAAATTTAATTAGGTAGTTGAAGATGTTTACCAGTTGGTTAAGTAAAAACGGAAGTACAATTTTGAGTAATTTAGTCGACGTGTTATAAATATCTGATGTGTTCTTGCATGCGACTTTATTCATTACAACGTCATACAATTCTTTTTCAGTTATAGGTTGCAAGTAAATCGATACATTGCTGGGATGAGTTGTTTTGTTAAGTAATTCGTTTGCTAGAACCGGGCAAGCGGTAGGTGCATGAACAGAGGCCGCGGCCGATAGAAAAAATGTGTTGATATCGTTCGCTAACCGGTCTAATGATTCATAGTGCGCCCCGTTACTATCTTTTAGTGCAGTCAGACTGCACTGATGTTTGGCAGACGTGCGTCCTGTGCATTGATTTACGATGTACCATAAGGTTTTTTGTTGATTAGTACTATTCCTCAACATCTCATAGTAGTATGCTTGTTGTGCCTGTTTCATGGACTCTTCAAGTTTAATTGATAGGTATAATATTCGAACAATTAGGTGCTTATCATTTTTATTTGATTTTGCCAAATGTAACAGGTCACATATGAGCCATTTTTGCATTAAAATGTCATTTGTGAGCCAAGGACAGAGATTAGTGCGATTTGTAGAAGTTTTTCGGAGTGGAAAACAAGTGTCAGACGCGTTGTTTAAAACATTAATTATGTATGTTAGATGTGTCTCAGGATCGTTGTGATGTTTGTTTATAACAGTATCCCAATCAATCGAGGAGATCGTGTTCTTAAAGGATTCAAACTGATAATTTGAAAAGTTACGGGTAAGTGTTTCTTTTCTACATTCAAGGTGTAAATCGATTTTAATTTTTTGTGCGTTGTGGTCAGATATTCGTGTCGATACAGCGGATATTTCTGTATTATGTGAGTTGCGTGAATAGTTTATGTAAATATGATCCAAACAAGTTCCAGATTCACCCATTGGTCTAGTAAGAAAAGTCACAACCTGTGTGAAGCCAAAGGATGTGACCAAATCCTCCAACATACGCTTTTGTTTACAATCCTCGAGATAATCTGTGTTGAAGTCTCCCATTATAACACATTTCATGTTTTGTTCTGACAGTTTATGTAACAAGGTTTCGAAACATTTTATGAAATATTCGAAACTACTCAAATTAGAATGATAAATACAAGATATTATTACATCCGATTTTAGAATTTCTATGCAAGATATTTCACATATGTGTTCGACTGACAAATTACAGATATCTTGGCGTTCTTTAAACATAATGTTGTCTCTTATGTAGATCGCTGATCCACCGTGATCAATAGTCGTTCTACAGTACTTGGAGCCGAGTTGATAGGTTGGAAAGGCGATCGCGTTAATTTCGTGTAATTTTAACCAGTGTTCTGTTAAACAGAGTGCGTGACACTGCAATTCATTTTTAATAACAGTTCAAGTTGTTGAGTTTTATTTGTGAGACTTCTAACGTTCTGATGGCATATGGTCAGGTGTTTACTTATCTTCGCTGACGTGGGTTGGTTCTGAATGAGCCTTCCGTTTGGCTCTTGTCGTTTTGTTGAAGAGAAAGGGCTGCCACTGGTTGATGGAAACATGAATCGGCCATGCTGACGGTGTCGTAAAATGTTCGTAGACTGCTTCGGGAATGCCAATTTTGTATGATTTATAGTCATCCCGCTTGGACTCTATTAGTTCAACATTATATTCTGCAGGCTGGATGCTGTTTAAATGATCTTTTACACTTTCGGGGCAGGAGCTTTTGCTAAAAAAACATCCATGCATAAATTTCATCGTGACCACTCCGCTGATGTTGGTATTGGTGGCTGTACCTTTAATGTGTAGTCTTGTGGATTTTTTCCGCGTGTATGAAACTTTGTTCCACCCGCGAGTGTCCAAATTATCGTTATTTGGTGAATCGATTATACTTTCGGCTTGAATTTGTGTTAACGGCGGTATAACGTTGCCAGTTTTTGGTGTCGCTGGTGAAACATTTGACTCTCTAGCTAGAGCGGTAGTACTGTCGCCGTCGCTGGTTGGAGAGCCGCACGATGCCGGCTTCTCATTGGCGGTAGGAGTCATTGCTGCGCTGTTATTGGCTAGAGCTTTTGCTTTAGCTCTTGTCGTAACTGTTGTGATTGGAGTAATTTTACTCGGTTTCTTCGAGCTGTCTAACTTCGCTAATTGGTCAAATCAAATCAAATCAAATCAAATCGTTTATTTGCATAAATTGCGGTACACAGTTGAGATCGAAATTACATATAATAGAACAACACAATTTGCCAGTATAGTGGCATGCAAAAATTTTCAATAATCAATAATTACTAGTACACATACAACTCATTACATTACAATACATTACAATTATTACATTACAATTATTTGAATAAATCCTTATGCAATTAAATAATATGTAAACATAATTCATTTACATTTACTTCCTAAAAAAATCATTAATTGAATAAAAACATTCACTAAGTAACCATTTTGTTAATTGTTTTTTAAATTGAGTTGGCGGACAATCTTTAAGAGCGCTTGGTACATTATTATAAATTTTTATTGCCATGCAGAATGAGTTACTGCTATGGATTTTTAATTTTGCACTTGGCAGGTACAGCCTATTCCTGTGTCGTGTAGACCTTGGAAAAACATCGGCATGAGTAGTAAACAAGCTTGGATGTTCATGAACAAATATGGCCATCTGCCTTATATACATACATGGAAGAGGTAACACACGAGTCTCTTGAAATAACGGCCTACACGAGTCCAAAAAGTGGGCATTGCAAACCGCTCTAATACATTTCTTTTGAGCCAGAAAAGCCTTATTAATATCCACGGAATTGCCCCACACTAACAACCCATAGCTCAAAATGGAGGAGACATAGCCATGATAAGCTGTGAGTGCGACCTCTCTGGAACAGGTAGTGCTTAGTCTGCGTAAGGCAAATACAAATTTGTGAAGCTTTCCACAGATTTCTGAAATGTGCGGTTTCCAAGTACAATATTGGTCAATATTTATGCCTAAAAATTTTGTCGTTTCAACCACATCAACCTGCTCGTTATTATAACTAACATTAAATGTAGCAGTTCTACTATTACGACTTTTAAATTGCATAAGTTGTGTTTTATTTACATTAAGTTTTAGATTATTATTATTCAGCCATTCAGCGACCTTTCCAAGAGCGTCGTTTACATCTTTATTGCAGTTATTTATGTTATCTGATCGCACAATTAATGTTGTATCATCAGCAAACATTATGCAGTTATCACCGACATGAAAGGGCAAGTCGTTGATATACAATAGGAAGAGAAGGGGTCCCAAAATACTACCCTGAGGAACTCCGCAGCGGTTATATTTAAATTCTGATCGTGTTGTAACTTGCTCACCGTTGTGAATGTATTGTATTTCCGTACACTGCTGCCTATCGGATAAATAACTTAGTAGCCAATCATACGCATTGCCTCGGATACCGTACCTCTCTAATTTGTTGAGCAGTAATGAGTGACTGACAAAATCAAACGCCTTACTCAAATCTAGGAAAATTGTTACCACATGTTGTTTGTTATTGATGGACTCAGTCACAACTTTCATAAGATTTACGCAAGCCAAAGTGGTCGAGCTGCCTTTACGGAATCCGTACTGGTTTTTACTGATAATAGAGTTTGCATTTAGAAAAGAAATCAAACGCTTGTACATGGCTTTTTCAAAAATTTTGGAAATAATTGGTATTAAAGCTATTGGCCTATAGTTATTCATACTTGTCTTGTCACCTTTTTTAAAGAGAGGTTTAATTATTGTAGACTTCAGAGTCTTAGGAAAACAGCCATCTACCAGTGACAAATTTATAATATGCGTCAGTGGTTTAGCAATATATTCCGAACAATATTTAATTATCTTAGTACTGATACCATCTATGCCAGTTGCTTTACTATTATTCAGGTCAGATAACATGTTGATAAGTTTCTGCTGGTCCGTAAGTTTCTTTGTTAAATCTTGCACTAAGGAAGCGGTGTTTGCATGTTCTTTCTTCAGAGCACATAAAGTATCCTTGCACTTTTTCATAAACACTTCACTTTGCGGGCTAGACATTTTATTTGATTTTTAACTTAAGAAAGTTTAATAAGGCATGTCAGTTAGGGTAGACATACCGTCCAATATTACTGATAGATAGATACTGATAGATACTGATAGATACTGATATGATAGATACTGATATGATAGATACTGATAGATACTGATAGATAGATACTGATAGATACTGATAGATACTGAAAGATACTGATAGATACTGATATGATAGATACTGATATGATAGATACTGAAAGATACTGATAGATACTGAAAGATACTGATAGATACTGATATGATAGATACTGATATGATAGATACTGATAGAAACTGATAGATACTGATGGATAGATACTGATAGATACTGATATGATAGATACTGATTTGATAGATACTGATAGATACTGATAGATACTGATAGATACTGATAGATAGATACTGATAGATACTGAAAGATACTGATAGATACTGATAGATACTGATATAATAGATACTGATATGATAGATTCTGCTAGATACTGATAGATAGATACTGATAGATACTGATAGATACTGATAGATACTGATAGATACTGAAAGATACTGATAGAGACTGATATGATAGATACTGATATGATAGATACTGATAGATACTGATAGATACTAATATATACTGATAGAAACTGATAGATAGATACTGATAGATACTGATAGATACTGATATGATTGATACTGATATGATAGATACTGATAGATACTGATAGATACTGATAGATACTGATAGATACTGATAGATAGATACTGACAGATACTGATAGATACTGATATGATAGATACTGATATGATAGATACTGATAGATACTGATAGATAGATACTGATAGATACTGATAGATACTGAAAGATACTGATAGATACTGATATGATAGATACTGATATGTTAGATACTGATAGATACTGATAGATACTGATAGATACTGATAGATACTGATAGATACTGATAGATACTAATATATACTGATAGAAACTGATAGATAGATACTGATAGATACTGATAGATACTGATAGATACTGATATGATAGATACTGATATGATAGATACTGTTAGATACTGATAGATACTGATAGATACTGATATGATAGATACTGATAGATACTGATAGATAGATACTGATAGATACTGATAGATACTGAAAGATACTGATAGATACTGATATGATAGATACTGATATGATAGATACTGATAGATACTGATAGATACTGAAAGATACTGATAGATACTGATATGATAGATACTGATATGATAGATACTGATAGAAACTGATAGATACTGATGGATAGATACTGATAGATACTGATAGATACTGATAGATACTGATAGATAGATACTGATAGATACTGATAGATACTGATAGATACTGATAGATACTGATAGATACTGATAGATAGATACTGATAGATACTGATAGATACTGATAGATACTGATAGATACTGATAGATACTGATAGATACTGATAGATACTGATATGATAGATACTGATAGATACTGATAGATAGATACTGATAAAAACTGATAGATACTGAAAGATACTGATAGTAGATACTGATATGATAGAAACTGATAAACACTGATAGATACTGATAGATACCGATAAATAGATACTGATAGATACTGATAGATACTGATAGATACTGATATGATAGATACTGATATGATAGATACTGATAGATACTGATAGATACTAATAGATACTGATAGATACTGATAGATAGATACTGATAGATACTGATAGATACTGAAAGATACTGATAGATTCTGATAGATACTGATAGATACTGATAGATACTGATAGATACTGATAGATACTGATAGATACTGATAGATACTGATAGATACTGATAGATACTGATAGATACTGATAGATACTGATAGATACTGATAGATACTGATAGATACTGATAGATACTGATAGATAGATACTGATAGATACTGATAGATACTGATAGATACCGATAAATAGATACTGATAGATACTGATAGATACTGATAGATACTGATATGATAGATACTGATAGATACTGATAGATACTAATAGATACTGATAGATACTGATAGATAGATACTAATAGATACTGATAGATACTGAAAGATACTGATAGATTCTGATAGATACTGATAGATACTGATAGATACTGATAGATACTGATAGATACTGATAGATACTGATAGATACTGATAGATACTGATAGATACTGATAGATACGATACTGATAGATACTGATAGATACTGATAGATAATGATATGATAGATACTGATATGATAGATACTGATAGATACTGATAGATACTGATAGATACTGATAGATACTGATAGATACTGATAGATACTGATAGATACTGATAGATACTAATAGATACTGATAGATACTGACTGATAGATAGATACTGATAGATACTAATATATACTGATAGAAACTGATAGATAGATACTGATAGATACTGATATGATAGATACTGATATGATAGATACTGATAGATACTGATAGATACTGATAGATACTGATAGATACTGATATGATAGATACTGATATGATAGATACTGTTAGATACTGATAGATACTGATAGATACTGATATGATAGATACTGATAGATACTGATAGATACTGATAGATAGATACAGATAGATACTGATAGATACTGAAAGATACTGATAGATACTGATATGATAGATACTGATATGATAGATACTGATAGATACTGATAGATACTGAAAGATACTGATAGATACTGATATGATAGATACTGATATGATAGATACTGATAGAAACTGATAGATACTGATGGATAGATACTGATAGATACTGATAGATACTGATAGATACTGATAGATACTGATAGATACTGATAGATACTGATAGATACTGATAGATACTGATAGATAGATACTGATAGATACTGATAGATACTGATAGATACTGATAGATACTGATAGATACTGATAGATAGATACTGATAGATACTGATAGATACTGATAGATACTGATAGATACTGATAGATACTGATAGATACTGATAGATACTGATAGATACTGATATGATAGATACTGATATGATAGATACTGATAGATACTGATAGATAGATATTGATAAAAACTGATAGATACTGAAAGATACTGATAGTAGATACTGATATGATAGATACTGATATGATAGAAACTGATAAACACTGATAGATACTGATAGATACCGATAAATAGATACTGATAGATACTGATAGATACTGATAGATACTGATAGATACTGATATGATAGATACTGATATGATAGATACTGATAGATACTGATAGATACTAATAGATACTGATAGATACTGATAGATAGATACTGATAGATACTGATAGATACTGAAAGATACTGATAGATTTTGATAGATACTGATAGATACTGATAGATACTGATAGATACTGATAGATACTGATAGATACTGATAGATACTGATAGATACTGATAGATACTAATAGATACTGATAGATACTGATAGATACTGATAGATACTGATAGATAATGATATGATAGATACTGATATGATAGATACTGATAGATACTGATAGATACTGATAGATACTGAGAGATACTGATAGATACTGATAGATACTGATAGATACTGATAGATACTGATAGATACTGATAGATACTGATAGATAGATACTGATAGATACTGATAGATACTGATATGATAGATACTGATATGTTAGATACTGATAGATACTGATAGATACTGATAGATACTGATAGATACTGATAGATACTGATTGATTCTGATAGATAGATACTGATAGATACTGATAGATACTGATAGATACTGATAGATAGATACTGATATATACTGATATGATAAATACTGATATGATAGATACTGATAGATACTAATATATACTGATAGAAACTGATAGATAGATACTGATAGATACTGATAGATACTGATAGATAGAATAGAATAGAATAGAATAGAATATTCTTTATTGCACACCTCAACAGGAAATAAATACAAACAAATTCAGATTACAAGTAACATTCAATAGAGGTAAACAACAGGCGGTCTTATCGCTAAAGAGCGATCTCTTCCAGACAACCTTTGGGTAGCGAAATTAAATAAAAATGTCAGAAATGAGTAGGCGATGCAAAAGTAATCATGGAATCTGTGGAAAAAAAAAACTACTAAAATAATACATAAATAAACGTACATAAAAAACCAAAAAAATAAATATATATGCACAAATAAACCTACTTAAACATACATAACATAGGCATATACATATAAAATAATATTAGTAACGAACCACACTTCATGTCGGTCACAATATCAAAAAATTAAAGAAGGGACAAATAATGTTCTTTAAGGAGTGTTTTAAAATTGGCAACGGATTGGCTACGTTTTAAGTCTACAGGCAGAGAGTTCCACAACAAGGTAGCCTGGAAAGTAAAAGAGCTGTTGTAGAATTTAGAGGAGGAAGAGGGGACAGCCAGAAGCAAATTTCGAGAGGATCTAACAGACCGAAGATAACTGAAACGCGGAGATACTGATATGATAGAAACTGATATGATAGATACTGATAGATACTGATAGATACTGATAGATACTGTTAGATACTGATAGATACTGATAGATACTGATAGATACTGATAGATAGATACTGATAGATACTGATAGATACTGATAGATAGATACTGATAGATACTGATATGATAGATACTGATATGATAGATACTGATAGGTACTGATAAATACTAATAGATACTGATAGATACTGATAAAAAGATACTGATAGATACTGATAGATACTGATAGATACTGATAGATACTGATAGATACTGATAGATACTGATAGATACTGATAGATACTGATAGATACTGATAGATACTGATAGATACTGATAGATACTGATAGATACTGATAGATAGATACTGATAGATACTGATAGATACTGATATGATAGATACTGATATGTTAGATACTGATAGATACTGATAGATACTGATAGATACTGATTGATTCTGATAGATAGATACTGATAGATACTGATAGATACTGATAGATACTGATATGATAGATACTGATATGATAGATACTGATAGATACTGATAGATACTGATAGATACTGATAGATACTGATAGATACTGATAGATACTGATAGATAGATACTGATAGATACTGATTGATACTGATATGATAAATACTGATATGATAGATACTGATAGATACTAATATATACTGATAGAAACTGATAGATAGATACTGATAGATACTGATAGATACTGATAGATACTGATAGATACTGATAGATACTGATAGATACTGATAGATACTGATAGATACTGATAGATACTGATAGATACTGATAGATACTGAAAGATAGATACTGATAGATACTTAATTTTTAATTTTTTAATTTATTTATTTCAAAAAAGCATGGTACTAATTTTATAACAAATTTCGCCAAACACGAAGTTTATTGATACTGATACTGTTTACTGATAGATACTGATATGATAGATACTGATATGATACTGAAAGATACTGATAGATACTGATATGATAGATACTGATAGATACTGATAGATACCGATAGATACTGATAGATACTGATAGATAGATACTGATAGATACTGATAGATACTGATAGATACTGATATGATAGATACTGATATGATAGATACTGATATGATAGATACTGATAGATACTGATAGATACTGATAGATACTGATATGATAGATACTGATTTGATAGATACTGATAGATACTGATAGAAACTGATAGATAGATACTGATAGATACTGATAGATACTGATATGATAGATACTGATATGATAGATACTGATAGATACTGATAGATACTGATAGATACTGATAGATACTGATAGATAGATACTGACAGATACTGATAGATTCTGAAATGATAGATACTGATAGATACTGATAGATAGATACTGATAGATACTGATAGATACTGAAAGATACTGATAGATACTGATATGATAGATACTGATATGTTAGATACTGATAGATACTGATAGATACTGATAGATACTAATATATACTGATAGAAACTGATAGATAGATACTGATAGATACTGATAGATACTGATAGATAGATACTGATAGATACTGATATGATAGATACTGATATGATAGATACTGATATGATAGATACTGATAGATACTGATAGATACTGATACATACTGATAGATACTGATAGATACTGATAGATACTGATAGATACTGATAGATACTGATAGATAGATACTGATAGATACTGATATGATAGATACTGATAGATACTAATATATACTGATAGAAACTGATAGATAGATACTGATAGATACTGATATGATAGATACTGAAATGATAGATACTGATAGATACTGATAGATACTGATAGATACTGATAGATACTGATAGATACTGATAGATAGATACTGATAATTACTGATAGATACTGATAGATACTGATATGATAGATACTGATAGATACTGATAGATAGATACTGATAGATACTGATAGATACTGAAAGATACTGATAGATACTGATATGATAGATACTGATAAATACTGAAAGATACTGATAGATACTGATAGATACCGATAGATAGATACTGATAGATACTGATAGATACTGATATGATAGATTCTGATATGATAGATACTGATAGATACTGATAGATACTAATAGATACTGATAGAAACTGATAGATAGATACTGATAGATACTGATAGATACTGATATGATAGATACTGATATGATAGATACTGATAGATACTTATAGATACTGATAGATACTGATAGATACTGATAGATAGATACTGATAGATACTGATAGATACTGATAGATACTGATATGATAGATACTGATATGATAGATACTGATAGATACTGATAGATAGATACTGATAGATACTGAAAGATACTGATATGATAGATACTGATATGATAGATACTGATAGATACTTATAGATACTGATAGATACTGATAGATACTGATAGATAGATACTGATAGATACTGATAGATACTGATATGATAGATACTGATATGATAGATACTGATAGATACTGATAGATAGATACTGATAGATACTGAAAGATACTGATAGATACTGATATGATAGATACTGATATGTTTGATACTGATAGATACTGATAGATACTGATAGATACTGATATGATAGATACTGATATGATAGATACTGATATGATAGATACTGATAGATACTGATAGATACTGATAGATACTGATAGATACTGATAGATACTGATAGATACTGATAGATACTGATAGATACTGATAGATAGATACTGATAGATACTGATAGATACTGATAGATACTGATATGATAGATACTGATAGATACTAATATATACTGATAGAAACTGATAGATAGATACTGATAGATACTGATAGATACTGATATGATAGAAACTTATATGATAGATACTGATAGATACTGATAGATACTGATAGATACTGATAGATACTGATAGATACTGATAGATACTGATAGATACTGATAGATAGATACTGATAGATACTGATAGATACTGATAGATACTGATAGATACTGATAGATACTGATAGATAGATACTGATAGATACTGATAGATACTGATATGATAGATACTGATATGATAGAAACTGATAAATACTGATAGATACTGATAGATACTGATAGATACCGATAGATAGATACTGATAGATACTGATAGATACTGATAGATACTGATATGATATATACTGATATGATAGATACTGATAGAAACTAATAGATACTGATAGATACTGATAGATACTGATAGATAGATACTGATAGATACTGATAGATACTGATAGATAGATACTGATAGATACTGATAAATACTGATATGATAGATACTGATAGATACTGATAGATACTGATAGATACTGATAGATACTGATAGATACTGATAGATACTGATAGATACTGATAGATACTGATAGATATTGATAGATACTGATAGATAGATACTGATAGATACTGATAAATACTGATATGATAGATACTGATATGATAGATACTGATAGATACTGATAGATACTGATAGATACTGATAGATACTGATAGATAGATACTGATAGATACTGATAGATACTGATATGATAGATACTGATATGATAGATACTGATAGATAGATACTGATAGATACTGATATGATAGATACTGATAGATACTGATAGATACTGATAGATACTGATATGAAAGATACTGATATGATAGATACTGATAGAAACTGATATATACTGATAGATAGATACTGATAGATACTGATAGATACTGATAGATACTGATAGATACTGATATGATAGATACTGATAGATACTGATAGATAGATACTGATAGATACTGATAGATACTGATAGATACTGATAGATACTGATAGATACTGATAGATACTGATAGATACTGATATGATAGATACTGATAGATACTGATAGATACTGATAGATACTGATAGATACTGATAGATACTGATAGATACTGATATGATAGATACTGATAGATACTGATAGATACTAATATATACTGATAGAAACTGATAGATAGATACTGATAGATACTGATAGATACTGATATGATAGATACTGATATGATAGATACTGATAGATACTGATAGATACTGATAGATACTGATAGATACTGATAGATACTGATAGATACTGATAGATAGATACTGATAGATACTGATAGATACTGATAGATACTGATAGATACTGATATGATAGATACTGATATGATAGATACTGATAGATACTGATAGATAGATACTGATAGATACTGATATGATAGATACTGATATGATAGATACTGATAGATACTGATAGATACTGATAGATACTGATAGATACTGATAGATACTGATATGATAGATACTGATATGATAGATACTGATAGATACTGATAGATAGATACTGATAAAAACTGATAGATACTGAAAGATACTGATACTGATAGATAGATACTGATAGATACTGATAGATACTGATATGATAGATACTGATATGATAGATACTGATAGATACTGAAAGATACTGATAGATACTGATATGATAGATACTGATATGATAGATACAAATAGAAACTGATAGATACTGATGGATAGATACTGATAGATACTGATAGATACTAATAGATACTGATAGATACTGATAGATAGATACTGATAGATACTGATAGATACTGATATGATAGATACTGATATGATAGATACTGATATGATAGATACTGATAGATACTGATAGATACTGATAGATACTGATAGATACTGATATATACTGATAGATACTGATAGATACTGATAGATAGATACTGATACTGATAGATACTGATATGATAGATACTGATAAATACTGATAGATACTGATAGAAACTGATAGATAGATACTGATAGATACTGATATGATAGATACTGATATGATAGATACTGATAGATACTGATAGATACTGATAGATACTGATAGATACTGATAGATACTGATAGATACTGATAGATACTGATAGATACTGATAGATACTGATAGATACTGATAGATACTGATAGATACTGATAGATACTGATAGATACTGATAGATACTGAAAGATACTGATAGATACTGATAGATACTGATAGATACTGATAGATACTGATAGATACTGATAGATACTGATAGATACTGATAGATACTGATAGAAAATGATAGATACTGATTGATTCTGATAGATAGATACTGATAGATACTGATAGATACTGATAGATACTGATAGATACTGATATGATAGATACTGATATGATAGATACTGATAGATACTGATAGATACTGATAGATACTGATAGATACTGATAGATACTGATAGATACTGATAGATACTGATAGATACTGATAGATACTGATAGATACTGATAGATAGATACTGATAGATACTGATAGATACTGATAGATACTGATATGATAAATACTGATATGAAAGATACTGATAGATACTAATATATACTGATAGAAACTGATAGATAGATACTGATAGATACTGATAGATACTGATAGATACTGATAGATACTGATATGATAGAAACTGATATGATAGATACTGATAGATACTGATAGATACTGATAGATACTGATAGATACTGATAGATAATGATAGATACTGATAGATACTGATAGATAGATACTGATAGATACTGATAGATACTGATATGATAGATAATGATATGATAGATACTGATAGATACTGATAGATAGATACTGATAGATACTGATATATACTGATAGATACTGAAAGATACTGATAGATACTGATATGATAGATACTGATATGATAGATACTGATAGATACTGATAGATACTGAGAGATACTGATAGATACTGATAGATACTGATAGATAGATACTGATAGATACTGATAGATACTGATAGATACCGATATGATAGATACTGATATGATAGATACTGATAGATACTGATAGATACTAATAGATACTGATAGATACTGATAAAAAGATACTGATAGATACTGATTGATTCTGATAGATAGATACTGATAGATACTGATAGATACTGATAGATACTGATATGATATCTATCAGTATCTATCAGTATCTATCATATCAGTATCTATCATATCAGTATCTATCAGTATCTATCAGTATCTATCTATCAGTATCTATCAGTATCTATCAGTATCTATCAGTATCTATCAGTATCTATCAGTATCTATCAGTATCTATCAGTATCTATTAGTATCTATCAGTATCTATCAGTATCTATCAGTATCTATCATATCAGTTTCTATCATATCAGTATCTATCAGTATCTATCAGTATCTATCTATCAGTTTCTATCAGTATATATTAGTATCTATCAGTATTTATCATATCAGTATTTATCATATCAGTATCTATCAGTATCTATCAGTATCTATCAGTATCTATCTATCAGTATCTATCAGTATCTATCAGTATCTATCAGTATCTATCAGTATCTATCAGTATCTATCAGTATCTATCAGTATCTATCATATCAGTATCTATCATATCAGTATCTATCAGTATCTATCAGTATCTATCAGTATCTATCTATCAGAATCAATCAGTATCTATCAGTATCTATCAGTATCTATCAGTATCTATCAGTATCTATCAGTATCTAACATATCAGTATCTATCATATCAGTATCTATCAGTATCTATCTATCAGTATCTATCAGTATCTATCAGTATCTATCAGTATCTATCAGTATCTATCAGTATCTATCAGTATCTATCAGTATCTATCAGTATCTATCAGTATCTATCAGTATCTATCAGTATCTATCAGTATATAGATACTGATAGATACTGATATATACTGATAGATACTGAAAGATACTGATAGATACTGATATGATAGATACTGATAGATACTGATAGATACTGATAGATACTGATATGATAGATACTGATTTGATAGATACTGATAGATACTGATAGATACTGATAGATACTGATATGATAGATACTGATATGATAGATACTGATAGATACTGATAGATAGATACTGATAGATACTGATAGATACTGATATGATAGATACTGATATGATAGATACTGATATGATAGATACTGATAGATACTGATAGATAGATACTGATAGATACTGATAGATACTGATAGATACTGTAAGATACTGATAGATACTGATATGATAGATACTGATATGATAGATACTGAAAGATACTGATAGATACTGAAAGATACTGATAGATACTGATATGATAGATACTGATATGATAGATACTGATAGAAACTGATAGATACTGATGGATAGATACTGATAGATACTGATAGATACTGATATGATAGATACTGATTTGATAGATACTGATAGATACTGATAGATACTGATAGATACTGATAGATAGATACTGATAGATACTGAAAGATACTGATAGATACTGATAGATACTGATATGATAGATACTGATATGATAGATTCTGATAGATACTGATAGATAGATACTGATAGATACTGATAGATACTGATAGATACTGAAAGATACTGATAGAGACTGATATGATAGATACTGATATGATAGATACTGATAGATACTGATAGATACTAATATATACTGATAGAAACTGATAGATAGATACTGATAGATACTGATAGATACTGATATGATAGATACTGATATGATAGATACTGATAGATACTGATAGATACTGATAGATACTGATAGATACTGATAGATAGATACTGACAGATACTGATAGATACTGATATGATAGATACTGATATGATAGATACTGATAGATACTGATAGATAGATACTGATAGATACTGATAGATACTGAAAGATACTGATAGATACTGATATGATAGATACTGATATGTTAGATACTGATAGATACTGATAGATACTGATAGATACTGATAGATACTGATAGATACTAATATATACTGATAGAAACTGATAGATAGATACTGATAGATACTGATATGATAGATACTGATATGATAGATACTGATAGATACTGATAGATACTGATAGATACTGATAGATACTGATAGATACTGATATGATAGATACTGATATGATAGATACTGATAGAAACTGATAGATACTGATGGATAGATACTGATAGATACTGATAGATACTGATATGATAGATACTGATTTGATAGATACTGATAGATACTGATAGATACTGATAGATACTGATAGATACTGATAGATAGATACTGATAGATACTGAAAGATACTGATAGATACTGATAGATACTGATATGATAGATACTGATATGATAGATTCTGATAGATACTGATAGATAGATACTGATAGATACTGATAGATACTGATAGATACTGAAAGATACTGATAGAGACTGATATGATAGATACTGATATGATAGATACTGATAGATACTGATAGATACTAATATATACTGATAGAAACTGATAGATAGATACTGATAGATACTGATAGATACTGATATGATAGATACTGATATGATAGATACTGATAGATACTGATAGATACTGATAGATACTGATAGATACTGATAGATAGATACTGACAGATACTGATAGATACTGATATGATAGATACTGATATGATAGATACTGATAGATACTGATAGATAGATACTGATAGATACTGATAGATACTGAAAGATACTGATAGATACTGATATGATAGATACTGATATGTTAGATACTGATAGATACTGATAGATACTGATAGATACTGATAGATACTAATATATACTGATAGAAACTGATAGATAGATACTGAAAGATACTGATATGATAGATACTGATATGATAGATACTGATAGATACTGATAGATACTGATAGATACTGATAGATACTGATAGATACTGATATGATAGATACTGATATGATAGATACTGTTAGATACTGATAGATACTGATAGATACTGATATGATAGATACTGATAGATACTGATAGATAGATACTGATAGATACTGATAGATACTGAAAGATACTGATAGATACTGATATGATAGATACTGATATGATAGATACTGATAGATATTGATAGATACTGAAAGATACTGATAGATACTGATATGATAGATACTGATATGATAGATACTGATAGAAACTGATAGATACTGATGGATAGATACTGATAGATACTGATAGATACTGATAGATACTGATAGATACTGATAGATACTGATAGATAGATACTGATAGATACTGATAGATACTGATAGATACTGATAGATACTGATAGATAGATACTGATAGATACTGATAGATACTGATAGATACTGATAGATACTGATAGATACTGATAGATACTGATAGATACTGATAGATACTGATATGATAGATACTGATATGATAGATACTGATAGATACTGATAGATAGAAACTGATAAAAACTGATAGATACTGAAAGATACTGATAGTAGATACTGATATGATAGATACTGATATGATAGAAACTGATAAACACTGATAGATACTGATAGATACCGATAAATAGATACTGATAGATACTGATAGATACTGATAGATACTGATATGATAGATACTGATATGATAGATACTGATAGATACTGATAGATACTAATAGATACTGATAGATACTGATAGATAGATACTGATAGATACTGATAGATACTGAAAGATACTGATAGATTCTGATAGATACTGATAGATACTGATAGATACTGATAGATACTGATAGATACTGATAGATACTGATAGATACTGATAGATACTGATAGATACTGATAGATACTGATAGATACTGATAGATACTGATAGATACTGATAGATACTGATAGATACTGATAGATAGATACTGATAGATACTGATAGATACTGATAGATACCGATAAATAGATACTGATAGATACTGATAGATACTGATAGATACTGATATGATAGATACTGATATGATAGATACTGATAGATACTGATAGATACTAATAGATACTGATAGATACTGATAGATAGATACTGATAGATACTGATAGATACTGAAAGATACTGATAGATTCTGATAGATACTGATAGATACTGATAGATACTGATAGATACTGATAGATACTGATAGATACTGATAGATACTGATAGATACTGATAGATACTGATAGATACTGATAGATACGATACTGATAGATACTGATAGATACTGATAGATAATGATATGATAGATACTGATATGATAGATACTGATAGATACTGATAGATACTGATAGATACTGATAGATACTGATAGATACTGATAGATACTGATAGATACTGATAGATACTGATAGATACTAATAGATACTGATAGATACTGACTGATAGATAGATACTGATAGATACTAATATATACTGATAGAAACTGATAGATAGATACTGATAGATACTGATATGATAGATACTGATATGATAGATACTGATAGATACTGATAGATACTGATAGATACTGATAGATACTGATATGATAGATACTGATATGATAGATACTGTTAGATACTGATAGATACTGATAGATACTGATATGATAGATACTGATAGATACTGATAGATACTGATAGATAGATACTGATAGATACTGATAGATACTGAAAGATACTGATAGATACTGATATGATAGATACTGATATGATAGATACTGATAGATACTGATAGATACTGAAAGATACTGATAGATACTGATATGATAGATACTGATATGATAGATACTGATAGAAACTGATAGATACTGATGGATAGATACTGATAGATACTGATAGATACTGATAGATACTGATAGATACTGATAGATACTGATAGATACTGATAGATACTGATAGATAGATACTGATAGATACTGATAGATACTGATAGATACTGATAGATACTGATAGATACTGATAGATAGATACTGATAGATACTGATAGATACTGATAGATACTGATAGATACTGATAGATACTGATAGATACTGATAGATACTGATAGATACTGATAGATACTGATATGATAGATACTGATATGATAGATACTGATAGATACTGATAGATAGATATTGATAAAAACTGATAGATACTGAAAGATACTGATAGTAGATACTGATATGATAGATACTGATATGATAGAAACTGATAAACACTGATAGATACTGATAGATACCGATAAATAGATACTGATAGATACTGATAGATACTGATAGATACTGATATGATAGATACTGATATGATAGATACTGATAGATACTGATAGATACAAATAGATACTGATAGATACTGATAGATAGATACTGATAGATACTGATAGATACTGAAAGATACTGATAGATTCTGATAGATACTGATAGATACTGATAGATACTGATAGATACTGATAGATACTGATAGATACTGATAGATACTGATAGATACTGATAGATACTGATAGATACTAATAGATACTGATAGATACTGATAGATACTGATAGATACTGATAGATAATGATATGATAGATACTGATATGATAGATACTGATAGATACTGATAGATACTGATAGATACTGAGAGATACTGATAGATACTGATAGATACTGATAGATACTGATAGATACTGATAGATACTGATAGATACTGATAGATACTGATAGATACTGATAGATAGATACTGATAGATACTGATAGATACTGATATGATAGATACTGATATGTTAGATACTGATAGATACTGATAGATACTGATAGATACTGATAGATACTGATTGATTCTGATAGATAGATACTGATAGATACTGATAGATACTGATAGATACTGATAGATAGATACTGATAGATACTGATATGATAAATACTGATATGATAGATACTGATAGATACTAATATATACTGATAGAAACTGATAGATAGATACTGATAGATACTGATAGATACTGATATGATAGAAACTGATATGATAGATACTGATAGATACTGATAGATACTGATAGATACTGTTAGATACTGATAGATACTGATAGATACTGATAGATACTGATAGATAGATACTGATAGATACTGATAGATAGATACTGATAGATACTGATAGATACTGATATGATAGATACTGATATGATAGATACTGATAGATACTGATAAATACTAATAGATACTGATAGATACTGATAAAAAGATACTGATAGATACTGATAGATACTGATAGATACTGATAGATACTGATAGATACTGATAGATACTGATAGATACTGATAGATACTGATAGATACTGATAGATACTGATAGATACTGATAGATACTGATAGATACTGATAGATACTGATAGATACTGATAGATACTGATAGATACTGATAGATACTGATGGATACTGATAGATACTGATAGATAGATACTGATAGATACTGATAGATACTGATATGATAGATACTGATAGATACTGATAGATAGATACTGATAGATACTGATATATACTGATAGATACTGAAAGATACTGATAGATACTGATATGATAGATACTGATAGATACTGATAGATACTGATAGATACTGATATGATAGATACTGATTTGATAGATACTGATAGATACTGATAGATACTGATAGATACTGATAAGATAGATACTGATATGATAGATACTGATAGATACTGATAGATAGATACTGATAGATACTGATAGATACTGATATGATAGATACTGATATGATAGATACTGATAGATACTGATAGATAGATACTGATAGATACTGATAGATACTGATAGATACTGTAAGATACTGATAGATACTGATATGATAGATACTGATATGATAGATACTGAAAGATACTGATAGATACTGAAAGATACTGATAGATACTGATATGATAGATACTGATATGATAGATACTGATAGAAACTGATAGATACTGATGGATAGATACTGATAGATACTGATAGATACTGATATGATAGATACTGATTTGATAGATACTGATAGATACTGATAGATACTGATAGATACTGATAGATAGATACTGATAGATACTGAAAGATACTGATAGATACTGATAGATACTGATATGATAGATACTGATATGATAGATTCTGATAGATACTGATAGATACTGATAGATACTGATAGATACTGAAAGATACTGATAGAGACTGATATGATAGATACTGATATGATAGATACTGATAGATACTGATAGATACTGATAGATACTGATAGATACTAATATATACTGATAGAAACTGATAGATAGATACTGATAGATACTGATAGATACTGATATGATAGATACTGATATGATAGATACTGATAGATACTGATAGATACTGATAGATACTGATAGATAGATACTGACAGATACTGATAGATACTGATATGATAGATACTGATATGATAGATACTGATAGATACTGATAGATAGATACTGATAGATACTGATAGATACTGAAAGATACTGATAGATACTGATATGATAGATACTGATATGTTAGATACTGATAGATACTGATAGATACTGATAGATACTGATAGATACTGATAGATACTAATATATACTGATAGAAACTGATAAATAAATAAATAAATAAATAAATATTAAGGGACAATCATACACAAATCGACCTAGTCCCAAACTAAGCAAAGCTTGTACTATGGGTACTAGACGACGATATACATAATATATAAATACATATATAGATAACATCCATGACCCAAGAACAAATATTTTGCACAAATATTTGCCCCGGCCGGGATTCGAACCCGGGACCGTCGACTCAGTAGGCAGGTGTCTACCAACCGAGCCAAACGCGTCGTCAAAGATAGATACTGATAGATACTGATATGATAGATACTGATATGATAGATACTGATAGATACTGATAGATACTGATAGATACTGATAGATAGATACTGATAGATACTGAAAGATACTGATAGATACTGATAGATACTGATATGATAGATACTGATATGATAGATTCTGATAGATACTGATAGATAGATACTGATAGATACTGATAGATACTGATAGATACTGAAAGATACTGATAGAGACTGATATGATAGATACTGATATGATAGATACTGATAGATACTGATAGATACTGATGGATAGATACTGATAGATCCTGATAGATACTGATATGATAGATACTGATTTGATAGATACTGATAGATACTGATAGATACTGATAGATACTGATAGATACTGATAGATAGATACTGATAGATACTGAAAGATACTGATAGATACTGATAGATACTGATATGATAGATACTGATATGATAGATTCTGATAGATACTGATAGATAGATACTGATAGATACTGATAGATACTGATAGATACTGAAAGATACTGATAGAGACTGATATGATAGATACTGATATGATAGATACTGATAGATACTGATAGATACTAATATATACTGATAGAAACTGATAGATAGATACTGATAGATACTGATATGATAGATACTGATATGATAGATACTGATAGATACTGATAGATACTGATAGATACTGATAGATAGATACTGACAGATACTGATAGATACTGATATGATAGATACTGATATGATAGATACTGATAGATACTGATAGATAGATACTGATAGATACTGATAGATACTGAAAGATACTGATAGATACTGATATGATAGATACTGATATGTTAGATACTGATAGATACTGATAGATACTGATAGATACTGATAGATACTGATAGATACTGATAGATACTGATAGATACTGATAGATACTAATATATACTGATAGAAACTGATAGATAGATACTGATAGATACTGATATGATAGATACTGATATGATAGATACTGATAGATACTGATAGATACTGATAGATACTGATAGATACTGATAGATACTGATAGATACTGATATGATAGATACTGATATGATAGATACTGTTAGATACTGATAGATACTGATAGATACTGATATGATAGATACTGATAGATACTGATAGATAGATACTGATAGATACTGATAGATACTGAAAGATACTGATAGATACTGATATGATAGATACTGATATGATAGATACTGATAGATATTGATAGATACTGAAAGATACTGATAGATACTGATATGATAGATACTGATATGATAGATACTGATAGAAACTGATAGATACTGATGGATAGATACTGATAGATACTGATAGATACTGATAGATACTGATAGATACTGATAGATAGATACTGATAGATACTGATAGATACTGATAGATACTGATAGATACTGATAGATACTGATAGATAGATACTGATAGATACTGATAGATACTGATAGATACTGATAGATACTGATAGATACTGATAGATACTGATAGATACTGATAGATACTGATAGATACTGATATGATAGATACTGATATGATAGATACTGATAGATACTGATAGATACTGATAGATACTGATAGATACTGATAGATAGATACTGATAGATACTGATATGATAGATACTGATATGTTAGATACTGATAGATACTGATAGATACTGATAGATACTGATAGATACTGATAGATACTGATTGATTCTGATAGATAGATACTGATAGATACTGATAGATACTGATAGATACTGATATGATAGATACTGATATGATAGATACTGATAGATACTGATAGATACTGATAGATACTGATAGATACTGATAGATACTGATAGATACTGATAGATACTGATAGATAGATACTGATAGATACTGATAGATACTGATAGATACTGATATGATAAATACTGATATGATAAATACTGATAGATACTAATATATACTGATAGAAACTGATAGATAGATACTGATAGATACTGATAGATACTGATATGATAGAAACTAATATGATAGATACTGATAGATACTGATAGATACTGATAGATACTGATAGATACTGATAGATACTGATAGATACTGATGGATAGATACTGATAGATACTGATAGATACTGATAGATACTGATAGATACTGATATGATAGATACTGATATGATAGATACTGATAGATACTGATAGATAGATACTGATAGATACTGATATATACTGATAGATACTGATAGATACTGATATGATAGATACTGATTTGATAGATACTGATAGATACTGATAGATACTGATATGATAGATACTGATATGATAGATACTGATAGATACTGATAGATAGATACTGATAGATACTGATAGATACTGATATGATAGATACTGATATGATAGATACTGATAGATACTGATAGATAGATACTGATAGATACTGATAGATACTGTAAGATACTGATAGATACTGATATGATAGATACTGATATGATAGATACTGAAAGATACTGATAGATACTGAAAGATACTGATAGATACTGATATGATAGATACTGATATGATAGATACTGATATGATAGATACTGATAGAAACTGATAGATACTGATGGATAGATACTGATAGATACTGATAGATACTGATATGATAGATACTGATTTGATAGATACTGATAGATACTGATAGATACTGATAGATACTGATAGATAGATACTGATAGATACTGAAAGATACTGATAGATACTGATAGATACTGATATGATAGATACTGATATGATAGATTCTGATAGATAGATACTGATCGATACTGATAGATACTGATAGATACTGAAAGATACTGATAGATACTGATATGATAGATACTGATAGATACTGATAGATACTAATATATACTGATAGAAACTGATAGATAGATACTGATAGATACTGATAGATACTGATATGATAGATACTAATATGATAGATACTGATAGATACTGATAGATACTGATAGATACTGATAGATACTGATAGATAGATACTGACAGATACTGATAGATACTGATATGATAGATACTGATATGATAGATACTGATAGATACTGATAGATAGATACTGATAGATACTGATAGATACTGAAAGATACTGATAGATACTGATATGATAGATACTGATATGTTAGATACTGATAGATACTGATAGATACTGATAGATACTGATAGATACTAATATATACTGATAGAAACTGATAGATAGATACTGATAGATACTGATATGATAGATACTGATATGATAGATACTGATATGATAGATACTGATAGATACTGAAAGATACTGATAGATACTGATAGATACTGATAGATACTGATATGATAGATACTGATATGATAGATACTGATAGAAACTGATAGATACTGATGGATAGATACTGATAGATCCTGATAGATACTGATATGATAGATACTGATTTGATAGATACTGATAGATACTGATAGATACTGATAGATACTGGTAGATACTGATAGATAGATACTGATAGATACTGAAAGATACTGATAGATACTGATAGATACTGATATGATAGATACTGATATGATAGATTCTGATAGATACTGATAGATAGATACTGATAGATACTGATAGATACTGATAGATACTGAAAGATACTGATAGAGACTGATATGATAGATACTGATATGATAAATACTGATAGATACTGATAGATACTAATATATACTGATAGAAACTGATAGATAGATACTGATAGATACTGATAGATACTGATATGATAGATACTGATATGATAGATACTGATAGATACTGATAGATACTGATAGATACTGATAGATACTGATAGATAGATACTGACAGATACTGATAGATACTGATATGATAGATACTGATATGATAGATACTGATATGATAGATACTGATAGATACTGATAGATAGATACTGATAGATACTGATAGATACTGAAAGATACTGATAGATACTGATATGATAGATACTGATATGTTAGATACTGATAGATACTGATAGATACTGATAGATACTGATAGATACTGATAGATACTGATAGATACTGATAGATACTGATAGATACTAATATATACTGATAGAAACTGATAGATAGATACTGATAGATACTGATATGATAGATACTGATATGATAGATACTGATAGATACTGATAGATACTGATAGATACTGATAGATACTGATATGATAGATACTGATATGATAGATACTGTTAGATACTGATAGATACTGATATGATAGATACTGATAGATACTGATAGATAGATACTGATAGATACTGATAGATACTGAAAGATACTGATAGATACTGATATGATAGATACTGATATGATAGATACTGATAGATATTGATAGATACTGAAAGATACTGATAGATACTGATATGATAGATACTGATATGATAGATACTGATAGAAACTGATAGATACTGATGGATAGATACTGATAGATACTGATAGATACTGATAGATACTGATAGATAGATACTGATAGATACTGATAGATACTGATAGATACTGATAGATACTGATAGATACTGATAGATAGATACTGATAGATACTGATAGATACTGATAGATACTGATAGATACTGATAGATACTGATAGATACTGATAGATACTGATAGATACTGATAGATACTGATAGATACTGATAGATACTGATATGATAGATACTGATATGATAGATACTGATAGATACTGATAGATAGAAACTGATAAAAACTGATAGATACTGAAAGATACTGATAGTAGATACTGATATGATAGATACTGATATGATAGAAACTGATAAACACTGATAGATACTGATAGATACCGATAAATAGATACTGATAGATACTGATAGATACTGATAGATACTGATATGATAGATACTGATATGATAGATACTGATAGATACTGATAGATACTAATAGATACTGATAGATACTGATAGATAGATACTGATAGATACTGATAGATACTGAAAGATACTGATAGATTCTGATAGATACTGATAGATACTGATATATACTGATAGATACTGATAGATACTGATAGATACTGATAGATACTGATAGATACTGATAGATACTGATAGATACTGATAGATACTGATAGATACTGATGGATAGATACTGATAGATACTGATAGATACTGATAGATACTGATAGATACTGATAGATACTGATAGATACTGATAGATAGATACTGATAGATACTGATAGATACTGATAGATACTGATAGATACTGATAGATACTGATAGATACTGATAGATACTGATAGAGAGATACTGATAGATACTGATAGATACTGATAGATACTGATAGATACTGAAAGATACTGATAGATACTGAAAGATACTGATAGATACTGATATGATAGATACTGATATGATAGATACTGATAGAAACTGATAGATACTGATGGATAGATACTGATAGATACTGATAGATACTGATATGATAGATACTGATTTGATAGATACTGATAGATACTGATAGATACTGATAGATACTGATAGATAGATACTGATAGATACTGAAAGATACTGATAGATACTGATAGATACTGATATGATAGATACTGATATGATAGATTCTGATAGATACTGATAGATAGATACTGATAGATACTGATAGATACTGATAGATACTGAAAGATACTGATAGAGACTGATATGATAGATACTGATATGATAGATACTGATAGATACTGATAGATACTAATATATATACTGATAGAAACTGATAGATAGATACTGATAGATACTGATAGATACTGATATGATAGATACTGATATGATAGATACTGATAGATACTGATAGATACTGATAGATACTGATAGATAGATACTGACAGATACTGATAGATACTGATATGATAGATACTGATATGATAGATACTGATAGATACTGATAGATAGATACTGATAGATACTGATAGATACTGAAAGATACTGATAGATACTGATATGATAGATACTGATATGTTAGATACTGATAGATACTGATAGATACTGATAGATACTGATAGATACTGATAGATACTGATAGATACTAATATATACTGATAGAAACTGATAGATAGATACTGATAGATACTGATATGATAGATACTGATATGATAGATACTGATAAATACTGATAGATACTGATAGATACTGATAGATACTGATAGATACTGATATGATAGATACTGATATGATAGATACTGATAGAAACTGATAGATACTGATGGATAGATACTGATAGATACTGATATGATAGATACTGATTTGATAGATACTGATAGATACTGATAGATACTGATAGATACTGATAGATACTGATAGATACTGATAGATACTGATAGATAGATACTGATAGATACTGAAAGATACTGATAGATACTGATAGATACTGATATGATAGATACTAATATGATAGATTCTGATAGATACTGATAGATAGATACTGATAGATACTGATAGATACTGATAGATACTGAAAGATACTGATAGAGACTGATATGATAGATACTGATATGATAGATACTGATAGATACTGATAGATACTAATATATACTGATAGAAACTGATAGATAGATACTGATAGATACTGATAGATACTGATATGATAGATACTGATATGATAGATACTGATAGATACTGATAGATACTGATAGATACTGATAGATACTGATAGATAGATACTGACAGATACTGATAGATACTGATATGATAGATACTGATATGATAGATACTGATAGATACTGATAGATAGATACTGATAGATACTGATAGATACTGAAAGATACTGATAGATACTGATATGATAGATACTGATATGTTAGATACTGATAGATACTGATAGATACTGATAGATACTGATAGATACTGATAGATACTGATAGATACTGATAGATACTGATAGATACTAATATATACTGATAGAAACTGATAGATAGATACTGATAGATACTGATATGATAGAAACTGATATGATAGATACTGATAGATACTGATAGATACTGATAGATACTGATAGATACTGATAGATACTGATATGATAGATACTGATATGATAGATACTGTTAGATACTGATAGATACTGATAGATACTGATATGATAGATACTGATAGATACTGATAGAAAGATACTGATAGATACTGATAGATACTGAAAGATACTGATAGATACTGATATAATAGATACTGATATGATAGATACTGATAGATATTGATAGATACTGAAAGATACTGATAGATACTGATATGATAGATACTGATATGATAGATACTGATAGAAACTGATAGATACTGATGGATAGATACTGATAGATACTGATAGATACTGATAGATACTGATAGATACTGATAGATAGATACTGATAGATACTGATAGATACTGATAGATACTGATAGATACTGATAGATAGATACTGATAGATACTGATAGATACTGATAGATACTGATAGATACTGATAGATACTGATAGATACTGATATGATAGATACTGATATGATAGATACTGATAGATACTGATAGATAGAAACTGATAAAAACTGATAGATACTGAAAGATACTGATAGTAGATACTGATATGATAGATACTGATATGATAGAAACTGATCAACACTGATAGATACTGATAGATACCGATAAATAGATACTGATAGATACTGATAGATACTGATAGATACTGATATGATAGATACTGATATGATAGATACTGATAGATACTGATAGATACTAATAGATACTGATAGATACTGATAGATAGATACTGATAGATACTGATAGATACTGAAAGATACTGATAGATTCTGATAGATACTGATAGATACTGATAGATACTGATAGATACTGATAGATACTGATAGATACTGATAGATACTGATAGATACTGATAGATACTGATAGATACTGATAGATACTGATGGATAGATACTGATAGATACTGATAGATACTGATAGATACTGATAGATACTGATAGATAGATACTGATAGATACTGATAGATACTGAAAGATACTGATAGATTCTGATAGATACTGATAGATACTGATAGATAGATACTGATAGATACTGATAGATACTGATAGATACTGATAGATACTGATAGATACTGATAGATACTGATATGATAGATACTGATATGATAGATACTGATAGATACTGATAGATAGAAACTGATAAAAACTGATAGATACTGAAAGATACTGATAGTAGATACTGATATGATAGATACTGATATGATAGAAACTGATCAACACTGATAGATACTGATAGATACCGATAAATAGATACTGATAGATACTGATAGATACTGATAGATACTGATATGATAGATACTGATATGATAGATACTGATAGATACTGATAGATACTAATAGATACTGATAGATACTGATAGATAGATACTGATAGATACTGATAGATACTGAAAGATACTGATAGATTCTGATAGATACTGATAGATACTGATAGATACTGATAGATACTGATAGATACTGATAGATACTGATAGATACTGATAGATACTGATAGATACTGATAGATACTGATGGATAGATACTGATAGATACTGATAGATACTGATAGATACTGATAGATACTGATAGATACTGATAGATAGATACTGATAGATACTGATAGATACTGAAAGATACTGATAGATTCTGATAGATACTGATAGATACTGATAGATAGATACTGATAGATACTGATAGATACTGAAAGATACTGATAGATTCTGATAGATACTGATAGATACTGATAGATACTGATAGATACTGATAGATACTGATAGATACTGATAGATACTGATAGATACTGATAGATACTGATAGATACTGATAGATACTGATAGATACTGATAGATACTGATAGATACTGATAGATACTGATAGATACTGATAGATACTGATAGATACTGATAGATACTGATAGATACTGATAGATACGATACTGATAGATACTGATAGATACTGATAGATAATGATATGATAGATACTGATATGATAGATACTGATAGATACTGATAGATACTGATAGATACTGATAGATACTGATAGATACTGATAGATACTGATAGATACTGATAGATACTGATAGATACTGATAGATACTGATAGATACTGATAGATACTGACTGATACTGATATGATAGATACTGATAGATACTGATAGATAGATACTGATAGATACTGATAGATACTGAAAGATACTGATAGATACTGATATGATAGATACTGATATGATAGATACTGATAGATACTGATAGATACTGATAGATACTGATAGATACTGATAGATAGATACTGATAGATACTGATATGATAGATACTGATATGATAGATACTGATATGATAGATACTGAGAGATACTGATAGATACTGATAGATACTGATATGATAGATACTGATATGATAGACACTGTTAGATACTGATAGATACTGATAGATACTGATATGATAGATACTGATAGATACTGATAGATAGATACTGATAGATACTGATAGATACTGAAAGATACTGATAGATACTGATATGATAGATACTGATATGATAGATACTGATAGATACTGATAGATACTGATAGATACTGATAGATACTGATAGATAGATACTGATAGATACTGATAGATACTGATATGATAGATACTGATATGATAGATACTGATATGATAGATACTGAGAGATACTGATAGATACTGATAGATACTGATATGATAGATACTGATATGATAGACACTGTTAGATACTGATAGATACTGATAGATACTGATATGATAGATACTGATAGATACTGATAGATAGATACTGATAGATACTGATAGATACTGAAAGATACTGATAGATACTGATATGATAGATACTGATATGATAGATACTGATAGATACTGATAGATACTGAAAGATACTGATAGATACTGATATGATAGATACTGATAGAAACTGATAGATACTGATGGATAGATACTGATAGATACTGATAGATACTGATAGATACTGATAGATACTGATAGATACTGATAGATACTGATAGATAGATACTGATATATACTGATAGATACTGATAGATACTGATAGATACTGATAGATACTGATAGATAGATACTGATAGATACTGATAGATACTGATAGATACTGATAGATACTGATAGATACTGATAGATACTGATAGATACTGATAGATACTGATAGATACTGATATGATAGATACTGATATGATAGATACTGATAGATACTGATAGATAGATACTGATAAAAACTGATATATACTGAAAGATACTGATAGTAGATACTGATATGATAGATACTGATATGATAGAAACTGATAAACACTGATAGATACTGATAGATACCGATAAATAGATACTGATAGATACTGATAGATACTGATAGATACTGATAGATACTGATAGATACTGATAGATACTGATAGATACTGATAGATAGATACTGATAGATACTGATAGATACTGATAGATAGATACTGATAGATACTGATAGATACTGATATGATAGATACTGATATGATAGATACTGATAGATACTGATAGATACTAATAGATACTGATAGATACTGATAAAAAGATACTGATAGATACTGATAGATACTGATAGATACTGATAGATACTGATAGATACTGATAGATACTGATAGATACTGATAGATACTGATAGATACTGATAGATACTGATAGATACTGATAGATACTGATAGATACTGATAGATACTGATAGATACTGATAGATACTGATAGATACTGATAGATACTGATAGATACTGATAGATAGATACTGATAGATACTGATAGATACTGATATGATAGATACTGATATGTTAGATACTGATAGATACTGATAGATACTGATAGATACTGATAGATACTGATTGATTCTGATAGATAGATACTGATAGATACTGATAGATACTGATAGATACTGATATGATAGATACTGATATGATAGATACTGATAGATACTGATAGATACTGATAGATACTGATAGATACTGATAGATACTGATAGATACTGATAGATACTGATAGATACTGATAGATAGATACTGATAGATACTGATAGATACTGATTGATACTGATATGATAAATACTGATATGATAGATACTGATAGATACTAATATATACTGATAGAAACTGATAGATAGATACTGATAGATACTGATAGATACTGATAGATACTGATAGATACTGATAGATACTGATAGATACTGATAGATACTGATAGATACTGATAGATACTGATAGATACTGATAGATACTGATAGATAGATACTGATAGATACTGATAGATACTGATATGATAGATACTGATATGATAGATACTGATATGATAGATACTGATAGATACTGATAGATAGATACTGATAGATACTGATATATACTGATAGATACTGAAAGATACTGATAGATACTGATATGATAGATACTGATAGATACTGATAGATACCGATAGATACTGATAGATACTGATAGATAGATACTGATAGATACTGATAGATACTGATATGATAGATACTGATATGATAGATACTGATATGATAGATACTGATAGATACTGATAGATACTAATAGATACTGATAGATACTGATAGATAGATACTGATAGATACTGATAGATACTGAAAGATACTGATAGATACTGATAGATACTGATAGATACTGATATGATAGATACTGATATGATAGATACTGATAGATACTGATAGATACTGATAGATACTGATAGATACTGATAGATACTAATAGATAGATACTGACAGATACTGATAGATACTGATATGATAGATACTGATAGATACTGATAGATAGATACTGATAGATACTGATAGATACTGAAAGATACTGATAGATACTGATATGATAGATACTGATATGTTAGATACTGATAGATACTGATAGATACTGATAGATACTAATATATACTGATAGAAACTGATAGATAGATACTGATAGATACTGATAGATACTGATAGATAGATACTGATAGATACTGATAGATACTGATATGATAGATACTGATATGATAGATACTGATATGATAGATACTGATAGATACTGATAGATACTGATAGATACTGATAGATACTGATAGATACTGATAGATACTGATAGATACTGATAGATACTGATAGATACTGATAGATACTGATAGATAGATACTGATAATTACTGATAGATACTGATAGATACTGATATGATAGATACTGATATGATAGATACTGATAGATAGATACTGATAGATACTGATAGATACTGAAAGATACTGATAGATACTGATATGATAGATACTGATATGATAGATACTGATAAATACTGATAGATACTGATAGATACTGATAGATACCGATAGATAGATACTGATAGATACTGATAGATACTGATATGATAGATTCTGATATGATAGATACTGATAGATACTGATAGATACTGATAGATACTAATAGATACTGATAGATACTGATAGATAGATACTGATAGATACTGATAGATACTGATAGATACTGATAGATACTGATAGATACTGATAGATACTGATAGATACTGATAGATACTGATAGATAGATACTGATAGATACTGATAGATACTGATAGATACTGATAGATACTGATAGATACTGATATGATAGATACTGATATGTTAGATACTGATAGATACTGATAGATACTGATAGATACTGATAGATACTGATATGATAGATACTGATATGATAGATACTGATAGATACTGATAGATAGAAACTGATAAAAACTGATAGATACTGAAAGATACTGATAGTAGATACTGATATGATAGATACTGATATGATAGAAACTGATCAACACTGATAGATACTGATAGCAGTGGCGTGCACCTTATAAAGACAAAAAGACACTGCCTACCCTAGTTGATTACAGAAATGAAATATATTATTTATTGTTACAAACATTACCTTTTTATAAAATTATATAAAACAAATGTACAAAAATAATCAATTTGCGATCCGCGCCATCTAACGAGTCGGTGCGCCAAAATTACGTACGTATTGGTCGATTCCGTGGAGGTTGACTTGAACCATTCCGCGGCACTAGCGCCGCTGCGCGCCGTAACGGTAAAGACAGGCGATTTTCTGTCTAAATTTATATTTGTGTGCCTCGTGGTAACACGGATCGCGTGTGTGTGCGTTCTTATAAAAATATTGCACACAATAACAAAACTCACGCACACAAATACAGAAGTAAGACATTGTCTCTTGTCTTTTACTTCCTTACGGAAGTAGGATAGGATGTTTCCGACCCGCGACTCGGCTCGTGCGAGCGAGGCGCGAATACCGCGACGCCCGATATTAAGCGAAGAATTCCGAACGGGTAGCCTGTCTCGCTCTCTCCTTAGCTATTATTTGTAGATTCGAACTTCCGATGTTGACTATGTAACGAATTTTAAAAGGCCCTTTTTTGTAACTTTAATTAGCGCAAAAACAGTACTATTTAAGTTTGTCGTATTTTTGTTACCGCCATTATTATTGTTTGTTTTCATGTTTTGATTATTACGTATGATGGTGACTAGTAAATAAGCGAATCAAAGTTTTTAGTGTATTCTTAAAAGTTGACTGAAAATGGATAATTTTAATTGTGATAATTGTGGTGTTGTTTATTGTTTGCGGTCGTCAGTTAATAGAGGAAATTATTTAGAGATGGTCGATTTGCTTGATATTTGAGAAGACGAAGAAAAAAAACTGTCCCGCAGTATTTCTGTAAGTTATTAGGTTCTCAAAATTTTGTGTCTACCCTGTCGGAAAACTCTGTGCACGCCACTGACTGATAGATACCGATAAATAGATACTGATAGATACTGATAGATACTGATAGATACTGATATGATAGATACTGATATGATAGATACTGATAGATACTGATAGATACTAATAACAACTGATAGATACTGATAGATAGATACTGATAGATACTGATAGATACTGAAAGATACTGATAGATTCTGATAGATACTGATAGATACTGATAGATACTGATAGATACTGATAGATACTGATAGATACTGATAGATACTGATAGATACTGATAGATACTGATAGATACTGATGGATAGATACTGATAGATACTGATAGATACTGATAGATACTGATAGATAGATACTGATAGATACTGATAGATACTGATAGATACTGATAGATACTGATAGATACTGATAGAGAGATACTGATAGATACTGATAGATACTGATAGATACTGATAGATACTGATAGATACTGATAGATACTGATAGATACTAATAGATACTGATAGATACTGATATGATAGATACTGATATGATAGATACTGATAGATAGATACTAATAAATACTGATAGATACTGAAAGATACTGATAGTAGATACTGATATGATAGAAACTGATAAACACTGATAGATACTGATAGATACCGATAAATAGATACTGATAGATACTGATAGATACTGATAGATACTGATATGATAGATACTGATATGATAGATACTGATAGATACTGATAGATACTGATAGATACTGATAGATACTGATAGATAGATACTGATAGATACTGATAGATACTGAAAGATACTGATAGATTCTGATAGATACTGATAGATACTGATAGATACTGATAGATACTGATAGATACTGATAGATACTGATAGATACTGATAGATACTGATAGATACTGATAGATACTGATAGATACTGATAGATACTGATAGATACGATACTGATAGATACTGATAGATACTGATAGATAATGATATGATAGATACTGATATGATAGATACTGATAGATACTGATAGATACTGATAGATACTGATAGATACTGATAGATACTGATAGATACTGATAGATACTGATAGATACTGATAGATACTGATAGATACTGATAGATACTGATAGATACTGATAGATACTGACTGATAGATAGATACTGATAGATACTAATATATACTGATAGAAACTGATAGATAGATACTGATAGATACTGATATGATAGATACTGATATGATAGATACTGATATGATAGATACTGAGAGATACTGATAGATACTGATAGATACTGATAGATACTGATATGATAGATACTGATATGATAGACACTGTTAGATACTGATAGATACTGATAGATACTGATATGATAGATACTGATAGATACTGATAGATACTGATAGATAGATACTGATAGATACTGATAGATACTGAAAGATACTGATAGATACTGATATGATAGATACTGATATGATAGATACTGATAGATACTGATAGATACTGAAAGATACTGATAGATACTGATATGATAGATACTGATAGAAACTGATAGATACTGATGGATAGATACTGATAGATACTGATAGATACTGATAGATACTGATAGATACTGATAGATACTGATAGATACTGATAGATAGATACTGATATATACTGATAGATACTGATAGATACTGATAAATACTGATAGATACTGATAGATAGATACTGATAGATACTGATAGATACTGATAGATACTGATAGATACTGATAGATACTGATAGATACTGATAGATACTGATATGATAGATACTGATATGATAGATACTGATAGATACTGATAGATAGATACTGATAAAAACTGATAGATACTGAAAGATACTGATAGTAGATACTGATATGATAGATACTGATATGATAGAAACTGATAAACACTGATAGATACTGATAGATACCGATAAATAGATACTGATAGATACTGATAGATACTGATAGATACTGATAGATACTGATAGATACTGATAGATACTGATAGATACTGATAGATAGATACTGATAGATACTGATAGATACTGATAGATAGATACTGATAGATACTGATAGATACTGATATGATAGATACTGATATGATAGATACTGATAGATACTGATAGATACTAATAGATACTGATAGATACTGATAAAAAGATACTGATAGATACTGATAGATACTGATAGATACTGATAGATACTGATAGATACTGATAGATACTGATAGATACTGATAGATACTGATAGATACTGATAGATACTGATAGATACTGATAGATACTGATAGATACTGATAGATACTGATAGATACTGATAGATACTGATAGATACTGATAGATAGATACTGATAGATACTGATAGATACTGATATGATAGATACTGATATGTTAGATACTGATAGATACTGATAGATACTGATAGATACTGATTGATTCTGATAGATAGATACTGATAGATACTGATAGATACTGATAGATACTGATATGATAGATACTGATATGATAGATACTGATAGATACTGATAGATACTGATAGATACTGATAGATACTGATAGATACTGATAGATACTGATAGATACTGATAGATACTGATAGATAGATACTGATAGATACTGATAGATACTGATTGATACTGATATGATAAATACTGATATGATAGATACTGATAGATACTAATATATACTGATAGAAACTGATAGATAGATACTGATAGATACTGATAGATACTGATAGATACTGATAGATACTGATAGATACTGATAGATACTGATAGATACTGATAGATACTGATAGATACTGATAGATACTGATAGATACTGATAGATAGATACTGATAGATACTGATAGATACTGATATGATAGATACTGATATGATAGATACTGATAGATACTGATAGATAGATACTGATAGATACTGATATATACTGATAGATACTGAAAGATACTGATAGATACTGATATGATAGATACTGATAGATACTGATAGATACCGATAGATACTGATAGATACTGATAGATAGATACTGATAGATACTGATAGATACTGATAGATACTGATATGATAGATACTGATATGATAGATACTGATATGATAGATACTGATATGATAGATACTGATAGATACTGATAGATACTGATAGATACTGATATGATAGATACTGATTTGATAGATACTGATAGATACTGATAGAAACTGATAGATAGATACTGATAGATACTGATAGATACTGATATGATAGATACTGATATGATAGATACTGATAGATACTGATAGATACTGATAGATACTGATAGATACTGATAGATACTGATAGATAGATACTGACAGATACTGATAGATACTGATATGATAGATACTGATAGATACTGATAGATAGATACTGATAGATACTGATAGATACTGAAAGATACTGATAGATACTGATATGATAGATACTGATATGTTAGATACTGATAGATACTGATAGATACTGATAGATACTGATAGATACTAATATATACTGATAGAAACTGATAGATAGATACTGACAGATACTGATAGATACTGATAGATAGATACTGATAGATACTGATAGATACTGATATGATAGATACTGATATGATAGATACTGATATGATAGATACTGATAGATACTGATAGATACTGATACATACTGATAGATACTGATAGATACTGATAGATACTGATAGATACTGATAGATACTGATAGATACTGATAGATACTGATAGATAGATACTGATAATTACTGATAGATACTGATAGATACTGATATGATAGATACTGATATGATAGATACTGATAGATAGATACTGATAGATACTGATAGATACTGAAAGATACTGATAGATACTGATATGATAGATACTGATATGATAGATACTGATAAATACTGATAGATACTGATAGATACTGATAGATACCGATAGATAGATACTGATAGATACTGATAGATACTGATATGATAGATTCTGATATGATAGATACTGATAGATACTGATAGATACTGATAGATACTAATAGATACTGATAGATACTGATAGATAGATACTGATAGATACTGATAGATACTGATAGATACTGATAGATACTGATAGATACTGATAGATACTGATAGATACTGATAGATACTGATAGATACTGATAGATAGATACTGATAGATACTGATAGATACTGATAGATACTGATAGATACTGATAGATACTGATATGATAGATACTGATATGTTAGATACTGATAGATACTGATAGATACTGATAGATACTGATAGATACTGATATGATAGATACTGATATGATAGATACTGATAGATACTGATAGATAGAAACTGATAAAAACTGATAGATACTGAAAGATACTGATAGTAGATACTGATATGATAGATACTGATATGATAGAAACTGATCAACACTGATAGATACTGATAGATACCGATAAATAGATACTGATAGATACTGATAGATACTGATAGATACTGATATGATAGATACTGATATGATAGATACTGATAGATACTGATAGATACTAATAACAACTGATAGATACTGATAGATAGATACTGATAGATACTGATAGATACTGAAAGATACTGATAGATTCTGATAGATACTGATAGATACTGATAGATACTGATAGATACTGATAGATACTGATAGATACTGATAGATACTGATAGATACTGATGGATAGATACTGATAGATACTGATAGATACTGATAGATACTGATAGATAGATACTGATAGATACTGATAGATACTGATAGATACTGATAGATACTGATAGATACTGATAGATACTGATAGAGAGATACTGATAGATACTGATAGATACTGATAGATACTGATAGATACTGATAGATACTGATAGATACTGATAGATACTAATAGATACTGATAGATACTGATATGATAGATACTGATATGATAGATACTGATAGATAGATACTAATAAATACTGATAGATACTGAAAGATACTGATAGTAGATACTGATATGATAGAAACTGATAAACACTGATAGATACTGATAGATACCGATAAATAGATACTGATAGATACTGATAGATACTGATAGATACTGATATGATAGATACTGATATGATAGATACTGATAGATACTGATAGATACTAATAGATACTGATAGATACTGATAGATAGATACTGATAGATACTGATAGATACTGATAGATACTGATAGATACTGATAGATACTGATAGATACGATACTGATAGATACTGATAGATACTGATAGATAATGATATGATAGATACTGATATGATAGATACTGATAGATACTGATAGATACTGATAGATACTGATAGATACTGATAGATACTGATAGATACTGATAGATAGATACTGATATATACTGATAGATACTGATAGATACTGATAAATACTGATAGATACTGATAGATAGATACTGATAGATACTGATAGATACTGATAGATACTGATAGATTCTGATAGATACTGATAGATACTGATAGATACTGATATGATAGATACTGATATGATAGATACTGATAGATACTGATAGATAGATACTGATAAAAACTGATAGATACTGAAAGATACTGATAGTAGATACTGATATGATAGATACTGATATGATAGAAACTGATAAACACTGATAGATACTGATAGATACCGATAAATAGATACTGATAGATACTGATAGATACTGATAGATACTGATAGATACTGATAGATACTGATAGATACTGATAGATACTGATAGATACTGATAGATAGATACTGATAGATACTGATAGATACTGATAGATAGATACTGATAGATACTGATAGATACTGATATGATAGATACTGATATGATAGATACTGATAGATACTGATAGATACTAATAGATACTGATAGATACTGATAAAAAGATACTGATAGATACTGATAGATACTGATAGATACTGATAGATACTGATAGATACTGATAGATACTGATAGATACTGATAGATACTGATAGATACTGATAGATACTGATAGATACTGATAGATACTGATAGATACTGATAGATACTGATAGATACTGATAGATAGATACTGATAGATACTGATAGATACTGATATGATAGATACTGATATGTTAGATACTGATAGATACTGATAGATACTGATAGATACTGATTGATTCTGATAGATAGATACTGATAGATACTGATAGATACTGATAGATACTGATATGATAGATACTGATATGATAGATACTGATAGATACTGATAGATAGAAACTGATAAAAACTGATAGATACTGAAAGATACTGATAGTAGATACTGATATGATAGATACTGATATGATAGAAACTGATCAACACTGATAGATACTGATAGATACCGATAAATAGATACTGATAGATACTGATAGATACTGATAGATACTGATATGATAGATACTGATATGATAGATACTGATAGATACTGATAGATACTAATAACAACTGATAGATACTGATAGATAGATACTGATAGATACTGATAGATACTGAAAGATACTGATAGATTCTGATAGATACTGATAGATACTGATAGATACTGATAGATACTGATAGATACTGATAGATACTGATAGATACTGATAGATACTGATAGATACTGATAGATACTGATAGATACTGATAGATACTGATAGATACTGATAGATACGATACTGATAGATACTGATAGATACTGATAGATAATGATATGATAGATACTGATATGATAGATACTGATAGATACTGATAGATACTGATAGATACTGATAGATACTGATAGATACTGATAGATACTGATAGATACTGATAGATACTGATAGATACTGATAGATACTGATAGATACTGATAGATACTGATAGATACTGACTGATAGATAGATACTGATAGATACTAATATATACTGATAGAAACTGATAGATAGATACTGATAGATACTGATATGATAGATACTGATATGATAGATACTGAGAGATACTGATAGATACTGATAGATACTGATAGATACTGATATGATAGATACTGATATGATAGACACTGTTAGATACTGATAGATACTGATAGATACTGATAGATACTGATATGATAGATACTGATAGATACTGATAGAAACTGATAGATAGATACTGATAGATACTGATAGATACTGAAAGATACTGATAGATACTGATATGATAGATACTGATATGATAGATACTGATAGATACTGATAGATACTGAAAGATACTGATAGATACTGATATGATAGATACTGATAGAAACTGATAGATACTGATGGATAGATACTGATAGATACTGATAGATACTGATAGATACTGATAGATACTGATAGATACTGATAGATACTGATAGATAGATACTGATATATACTGATAGATACTGATAGATACTGATAAATACTGATAGATACTGATAGATAGATACTGATAGATACTGATAGATACTGATAGATACTGATAGATACTGATAGATACTGATAGATACTGATAGATACTGATATGATAGATACTGATATGATAGATACTGATAGATACTGATAGATAGATACTGATAAAAACTGATAGATACTGAAAGATACTGATAGTAGATACTGATATGATAGATACTGATATGATAGAAACTGATAAACACTGATAGATACTGATAGATACCGATAAATAGATACTGATAGATACTGATAGATACTGATAGATACTGATAGATACTGATAGATACTGATAGATACTGATAGATACTGATAGATACTGATAGATAGATACTGATAGATACTGATAGATACTGATAGATAGATACTGATAGATACTGATAGATACTGATATGATAGATACTGATATGATAGATACTGATAGATACTGATAGATACTAATAGATACTGATAGATACTGATAAAAAGATACTGATAGATACTGATAGATACTGATAGATACTGATAGATACTGATAGATACTGATAGATACTGATAGATACTGATAGATACTGATAGATACTGATAGATACTGATAGATACTGATAGATACTGATAGATACTGATAGATACTGATAGATACTGATAGATACTGATAGATACTGATAGATAGATACTGATAGATACTGATAGATACTGATATGATAGATACTGATATGTTAGATACTGATAGATACTGATAGATACTGATAGATACTGATAGATACTGATTGATTCTGATAGATAGATACTGATAGATACTGATAGATACTGATAGATACTGATATGATAGATACTGATATGATAGATACTGATAGATACTGATAGATACTGATAGATACTGATAGATACTGATAGATACTGATAGATACTGATAGATACTGATAGATACTGATAGATACTGATAGATACTGATAGATACTGATAGATAGATACTGATAGATACTGATAGATACTGATAGATACTGATTGATACTGATATGATAAATACTGATATGATAGATACTGATAGATACTAATATATACTGATAGAAACTGATAGATAGATACTGATAGATACTGATAGATACTAATAGATACTGATAGATACTGATAGATACTGATAGATACTGATAGATACTGATAGATACTGATAGATACTGATAGATACTGATAGATACTGATAGATACTGATAGATACTGATAGATACTGATAGATAGATACTGATAGATACTGATAGATACTGATATGATAGATACTGATATGATAGATACTGATAGATACTGATAGATAGATACTGATAGATACTGATATATACTGATAGATACTGAAAGATACTGATAGATACTGATATGATAGATACTGATAGATACTGATAGATACCGATAGATACTGATAGATACTGATAGATAGATACTGATAGATACTGATAGATACTGATAGATACTGATATGATAGATACTGATATGATAGATACTGATATGATAGATACTGATAGATACTGATAGATACTGATATGATAGATACTGATTTGATAGATACTGATAGATACTGATAGAAACTGATAGATAGATACTGATAGATACTGATAGATACTGATATGATAGATACTGATATGATAGATACTGATAGATACTGATAGATACTGATAGATACTGATAGATACTGATAGATAGATACTGACAGATACTGATAGATACTGATATGATAGATACTGATAGATACTGATAGATAGATACTGATAGATACTGATAGATACTGAAAGATACTGATAGATACTGATATGATAGATACTGATAGATAGATACTGATAGATACTGATATGATAGATACTGATATGATAGATACTGATAGATACTAATATATACTGATAGAAACTGATAGATAGATACTGATAGATACTGATATGATAGATACTGAAATGATAGATACTGATAGATACTGATAGATACTGATAGATACTGATAGATACTGATAGATAGATACTGATAATTACTGATAGATACTGATAGATACTGATATGATAGATACTGATATGATAGATACTGATAGATAGATACTGATAGATACTGATAGATACTGAAAGATACTGATAGATACTGATATGATAGATACTGATATGATAGATACTGATAAATACTGATAGATACTGATAGATACTGATAGATACCGATAGATAGATACTGATAGATACTGATAGATACTGATATGATAGATTCTGATATGATAGATACTGATAGATACTGATAGATACTGATAGATACTAATAGATACTGATAGATACTGATAGATAGATACTGATAGATACTGATAGATACTGATAGATACTGATAGATACTGATAGATACTGATAGATACTGATAGATACTGATAGATAGATACTGATAGATACTGATAGATACTGATAGATACTGATAGATACTGATAGATACTGATATGATAGATACTGATATGTTAGATACTGATAGATACTGATAGATACTGATAGATACTGATAGATACTGATAGATACTGATAGATACTGATAGATAGATACTGATAGATACTGATAGATACTGATAGATACTGATAGATACTGATATGATAGATACTGATATGATAGATACTGATATGATAGATACTGATAGATACTGATAGATACTAATAGATACTGATAGATACTGATAAATAGATACTGATAGATACTGATAGATACTGATAGATACTGATAGATACTGATAGATAGATACTGATAGATACTGATAAATACTGATATGATAGATACTGATAGATACTGATAGATACTGATAGATACTGATATGATAGATACTGATAGATACATACTGATAAATACTGATAGATACTGATAGATACTGATATGATAGATACTGATATGTTAGATACTGATAGATACTGATAGATACTGAAAGATACTGATAGATACTGATAGATACTGATAGATACTGATAGATACTGATTGATACTGATAGATAGATACTGATAGATACTGATAGATACTGATAGATACTGATATGATAGATACTGATATGATAGATACTGATATGATAGATACTGATATGATAGATACTGATAGATACTGATAGATACTGATAGATACTGATAGATAGATACTGATAGTAACTGATAGATACTGATAGATACTGATAGATACTGATAGATACTGATAGATACTGATAGATACTGATAGATAGATACTGATAGATACTGATAGATACTGATATGATAGATACTGATATGATAGATACTGATAGATACTGATAGATAGATACTGATAGATACTGATAGATACTGATAGATACTGAAAGATACTGATAGATACTGATATGATAGATACTGATATGATAGATACTGATAGATACTGATAGATACTGATAGATACTGATAGATACTGATAGATACTGATAGATACTGATAGATGCTGATAGATACTGATAGATACTGATAGATACTGATAGATAGATACTGATAGATACTGATATGATAGATACTGATATGTTAGATACTGATAGATACTGATAGATAGATACTGATAGATACTGATAGATACTGATATGATAGATACTGATATGTTAGATACTGATAGATACTGATAGATACTGATAGATAGATACTGATAGATACTGATAGATACTGATAGATAGATACTGATAGATACTGATAGATACTGATAGATAGATACTGATAGATACTGATAGATACTGATATGATAGATACTGATATGATAGATACTGATAGATACTGATAGATAGATACTGATAGATACTGATATATACTGATAGATACTGAAAGATACTGATAGATACTGATATGATAGATACTGATAGATACTGATAGATACCGATAGATACTGATAGATACTGATAGATAGATACTGATAGATACTGATAGATACTGATAGATACTGATATGATAGATACTGATATGATAGATACTGATATGATAGATACTGATAGATACTGATAGATACTGATATGATAGATACTGATTTGATAGATACTGATAGATACTGATAGAAACTGATAGATAGATACTGATAGATACTGATAGATACTGATATGATAGATACTGATATGATAGATACTGATAGATACTGATAGATACTGATAGATACTGATAGATACTGATAGATAGATACTGACAGATACTGATAGATACTGATATGATAGATACTGATAGATACTGATAGATAGATACTGATAGATACTGATAGATACTGAAAGATACTGATAGATACTGATATGATAGATACTGATATGTTAGATACTGATAGATACTGATAGATACTGATAGATACTAATATATACTGATAGAAACTGATAGATAGATACTGATAGATACTGATAGATACTGATAGATAGATACTGATAGATACTGATAGATACTGATATGATAGATACTGATATGATAGATACTGATATGATAGATACTGATAGATACTGATAGATACTGATACATACTGATAGATACTGATAGATACTGATAGATACTGATAGATACTGATAGATACTGATAGATAGATACTGATAGATACTGATATGATAGATACTGATATGATAGATACTGATAGATACTAATATATACTGATAGAAACTGATAGATAGATACTGATAGATACTGATATGATAGATACTGAAATGATAGATACTGATAGATACTGATAGATACTGATAGATACTGATAGATACTGATAGATAGATACTGATAATTACTGATAGATACTGATAGATACTGATATGATAGATACTGATATGATAGATACTGATAGATAGATACTGATAGATACTGATAGATACTGAAAGATACTGATAGATACTGATATGATAGATACTGATATGATAGATACTGATAAATACTGATAGATACTGATAGATACTGATAGATACCGATAGATAGATACTGATAGATACTGATAGATACTGATATGATAGATTCTGATATGATAGATACTGATAGATACTGATAGATACTGATAGATACTAATAGATACTGATAGATACTGATAGATAGATACTGATAGATACTGATAGATACTGATAGATACTGATAGATACTGATAGATACTGATAGATACTGATAGATACTGATAGATAGATACTGATAGATACTGATAGATACTGATAGATACTGATAGATACTGATAGATACTGATATGATAGATACTGATATGTTAGATACTGATAGATACTGATAGATACTGATAGATACTGATAGATACTGATAGATACTGATAGATACTGATAGATAGATACTGATAGATACTGATAGATACTGATAGATACTGATAGATACTGATATGATAGATACTGATATGATAGATACTGATATGATAGATACTGATAGATACTGATAGATACTAATAGATACTGATAGATACTGATAAATAGATACTGATAGATACTGATAGATACTGATAGATACTGATAGATACTGATAGATAGATACTGATAGATACTGATAAATACTGATATGATAGATACTGATAGATACTGATAGATACTGATAGATACTGATATGATAGATACTGATAGATACATACTGATAAATACTGATAGATACTGATAGATACTGATATGATAGATACTGATATGTTAGATACTGATAGATACTGATAGATACTGAAAGATACTGATAGATACTGATAGATACTGATAGATACTGATAGATACTGATTGATACTGATAGATAGATACTGATAGATACTGATAGATACTGATAGATACTGATATGATAGATACTGATATGATAGATACTGATATGATAGATACTGATATGATAGATACTGATAGATACTGATAGATACTGATAGATACTGATAGATAGATACTGATAGTAACTGATAGATACTGATAGATACTGATAGATACTGATAGATACTGATAGATACTGATAGATACTGATAGATAGATACTGATAGATACTGATAGATACTGATATGATAGATACTGATATGATAGATACTGATAGATACTGATAGATAGATACTGATAGATACTGATAGATACTGATAGATACTGAAAGATACTGATAGATACTGATATGATAGATACTGATATGATAGATACTGATAGATACTGATAGATACTGATAGATACTGATAGATACTGATAGATACTGATAGATACTGATAGATACTGATAGATACTGATAGATACTGATAGATACTGATAGATAGATACTGATAGATACTGATATGATAGATACTGATATGTTAGATACTGATAGATACTGATAGATAGATACTGATAGATACTGATAGATACTGATATGATAGATACTGATATGTTAGATACTGATAGATACTGATAGATACTGATAGATAGATACTGATAGATACTGATAGATACTGATAGATAGATACTGATAGATACTGATATGATAGATACTGAAAGATACTGATATGATAGATACTGATATGATAGATACTGATAGATACTGATAGATACTAATAGATACTGATAGATACTGATAGATAGATACTGATAGATACTGATAGATACTGATAGATACTGATAGATACTGATAGATACTGATAGATCCTGATAGATACTGATATGATAGATACTGATATGATAGATACTGATAGATACTGATAGATAGATACTGATAGATAGATACTGATAGATAGATACTGATAGATACTGATAGATACTGATAGATACTGATAGATACTGATAGATAGATACTGATAGATACTGATAGATACTGATATGATAGATACTGATATGATAGATACTGATAGATACTGATAGATACTGATAGATGCTGATAGATACTGATAGATACTGATAGATACTGATAGATACTGATAGATAGATACTGATAGATACTGATATGATAGATACTGATATGTTAGATACTGATAGATACTGATAGATAGATACTGATAGATACTGATAGATACTGATATGATAGATACTGATATGTTAGATACTGATAGATACTGATAGATACTGATAGATAGATACTGATAGATACTGATAGATACTGATAGATAGATACTGATAGATACTGATATGATAGATACTGAAAGATACTGATATGATAGATACTGATATGATAGATACTGATAGATACTGATAGATACTAATAGATACTGATAGATACTGATAGATAGATACTGATAGATACTGATAGATACTGATAGATACTGATAGATACTGATAGATACTGATAGATCCTGATAGATACTGATATGATAGATACTGATATGATAGATACTGATAGATACTGATAGATAGATACTGATAGATAGATACTGATAGATAGATACTGATAGATACTGATAGATACTGATAGATACTGATAGATAGATACTGATAGATACTGATAGATAGATACTGATAGATACTGATATGTTAGATACTGATAGATACTGATAGATAGATACTGATAGATACTGATAGATACTGATAGATAGATACTGATAGATACTGATATGATAGATACTGAAAGATACTGATATGATAGATACTGATATGATAGATACCGATAGATACTGATAGATACTAATAGATACTGATAGATACTGATAGATAGATACTGATAGATACTGATAGATACTGATAGATACTGATAGATACTGATAGATACTGATAGATACTGATATGATAGATACTGATAGATACTGATAGATGCTGATAGATACTGATAGATACTGATATGATAGATACTGATATGATAGATACTGATATGATAGATACTGATAGATACTGATAGATACTGATAGATACTGATAGATACTGATATGATAGATACTGATATGATAGATACTGATAGATACTGATAGATACTAATTTATACTGATAGAAACTGATAGATAGATACTGATAGATACTGATATGATAGATACTGATATGATAGATACTGATAGATACTGATAGATACTGATAGATACTGATAGATACTGATAGATACTGATAGATACTGATAGATAGATACTGATAGATACTGATAGATACTGATAGATACTGATATGATAGATACTGATATGATAGATACTGATATGATAGATACTGATAGATAGATACTGATAGATACTGATAGATACTGAAAGATACTGATAGATACTGATATGATAGATACTGATATGATAGATACTGATAGATACTGATAGATACCGATAGATAGATACTGATAGATACTGATATGATAGATACTGATAGATACTGATAGATACTGATAGATACTGATAGATACTGATAGATACTGATAGATACTGATAGATACTGATAGATACTGATAGATACTGATAGATACTAATAGATACTGATAGATACTGATAAATAGATACTGATAGATACTGATAGATACTGATAGATACTGATCGATACTTATAGATACTGATAGATAGATACTGATAGATACTGATAAATACTGATATGATAGATACTGATAGATACTGATAGATACTGATAGATACTGATATGATAGATACTGATAGATACATACTGATAAATACTGATAGATACTGATAGATACTGATATGATAGATACTGATATGTTAGATACTGATAGATACTGATAGATACTGAAAGATACTGATAGATACTGATAGATACTGATAGATACTGATAGATACTGATTGATACTGATAGATAGATACTGATAGATACTGATAGATACTGATATGATAGATACTGATATGATAGATACTGATATGATAGATACTGATATGATAGATACTGATATGATAGATACTGATATGATAGATACTGATAGATACAGATAGATACTGATAGATACTGATAGATAGATACTGATAGTTACTGATAGATACTGATAGATACTGATAGATACTGATAGATACTGATAGATACTGATAGATACTGATAGATACTGATAGATAGATACTGATAGATACTGATAGATACTGATATGATAGATACTGATATGATAGATACTGATAGATACTGATAGATAGATACTGATAGATACTGATAGATACTGAAAGATACTGATAGATACTGATATGATAGATACTGATATGATAGATACTGATAGATACTGATAGATACTGATAGATACTGATAGATACTGATAGATACTGATAGATGCTGATAGATACTGATAGATACTGATAGATACTGATAGATACTGATAGATAGATACTGATAGATACTGATAGATACTGATATGATAGATACTGATATGTTAGATACTGATAGATACTGATAGATACTGATAGATAGATACTGATAGATACTGATAGATACTGATAGATAGATACTGATAGATACTGATATGATAGATACTGAAAGATACTGATATGATAGATACTGATATGATAGATACTGATAGATACTAATAGATACTGATAGATACTGATAGATAGATACTGATAGATACTGATAGATACTGATAGATACTGATAGATACTGATAGATACTGATAGATACTGATAGATACTGATATGATAGATACTGATATGATAGATACTGATATGATAGATACTGATAGATACTGATAGATAGATACTGATAGATAGATACTGATAGATAGATACTGATAGATACTGATAGATACTGATAGATAGATACTGATAGATACTGATAGATACTGATATGATAGATACTGATATGATAGATACTGATAGATACTGATAGATACTGATAGATACTGATAGATACTGATAGATACTGATAGATACTGATAGATACTGATAGATACTGATAGATGCTGATAGATACTGATAGATAGATACTGATAGATACTGATAGATACTGATTGATACTGATATGATAAATACTGATATGATAGATACTGATAGATACTAATATATACTGATAGAAACTGATAGATAGATACTGATAGATACTGATAGATACTGATAGATACTGATAGATACTGATAGATACTGATAGATACTGATAGATACTGATAGATACTGATAGATACTGATAGATACTGATAGATACTGATAGATACTGATAGATAGATACTGATAGATACTGATAGATACTGATATGATAGATACTGATATGATAGATACTGATATGATAGATACTGATAGATACTGATAGATAGATACTGATAGATACTGATATATACTGATAGATACTGAAAGATACTGATAGATACTGATATGATAGATACTGATAGATACTGATAGATACCGATAGATACTGATAGATACTGATAGATAGATACTGATAGATACTGATAGATACTGATATGATAGATACTGATATGATAGATACTGATATGATAGATACTGATATGATAGATACTGATAGATACTGATAGATACTGATAGATACTGATATGATAGATACTGATTTGATAGATACTGATAGATACTGATAGAAACTGATAGATAGATACTGATAGATACTGATAGATACTGATATGATAGATACTGATATGATAGATACTGATAGATACTGATAGATACTGATAGATACTGATAGATACTAATAGATAGATACTGACAGATACTGATAGATACTGATATGATAGATACTGATAGATACTGATAGATAGATACTGATAGATACTGATAGATACTGATAGATACTGAAAGATACTGATAGATACTGATATGATAGATACTGATATGTTAGATACTGATAGATACTGATAGATACTGATAGATACTAATATATACTGATAGAAACTGATAGATAGATACTGATAGATACTGATAGATACTGATAGATAGATACTGATAGATACTGATAGATACTGATATGATAGATACTGATATGATAGATACTGATATGATAGATACTGATAGATACTGATAGATACTGATACATACTGATAGATACTGATAGATACTGATAGATACTGATAGATACTGATAGATACTGATAGATACTGATAGATACTGATAGATAGATACTGATAATTACTGATAGATACTGATAGATACTGATATGATAGATACTGATATGATAGATACTGATAGATAGATACTGATAGATACTGATAGATACTGATAGATACTGATAGATACTGATATGATAGATACTGATATGATAGATACTGATAGATACTGATAGATAGAAACTGATATGATAGATACTGATAGATACTGATAGATACTGATAGATACTAATAGATACTGATAGATACTGATAGATAGATACTGATAGATACTGATAGATACTGATAGATACTGATAGATACTGATAGATACTGATAGATACTGATAGATACTGATAGATACTGATAGATAGATACTGATAGATACTGATAGATACTGATAGATACTGATAGATACTGATAGATACTGATATGATAGATACTGATATGTTAGATACTGATAGATACTGATAGATACTGATAGATACTGATAGATACTGATATGATAGATACTGATATGATAGATACTGATAGATACTGATAGATAGAAACTGATAAAAACTGATAGATACTGAAAGATACTGATAGTAGATACTGATATGATAGATACTGATATGATAGAAACTGATCAACACTGATAGATACTGATAGATACCGATAAATAGATACTGATAGATACTGATAGATACTGATAGATACTGATATGATAGATACTGATATGATAGATACTGATAGATACTGATAGATACTGATAGATACTAATAACAACTGATAGATACTGATAGATAGATACTGATAGATACTGATAGATACTGAAAGATACTGATAGATTCTGATAGATACTGATAGATACTGATAGATACTGATAGATACTGATAGATACTGATAGATACTGATAGATACTGATAGATACTGATAGATACTGATAGATACTGATGGATAGATACTGATAGATACTGATAGATACTGATAGATACTGATAGATAGATACTGATAGATACTGATAGATACTGATAGATACTGATAGATACTGATAGATACTGATAGAGAGATACTGATAGATACTGATAGATACTGATAGATACTGATAGATACTGATAGATACTGATAGATACTGATAGATACTAATAGATACTGATAGATACTGATATGATAGATACTGATATGATAGATACTGATAGATAGATACTAATAAATACTGATAGATACTGAAAGATACTGATAGTAGATACTGATATGATAGAAACTGATAAACACTGATAGATACTGATAGATACCGATAAATAGATACTGATAGATACTGATAGATACTGATAGATACTGATATGATAGATACTGATATGATAGATACTGATAGATACTGATAGATACTAATAGATACTGATAGATACTGATAGATAGATACTGATAGATACTGATAGATACTGAAAGATACTGATAGATTCTGATAGATACTGATAGATACTGATAGATACTGATAGATACTGATAGATACTGATAGATACTGATAGATACTGATAGATACTGATAGATACTGATAGATACTGATAGATACTGATAGATACTGATAGATACGATACTGATAGATACTGATAGATACTGATAGATAATGATATGATAGATACTGATATGATAGATACTGATAGATACTGATAGATACTGATAGATACTGATAGATACTGATAGATACTGATAGATACTGATAGATACTGATAGATACTGATAGATACTGATAGATACTGATAGATACTGATAGATACTGATAGATACTGACTGATAGATAGATACTGATAGATACTAATATATACTGATAGAAACTGATAGATAGATACTGATAGATACTGATATGATAGATACTGATATGATAGATACTGATATGATAGATACTGAGAGATACTGATAGATACTGATAGATACTGATAGATACTGATATGATAGATACTGATATGATAGACACTGTTAGATACTGATAGATACTGATAGATACTGATATGATAGATACTGATAGATACTGATAGATACTGATAGATAGATACTGATAGATACTGATAGATACTGAAAGATACTGATAGATACTGATATGATAGATACTGATATGATAGATACTGATAGATACTGATAGATACTGAAAGATACTGATAGATACTGATATGATAGATACTGATAGAAACTGATAGATACTGATGGATAGATACTGATAGATACTGATAGATACTGATAGATACTGATAGATACTGATAGATACTGATAGATACTGATAGATAGATACTGATATATACTGATAGATACTGATAGATACTGATAAATACTGATAGATACTGATAGATAGATACTGATAGATACTGATAGATACTGATAGATACTGATAGATACTGATAGATACTGATAGATACTGATAGATACTGATATGATAGATACTGATATGATAGATACTGATAGATACTGATAGATAGATACTGATAAAAACTGATAGATACTGAAAGATACTGATAGTAGATACTGATATGATAGATACTGATATGATAGAAACTGATAAACACTGATAGATACTGATAGATACCGATAAATAGATACTGATAGATACTGATAGATACTGATAGATACTGATAGATACTGATAGATACTGATAGATACTGATAGATACTGATAGATAGATACTGATAGATACTGATAGATACTGATAGATAGATACTGATAGATACTGATAGATACTGATATGATAGATACTGATATGATAGATACTGATAGATACTGATAGATACTAATAGATACTGATAGATACTGATAAAAAGATACTGATAGATACTGATAGATACTGATAGATACTGATAGATACTGATAGATACTGATAGATACTGATAGATACTGATAGATACTGATAGATACTGATAGATACTGATAGATACTGATAGATACTGATAGATACTGATAGATACTGATAGATACTGATAGATACTGATAGATACTGATAGATACTGATAGATAGATACTGATAGATACTGATAGATACTGATATGATAGATACTGATATGTTAGATACTGATAGATACTGATAGATACTGATAGATACTGATTGATTCTGATAGATAGATACTGATAGATACTGATAGATACTGATAGATACTGATATGATAGATACTGATATGATAGATACTGATAGATACTGATAGATACTGATAGATACTGATAGATACTGATAGATACTGATAGATACTGATAGATACTGATAGATACTGATAGATAGATACTGATAGATACTGATAGATACTGATTGATACTGATATGATAAATACTGATATGATAGATACTGATAGATACTAATATATACTGATAGAAACTGATAGATAGATACTGATAGATACTGATAGATACTGATAGATACTGATAGATACTGATAGATACTGATAGATACTGATAGATACTGATAGATACTGATAGATACTGATAGATACTGATAGATACTGATAGATAGATACTGATAGATACTGATAGATACTGATATGATAGATACTGATATGATAGATACTGATAGATACTGATAGATAGATACTGATAGATACTGATATATACTGATAGATACTGAAAGATACTGATAGATACTGATATGATAGATACTGATAGATACTGATAGATACCGATAGATACTGATAGATACTGATAGATAGATACTGATAGATACTGATAGATACTGATAGATACTGATATGATAGATACTGATATGATAGATACTGATATGATAGATACTGATATGATAGATACTGATAGATACTGATAGATACTGATAGATACTGATAGATACTGATATGATAGATACTGATTTGATAGATACTGATAGATACTGATAGAAACTGATAGATAGATACTGATAGATACTGATAGATACTGATATGATAGATACTGATATGATAGATACTGATAGATACTGATAGATACTGATAGATACTGATAGATACTGATAGATACTGATAGATAGATACTGACAGATACTGATAGATACTGATATGATAGATACTGATAGATACTGATAGATAGATACTGATAGATACTGATAGATACTGAAAGATACTGATAGATACTGATATGATAGATACTGATATGTTAGATACTGATAGATACTGATAGATACTGATAGATACTGATAGATACTAATATATACTGATAGAAACTGATAGATAGATACTGACAGATACTGATAGATACTGATAGATAGATACTGATAGATACTGATAGATACTGATATGATAGATACTGATATGATAGATACTGATATGATAGATACTGATAGATACTGATAGATACTGATACATACTGATAGATACTGATAGATACTGATAGATACTGATAGATACTGATAGATACTGATAGATACTGATAGATACTGATAGATACTGATAGATAGATACTGATAATTACTGATAGATACTGATAGATACTGATATGATAGATACTGATATGATAGATACTGATAGATAGATACTGATAGATACTGATAGATACTGAAAGATACTGATAGATACTGATATGATAGATACTGATATGATAGATACTGATAAATACTGATAGATACTGATAGATACTGATAGATACCGATAGATAGATACTGATAGATACTGATAGATACTGATATGATAGATTCTGATATGATAGATACTGATAGATACTGATAGATACTGATAGATACTAATAGATACTGATAGATACTGATAGATAGATACTGATAGATACTGATAGATACTGATAGATACTGATAGATACTGATAGATACTGATAGATACTGATAGATACTGATAGATACTGATAGATACTGATAGATACTGATAGATAGATACTGATAGATACTGATAGATACTGATAGATACTGATAGATACTGATAGATACTGATATGATAGATACTGATATGTTAGATACTGATAGATACTGATAGATACTGATAGATACTGATAGATACTGATATGATAGATACTGATATGATAGATACTGATAGATACTGATAGATAGAAACTGATAAAAACTGATAGATACTGAAAGATACTGATAGTAGATACTGATATGATAGATACTGATATGATAGAAACTGATCAACACTGATAGATACTGATAGATACCGATAAATAGATACTGATAGATACTGATAGATACTGATAGATACTGATATGATAGATACTGATATGATAGATACTGATAGATACTGATAGATACTAATAACAACTGATAGATACTGATAGATAGATACTGATAGATACTGATAGATACTGAAAGATACTGATAGATTCTGATAGATACTGATAGATACTGATAGATACTGATAGATACTGATAGATACTGATAGATACTGATAGATACTGATAGAAACTGATAGATACTGATAGATACTGATGGATAGATACTGATAGATACTGATAGATACTGATAGATACTGATAGATAGATACTGATAGATACTGATAGATACTGATAGATACTGATAGATACTGATAGATACTGATAGAGAGATACTGATAGATACTGATAGATACTGATAGATACTGATAGATACTGATAGATACTGATAGATACTGATAGATACTAATAGATACTGATAGATACTGATATGATAGATACTGATATGATAGATACTGATATGATAGATACTGATAGATAGATACTAATAAATACTGATAGATACTGAAAGATACTGATAGTAGATACTGATATGATAGAAACTGATAAACACTGATAGATACTGATAGATACCGATAAATAGATACTGATAGATACTGATAGATACTGATAGATACTGATATGATAGATACTGATATGAAAGATACTGATAGATACTGATAGATACTAATAGATACTGATAGATACTGATAGATAGATACTGATAGATACTGATAGATACTGATAGATACTGATAGATACTGATAGATACTGATAGATACGATACTGATAGATACTGATAGATACTGATAGATAATGATATGATAGATACTGATATGATAGATACTGATAGATACTGATAGATACTGATAGATACTGATAGATACTGATAGATACTGATAGATACTGATAGATAGATACTGATATATACTGATAGATAATGATAGATACTGATAAATACTGATAGATACTGATAGATAGATACTGATAGATACTGATAGATACTGATAGATACTGATAGATACTGATAGATACTGATAGATACTGATAGATACTGATATGATAGATACTGATATGATAGATACTGATAGATACTGATAGATAGATACTGATAAAAACTGATAGATACTGAAAGATACTGATAGTAGATACTGATATGATAGATACTGATATGATAGAAACTGATAAACACTGATAGATACTGATAGATACCGATAAATAGATACTGATAGATACTGATAGATACTGATAGATACTGATAGATACTGATAGATACTGATAGATACTGATAGATACTGATAGATACTGATAGATAGATACTGATAGATACTGATAGATACTGATAGATAGATACTGATAGATACTGATAGATACTGATATGATAGATACTGATATGATAGATACTGATAGATACTGATAGATACTAATAGATACTGATAGATACTGATAAAAAGATACTGATAGATACTGATAGATACTGATAGATACTGATAGATACTGATAGATACTGATAGATACTGATAGATACTGATAGATACTGATAGATACTGATAGATACTGATAGATACTGATAGATACTGATAGATACTGATAGATACTGATAGATACTGATAGATACTGATAGATAGATACTGATAGATACTGATAGATACTGATATGATAGATACTGATATGTTAGATACTGATAGATACTGATAGATACTGATAGATACTGATTGATTCTGATAGATAGATACTGATAGATACTGATAGATACTGATAGATACTGATATGATAGATACTGATATGATAGATACTGATAGATACTGATAGATAGAAACTGATAAAAACTGATAGATACTGAGGAATACTGATAGTAGATACTGATATGATAGATACTGATATGATAGAAACTGATCAACACTGATAGATACTGATAGATACCGATAAATAGATACTGATAGATACTGATAGATACTGATAGATACTGATATGATAGATACTGATATGATAGATACTGATAGATACTGATAGATACTAATAACAACTGATAGATACTGATAGATAGATACTGATAGATACTGATAGATACTGAAAGATACTGATAGATTCTGATAGATACTGATAGATACTGATAGATACTGATAGATACTGATAGATACTGATAGATACTGATAGATACTGATAGATACTGATAGATACTGATAGATACTGATAGATACTGATAGATACTGATAGATACTGATAGATACTGATAGATACGATACTGATAGATACTGATAGATACTGATAGATAATGATATGATAGATACTGATATGATAGATACTGATAGATACTGATAGATACTGATAGATACTGATAGATACTGATAGATACTGATAGATACTGATAGATACTGATAGATACTGATAGATACTGATATATACTAATTGATACTGATAGATACTGACTGATAGATAGATACTGATAGATACTAATATATACTGATAGAAACTGATAGATAGATACTGATAGATACTGATATGATAGATACTGATATGATAGATACTGAGAGATACTGATAGATACTGATAGATACTGATAGATACTGATATGATAGATACTGATATGATAGACACTGTTAGATACTGATAGATACTGATAGATACTGATAGATACTGATATGATAGATACTGATAGATACTGATAGATACTGATAGATAGATACTGATAGATACTGATAGATACTGAAAGATACTGATAGATACTGATATGATAGATACTGATATGATAGATACTGATAGATACTGATAGATACTGAAAGATACTGATAGATACTGATATGATAGATACTGATAGAAACTGATAGATACTGATGGATAGATACTGATAGATACTGATAGATACTGATAGATACTGATAGATACTGATAGATACTGATAGATACTGATAGATAGATACTGATATATACTGATAGATACTGATAGATACTGATAAATACTGATAGATACTGATAGATAGATACTGATAGATACTGATAGATACTGATAGATACTGATAGATACTGATAGATACTGATAGATACTGATAGATACTGATATGATAGATACTGATATGATAGATACTGATAGATACTGATAGATAGATACTGATAAAAACTGATAGATACTGAAAGATACTGATAGTAGATACTGATATGATAGATACTGATATGATAGAAACTGATAAACACTGATAGATACTGATAGATACCGATAAATAGATACTGATAGATACTGATAGATACTGATAGATACTGATAGATACTGATAGATACTGATAGATACTGATAGATACTGATAGATACTGATAGATACTGATAGATAGATACTGATAGATACTGATAGATACTGATAGATAGATACTGATAGATACTGATAGATACTGATATGATAGATACTGATATGATAGATACTGATAGATACTGATAGATACTAATAGATACTGATAGATACTGATAAAAAGATACTGATAGATACTGATAGATACTGATAGATACTGATAGATACTGATAGATACTGATAGATACTGATAGATACTGATAGATACTGATAGATACTGATAGATACTGATAGATACTGATAGATACTGATAGATACTGATAGATACTGATAGATACTGATAGATACTGATAGATAGATACTGATAGATACTGATAGATACTGATATGATAGATACTGATATGTTAGATACTGATAGATACTGATAGATACTGATAGATACTGATAGATACTGATTGATTCTGATAGATAGATACTGATAGATACTGATAGATACTGATAGATACTGATATGATAGATACTGATATGATAGATACTGATAGATACTGATAGATACTGATAGATACTGATAGATACTGATAGATACTGATAGATACTGATAGATACTGATAGATACTGATAGATACTGATAGATACTGATAGATAGATACTGATAGATACTGATAGATACTGATAGATACTGATTGATACTGATATGATAAATACTGATATGATAGATACTGATAGATACTAATATATACTGATAGAAACTGATAGATAGATACTGATAGATACTGATAGATACTGATAGATACTGATAGATACTGATAGATACTGATAGATACTGATAGATACTGATAGATACTGATAGATACTGATAGATACTGATAGATACTGATAGATACTGATAGATACTGATAGATAGATACTGATAGATACTGATAGATACTGATATGATAGATACTGATATGATAGATACTGATAGATACTGATAGATAGATACTGATAGATACTGATATATACTGATAGATACTGAAAGATACTGATAGATACTGATATGATAGATACTGATAGATACTGATAGATACCGATAGATACTGATAGATACTGATAGATAGATACTGATAGATACTGATAGATACTGATAGATACTGATATGATAGATACTGATATGATAGATACTGATATGATAGATACTGATAGATACTGATAGATACTGATATGATAGATACTGATTTGATAGATACTGATAGATACTGATAGAAACTGATAGATAGATACTGATAGATACTGATAGATACTGATATGATAGATACTGATATGATAGATACTGATAGATACTGATAGATACTGATAGATACTGATAGATACTGATAGATAGATACTGACAGATACTGATAGATACTGATATGATAGATACTGATAGATACTGATAGATAGATACTGATAGATACTGATAGATACTGAAAGATACTGATAGATACTGATATGATAGATACTGATATGTTAGATACTGATAGATACTGATAGATACTGATAGATACTAATATATACTGATAGAAACTGATAGATAGATACTGATAGATACTGATAGATACTGATAGATAGATACTGATAGATACTGATAGATACTGATATGATAGATACTGATATGATAGATACTGATATGATAGATACTGATAGATACTGATAGATACTGATACATACTGATAGATACTGATAGATACTGATAGATACTGATAGATACTGATAGATACTGATAGATAGATACTGATAGATACTGATATGATAGATACTGATATGATAGATACTGATAGATACTAATATATACTGATAGAAACTGATAGATAGATACTGATAGATACTGATATGATAGATACTGAAATGATAGATACTGATAGATACTGATAGATACTGATAGATACTGATAGATACTGATAGATACTGATAATTACTGATAGATACTGATAGATACTGATATGATAGATACTGATATGATAGATACTGATAGATAGATACTGATAGATACTGATAGATACTGAAAGATACTGATAGATACTGATATGATAGATACTGATATGATAGATACTGATAAATACTGATAGATACTGATAGATACTGATAGATACCGATAGATAGATACTGATAGATACTGATAGATACTGATATGATAGATTCTGATATGATAGATACTGATAGATACTGTTAGATACTGATAGATACTAATAGATACTGATAGATACTGATAGATAGATACTGATAGATACTGATAGATACTGATAGATACTGATAGATACTGATAGATACTGATAGATACTGATAGATACTGATAGATAGATACTGATAGATACTGATAGATACTGATAGATACTGATAGATACTGATAGATACTGATATGATAGATACTGATATGTTAGATACTGATAGATACTGATAGATACTGATAGATACTGATAGATACTGATAGATACTGATAGATACTGATAGATACTGATAGATAGATACTGATAGATACTGATAGATACTGATAGATACTGATAGATACTGATATGATAGATACTGATATGATAGATACTGATATGATAGATACTGATAGATACTGATAGATACTAATAGATACTGATAGATACTGATAAATAGATACTGATAGATACTGATAGATACTGATAGATACTGATAGATACTGATAGATAGATACTGATAGATACTGATAAATACTGATATGATAGATACTGATAGATACTGATAGATACTGATAGATACTGATATGATAGATACTGATAGATACATACTGATAAATACTGATAGATACTGATAGATACTGATATGATAGATACTGATATGTTAGATACTGATATGATAGATACTGATATGTTAGATACTGATAGATACTGATAGATACTGAAAGATACTGATAGATACTGATAGATACTGATAGATACTGATAGATACTGATTGATACTGATAGATAGATACTGATAGATACTGATAGATACTGATAGATACTGATATGATAGATACTGATATGATAGATACTGATATGATAGATACTGATATGATAGATACTGATAGATACTGATAGATACTGATAGATACTGATAGATAGATACTGATAGTAACTGATAGATACTGATAGATACTGATAGATACTGATAGATACTGATAGATACTGATAGATACTGATAGATAGATACTGATAGATACTGATAGATACTGATATGATAGATACTGATATGATAGATACTGATAGATACTGATAGATAGATACTGATAGATACTGATAGATACTGATAGATACTGATAGATACTGAAAGATACTGATAGATACTGATATGATAGATACTGATATGATAGATACTGATAGATACTGATAGATACTGATAGATACTGATAGATACTGATAGATACTGATAGATACTGATAGATGCTGATAGATACTGATAGATACTGATAGATACTGATAGATAGATACTGATAGATACTGATATGATAGATACTGATATGTTAGATACTGATAGATACTGATAGATAGATACTGATAGATACTGATAGATACTGATATGATAGATACTGATATGTTAGATACTGATAGATACTGATAGATACTGATAGATAGATACTGATAGATACTGATAGATACTGATAGATAGATACTGATAGATACTGATATGATAGATACTGAAAGATACTGATATGATAGATACTGATATGATAGATACTGATAGATACTGATAGATACTAATAGATACTGATAGATACTGATAGATAGATACTGATAGATACTGATAGATACTGATAGATACTGATAGATACTGATAGATACTGATAGATACTGATAGATACTGATATGATAGATACTGATATGATAGATACTGATAGATACTGATAGATAGATACTGATAGATAGATACTGATAGATAGATACTGATAGATACTGATAGATACTGATAGATACTGATAGATAGATACTGATAGATACTGATAGATACTGATATGATAGATACTGATATGATAGATACTGATAGATACTGATAGATACTGATAGATGCTGATAGATACTGATAGATACTGATAGATACTGATAGATACTGATAGATAGATACTGATAGATACTGATATGATAGATACTGATATGTTAGATACTGATAGATACTGATAGATAGATACTGATAGATACTGATAGATACTGATATGATAGATACTGATATGTTAGATACTGATAGATACTGATAGATACTGATAGATAGATACTGATAGATACTGATAGATACTGATAGATAGATACTGATAGATACTGATATGATAGATACTGAAAGATACTGATATGATAGATACTGATATGATAGATACTGATAGATACTGATAGATACTGATAGATACTGATAGATACTGATAGATAGATACTGATAGATACTGATAGATACTGATAGATACTGATAGATACTGATAGATACTGATAGATCCTGATAGATACTGATATGATAGATACTGATATGATAGATACTGATAGATACTGATAGATAGATACTGATAGATAGATACTGATAGATAGATACTGATAGATACTGATAGATACTGATAGATACTGATAGATAGATACTGATAGATACTGATAGATAGATACTGATAGATACTGATATGTTAGATACTGATAGATACTGATAGATAGATACTGATAGATACTGATAGATACTGATAGATAGATACTGATAGATACTGATATGATAGATACTGAAAGATACTGATATGATAGATACTGATATGATAGATACCGATAGATACTGATAGATACTAATAGATACTGATAGATACTGATAGATAGATACTGATAGATACTGATAGATACTGATAGATACTGATAGATACTGATAGATACTGATAGATACTGATATGATAGATACTGATAGATACTGATAGATACTGATAGATACTGATAGATACTGATATGATAGATACTGATATGATAGATACTGATATGATAGATACTGATAGATACTGATAGATACTGATAGATACTGATAGATACTGATATGATAGATACTGATATGATAGATACTGATAGATACTGATAGATACTAATTTATACTGATAGAAACTGATAGATAGATACTGATAGATACTGATATGATAGATACTGATATGATAGATACTGATAGATACTGATAGATACTGATAGATACTGATAGATACTGATAGATACTGATAGATACTGATAGATAGATACTGATAGATACTGATAGATACTGATAGATACTGATATGATAGATACTGATATGATAGATACTGATATGATAGATACTGATAGATAGATACTGATAGATACTGATAGATACTGAAAGATACTGATAGATACTGATATGATAGATACTGATATGATAGATACTGATAGATACTGATAGATACTGATAGATACCGATAGATAGATACTGATAGATACTGATATGATAGATACTGATAGATACTGATAGATACTGATAGATACTGATAGATACTGATAGATACTGATAGATACTGATAGATACTGATAGATACTGATAGATACTGATAGATACTAATAGATACTGATAGATACTGATAAATAGATACTGATAGATACTGATAGATACTGATAGATACTGATCGATACTTATAGATACTGATAGATAGATACTGATAGATACTGATAAATACTGATATGATAGATACTGATAGATACTGATAGATACTGATAGATACTGATATGATAGATACTGATAGATACATACTGATAAATACTGATAGATACTGATAGATACTGATATGATAGATACTGATATGTTAGATACTGATAGATACTGATAGATACTGAAAGATACTGATAGATACTGATAGATACTGATAGATACTGATTGATACTGATAGATAGATACTGATAGATACTGATAGATACTGATATGATAGATACTGATATGATAGATACTGATATGATAGATACTGATATGATAGATACTGATATGATAGATACTGATATGATAGATACTGATAGATACAGATAGATACTGATAGATACTGATAGATAGATACTGATAGTTACTGATAGATACTGATAGATACTGATAGATACTGATAGATACTGATAGATACTGATAGATACTGATAGATACTGATAGATAGATACTGATAGATACTGATAGATACTGATATGATAGATACTGATATGATAGATACTGATAGATACTGATAGATAGATACTGATAGATACTGATAGATACTGAAAGATACTGATAGATACTGATATGATAGATACTGATATGATAGATACTGATAGATACTGATAGATACTGATAGATACTGATAGATACTGATAGATACTGATAGATGCTGATAGATACTGATAGATACTGATAGATACTGATAGATACTGATAGATAGATACTGATAGATACTGATAGATACTGATATGATAGATACTGATATGTTAGATACTGATAGATACTGATAGATACTGATAGATAGATACTGATAGATACTGATAGATACTGATAGATAGATACTGATAGATACTGATATGATAGATACTGAAAGATACTGATATGATAGATACTGATATGATAGATACTGATAGATACTAATAGATACTGATAGATACTGATAGATAGATACTGATAGATACTGATAGATACTGATAGATACTGATAGATACTGATAGATACTGATAGATACTGATAGATACTGATATGATAGATACTGATATGATAGATACTGATATGATAGATACTGATAGATACTGATAGATAGATACTGATAGATAGATACTGATAGATAGATACTGATAGATACTGATAGATACTGATAGATAGATACTGATAGATACTGATAGATACTGATATGATAGATACTGATATGATAGATACTGATAGATACTGATAGATACTGATAGATACTGATAGATACTGATAGATACTGATAGATACTGATAGATACTGATAGATGCTGATAGATACTGATAGATACTGATAGATACTGATAGATACTGATAGATAGATACTGATAGATACTGATAGATAGATACTGATAGATACTGATATGTTAGATACTGATAGATACTGATAGATACTGGTAGATACTGATAGATAGATACTGATAGATACTGATAGATACTGATAGATAGATACTGATAGATACTGATATGATAGATACTGAAAGATACTGATATGATAGATACTGATATGATAGATACCGATAGATACTGATAGATACTAATAGATACTGATAGATACTGATAGATAGATACTGATAGATACTGATAGATACTGATAGATACTGATATATACTGATAGATACTGATAGATACTGATAGATACTGATATGATAGATACTGATAGATACTGATAGATACTGATAGATACTGATAGATACTGATAGATACTGATATGATAGATACTGATATGATAGATACTGATATGATAGATACTGATATGATAGATACTGATAGATACTGATAGATACTGATAGATACTGATAGATACTGATAGATACTGATATGATAGATACTGATATGATAGATACTGATAGATACTGATAGATACTAATTTATACTGATAGAAACTGATAGATAGATACTGATAGATACTGATAGATACTGATATGATAGATACTGATATGATAGATACTGATAGATACTGATAGATACTGATAGATACTGATAGATACTGATAGATACTGATAGATACTGATAGATACTGATAGATAGATACTGATAGATACTGATAGATACTGATATGATAGATACTGATATGATAGATACTGATATGATAGATACTGATAGATAGATACTGATAGATACTGATAGATACTGAAAGATACTGATAGATACTGATATGATAGATACTGATATGATAGATACTGATAGATACTGATAGATACTGATAGATACTGATAGATACCGATAGATAGATACTGATAGATACTGATATGATAGATACTGAAAGATACTGATAGATACTGAAAGATACTGATAGATACTGATATGATAGATACTGATATGATAGATAATGATAGAAACTGATAGATACTGATGGATAGATACTGATAGATACTGATATGATAGATACTGATTTGATAGATACTGATTTATACTGATAGATAGATACTGATAGATACTGATAGATACTGATATGATAGATACTGATATAATAGATACTGATATGATAAATACTGATAGATACTGATAGATACTGATAGATACTGATAGATACTGATAGATACTGATAGATACTGATAGATACTGATAGATACTGATAGATACTGATAGATACTGATAGATACTGATAGATAGATACTGATAGATACTGATAGATACTGCTAGATACTGATATGATAGATACTGATATGATAGATACTGATAGATACTGATAGATACTAATAAATACTGATAGAAACTGATAGATAGATATTGATAGATACTGATAGATACTGATATGATAGATACTAATATGATAGATACTGATAGATACTGATGGATACTGATAGATACTGATGGATACTGATAGATACTGATAGATAGATACTGATAGATACTGATATGATAGATACTGATATGATAGATACTGATAGATACTGATAGATAGATACTGATAGATACTGATAGATACTGATAGATACTGAAAGATACTGATAGATACTGATATGATAGATACTGATATGATAGATACTGATAGATACTGATAGATACTGATAGATACTGATAGATACTGCTAGATACTGATAGATACCGAAAGAAAGATACTGATAGATACTGATAGATACTGATAGATACTGATAGATACTGATAGATACTGATATGATAGATACTGATATGATAGATATAGATAGATACTGATAGATACTAATAGATACTGATAGATACTAATAGATAGATACTGATAGATACTGATAGATACTGATAGATACTGATAGATACTGATAGATACTGATAGATACTGATAGATACTGATAGATACTGATATGATAGATACTGATATGATAGATACTGATAGATACTGATAGATAGATACTGATAGATAGATACTGATAGATACTGATAGATACTGATAGATAGATACTGATAGATACTGATAGATACTGATAGATACTGATAGATACTGATATGATAGATACTGATATGATAGATACTGATAGATACTGATAGATACTGATAGATAGATACTGATAGATACTGATATAATACTGATATGATAGATACTGATGTGCTCAATACTGATAGATACTAATAGATACTGATAGATACTGATAGATAGATACTGATAGATACTGATAGATACTGATAGATACTGATAGATACTGATAGATACTGATAGATACTGATAGATACTGATATGATAGATACTAATATGATAGATACTGATAGATACTGATAGATACTGATAGATACTGATAGATAGATACTGATAGATACTGATAGATACTGATAGATACTGATATGATAGATACTGATATAATAGATACTGATAGATACTGATAGATACTGATAGATACTGATAGATACTGATAGATACTGATAGATAGATACTGATAGATACTGATAGATACTGATATGATAGATACTGATATGATAGATACTGATAGATACTAATAGATACTGATAGATACCGATAGATACTGATAGATACTAATAGATAGATACTGATAGATACTGATAGATACTGATAGATACTGATATGATAGATACTGATATGATAGATACTGATATGATAGATACTGATAGATACTGATATGATAGATACTGATATGATAGATACTGATATGATAGATACTGATAGATACTGATAGATACTGATAGATACTGATAGATACTGATAGATAGATACTGATAGATACTGATAGATACTGATAGATACTGATAGATAGATACTGATAGATACTGAAAGATACTGATAGATACTAATATATACTGATAGAAACTGATAGATAGATACTGATAGATACTGATAGATACTGATATGATAGAAACTGATATGATAGATACTGATAGATACTGATAGATACTGATATGATAGAAACTGATATGATAGATATTGATAGATACTAATATATACTGATAGAAACTGATAGATAGATACTGATAGATACTGATATGATAGATACTGATATGATAGATACTGATAGATACTGATAGATACTGATAGATACTGATAGATACTGATAGATACTGATATATACTGATAGATACTGATAGATACTGATAGATAGATACTGATAGATACTGATAGATTCTGATAGATACTGATATGATAGAAACTGATAGATACTGATAGATAGATACTGATAGATACTGATAGATACTGAAAGATACTGATAGATACTGATATGATAGATACTGATATGATAGATACTGATAGATACTGATAGATACTGATAGATACTGATAGATACTGATAGATACTGATAGATACTGATAGATACTGAAAGATAGATACTGATAAATACTGATATGATAGATACTGATATGATAGATACTGATAGATACTGATAGATACTGATAGATACTGATAGATACTGATAGATACTGATAGATACTGATAGATACTGATAGATACTGATATGATAGATACTGATATGTTAGATACTGATAGATACTGATAGATACTGATAGATTTGGTTTTTTGGGCGGTAGACATAAAACAAGTTACACATCATATTTAGAGCATATATTGAAATAAATTTAAAATTAATACATTACCAAGTTTTTACCGCTTTTATTTTGAACTTAACTTCTAAATTTACTGTACAAATGTTAGCAGCACAGTACATGCACTAATTTCTTTATAAATTCACTGTTAAATCCTGCTGGTTCTGACAGTTGTAACACTATAACCTCAAAAGTCAACAACAATGGCAAGTTATTTGGATATTGCTGCATCACAAAAAAACCTCGAAACCACTGTGCTCAGGATGTTCTCCGAGTTTGAATCCAAGCTGACCAGGGCCCCTGCAGTCAAGGTAACTCTGAATGTCTTGAGTGAGGAATTTGCCGCTTTCAAGGAGCAAACTATTACAATGTTGAAGCTGCTTAGGGAGCAAATTATTGCTCTCAGTAAGTGTCACGATGTTGTTGAAATGCGGCATCGAAGGAAATTCCTTTTATTTAATGGAGTCCCCGAGGATGCGGATGAGAATGTTGGTAATAGAATTGCTTCTATTATCTCTGAGCGTCTGAAGATACCCGGCATCTCTAAGGCTTCATTTAAAGCTTGCCACAGGCTGGGCAAGTCATCATCGGACCGTGTCAGGCCCATCCTGGTGCGATTCAGAGATATTTCCATCAAGTCTTCAGTTTGGAGTAAGAAGACCGCCTTCAAAGGAACGACATATGCCATTTCTGAATTCCTCACAGTACAGCGACAAACATTGTTAATTCAGGCACGCAAGGTGTTTGGCATGAGGAGCTGCTGGTCGCTAGACGGCAACATCTTCGTTAAATTGCCCAATGGTGTGCGTGAACGCCTCGAGTCCGAGGTGGACATTGTCCGTCTGAAGGGATCTCATACGAAGCTGTTGCCGCAATCTTCGACGCCTAACGCCGATGCTGACCCCGTTGAAGCCGAAGAGGAGAGCGTGCCTGGCGCCAGTGGCCAGTCTGGGAGGTCTCGGCGTGCCGCAAAACCAGCACCTTAGGTCTGAAGTGTCGTGTCGCGTTATAGTTCAGTATTTTATTTCGTATAGTGTTTTCTTCCGTTTCTTTGTATAACATCGTCATAGCAGCACGCGTATACATAGTTACAGCTATACATGACATAATTGGCGTCCATTTTTATACTTTCATTCATGTACCCACTTTCTTGTTTTAGCTTACTTAATCTGATCCGTGTATACTGTTTAGTGTAATTATAGGTTATTATGTTGTCAGTGTCACTTTGAATTGTCATTTGACGTTTGTTTTCTTTTTCTATTTGACTGAAGTTTGTTCGAGTCTCATTTAATACCGCCTGTTGCTATTTTAATTTTGCTTTTTTTTTGTTTTAACCGCAAATTATTATGACTTTTGTTATCTCTCACAGGTAAACCGGCAGGATGAGCAGGATTTTGTGTGTTATAAAGACAAGTATCTTTGTAATACTATTATAATACTGTTATATATATATTTATATTTGTAATATTTATTGTTTATGTCCGATGATGAAATTTTCTTTTCTGCCAGTGATGATAGTGCTGCTTTTCTGTCTTTGAATTCTCTTGACACTTCTCATACTTTAGGTGAACTCTTATCTAATGAATTTCAGAATTCTTGTTTTTTCAACGTGTGCCATATTAACGCCCAAAGCATCCCATCTCACTATGCTGGTTTGATTGATACGTTTCAGTCTGAATATATCCATGCAATACTAGTATCGGAGAGTTGGTTGAAGCCCACGCTAGACTCGACATCGTATGCTTTGCCTGGATATGTTCTGATTAGGAACGATCGAACAGGTAAGGGTGGCGGTGGTGTGGCCATTTATTTGAAAAGTTCCATTCCGTACAAAATTTTAAATACCTCTCCGTCCCTTTATTCTAGCTCCGCGGAATGGATATTTCTCGAACTGAATATTAAAGGAGTCAAGGCCGTTCTTGGTGTAGTTTACTGTCCCCCAACCGTTGATTACTTTTCTAAACTTGAGCAAGTATTTGAGTACATAAGTTCGGATTACACACATCACATAATTATGGGAGATTTTAATACCGACCTTTGCACTAATTCCGCACATCGTGATAAATTTGAATCAATTGTTCGGTCTGTCAAATTCTCTATCTTACCTCTTGATCCTACCCATCACACCGCGACCTCTGACACGTGGTTGGATCTTATAATTACTTCTTCGCCTGATGATGTAATAAAGCATGGTCAGCTGTTAGCTCCCTGCTTCTCCCATCATGACTTGTTGTTTGCTTCGTACAAAATTATACCACCTAAATGTAAGCCTGCCTTGGTTTTGATGCGCAACTTTAATAAAGTTGATACTGACGTTCTCTTGAGTGATGCAAGAAGCATTGACTGGACCCCTGTGTTATCTGCACCTACAGTTGAAACCAAAGTTTCTTTGTTTAACTCTGCTATTTTAGAATTATTTGACACCCATGCCCCACTGCACCCCGTTAGAGTTCGGCGTCCCCCTGCTCCTTGGATCACTGAGGGCGTACGCATGGCTATGAGAAGGAGGGACCGTGCTTTCAGAACTTTTAAACGTGACCGTACTGACGACAATTGGACTATTTTTAAGGCAGCTCGTAACCGATGTAACCAGATGGTGCGAACAGCGAAGCGCCGATTCATTCACCAGAACGTATCCTCTTCTTCGATGGCCGATGTCTGGAAGTTTGTTAAGTCGCTTGGTCTAGGTAAACCTAGTAACGGTTTCGATGGCACTTCCATCTGGCGATTTAAACAGACATTTTTCTACTTCCGCCTCCATTGATTATCATGTTAAGAGTAGTACTCTTTCTGATATTTCATCAATGCCCGTTGCTGTCTCTGATATCTTCTCTTTCTATCCCACTTCTGACGCTAATGTTAAAAAAATTATCAATAAAATTAAATCGAAAGCTGTTGGTTGTGATGATATTGGGCGTTATATGGTGGTATCAGTCCTGGACTGTGTGCTTCCCATAATAACCGATATCATCAACTCCTCGCTGCTTAATGGTGACTTTCCTTCTCTCTGGCGTCGCGCGTTCGTTATTCCTTTACCTAAAATTAGCAACCCCACATCACTTAGTAACTTTAGGCCAATTTCAATTCTCCCTTTTTTATCAAAAATTGCTGAAGCGGTGGCTCACAAGCAACTTTCTAGCTTTATACACTCTTTCAAACTGTTGAGCCCCTTTCAGTCTGGTTTTCGTCCCAGCCACAGTACTTGTACTGCACTTCTCAAAGTGACTGAAGATGTTAGGCGGGGCATGGAGGATCAATTGGTCACAGTACTTGTTCTCATTGACTTTTCTAACGCTTTCAATACTGTTGACCATGAGATCCTACTTGCCTTGCTCAGCCATCTTAATGTGTCTTCTTCTGCTCTTGGCTGGTTTGCTTCATATCTTTGTGGGCGCCAGCAGGCAGTCCGTGTAGATCGGGCTTTGTCTGATTGGTGCGACCTTGCCACTGGTGTACCTCAAGGAGGAATTCTCTCTCCTTTATTATTTTCTCTTTTTGTAAACTTTATCACCCCTGGTCTTCGCTGTTCTTACCATCTTTATGCTGACGATTTACAACTTTACGACCAATGTAAAGTGTCTGATATTACTGACACAATTAACAAATTAAACCTGGATCTCTTACACATCCAACAATGGTCTGAGAAATTTGGTCTGTTTGTAAACCCCTCAAAGTGTCAGGCTATTATCATTGGCAGCTCTCGTCAGCTTGCTAAACTTAACCAAGATTCTGTAACTCCTGTAAATTTCAACGGAACGCCTATTCCTTTTAGTTCTAGTGTTAAGGACTTAGGTGTTCACTTAGATAGCACACTGAGCTGGAGGGTGCAGGTAGGTGAAATTAGCCGGAAAGTCATTGGCTCGCTTCATGCTCTCAACAAACTGAAAAATTTCTTGCCTATCAAAACTAAGGTATTGCTTGTAAATGCACTATTACTACCCATAATTGATTATGGTGATGTTTGTTATCCGGACTTAAATGAGGATCTTCTTGATAAGTTGGATCGACTTCTTAATAATTGTATTCGCTTTATTTTCTGTCTCCGTAAATATGATCACGTTTCTTCTTACCGCTCTCAGCTTGGCTGGTTTCCCATCCGTCAACGACGCAATATTCGTATGCTCTGCACTCTCTTTTCAATACTCAATGATCCACAAGCTCCTGAATACCTGAAAACCTTTTTCTGCTATGTTGAATCCACTCGTAACCGTAATTTTCGCTCTTCCGGCAATCTTGCCCTTTCTATTCCTCTTCACCGTACTGGTTTCATGTCTAATTCTTTCTCCTTGCAAGTGGCTCGCCTCTGGAACGGTCTTCCTCTCACAATCAAACAGGCTCCGAGTAAGTTGGCATTTAAAAGGGCCGTGCGAAGTTTCTTTGCTGGCAGAACTGAAGTCTCATAGTATATCTGCTTGGTTTGTTTCATCGTCGTATATATTTATGTTTGTATCTATTTATATATATGTATATTATATGTATGTATGTACCTAATATGAGTATTTTAATTATATGTAATTATGTTGTCTGATGCACCGCCTACAATTTCTCTGCTTTGCCCTAAGGTTGACTGGTAGAGAATGCCTCATGGCATTAAGTCCGCCTTTTGTACGTTAAGTTTTTCTTTTGTGCAATAAAGTTTAAATAAATAAATAAATAAATAGATACTGATAGATACTGATAGATACTGATAGATACTGATTGATACTGATAGATAGATACTGATAGATACTGATAGATACTGATAGATACTGATAGATAGATACTGATATCATGGATACTGATATGATAGATACTGATATGATAGATACTGATATGATAGATACTGATAGATTTTGATAGATACTGATATGATAGATACTGATATGATAGATACTGATAGATACTGATAGATACTAATATATACTGATAGAAACTGATAGATAGATACTGATAGATACTGATATGATAGATACTGATATGATAGATACTGATAGATACTGATAGATACTGATAGATACTGATAGATACTGATAGATACTGATAGATACTGATAGATACTGATAGATACTGATAGATACCGATAGATAGATACTGATAGATACTGATAGATACTGATAGATACTGATATGATAGATACTGATAGATACTGATAGATAGATACTGATAGATACTGATAGATACTGATCGATACTGATATCATAGATACTGATATGAAAGATACTGATATGATAGATACTGATATGATAGATACTGATAGATACTGATAGATACTGATAGATAGATACTGATAGATACTGATATGATAAATACTGATATGATAGATACTGATAGATACTGATAGATACTAATATATACTGATAGAAACTGATAGATAGGTCCTGATAGATACTGATAGATACTGATAGATACTGATATGATAGAAACTGATATGATAGATACTGATATGATAGATACTGATAGAAACTGATAGATACTGATAGATAGATACTGATAGATACTGATAGATACTGATATGATAGATACTGATTTGATAGATACTGATAGATACTGATAGATACTGATAGATACTGATAGATACTGATAGATACTGATAGATACTGATATGATAGATACTGATATGATAGATACTGATAGATACTGATAGATACTGATAGATAGATACTGATAGATACTGATATGATAAATACTGATATGATAGATACTGATAGATACTGATAGATACTAATATATACTGATAGAAACTGATAGATAGGTACTGATAGATACTGATAGATACTGATAGATACTGATATGATAGAAACTGATATGATAGATACTGATAGAAACTGATAGATACTGATAGATAGATACTGATAGATACTGATAGATACTGATATGATAGATACTGATTTGATAGATACTGATAGATACTGATAGATACTGATAGATACTGATAGATACTGATATGATAGATACTGATATGATAGATACTGATAGATACTGATAGATACTGATATGATAGATACTGAAATGATAGATACTGATAGATACTGATAGATACTAATAGATACTGATAGATACTGATAGATAGATACTGATAGATACTGATAGATACTGATAGATACTGATACGATAGATACTGATATGATAGATACTGATAGATACTGACAGATACAGATAGATACTGATAGATACTGATAGATACTGATAGATACTGATAGATACTGATAGATAGATACTGATAGATACTGATAGATACTGATAGATACTGATAGATACTGATAGATACTGATATGATAGATACTGATATGATAGATACTGATAGATACTGATAGATACTGATAGATAGATACTGATAGATACTGATATAATACTGATATGATAGATACTGATGTGCTCAATACTGATAGATACTAATAGATACTGATAGATACTGATAGATAGATACTGATAGATACTGATAGATACTGATAGATACTGATAGATACTGATAGATACTGATAGATACTGATAGATACTGATATGATAGATACTAATATGATAGATACTGATAGATACTGATAGATACTGATAGATACTGATAGATAGATACTGATAGATACTGATAGATACTGATAGATACTGATATGATAGATACTGATATAATAGATACTGATAGATACTGATAGATACTGATAGATACTGATAGATACTGATAGATACTGATAGATAGATACTGATAGATACTGATAGATACTGATATGATAGATACTGATATGATAGATACTGATAGATACTAATAGATACTGATAGATACCGATAGATACTGATAGATACTAATAGATAGATACTGATAGATACTGATAGATACTGATAGATACTGATATGATAGATACTGATATGATAGATACTGATATGATAGATACTGATAGATACTGATATGATAGATACTGATATGATAGATACTGATATGATAGATACTGATAGATACTGATAGATACTGATAGATACTGATAGATACTGATAGATAGATACTGATAGATACTGATAGATACTGATAGATACTGATAGATAGATACTGATAGATACTGAAAGATACTGATAGATACTAATATATACTGATAGAAACTGATAGATAGATACTGATAGATACTGATAGATACTGATATGATAGAAACTGATATGATAGATACTGATAGATACTGATAGATACTGATATGATAGAAACTGATATGATAGATACTGATAGATACTAATATATACTGATAGAAACTGATAGATAGATACTGATAGATACTGATATGATAGATACTGATATGATAGATACTGATAGATACTGATAGATACTGATAGATACTGATAGATACTGATAGATACTGATATATACTGATAGATACTGATAGATACTGATAGATAGATACTGATAGATACTGATAGATTCTGATAGATACTGATATGATAGAAACTGATAGATACTGATAGATAGATACTGATAGATACTGATAGATACTGAAAGATACTGATAGATACTGATATGATAGATACTGATATGATAGATACTGATAGATACTGATAGATACTGATAGATACTGATAGATACTGATAGATACTGATAGATACTGATAGATACTGAAAGATAGATACTGATAAATACTGATATGATAGATACTGATATGATAGATACTGATAGATACTGATAGATACTGATAGATACTGATAGATACTGATAGATACTGATAGATACTGATAGATACTGATAGATACTGATATGATAGATACTGATATGTTAGATACTGATAGATACTGATAGATACTGATAGATTTGGTTTTTTGGGCGGTAGACATAAAACAAGTTACACATCATATTTAGAGCATATATTGAAATAAATTTAAAATTAATACATTACCAAGTTTTTACCGCTTTTATTTTGAACTTAACTTCTAAATTTACTGTACAAATGTTAGCAGCACAGTACATGCACTAATTTCTTTATAAATTCACTGTTAAATCCTGCTGGTTCTGACAGTTGTAACACTATAACCTCAAAAGTCAACAACAATGGCAAGTTATTTGGATATTGCTGCATCACAAAAAAACCTCGAAACCACTGTGCTCAGGATGTTCTCCGAGTTTGAATCCAAGCTGACCAGGGCCCCTGCAGTCAAGGTAACTCTGAATGTCTTGAGTGAGGAATTTGCCGCTTTCAAGGAGCAAACTATTACAATGTTGAAGCTGCTTAGGGAGCAAATTATTGCTCTCAGTAAGTGTCACGATGTTGTTGAAATGCGGCATCGAAGGAAATTCCTTTTATTTAATGGAGTCCCCGAGGATGCGGATGAGAATGTTGGTAATAGAATTGCTTCTATTATCTCTGAGCGTCTGAAGATACCCGGCATCTCTAAGGCTTCATTTAAAGCTTGCCACAGGCTGGGCAAGTCATCATCGGACCGTGTCAGGCCCATCCTGGTGCGATTCAGAGATATTTCCATCAAGTCTTCAGTTTGGAGTAAGAAGACCGCCTTCAAAGGAACGACATATGCCATTTCTGAATTCCTCACAGTACAGCGACAAACATTGTTAATTCAGGCACGCAAGGTGTTTGGCATGAGGAGCTGCTGGTCGCTAGACGGCAACATCTTCGTTAAATTGCCCAATGGTGTGCGTGAACGCCTCGAGTCCGAGGTGGACATTGTCCGTCTGAAGGGATCTCATACGAAGCTGTTGCCGCAATCTTCGACGCCTAACGCCGATGCTGACCCCGTTGAAGCCGAAGAGGAGAGCGTGCCTGGCGCCAGTGGCCAGTCTGGGAGGTCTCGGCGTGCCGCAAAACCAGCACCTTAGGTCTGAAGTGTCGTGTCGCGTTATAGTTCAGTATTTTATTTCGTATAGTGTTTTCTTCCGTTTCTTTGTATAACATCGTCATAGCAGCACGCGTATACATAGTTACAGCTATACATGACATAATTGGCGTCCATTTTTATACTTTCATTCATGTACCCACTTTCTTGTTTTAGCTTACTTAATCTGATCCGTGTATACTGTTTAGTGTAATTATAGGTTATTATGTTGTCAGTGTCACTTTGAATTGTCATTTGACGTTTGTTTTCTTTTTCTATTTGACTGAAGTTTGTTCGAGTCTCATTTAATACCGCCTGTTGCTATTTTAATTTTGCTTTTTTTTTGTTTTAACCGCAAATTATTATGACTTTTGTTATCTCTCACAGGTAAACCGGCAGGATGAGCAGGATTTTGTGTGTTATAAAGACAAGTATCTTTGTAATACTATTATAATACTGTTATATATATATTTATATTTGTAATATTTATTGTTTATGTCCGATGATGAAATTTTCTTTTCTGCCAGTGATGATAGTGCTGCTTTTCTGTCTTTGAATTCTCTTGACACTTCTCATACTTTAGGTGAACTCTTATCTAATGAATTTCAGAATTCTTGTTTTTTCAACGTGTGCCATATTAACGCCCAAAGCATCCCATCTCACTATGCTGGTTTGATTGATACGTTTCAGTCTGAATATATCCATGCAATACTAGTATCGGAGAGTTGGTTGAAGCCCACGCTAGACTCGACATCGTATGCTTTGCCTGGATATGTTCTGATTAGGAACGATCGAACAGGTAAGGGTGGCGGTGGTGTGGCCATTTATTTGAAAAGTTCCATTCCGTACAAAATTT